>CAWUFW010000568.1:2422500-3622500 GCA_963921515.1 Calotriton arnoldi
CAACATCAGATAATGCTCAAAGCAGAACATGTGCCAGGAGTTTCCAACATCCTCACAGACTCACTAAGCAGGACCAGTATCCCTTACCGCGAGTGGGAGCTAGACCAATGCATTCTGGACCACCTCTTCCATTGTTTGGGCGAGCCAAACTTATATCTCTTTGTTACGAAGAAGAACAAGAAATGCCCATTCTTCGCGAGTTAGCATCCCCAAGAGGAGTCGTGGGAGAATGCGTTTTCGAGGAGATGGTCAGGAATCTATGCTTACGCTTTTCCTCTGATCCCATTGGTCCCAAGGGTGCTCAACAAGCTCAAGAGAGCCTTGCCGACTCTCCTCAATGCTCACAAGTGGCCCATACAGTTCTGGTTCACGGAGCATCTGCTCCTGTTGGAACAACCTCATGTTCAGCTCAAACCGATACCATCGCCGCTGACCATGAACCAGGTTCAGGTCTGTCATCCCAACCAGACATTGCTACATTTATTGGCCTGGCTCCTGAGTTCAATGACTTTGCCATGTTAGACATTCCTTCAGACTGCAGGGAAATCCTTGCCAAAGTAAGGGTGGACACCACAAACAGAACTTATAAACTCAAATGGAAACACTTCTGCCTTTGATGTGCTGAATCTAAGGTCCATACTCTCTCACATCACCAGTGGAGCAAATCCTCCCATACCTACGCCACCTGGCAAGATCTGGTTTTACTCATTTGTCTAGCAGAGTACACCTGGTGGCAATTTCCAGGTTTCGACGATCCAGTAATGCACCTTCTTTATGGTCTAGTCGAGTTATGAAACCATTTCTTAAGTGTCTATTCAGGACATTTCCTCCGATACGGAGACCCCCACCATCGTGGTACTTGAATGTGGTGCTGGGACAGCTCATGAAAACACCATTTAAGCCCATTCACAAAGCGTAATTGAAGTACCTTACTTGGCAAACTGAACTTCTCGTGGCTCTCACATCTGCCAAGAGTGTAAGGGATATCCAGGAATTTACCATTAAGGAACCTTTCCTTCAATTCAAATCAGACAGTGTAATATTTCCAACTAATCCTAGGTTTATCCTCAAGGTCCCTTCAGACTTCCACTTGAATAGGCCAGTGATTCTACGGGCATTCTTCCCCAGTCCTCAGACTGTTGCAGAAAAATCTACATTCTCTAGATGTCAAACGATGTCTCAAATTTTATCTACACAAGACCCATCAAATCTTCAAAGTGGCTCAGTTGTTTCTGGCATATCATGGTATCAGAAAAGGTCTTCCAGTTTCCAAGCAGACCATTGCCAGATGGAATGCATCCACCATTCAATTTTGTCACATGCAAACAGGAAACCATAGCTAGACATGGTCAAGGCCCACTCCACCAGAGCTGTCTCCACCTCTACAGCTCTGTTTTCTGGGGTGCCCATCCAGCATATCTGCCGAGCAGCAACATGGACCCGCAGGCACAACTTTATGAAGCTTTATTGCCAGGATGAAACTAATAAGACTGGGACAGGCGGGGTTGCCAATTGTAGGAAAGTGGGTTTCTGTTGCAGTAACCCCCCCACTTTTTGCCTGATAACTGATGCACTTTTCCTTGGTGTGCCCTGGGTCCCTGCCAATCAGGTACCCAGGGCCTGTGTTCCTTCCCTAAAAACTGTACTAAAGCCTAAACCCAATTTGCATCTCTGGCCACAGGTAGGCCCCTGGTAAATGGTACCCTAGGTACCCAGGGCACTGTGACCAGAGAAGGCCCCTAAGGGCTGCAGCACTTATTGTGCCACCCTTAGAGGCCCTGTACCCTGACACACACACCCTGCCTTTGCAGGCTGAGTGTCTTGGTGCAGAACTAAACAGAGTCGACATGGCACACATCCCTGTGTGCCATGCCCACAAACACTGCCCTGTCATACCTCAGTCACCCCTCTAGCTGGGTGCACTATGCCAGTGGTGTGGGCACAGGTGCATGAGCCCTGTGCCCCTACAATACCCAGGGCCATTCCTGGGCACTGTAAGTGCAGTGATGCCATTAAGAGTATATGGTGCTGTGAGGTTGTCATTACGAACTCCACAGCACCATAATGGCTACACTGAAGACTGAGAAGTTTGGTATCAAACTTCTCAGCACATTAAACCCACACTGATGCCAGTGTGGGATTTAATGTAAAATGCACGACAGAGGGCAACTTAGAGTTGCCCCCTGAACCTAACCTACAATCCACGTCTTGTCTGAGGGGCTGCCCCGGCTGCCACACAGCAGACATGTTGCTGGACCCCTGGGTGGAGAGCCATCCGCTCTCCTGGGCCTGCAACAATGCACATCCTGGGCGAGGTGCTAGGTCTCCTCCCCCAGGATGGGCAGGGGAAGCTTCAAAGGCATGCCGCCTTTGTGAGCTTCTCCAGGCCACTTGCTGTACTCAGCAACTGGCCCCCACCGGTTCTGACCCCCTCTCTGGCGGGAAGACTGGCGGGAAACCCCAAGGGAGGAAAGGGGATGTGCCAGCCTCTGCCAACCCCACCCCTCAGGTGGGGGAGGCGAGGTGAAGCACAACTCCGGGCTCTCGCCATTTTGAGAATGGGGAGCCCTACCCAATCAGAGCTAGGCTCCTGCCACCCTCCCACTGGAGAGTGGCAGGATAGGGGGTGTTCTCACCCCAGGACAGGGACCCATTGGTCCCTGCCCTTGCCCTACCTGTACCGCCCCTAAATTTAGTATTTAGGGGCACCCTGAACCTTCCTTCCTCAGATCCCGAGAAGAAAAGAAGACGAAGCAAGAAGACCAGCCGTGCAGCTGCTAACAAAGAGGCGACGACAACTGACTTGGCCCCAGCCCTACCGGCCTGTCGACCCCTGAACCTGCTCCTGCGAAACCCCGGCTTCCCTTGTGGTCAGCAACCTCACCAAACCCGGAGGACCTGACTGCCTTGCCACAGACTTCAAGACAGGGACTCCCACGAGCAGTGGTACTGCTTAAAGAAAAACTACAAGACCAGGCCCTGGCCCGGAACCGCGAATCCACACCTTTCTGCACCCGCCGACCCTGGCCTGAGCTGAGGTGAACCAACACCACGAGGACGTCCCCCCGGCGACTGGGACCCAGTATCCAGCACCCACGGACCCTCCTCGACGACCCTGACGACGCCTGCAGCCTCAGAACAAGGGACCCCTCCTACCGCGACCATCAGAGGGTAAGATTTCTGACACCAAAAGACACCCCTGCACCCGGCGCCCCACGGCCCCCTGTACCCAACTCCTGGGTGTCTACCCTTCCTCTGCCTTCCCAACTTCCGAAGTGGTGGTCGCACCTGAAGAATCTCCGTCCCCGAGCTTGCAGTGTTTGTTCGTCAAACAGTTCTTCCATAGAAAACCATTGGGCGCCCGACGGCCCAAAAGCCCTCTGCACTCGGCCGCCCCAGTGCCGCTGAGAGTGCAGCTACAGCATCAACCTGACCCTGGGAGACCCCCGAGTCTTACCCCAGAAGCTCAACCCCGCCAGTCGAGTACTTACCCTAAAACCGTCCATTCACAATTCCTCCATAGGGTAACATTGGCTGGCTATACTCAGAATTTCTTCTAAGTGCCCAATTTTGAATCTTCAAAATATTCCTTAAAAATCGACCGAAGTCCGAATTCGAAAAATCTCACCTGATTCCAGGAGAGACCCCAGTGCTGGAGAAAAGGCTCCAGCACTGATCCGATACTTTGTTTTTCGCCATTGAATAACATTGAGACATTTTTACCGGAAAAGTTTCTAAGTGTCCACTTTTCAAATCTAAGGAAATTCCTTAAAAATCGCACGAATCACTAATCCGAATTTTTCCAACTGTTGGCAGGTACTGTCCCAGTGATGAATCCATGATCCATTGCTTGAGTTGTAAAAATAATCGCAACGTACTTTACCTGTAACTTGTAATTCCTTCCATAGGATAACATTGGTGATTCTGTGGGAAAATATTTCAAGTGCTCACTTTTAAAACAGTATAATATTGCTTAAAAATCATACGTTTAACCAAAACGATTTTACTTAACTGTTTTCGGGTCCTACCCCAGTGCTGAATCCCTGATCCAATACTGTTATAAAAAGTAATCCAAAAGTAATTTAAATGCATTTTACCTGAAACAGTCCATTGAAATCAATGTATTGAGTTTTCTGCAATTGTGCTATATTCTTTTACAGCTTCTGTAAAACACTAAAAAGTGCAAAGTACAACTGTCTTTGAAAAAGTATCTATCACAGTCTTCTGTAATTGAAAAGTATTTTACATGCTTACCTGCATCAAGCTTCCTTGGTTCTAAAATAAAACGGTATATATATTTTTTTATATACAAAACAATTGGCCTAGAGTTCAGTTCTTGAGTGTGTGACTTCATTTGCTGATTGAGTGTGTACAACAAATGCTTTACACTGTCCTCTGGTACTGCCTTACCGCTCGACCAAGCTACCACTTTAGAGAGTAAGGTTATATCTAACTTTAGCCTCTGCCAAGCCACTGGGGACTGTGGACTCTGTGCACACTGTACCTATTTGGGAATAGTATATACAGAGCCACTTTCTTACACCAATCTGTTTATTTCCCACTGTCCGCTATGTATATTATTGTTCTTCACTTGGTGTCCTGCTTACGATTCTGATTCAAGCATGTGGATGTATGAAAGATTCAAAACAGGAGAAGATAATTAGTTACCTGTTACTGTAGTTCTCCAGTATTGGTATATTTCATAGATTCACATGTGACCCTCCCTGAGAGGCTCCCCTCAATATCGATTCTTTGTGTTTTACACTTGTGCTCATAAATCTGAGGGATTCAGCCTCTCTTGGGATTGTTCTAGAGGGTGCTGTCACCTGATTGGCTAAAGTTTGTAGTTTGGGCCTTTTTAAAAAGGACATGGGGAATAAAACCTATGGTTCATTGCCGTTCTATCTATTGTAGTAATGCACATTGCTTTATTATAGTACAGTGAGACTCCCACTTTGACGAGGAATGATTCAAGCATGTGAATCTATGAAAGATACCAATACTGGAGTACTACAGTTACGTAACAAATTTTCTTCACATGAAAGAAGCCTAATTTTTTTTTTTTTTTACCAAACAATTTTTACTAACGTCAGTTTAGAGCTGTTGTGGTATTGTATTGTGTTCATTGGCTAAAGTATGTGTTAAAATTACAGTACAAGTTTGCAAACATTTTTGTCCAGCTCTCATTAAACATAGTGTAGTAATTATTGAGCAAGTCTAGTAGTTTACAGTTGAAAGCTCCACCCATGGATCCCACATCTTTTGATGTTTATTTGGCCACTGTCTCTGTAAATAAATGCCTTTCTCTGCGTAACCCCACCTGTCCATTCCATGAAGCCATTCTGCCACTGTTGGAATGTTATTACTAACCTGGTTGCGTGCAATTACTCAGTGAGCAGATAGCCCATCCCTACCAATATGTTTGTGGTGTGTGTCCTTCCATGATTCCCAATAGGACCATTTTCAGGAATTGCTTCAGTGAGCGCTCCAAAATTTGGACGTTGTAAATTCTATCACCTGCCAAAATTGAGGCAATCTCAGGGCAGTTTCATTCAGTGTGCAGAAGAAAAAAATCAGTTGTCTGTTCCACATCTACGAGAGAGTAATGGTTGATCTACTCATTTTAAATAGTCACATTAGAGTTTAATAGTACCTATGTAGATACTTAAATTGAATTAGGTGGAGACCGCCACTTTGTGTGGGGCTATCTTCACCTCTAGCAGTTCATCATATTCCATGTCCCCACCTCCTTTTCCCATTGATCTCTCAATGTAGTGGTCCTGCGCATTCACTACCAGTGAGCAATTCGATTGATATCACTCCGCTGCCAATCAGTTCTATTGTGGCTTTAGGTTCCAGCAGACTAAACTCAAGGAGTGATGTTAGTTTTGCTTAATATGCCTCAAATACATACATCTTAACATGAGCCATCAAAAGAATTAAGGTCAGTGAAGACCGAATTCTTCTGCTAGTGTTTCAGAGGATATAAGGTGGCCTGTGTCGAGATAGAATGAATAAATATATCTATTAAACGCCAACTCCAGTCTCTCCACAGAACATGGACACCGACACAGGGATTCAGATCATAGGATTAAAATTCTCATTTATTCCTTTCACCTCGGTAACACGTTTCGCCTGTCTCTGCAGGCTTGCTCACACAATAAAAGCCATTACAATAGTGCCTTTTCAAATTCAAAGCTCCCGATCACATGGTCCGCTACTTCTATAACCATAGAAGACAGACTCGATCGGAGTGATCCATTTTTTTTTGTTGTCAACTAACTTTATTAAGTTTCACAAGCTTACATGGAGGAATTATTCCACATCTCTACTGTTCAATAACATATTAATTAGTCATCACGGGATACAATGAGGGCAGCAAGTGTCATGCAAAGTAAAATCCCAGCCGGTATATTCAGGCATCTCAGTGGTCACTTGCAATTCTATTCCCGTACTGGTATGCAATCCCATGTGTATAACTCTCTACCCACAACTCTTCCCCCCCCCCCCCTTATCTCCCCTACCCTTCCCCCAGGACTGTCACGTACACTCAGGTCATTGAGCTACAATAGGTCGGATCACCAGTGTATGTACTGGCATGAACTGGGCAGCACCACCAGGTAGAACTCCCATTCCAGGCGGTAAGGTGCCATTCTTGGTAGCAATTCTCTAGTCTCTAAGACACCTACAGCTGGCTGCCTCTTTAGGCTAATCTGTCCAGGGAAGCGCCTACCTCGTCTTCATCCTCCGTGTCTGTGGGAGATTTAAGCTCTGCAACTAACCCTTCCCAAGCTCTCGCCGCCTCTAGCGCCTTCTCGCTTCCTGTCCTTTTAGCTATCTGCAGCCTAATCACCCCTTGACATTCAGCCCATTTGAGGAGCTCCGCTTTCCACCTTGTGGCACTTGGGCCCTTCTTTGCCTTGCAGTGCATGGAGATATCTTGCTTGGCCAGAAGTAGCCCCATATCTAAGAATTTGCTCGTGATTTTGTTCTTGGACGTGTGAGGGAACCAATGTAAGATACAGTATTTGAGTCTGGTTTACGTCTGTCAGTAATATCAGCCAGGACCTTCGATACATCATCCCAATATGTGCCTAGGGACGAGCAGTCCCAGAACATATGCTTAAAATCTGCGCCTTCTTTATTGCAGCGCGGACAGGCCGCCACTTGTCGGGAAATACTTATTCATTTTTGCCGGGGTGAGGTACGCCCTATGTAGAAATGAACTAGTTGGAATCTGGCATTCCGGGTACTCTTCCACGCTCTCTCTACCAATTTCCCCCAAGTCTTCTCTGGGATTTCCTCCTCCAGGTCAGCCTCCCACTTTAGCTGTAGTTCTGATAGGGGGAGTAAAATTTCTCGTGTTATGCGTTTGTATAAGCACGTTACCGCCTTGAATGTGCCTGCTGCCATAACTGCGTATTGGCAGCCCAGTGACGTTTTTGGTTCAGTGAGGCCCCCTCCCCAGTGTTTCCGCATGGCAGCAGTAAGGGCTGTATACAGCAGATAGTCCCCCCCAGGCAAATCATAACTGGTTTGCAGGTCATCAAACGGGATCATGGCCCCTTCCTTGTATAGATCCCCTACGCAAGTCAACCCCTGGTCTGACCAGGTCATCAGTCTTTGCCAATTACCTCCATGGGGCAAGGCCGTGCACATAAGTAACGGGATTTCCGGCGCATAAGGGTGTTTAATTTTAGCCCTCTTTAGATACCTGTTCCAGCACCTGCGTGCCGTGCGTAGTTCCGTGGTGAGGGTTGCAATACTAACCGGAAGCTGCAACACGATGCACGATATTTGCTTTAGGGTCACAAAGTCTTCCCTCTGCTCCTCTTCTCCCCGGATAGTGCTTGCCACCCATTGCGTGAGCCATTGAAATTGTGCCGCTAGGTAGTAGGCCTCAAAGTCAGGCACCGCTAGTCCCCCTTCTGCTCTGGATCTCATTAGGACAGCAAGCGCCACTCTACGTCTGGCAGTGCCCCATATAAACCCCGTAATCATCGAACGGAGTTGGACGAAGTACCTCGTTGGGATCCAGACCGGCAGGGTTCCAAAGTAGTATATTAGCCTCAGGAGAGATCATTTTGAGCAGGGCCACGCGGCCAGCCACGGATATCGGCAGGGAGCCCCAGAAGACAAAGTTACTTTTTGCTCCTCTGATTGCCTTCGCTATGTTACCCTCTAGGATATCGTCCGGTTCGTGATATATGTGCGTCCCCAGGTATGGGAGGCACCTATCTTCCCAGGTCACCCCCTCTGTCGTCTGTGGTCCAATTCTGCCCCCTTTTGCAGGGAATAGGCAAGACTTTGCCCAGTTCACTTTTAACCCTGCGACTCTGCTGAGGTCCTGCAGTAAATTTTTTGCACCCGCGAGCGCCTCTCCTGAGTCGGCTAGAAACAGTAGCAGATCGTCAGCATATAACGCGATGAATCTGCCCGTGGACATTAAGTCCCTGGTAATCCCGCCCAGTCCGGGCCCGCGCCGCTAGGGGCTCCACCGCCAGAGCAAATAGAGGAGAGAGGGGACACCCCTGTTGCGTCCCTCTTCTCACCTGGCAGGTGTCTGATATAAGCCCCCCAGTTCTGACCCTCGCGGCGGAGTACAGGAGCGCCGTCCAACTCACAATCGTCCCCCAGCCCGAACTTCCGCATCACATGAAACGGGTAAGGCCATTCCAGGCTATCAAATGCCTTCTCTATGTCGACGGCGAAGATCGTCGCCGTCTCTATACTGTAGGTTTCCGCTTCTAAGACCCGCAGGAGTCGCCTGATGTTAAACGCTGTGTTTCTGGTGGGAATAAAACCGGACTGGTCCTTATGTACCAGGGTGGTCATGTGGGGGAGCAAACATGTAGCTAAAATCCTGCTGAGGATCTTGTAGTCCAAGTTGAGCATGCAGAGTGGGCGGTAGGCTGTCTTGTCCCATGACGGCTTCCCCGGCTTGAGCAACGGTATAATGATCGCTTCTTTAGTGGACACTGGTAGGTAGCCAGCCCGTTTAGCGTCATTATATAACTGCACCAGTTTGGGGGCCAACAAATCAAGATATGCTAGGTAGAATTCGATTGGCAGGCCATCTGTGCCAGGTGTTTCATTCCGAGCCATGGCCTTAACAGCCCCCCTCACTTCCCCCAAGCTCAACATCTCGACCCAGTGCTTCCGCACGATCCTCATCTAGAGCGGGCAGTTCGACTTCCCATGTGAACTCGAGCAATTCCTCCTCCGTTGGATTCAACTTGTTCTGATGGAGGTCTGCGTAATAGGCTAAAAAGAGATCATTGATATCCTGCTGCCTATACCTCAGTGCCCCCTCCTGATCTCTGAGTTCCAAAATCACTGAGCCCCTCCTGGCAGGGTTTGCTAACCAAGCCAGAAGAGCCCCCGATTTATCTCTTTCCGAGTGAGCTCTAGCAATGTATTTTTTATAGTCAAAGCAACGGAGGCGTTCGACTTGCGCCGCCACTGCCTCCCGAGCCTCTAAGAGCTCCCTCTGTTTGTCCGGCTGCTCAGGTCTGTCTTTTTCGAGGTCGCGCAGTCATTGGTCATCCCTCTCTATGTCTCGGAGTAGTACCTTCCAGACCCCCGTCATTTCTGATGTGCAGAGTCCTCTAATGACTGCTTTGCAGGCATCCCATTCTACTAAGGAGGACGTTGCAGTGTTTTCATTATCTTGAAAGTAGGTAGTGATGGTAGACCCTATCGCCTCGTGGAACCCGGGATCTTCTAAAGCCTCAGGCCGCACGCACCAGGTGGGGATCTTGGGGCGCGCGCGGGACCAATGCAAGTCTATTAGTTCAGGGTTATGGTCAGACACCGTCCTTGTGAGGTATTCGCTACTACGAACCCCCTCGTGGACATCCGGGGAGCACAGTATGGCATCTATTCTAACATGCAGCTCATGCAAAGCTGAAAAAAAGGAGTAATCGCGAGCTACAGGGTGTTGTGTCCTCCAGGTATCTATCAATCCCCATTTCTGTTGCCAGTTATAGCGCGCTTCTGCAAGTTTGTGTGCGGGTGCTTCAAGGAGTGGAGGATGCGAACGGTCAAGTCTGATATCTAGCGTGCAATTGAAGTCGCCTCCCAGTAACACTGGCCCCGTAAGGACAGCCGCCAGCTTCCGGGACAGATGGGCAAAAAAGGCTGGTTGGTCCAAGTTAGGCGCATATATACTGCCCATTACTAGGTCTCTGCCATCCAGCCTCCCCACTACTACCGCGTATCTGCCTTCTGGATCAATGATTTGTTTTGTGCACTGAAAGGGCACCCCCGCCCGCACCCATATGAGGACCCCCCCTGCGAAGGCAGAGTAACTGGTGTAATATGCCTGCCCTCGCCACCTACGCTGCAGTGCTTCTCCTTTCGCTAAGAGGTGGGTCTCTTGGAGCAGTGCGATTTGTACTCCTCTGCGGACAAGATAGGAATGTATTTTATGCCGTCGTACCATTGAGTGCATCCCCGCACATTCCAGGAAATACATTTTAATCCTAGTGGGGATCCCATTGTCGTGTGAATGGTTGGTGCACATTAAAAAAGACGCCCCCGTTACACGCCTGGCCCCCCTGAACATTACCCGAACTCACAAAAATCCCCAACTCCCCCACCGCAGGACAGGTACTGGAGAACAAGCTCCCATCCAAACACTACTTAAGCAGACAAACATCCAAAGATGGTGAGAGGGGCAATCAACCCACAGTCGTGGACCCACATTCCCCGTCCCGCTGCCTCCCCGGTGAAGGAATTAGCCATCTCTTCCCGAACCAGCTAGAGGCGGCCCGTATGACATCGTGAAATGCAATCAGATCAATGAGTTCATGCCTGAGCCCCGGTATACTCCCTACTTCGGAAAGCAACGCTGCACCTTGCTGCAGCCTGTGCATCACATGAGATTGTCCGCAGTCTGAGGCGTGACCTTGGGGCATTCTGTTTCCGAATTGTCAGTCACTGTTCACCGGTGACGTTTCCGATCTTCCTTGCGTGTAGTCCACTCCCGCTTGATGTGGGACTGGTATTTTGTTGACTATGGGTCGCCACAGCTTGCAGCGCTCTGCGGCGTTCTAGACTGAGTTCCCTGGGCGACGGGGCTTTTGAACCAGATCTTTGGCTGCGAGGGCTCTGTTGCGGAGAGTTCGGAGTAGAGCCCCGATGTGACAATGGTCCCCGCGAGTCAAGCCATTCCCAGGCCGCCCGCGGCGTTAGAAAGAAGTGGGACCCCGCTGGATCTGCTACGCGGAGCCGTGCAGGAAACATCATTGTGTAAGGAATTTGTAGCTGACGTAGTTTCTTTTTTACAGTCAGGAAGGATGCTCTGCCCGTTGTACTTCTCTTGTAAAGTCTGGGTAGATCATTATGGCACTGATGTCAATTTGCAATCCTTGTTTTTGTCGGGCCCTTTGCAAAATGTGATCCCGGTCTCGAAAATGCAGCAGTCGCCCTACTATTGGGCGGGCCCCTGGCTTTGGCGTTTTTGCTGCGACTCTGTGCGCTCGTTCCAGCGCATAGAAGGGGGACAGCCCCTCTGGGGCCACTGCAGTGCGGAGCCAGTCCTCCAAAAAGCTCACCATATTTGACCCCTCTGTGTTCTCCGGCACGCCAATGACGCGAATGTTATTCCTGCGGGACCTGCCTTCGCTGTTTTCGGCCCGCATTTCCAGTACTTTTATCTTTGCTTCTAGGTCCGTGAGCGAGCGTTGCATCCCTTATACTTCGTCCGGGAAGCCCCCCATTTCTTTCTCATTAGCTGACACTCTTTCTTTAAGTTTATGATGGTCATCTTTTAGCAAATTTAAGTCCGTACCAATTGCGTCGATCTTTCCCTCGAGCACTTCTCTGGAGACCGTAATTGCCTGCATGATGTCGGCCAAGGTGGGCTTCCTGGGTGTTATATCTTTCCCCGCCTCCAGGACGACTTCTTCTTCTGTATGGGCACCGAGGCCTTCTGCACTGAGGGCGCTGAACCCTCGCTTCTTCTGTGTCCGGCCCATCGTTGTGGGGTTGCAGTTACTGGCCCCCTGTTAGCAGCCGAGGACCTCTTCAGACCTAGGGTCCGCTTAGTCGATGCGCAGTCAGGCTCTGGTAGTTGGCGGCTAGGCCTCAGTGAGCCCATGATAAGGCCAGGCTAGCAAGTTCTACTGATGTGTGCCTGTAGCTTTGGAGGTCTACGCCTGTTGTCAGCAATGGACTGCAGGGGAGCCCGCCAGAAGAGCACAGACCCCTCCTTGAGCGTCACCAACTCCACCAGGGTCCTCCGACACTTATCACTTCTCTGGATCGTGCGGAAGGTGCAGCGCTCCTCTCCACCAGGCCGCACCGCTGCTGACGTTGTAAATCTAGGGGCCTCACCGCAGCAATCACCGCCCAGTAGACAGTGGGCTATACTAGTGCCTCCAGGTTCTTGCCCGCATCAGCTCGTCCCAGTCGCTCTCTCCAGTCCCTTCCGTCTGCATATGCAAAGGGCAGGCGAATCTTCACACACGGCCCAGATCCCGCTCAAGCACACCCAACTTTGCGCCTGGAACTGCAGTGCTCCAGGCCTCTCGATGGGAGTTTCTCCGCTATGCGCCCACCGTCAGCTTGTCAGGGCGATTCTCCGGAGGGGGCTGTCCAGGGACTCATGGGGTGCCTGCTTCTGTCGGGGCTCCCCCGCAGAGCTGCAGTGTTCAATAGCTGCGCATCAAGCAACGCGGCTGCCGCCGATAGGAACCAGCGGGCTGCCCTGATAGGATTGGGGCTTCTCTTATTCGGGTGCACGTCTTCTTGCCCAGCCAGGTTCCACCTGACCTCGGGTATATCGCAGTCACAGTGGCCCGTTTGATCCCCCCACTACTCCCAATACGCCAGGCTCTGGCTGGTGGTTAGGAGTTCTCTGTTGCTGCAGGTCGTCTGGCAGCCGCTGCTTTCTTTGTAGGGCGGACGGGACGCGGGTTGCACCCTGCCTCTGCTCCCTCCAGCCCAGCTGTCACCACTCACCTGCTTGCTCTGCCTGGCGACCTCGGGGTGCAACCGCCTCTCAGTGCTCTAGGCCCCGTCAGCGAAGGAGGTACGCTCTGCTGCCTCTGGCCTCCGCCTCCTCGCTAGTGCGATCAGGGCGCGGGCGCCATGTTGTCCCCGCATCCACCAGCCCAGATGCCGCTACTCGCGTGTCTGTTCGTCCAGGTGCCTCTGGGACGCAGTCTCCTCCCAGCCTCCGCTGCGCACCCCAGTGCCTCCCGATTGTACTCACTACTCCGGGTTCGCTGAAATGGATGGGGATGCTCCGCCGCAGGCGGCCAGCTACTCGCCGCGGTAGCCGCTCCGGGTCTCTCGCACCATTAGCGCCATTTTGTGGCTGGGCCCACTGGAGTCAGAGCAGGACACTGCTGCCAGGTAAGCCGCCGCTTTCCCCCGTTGGTCTCGCCTCCGATGGGGCACGGTAGGGCTCCCTGCCGCTATAGGTGATGTCGCTGCTGGGTACTGTGTGTCCTTCAGCCGTTTATTATAGAAGCTGCGGTGTCAGTTACCGGGCAGGCACCATCTTGCTGACTGCCTCGTTGGACCTGCAAAGTTCGATCTCGCCTCAGACCGCGGCGTTGTGGGCAGCTCAGGAGTCGCTTCTATGCGCAGGCATTAACAGGCGTTCCCCAGTTTAAATTTCAGCTCCCCCAGCCATGTCCGGGGGTCAGGATATTTGTTTACGGGGAAGCGGCGGTCGGAGCTCCTCAGCTTGCGTCCGTTCCCATCGACTGCTGGCCACGCCGCCCCTCGATCGGAGTGATCCATGACCAAATAGTTTTTTCAAAACATGCCGTGTTGATAATTGTACTCAACTCATTTAGAATGCATAAATAGACTTGTACTGCTAATTCATGATAAATATATTCCAATATTTTGTCAATCATTTGGAGTATTACATTGTATCTTTTTCCAAAATTCATGATTCTAACAAGAAATTCCATCACTCTTGGAATCCCACTGTATCAGAATAAATTCGGCAAGTGCCTACATCATCCATCAGCTGCAAATGTCGCTGAAGTATCCTCAAACTATCTTGTATACAGTGGGTTATGTTTTTTACATAATCTATGCACACAATGCATGTAGTCAAAATGTGCATAGAAAAAATGGAAAAATCATTGTACATTTAAATATTCAAAAATATCCCAAATACATAACGCCATACATACTCAAAATATTTAAAACATTTAAAATACCTAAAAAGTTCTCCAGGCGGGCAAGCTGGAATAAAGTGCAAGTGCATAGTAAACAAGTATGATTCTCGTATTGTTCATATATCAGGTATAAGTTGTCAACCAGCAGCAAACATGAATAAAAGATTAAGAGTGACATAGTGCAAGTGCTTCTTTCAGTACCACTATAAAGTGCCAGTGCCGACATATAGTCATTAAAATGACCATTACAGTACATGATACCTCAAAGTGCTAGTGCTTTGCCAAAAATTCAATCAATCTATTCACCGCCATCTTAGCAATGCGTATCCAACAATGGAACAATACCTAAAGTGCTAATGCATTTTAAAATATACGTCCACATGGAACTCCTTCTTTAAGCTTCAATCCACCCTGCCTTAATGTTAATAAAAAAAAAAAGAATAAAAAACTATTTTAGCATATGTGAAATAAAAAAATAAATCATGACTCCAAATTCTAAAATTTGACAAATTCACCAAACTCTCTCTCAACACGTGTAACAATTTTGTCTATTTGGTTATTAGTTAATGAGCTTTGTTTAAAATGAGCCTTCACTTCTGGATACTTCTAGTGGCCTAAATGTACATGTAAATCCTCGTCAGTATTCAGTCCTGACTGGATTCTGGTGTTTAACAATAATATGTACTTTGACTCGAGTTGTCGCAATTTTCGCTCTGTTCCCTCCCCTTCTAGCCACCTGGTCAATTGCAAAATAAGTCAAATCATCTAAGTTACCCTTATGAACCTCATTCATATGGCGAGCCACATGGTAGGTTTTATCATTATTCTTGACTGCCCGTATATGTTGGAGTATACGAACATGAACCATGTGGATGGTGCTTCCTACATATAGTTTTGAGCAGGAACACTGTAAAATGTAGACCACATGGTCACTCCGGCAGTTCAAGAAACACCTGATTTTCCACGGGCTTACCATTAATGGAGACGTGACTAGTTTTACATTTTGGGCAATTCTGCAGGCCTTACACTTTTGACATTTATAAAACCCAGAGTTGGCCTTCAGCCAGCTCTCTGGTTTTGCTAGTTCCGGACTACTGTCCACCAACTCTTGCCTCATCGACTTTGCCCTTTTAAACGTCACTTGTGGCCTACGTCTCACAATAGTGCTCAGAATGGGGTCACTTCTTATTAGATGCCAGTGCCTACTCACACAGTCTCTCACCCTTGTGTGGTAGGCACTGTATCCAGTAATCAACCGTATTTCATCATTGTCTTGTCTTTTCGCCACCTCATTTGCATCTTTTGGTCTGAGTAGAGCATCTCTTCTGATACCACTAACCTTCTTTAATGCCTGGTTTAAAACATGCTCCTTGTATCCCCTCGCAGAAAACCTTTTCGTTAAAATGCTCTGGGCTTCCTCCAGTGCTCGTCCCTCACTACAACTACGTTTCATCCTTAAATGTTCTGCGTAAGGGAAACTCATTTTCAGTTTGGTCGGGTGTATTCGCATGCAAAATTGAATTGCCCGCTATGGACTTCCTGAATGTACGTGTGTGCAGAGTGTTATCTTTTATATATACTTCCAGATCTAGGAACGATACCTGGGACCTGCTGATAG
Organism: Calotriton arnoldi; assembly: GCA_963921515.1. Taxonomy (NCBI): domain Eukaryota; kingdom Metazoa; phylum Chordata; class Amphibia; order Caudata; family Salamandridae; genus Calotriton; species Calotriton arnoldi. Next base: position 2,438,263 of record CAWUFW010000568.1, read on the forward strand.
TGTCTGTAAAATTTAAATTTAATGCATTGTCATTTAATTTACTAACAAAGCATTGTGCAGATTCTTCTGATCCTTCCCAGATCACAAAAAGGTCATCAATAAACATTTTCCACAAAATCACATTCTCACTCCACTCTTTGGCACATTCTACCATGAGCACCTGCTCCTCCCACCAGCCCATATGCAAATTTGCATAGCTGGGGGCGAAGCAGGTGCCCATAGCTGTGCCACGTACTTGCTTAAAGGTGTCGTTTCCGAACATGAAAAAATTATTCTCTAGACACAATCTACCCATTTCGATCAACATCCTTGAATGCTGAAAGAAAGATATCGGGCGTGTATTTAAAAAATGCCACATAGCGTTCAATCCTGCATCATGATCAATGCTAGTGTATAAAGATGTTACATCGAGCGTAATTAGGAGAAAAGTATCTTTACAGGCTAGATTCTCAATTTTATTTAGAAAATCTCGGGTATCTTGAATATAAGCAGGAAGTTGTATTACAAATTCCTGCAGAAAATGATCTAGATATCTAGAGGTTGGTTCGAAAAGGCTCCCAATAGCGGAAATGATAGGCCTACCAGGTGGTGTTTCCTTATTTTTATGGACTTTGGGAATAAGATAAAAAATCGGTGTCACAGGGTTATCAACCTTTAAATATAGATATTCCCCTTGGGATAACATCCCAAGTCCTCTCCAACACGCAAGGTCCTTATGAAATTTATTCTTCACCTCTAAGAGGTTACTAAGTGGAACCTTTGCATAACAACTGTTGTCTCTCAATTGGGATCTCGCTTCAGTATTATACATTTCAAGTGGCCAAAGGACCACATTGCCCCCTTTATCCGATTCTCGGACCACTATGTCCTTATTCTTTTTGATTTTTTCCATGACCTGATTGTATTTCCTGTCTTGGAAGCTACCTCCTTTACTGAAACCCCGACTCGATGTCAATGATAACTGTCAAATCTTTAACGGCCTCAGAGGAAAAAATCAATCATATCTTTTGGCACATTAGGTAAAAAAGTGGATGTTGGTCTGAGCTTAGTTCTTACACCCTTATAGATGTCCAGCCCCAAGGCTCCTGCCGTCTCACTTGGCGTTCCTTGTGGCTGTAACCCATCACACTCTTTCCAGTTCGTTGAGGTCATGCAGGATGTTCAAATCTCCCACCTCCAAATTAGATGTGTCTTCTGGGATATCCTGCATATGACCAGATTGACCCCTGAGAGAGAGAAATTTCATCAGCTTTAACTTTCGTACGAACTTAAAGTCAATGCGGGTCTGGCTGTAATCAAAGTTCGTTCTCTTGCAAAATGATAAGCCCAAAGCCAGTATGTTATTTTCTTCTTCTGAGAGGCTGACATTCGTTAAATTAATTACTGTGACTGGATCGCAGCTTACTCCAGTTTGCGTGTTTCCTTGGTCTTTGTGCCAGAGCGGAGTTCCATTCCCTCCCCGTCTGGCTTTGCGCCTCCTGGCTGATTTTTTATTTTTTGGTATTGCGGCCTCTTCCTGTTGTTTTGGGTCCGATCTAACCCTAAAAAACGTAGCTCATCACCTACAGATGGAGGCGCTGGTTGAACTCCAATGCCCTGGAAGGTGCCTGTACCATCTTCTTCTGAAACTGTCTCTGCTTCGGAGCTCACGTGTGAACTTGCCTCCGAGCCACTGTCGGTTCCTGGATGCCGGTCACCTTGTCTCCTTCCTGTCATGACACTTCCGGACAATTTCTGCCTCCTGATACTGTCAAATCGACGGGCAAATGTATATATTTGCCCTCTTTGATAGTCCAGCCTATCTCGCAGAAATTTAGTGGCTTTTCTTTCTCTTATGGTCTGTTCATGAATATATCTATTAGTGTGGGCCCTGAAATAAATGCAGCTCCAAGCACAATATTGGGTCATCCCTAGGGCCAAAAAAGCGAATCATTTGTTAGTCAACTGGACTGCCCTGTAATATAAGCATGTTGTCCAGGCCACTGTCGCATGACAATTTAATACACCTCTTACAGGAAATCGTGTGTATCCGTTTCTAAGATTTTTATGTAAGATGTTAAGATAGGGGAACCATGTTCTGGTCCCACAAAGTCTTGGAGGTCATTGGAAATGTGTTCCAAATACTTGATCAAGAGTTCCTGTTTCTGAATTTACCCTTCTATCGATCCATGTCCTCTATAATCTGTACCTGGGTAGACCTCAATCCTTTTCCTGTTTGTGTTTCGTTCAGGAGGCAGTGTTTCAGTTTTCATTAGTCTGCTCTGCTTTTATGAAGTTATTCTCTCACACTATTCAAAACATTTTTCACCTGATTTCAGTGTGCTATTGGCATAAAGGGGAAATTTTATTTATTTTTTCAATGTTATTCCTTGTGGAGCCACCTACAGAGGAAATGATTCCTAGGTGCCAGGGACCTATGCTTGCATTTTTATAAAGAACAGCAGTCTAATTTTATGTTCAGTCTCTTTTCAACTGCTTTGTGAAAACCGCACATCTTGCATCCCAGAATTTGTATTCTACCCTGAAACCACTCCCACCTCCCCCAAACCCCACCCACCAACCAATACCCCATGGCTCTCAAACTTTCCACCCTTTGATTCCGACTTTGAGTGGTTGCACCATGTGAGGGAATGTCAGCTTATTGTAGTCTTCCACATGATTGAGGAAGCCCTGGTGATTCTTGGTTTTTGGAAACAGGGAGTACTTGCTCCTTTCCTGGTGTTGCTTTACCTGTCCCATCTCGCCTACAAAAAGCCATCCATTTTAAGTCACAATGACTCCTTCACTTTGCAAAAGGAAATAAAAATAACTGTTTACGACAACACCTTTGGTGTGGAGAACAAAAGGAACACAAATGATTCTCTACCTATAGTGCCTCCTGATTTGCAAATACTTGAACATCTCAATTTTCCTCATATTGTGCTGATCAGTTTGACTACTTTTATCTGGCTCACAAACTTCCAAGTGTAGGTTGCAGTGAACCATACCAGCACTATTTGTATAAGGTCCTGCATGACTTACTCATTACTTGTTGAACCTGCGTCCACATCATAGTAAATACATTGTTTTCAACTATGGTGGCAGTGAAGTTCAAACTATTCCATAATCTAGATTTGGTTCTGTCATACTTGAAAGAGATTTCCAAAATTAAATCCAGTGAATATGCTTGCAGTAGATCATGGAAAATGTAACAAAAGTGTGAGCAAATGGATTTCATCTCTGCCTCTAAACCAGCACAGGCCTGCCATTGTTCATTTAAGTTGCACAAGCTTTGCTACGCTTGAATATGTGAACTTTAAATTGTAAGCCCAGTGCTTCAGTCATTGTTCCTGGCACTGAAAGTTGTTGCTTCCTACCCTTCCAAACTAGAGAATGCAAATTTTTCCCCAAAAATTTGCCATAGCTGTTTTACATGAGCAGATAAGATGAGGCTAGAGCTTCTTTCCCCTTGCTGTAAACGTGTGATTTGAGACTGACATCGTATATTCTTCTGTTAAAATGCACATTTAAACTGTACAGAAACATCACACTGAACAGGCTCAAGAAGCATCAGAGTGTTCCATAAGCGAGGCGTATCCATCTGGAGCTCCTGCAGTCCCACAAGTAGGTATCTCTGTTTGTAGTGGGATCAGACCAGTTCCATTTCACTGTCCTGCCTATCTGAAAGAGACACGTTAGTGACAGATTCCTTACCTTAGAATATCCCCAGGCGTCAGGCTGGATCCGGAAAGTTTTTGCGTAGCAGTACCCTTGCGCGTCGGTAGGCGGCGTCGTGCGGCTCCGCGTCCGTCGTCGGCGTCACCGGGATGACGTCGCGGGCAGTACTTAGACGCCGCCCCTGCGCGCTGACGTCGGTTCTTCTTTTTTCCGCGCCAGTAAGCGCAGATCCGGGAAGAGCAGTGCCCTAGTCATTTTTTGGCTAACTTTTTGGTGATTTTTCACTGTTTTCTTCGAGTCATCTCGGCTCCACAGTGTCGGTAGGGATGCCCGGCTTCAAGCCATGCGACGCCTGTGGTCGAATGATGTCGATCACAGACCCGCACTTAGTGTCTCTACTGTCTCGGCCGCGACCACGACACAAAGTCGTGCTCCGACTGCCGGGCCTTGCACCCGAAGGCTTTGCGAGAGCGGTCTCGAAAGCTCCTCGAGGTCCGGCAGTCGGCTCCGCGCCAAGCCCCGGTCACGCGAGAGGCCGGTCGCGGAGTCCTCGCCGGTCATCGGAGTCCAAGTCTTCGCACTCCTCGGGTAATTCGAAGCACAAGAAGTCTAAGAAGCACCATCGCTCTAAGACTTCGCCTCGCCGGTCTCGCGACTCGGCTGAGGCCCCTGTCGGCACCGTCCCCGCGGCTCCGGATGTGCCTGTGGCGCCGCCCCCGCATTACCCGTCCTTCCCGGGTTCGGGGGCGACTCCGGCCGAGATACAGGAATTCCTGTCGGCCATGGCCCGCCTCTTCGGGCCTCAAGGCCCCTCCGGTGCGCCTTCGGGCCCCGCGGGCCCTAATGGGGTTGCCCCGGCGCCGCCGACGACTCCGGTCCCGGCGCCGCCTGTCCCACCAGCCTCGCTCCCGGCCCCGGCTTCGGCCCCGGCCTTGATCCCGGCTCCGGTGGTACCGCAACCCCCATCGACGCTGATTGACCTAACCACGCCTCCGCCGACGTCCCCGGTGCCGTTCCTGACGCCGCCCGGGGCTCCGGGCGGCGTCGTTCCCCGGTTCTCTCCGGATCCGGACGCGGCGTCGGACCGACGTCGCCCGACGCCGGCTCCGGCGCCGATGAGACCTTGGGTCCCGGACGTCCCTCCTCCTTATTTTCAACCCGGAGGAGGACCAGGAGAGCTGGGAGGGGTCGGATGACCCTCTCACACAGCAGTGTCACTATGATCAGGACTGGGCAGAGGAACTTGGGGATGCCAGTGGTCTGGACACTTCCCCTGACACTGGCATGCTGTCTCCTCCTTCCGTGGCTACGGAGGAGGGAGCAAATTTCGCAACGGTGTTGCGTAGAGCAGCTGGAGCCTTACACCTCCAATTGCCTACAGTGGCTGTCAGGACTAACCTCCTGACGGAAGTGCTTCAGCCGGCAGCTACCTCCTCGGAGCCATTGCTGCCGTTTAATGATGCACTTTCTGACGTTCTTTTGGGCACCTGGTCCAAGCCCGCCACAGGGGCTCCTGTGGATAGGAACGTGGCCCGACGCCATCGCCCTGCTCCGGGCGACCCCTTGTTTCTCTCTCAACATCCCACCCCCGAGAGCTTGGTTGTCCAAGCCTCTGCCTCCCAAACCGCCTTCCCTACCGCCCCTCCGGATAGGGAATCCAAACGCCTGTATCAATTTGGGAAGAAGGCCTTTTCTTCCTCCAGTGCTGGCTTGCGGTCCGTCAACACTGGTTGCCTTTTGGGCCGATACTCCCACTCTCTGTGGGATTCGGTGGCACTCGTTTTGTCCCAGTGTCCTGAGGAGGTCCAGACACTGCTTTCCCGCGCCATTGCGGAAGGAAGGGATGCGGCAAAGTACACCATCCGTTGTGGCCTTGATACCGCCGACTCGCTGGGCAGATCGCTTGCAACGACAGTGGCGCTGCGTCGCCACGCCTGGCTGAGGACAACTGGTTTCTCGGGTGATGCCCAAAACACACTTCGCGTGGCCGAGGACGTGGCTCCCGCCGTGGCGGGTCAGGCAACCAGCGTGCGGGTCAGGCCACCAACCCGCCCCGTCCGCGGCCTCCAAGCCCTCCTAGTCCTTCCTTTCAGGTGCACAGCACGCCAGTAGGGGGCAGGGTCCGCCATCACCTTCACCACTGGCGTGACATCACCTCGGACAGGTGGGTTTTGGACATTGTCCGAAGGGTCTACTCCCTCCCCTTCGAGACCACCCCCCCAGCCATGCCACCTCAATTCCACCGCATGTCAGGGGATCACTTGGTGCTTCTGCAGAAGGAAGTCACTGCCCTCTTGGCCAAGAGGGCCATCGAGCATGTTCCGACCCCAGAAGTAGGACGTGGTTGCTACTCCCACTACTTTCTGGTGCCCAAGAAGGACAAGGAGGACATGCGTCCTATCTTGGACCTCCGGAACGTCAATCGCTTCCTCCGGAAGGAGAAGTTCAAGATGCTCACCCTAGCTCAGGTCTTGACTGCCCTCGACCCTGGAGACTAGTTGGTAGCGTTGGACTTACAGGACGCTTATTTCCACATCCCCGGCCCACCGGCGTTACCTGCGGTTCACGGTAGGCCTCGAGCATTTTCAGTTAACCGTGCTCCCCTTTGGCCTTACAAGTGCCCCTCGGGTGTTCACGAAAGTGATGGCGGTGGTCGCAGCTCATCTGCGCCGGGCAGGGGTTCCAGTCTTCCCCTACCTCGACGACTGGCTGCTGAAGGCGGGCTCGTCCCAGGCAGTCGTCTCCCACCTCCAGACTACGGCCGAACTCCTGCACTCGCTGGGGTTCTCCATCAATGTGCCGAGTCGCATCTGATTCCTTCTCCACAGCTCCTTTTCATCGGGGCAGTTCTGGACACGACGCAGTTTCGGGCCTATCCTCCCGAACGGCGAGTCCGGGATATTCAGGCTATGATTCCGATCTTTCAGCCTCTATCCTGTGTTTCAGTACGGATGACCCTGAGGCTGCTGGGCCTCATGGCCTCCTGCATCCTGCTGGTCGATCATGCCAGATGGCATATGCGGGCTCTGCAGTGGGACCTGAAGTTCCAGTGGGCGCAGCACCAGGGCAACCTGTCCGATCACGTCCAGATCTCGGAGGGGACTGCAAAACAGTTGCAGTGGTGGCTCTCGAACCGGCAATGGGTCATGGGCAGATCCCTCTCCCTTCCCCAGCCAGAGCACACAGTTGTGACGGACGCGTCCCTTCTGGGATGGGGCGGTCACATGGGAGAGGCGGAGATCAGAGGCCTCTGGTCTCCGGCGGAGTCCCGGCTCCATATCAACCTTCTGGAGCTCCGGGCGATCCGACTTGCACTCAAGGCATTCCTTCCCTCTGTCAAAGGGACGGTAGTGCAGGTGTTCACAGACAACACCAACGCCATGTGGTACTGCAACAAACGGGGCGGGGTGGGGTCGTGGACCCTATGTCAGGAGGCTCTGCGCCTCTGGACATGGCTGGAACATCAGGGCATATTCCTGATGGTTCAACACCTGGCAGGTTCCCTGAACGCCAGGGCGGACGAACTCAGCCGCAGGTGCATGATGGATCACGAATGGCGTCTTCACTCGGAGGTGGCGCAAGGTCTCTTTCAGCAGTGGGGAGAGCCTTGGTTAGATCTGTTCGCCACCGAAGAGAACGCGCAATGTCAGCAGTTCTGCGCGTTGGAATTTCCAAGGCGGCACTCGCTCAGCGACGCTTTTCGTCGCGAGTGGAGTTGCGGTCTGTTGTACGCCTTTCCGCCTATACCACTACTACCCAGAGTGTTGAAGAAGATTCGGCGCGACCGGGCCCAAGTCATCCTTGTGGCTCCGGACTGGGCTCGAAGAGTTTGGTATCCCGAGCTACTCAGTATGAGCTTCGATCCCCCGATCCGTCTGCCTCTTCGGGAGGATCTTCTGTCGCAGCAGCAGGGGACGGTCCTCCACCCGAACCTGTCCAGTCTCCACCTGCTTGCGTGGAGATTGAGCGGCGGCAGTTGATTCCTTTCGACTTGCCTCCTGAAGTTTGTGATGTGATTCTGGCAGCCAGGCGTCCCTCCACTAAGGTGGTATACGCCTGCAGGTGGAACAAGTTTGTGGCATGGTTCACAGCAAAGGCTGTGAATCCCCTCTCTGCCCCTCTTTCTGAGGTTCTTCTGTTCCTTCTTTCTCTGGCCCAACAGGGTTCTGCCCTGGGTACCATCAAGGGCTATCTTTGTGCTATCTCGGCCTTCCTCAGGCTTCCTGATCAGCCCTCCCTTTTCAAGTCCCCTGTTGTTAACAGGTTCCTAAAAGGCATTACACACCTCTTCCCTCCTGTTCCGTTTGTGATGCCTCAGTGGGACTTGAACTTGGTTCTTACCTTTCTCAAGTGCACTCCCTTTGAGCCTCTACATAACTGTCCTCTTCGTCTTCTGACTCTGAAGACAGCCTTTCTGGTGGCCATCACCTCCGCTCGGCGGGTGAGTGAGCTCCAGGCTCTATCATGCAAACCTCCTTTTCTGTCTGTCCATCCAGACAAGGTTGTTCTTCGGACGCGTCCGTCCTTCTTGCCAAAGGTGGTTACTGCCTTCCACATTGGGCAGACCATCACTTTGCCCACCTTCTTTCCGCCTCCGCATCCTTCCAGAGAGGAAGAGAGGCTCCACCGTCTGTACCCAAAACGTGCGCTTTCCTTTTATATCAACCGCACACAACACTTCCGGGTGGATGACCAGCTCTTTGTTGGCTACGTGGGCGCCAAAAAAGGTCGGGAGGTGCACAAGAGAACCATTTCCCGCTGGGTAACCTTGTGTATCAAAGCCTGCTATTCTTTGGCTAAGAAGGAGCCTCCTGTTGGGCTGCGTGCCCATTCCACCAGGGCAACGGCTGCTACCACGGCCTTAGGCTGCGGTGTTCCGCTGCAGGATATCTGTCAGGCAGCTACGTGGGCCTCGCTGCACACGTTTACCAAGCATTACTGCCTTGACAGTCCGGTCCGGAGGGACGGCTTCTTTGGCCGTTCTGTCCTTTGGGACTTCCTTGTCTGATCTTTGTTCGCAGACCCACCACCGGAGTTGGTATTGCTGGGGTATCTATTCTAAGGTAAGGAATCTGTCACTAACGTGTCTCTTTCAGATGCACAAGTTACTAACTTGTGTAACGATATATCTGTAAGAGACAGTAGTTGGTGACAGATTCCTACTGCCCACCCATCCTCCCCGTTCTGCGAACTGATTTCTAGGGTTAAGGACATCCCTTTCAGGGCCCTAGTATTTTTCAGACACCTATGTCAGCTTCTTGCATGGCTCTGCGTTCCTGGCGCGGAAAGTCATGTACAGAACTGACGTCAGCGCGCAGGGGCGGCGTCTAAGTACTGCCCGCGACGTCATCCCGGCGGTGCCGACGACGGACGCGGAGCCGCACGACGCCGCCTACCGACTCGCAAGGGTACTGCTACGCAAAAACTTTCCGGATCCAGCCTGACGCCTGGGGATATTCTAAGGTAAGGAATCTGTCACTAACTACTGTCTCTTACAGATATATCGTTACACAAGTTAGTAACTTGTGCTTCGGCATTACATCAGCTACTCAGGTCTCCACAAAGATTGTGGTTGTGACCCTTCTTCGCAGGTCTAGACTACACCTATTCTTATAACTTTACAAATGGTTGTTGAAGGCAAGGTCGCCTCAGTTAGTCTTCGACCACCTACAGAAAAAAATGTTGTTGTCCACTCTGGGGTTTTCCATTTAGGCTTCCAAATGCCATCTACAAACTTTCCGGGCCATTTGCCTTACCCGCTCCAGGAGTCATGTTGACTGATGCATCGCATCTCAATTGGGGAGGCCACCAGGAAGATGTGGGGTTCAAACGTCTCTAGTGGATCAGCATTTCCACATAAATCTGCTAGAACTGTGTGCCGTCTAACTGGCTCTGAAGGCCTTCGTATTTTCCATCAGACAGTTTGATACAAGTGGTTACATACTACATGACTGCAATGTGGTACTACAGCAAGAAGGGTGGAGTGGGTCACATGCTCTGTCTGGAGACTATGGTTAGGGTGTTGGCTGGAATGTCGCTGGATCTCCCAGACAGTGAATAATGTGGTAGGATCCCTCAATATCGAAGGAGATTAACTCAGCTAGTATTGTCTTGCCGACGATGAGTGGCGTTTACACGCAGATGTGGCGGTTGGCGATTTTGCCCTCTGGAGCACACACTTAATAGATCTTTTTGCTACCTCCGAAAGCGTTCAGTACTTAGTGTTGTGTGTGCTAGAGTTTTCCTTGCAAAAGTCTCCTAAGAGACTGGTTCCACTTTCAGTAGTACTTAGTTCTGCTTTATGCATCTCCATTTCTGCCCCAGATGCTACAAGTGCTGAATAAAATTGCGCAGGACAAGCACAGCTCATTTGCATACCCAGACTGGGTTTGGAGGGTCTGGTGTTCCGAAGTACAGATCCAGATCGTATTTCTGATTGCAGTCACTTCTGTGCATTGCATCAGTGAGCTGCAGACCTTGTCAGTTGAGCTTTCATATACTTCCATTTTCCTTGATAAGAGACAGTCCATAATAAAGTTTTCCCCACTACACCGCATCGGTCTAGAGAGGAATGAAGGCGTTACCAGTTGGACTCTCGTCAGGCTCTTAGCTTTTACACTGATGGGGTTAAAGGAGGATTGTATTGCTGATTGTTGGATTTGCTGGTGTGTAAAAAGGAAAGGCAGTCCAAAAATGGACCTTAATGTGATGGATTGCCCCTTGCATCAAGCTGTCATGCCTTGGCCAAAAAATGATCCGTCCTTGGTGCTCATTTGACCAGTGTGAAAGGTACTGCCAGTGTGAAAGCAATCTTATCAGTCACTCTCACATCTGAGGGCATGGAAAAAAGTATTGTTTTTATTCTCCTGTTGGGGAGTCTACCCATTTGCTGGAAACAGGAGAGCTAGCCTGTGAGAGTAGGATAATTGCAGCAACTTTAATTCTCGTCTCCTTTCCCCGTTTACAAGGGTCTTTTCTGTATCTCTCTAGCCTTTGTATTTGTTACTGGTACAATAGTGACTCGTTCAATTACTGTCACCTACACTGATAATCATTGTTTCGCATTTACTGAAATATTTTCAAACTCACTAAATGGAGTGAGCTTCATGGCTAGAGATGTGCATGATGTAAATCTCTGCAACTTACGGATTAGATAATTATTTTAAGATGTCCTTGCTTGGATCCTGTGGATTCTGGCAAAGCTCCTAATCAAGTATAACTGCTGTTTCTTCATAGGACGACCTTCAGCGAATTTGCAGCAAAACATGCCAGAGACTCCAGATTCAAAGCTATTGAAAAAATGAAAGACCGTGAGGCCCTTTTCACTGAATTTATGATGAGTTCTCGGAAAAGAGAGAAGGAAGATTCCAAGTCCAGAGGCGAGAAGGTAAGTGCTTTTCTTTTTTTTTTTTCTTTTCTTTTTTTTGTATTTCAATGGGTTACTATTTTCTTAGTGCACAAGATTCACAAATGGTAAACAACTAATGCTACGTTTATATTGACTACCACTACACATCTTGACTTACCCATTTTCCACTTTTTCATAACACCTCAGACAATTGTTAATTTCCCACTTTTCTTTTACCTTCCGAAGCGAAAAAATATTTAGTTAATGTTTTTACTTTACTCCGTTCATCTTTGAACACCTTTTCAATGCCCATTCATGCATTAGTTGCTTCTTTGAAGGTCCCAGTAATGCATGTCCCTGTTTATGTTAATAGCTTTCAGTTCTAGAATAGCCAAGGAAGAGTATGTAATATGTAATCCATAAATGTAGCCGAGTTGTATCTTCGTTTTCTTTCAGGTTGGTATATGTTACAAGAGCTGATCATAGGGAAAGATTAGTGAATCTCCTCATCTCCTTAGCATTATACTTAAAAAGCTTGTTGAAAAAAGGATTTTTCTAATGGGAACTTTTATTTTTAACCTGAAGGTCTGGTTTTGAGTTACCTTGGTACGTTGTCAAAGTAACACTTTTTTTGTATGACATATCGTTTATGGATTTCAAAGCCCTCTTTTATCATCTTTTTCCCCATTAAGCAATACCATTTTAGACTTTTTCTGTAAACATTTCAGTATAAATTGCATCTCTTCAGATATAAAGGTCGTCTATTAAAGATTAATGACTTTCAAATGTCATTTGCCTGAGGTGTCAGGAGCACAAGCTCACCACTGTGAAGGCAGACTCGTAGGGAAGCGCTATCAATATTGTAACCATCAAAACACTCTGCCACATAACTGAACGTTCTTTTCTGGTGATTTGAGGATGGGAAAAAGCTGTAGTAGTGTAGTATTTCATGACCTTTAGAAGCACATAATGATGTCCTGCTAAACTGTAAACGTTGTCATTGCTTATTAAACTAGAGATAGAAGCTGTACCATCCCAGGAAAAAAGTGTATGCATTTAAATTCTCTAACGCCCTGTTATTAAAGTGAATGAAATCCTAATGACTGAAAAACAAAGATGTATGTTTTTTTTAAATGTGATATGTTTAATAATTGACTGCTGCCTTGTCTCGTCGTACCTGTGTGTGGGCGATTACAAATTATAATGACCTGCAAATTATTATGCTTCTTTAAGTGGATTCTGATGCCTTTTTAAAGATGTAGTTTCTTATGGTATTGATTGTGACTATTTTAGGATTGGATTATATATACTAGTCAGACACGAAATGGAAAAGAAAATGTAAATACCTTCTGTTTAGATATTATATTTTCAGTGTTGAAGATTCAAAAATGTTTAATTGCATTTGAAAACTAACATTCTTTTTTTGAAATCCCTGTGTAACCTTTTTATGTATTCTGTTTTGTAACAAGAGGCTAGGCTTGACACTTTTGTGCTGTGCCGCCTGTCATTCAGTCCAGCCTGATGGCTGTCAATCACTGATGCGCAGAGTACTATGGAATTCCCTAGTGAGGAAAGAATGTGTATCTGTGTCGTGACTTTAGCATCCCGAAGCTCCGGTACTTTACATTTGTTTTCTTGTGAAATAAAGAGTTGTGCTCAGATGTGTAAATGAAAAAAAAAAAAAATTGTATATGCTCTGTATCCATATGTCTTTTTGGTCTACCCATGGTAATAAAAATAAATTTGAATTTATTACACTTTAAGAAGGCAGATTGTAATCTATAGTTTTTTAAGGCATCTATTTTGGGAAGTAACCTGTTTTGCAAAACAAATAGAAAAAAATCTCACAGAATTCAGGGCTCACATGCAATGGTTAGTATTTTAGGCGTTTATTTGGTTCTGTTGTCATAGGTATTCCTAAACATTTAGCTGACTTGTTCTTCCAGACTCATTCTTTCTTAGCGTGCTCTCTGCATATCCAATAGCTTTTCTGAGAATCTATAAGGCTGCATTATATACAGCTTCTATTTCCCAGACTATCTTTGGGTCCTATGCTGTTGTTCATGCTGTTAATTACTCTAACCTAGTCTCTGCTAGTTCTGACCATCTATTTCTGAAGAAGCATAACACTCTGATTTTATCAAGCCTTTCCAATACAAAAGCCAAAACCCTTCCACTGATGTAGCTCACTGCCCCTTCAATTTTATTTTTAATCTGTCTAACCCATTTTTTCTACTGATTCAATGAAACACATTTGTCTCCACCTCTTGTATAAACACAATACCTCCGCTGAGCAAACAAGGGTATAGGCATTTGCTTGATAACATCACAGGGAGTCTTTAATTAGCCATGGAAAAACCTGAGCTAGGACTGTCATGTCATTTAAACAAAATGTGAGGTTGTGGATTTAACTTTTTGTGGCAGGGTCCTGTTTTACAGCATATTTTCAGTTTAGAGATGGAAACTATTTTCTTGCATAATCAAAGAATGATCGGCTTACCATAAGAAAACCTAATTATCTCCCATAATTTGTGGAAACTTAGCAACACTTATTTTTAAGTGCATGACAACTTCACAAAAGTAATCTTTATTAGTATTTATTATGAGAATGGCCACTTAACTGGATAGCTTCTTAGGACTTTAATATTTATAGTTTTAACTGCACGTCCTTCACAGTTCGTTTTGCTTCTGAATGCATACAACTAAGCATTTTGTGCCTTGATTTGGTCCCCATCGTTGTAGTAATGATCCTGCACTATGTGTTTCTGTTGACTCATTGTGGGCGATTGAATTTACCTCTTCTATCCATGGTGCTACAGAGGCGCCGATTCTTTCCCTTCCTAATTTCGCATTCCCCTACTAATTGTTGTGGACTCATGTTGTCTTGCAGTTGACTCCTATAGAGCTGATCAAACCTTGTAGTAGCATTTTGTGAGAACCTCAAATTTCTAGTAAGAATGCTCTGTCTGGAAGAAATGTGGCATCAGGGTAAAATGTAAGACTGATGGTTCATGGAATGGTTATTGTTTGGCCTCCCATGAAGACAACTCTAGATTCATTGGATCCTATGCAGGATATTGCCTCCTTTTGTTTTTTAGACTAAGGAGCAAGTTCCTTCCACATTCATTCTTTCATTCTGTGTTTTCTTTCTCTGGCGTGCTAGTACTTGCAAAGCAGTACTACAGCAGTTATAGATTCACAAGGGGGGTGGTTTTATTAGTGATATGGCTTATTAGCTTACTGTTGGATATTTCTAACTTCAGATTTCCCACGCGGCACACTGGATCCTGAGATCTTTCATAGCAGTCCTCCTGCGCACCGTTAGTTGGCTCCATACAGGTCCTCGTTGGCTCCCTGCCTTCTCGGAAGTAACAGAGCAGAGGCATGTATAAGCACCACCCCTGCACATTTATGTCCGTTCCTTTCTTTCCGTGCCTTTAGGTGTGAATCTGGAACACCTCTCCCTAATTTGTCTGCTTTCAGACAGCTTCCACACTTTATATAGTGTGCTACAGAACTTTGTTTCCACCTCAGACAGCAGGATTCAAGCTGTGCTGCAACTTCAGGATAAAGATGCTGGCCATGGACCCGCACAATGTCTCCTTGGTGCCTGAGCTGGGGACACGGCTAAGTTGTCTGATAAGTAAGTGGGCACCATGCATCTGAAGGCGATTTGAGACTGGGAGGCAAACCTATATGTTGCCAAGCACAAGAGTGGGCTCAGCCTTTACTTAGGTCCTTTTCCAAGTCACTGGCCTGTCTGATATCTGGGCCATTTTTGTGACCATTCCACTTCCTGCTCAAACTCTTCAGGTGAGTCAAAGTCCATTGCAAGCATAAAAAAGCGAAGAGAGACCTGACCCCATCCGCTCTCCATTTAGGTTGCCAGTTAATAAAGCGACTTCCCAGTTGAGCTCCATGCACCCAAAGTTTAAAAAGAACACCACTGGCGCTGCAGCAGATTGCGTTCAAAGAGGCCAAGCTGCAGTTGTTTAGCTCACTGCCTGCTCCCTTTGGCATGCCTCTTGGCCCAAAGAATCTGCAGGGGCCTCAGTCTGGTTAGTATTGGTGGGTTCCTCCCCCACATCTGCCCCATTTTGCCCCACTACTTGGCCCCAGTGCAGACTTCCACACTGGTCCCACCATCCACGCCTGTTGACCCGGTGCCTACGCCTATGTCTGATCCCAAACAGACATTGGCTCATTGTCGACCGGTGTCACAGTACAAAATTACAAAGTGCTACCGGTTGTTGTGTTGAATGTGTGCGAAAGTGATGGCGGTGGTTGACGTCCATCTTTGGAGATCGGAAATCGTATTCCTGTATCTAGACAACTAGCTGCTGGAGGCAGGCTTGCCGCAATCTGACATTGACCACCCCCAGACAACATCAGAACTCCTGGCATTGATGGAGTTCTCCATAAGTTAACAAACTCCCACCTAATTAGCTCTCTGTCTTCCAACTATTGGGTGATCCTGGATATGGCAGAGGTCAGGCCTTTCCCTCGGCATCAAAGAGTCCAAAACATTGTGGCTATGCTCCTGATGTATGAGACTTGCTCCTTGATCAAGTTGAGGGTGGTTCTGAAACTCCTTGACCCCCTAACCTCCTGCATCCTCCTTTCCGGCATCACCAGTTGGCACAAGCGGGCCCCTCAGTGGAACTTTAAGTCTCTTTGGGTCCATCAGCAAGGCCACCCTTTCAACACTGTCCAGTTCTCGGAAGAGGCAGTGGTGGTTGGCTAACAGCACTTTATCCTGTGGCAGGCCACTCTCCATACCCACCCAGAGCAGACATTGGTGACGGGCGCATCACTGCTGGGCTTGGGAGGGGTTTCTTCAGAGGCAAAGATCAGGGGATATTGGTCTCCAGTGGAACATCCCAATCAATCCCAAGTCTCTGCCTGAAATCATTCAAATATTTGCTTTTGATAATAAATTATAATTTTGCATCAAATCTCAACTGAATATTTTGGGACTGCAGAGGTAAACGTTTCTCTCAATATAAATGACGGGTACAGCAGTGGAAGAGCTGCAAGCTTGGCTACAGAAAAAGTACAGTAGGCAACAGAAGCACAAGCTTCGGCTATGCACACACATCCGGTGCAGCACAAGCTTGCATTACACACAATACAGCTAGATCATTAGTAGCGGTGCAGTCTTTACAGAGTGATTGGGTTCAGCAAAGGCAGAAGTACAAGCTTGAGGCATAGAGAATATGTTTAGCATATGCTCTGCACTGCAAGCTTTCTCATACACAAAAGTTGGATTCAGCAGAGGCAGATGTTATAGCAACTGTCACTTGATTGCAGAACAGGTTCAAGAAGGCCAAAGGCAGTTAGCTTGACTAATCTCACACACAGAGAAGTACTCTGAAGGCAGCACAAGTGTAAGTTGCCTTCACAGGGAACAGCTGAGACACTCAAATACATAGAGAAATTTGTCAAAGGTAATAAATCCTTGATCTGCATTACACATTATGTCCAGGCAGTCACTGATTTATTCGAGCTGAGGGTTGCTGAGTGTAGGAGCCAAACTTCTATGTTTTTGTCTTTTAAGGCCTCTGTATTCGAAGTCATTTTTCTGATCTTAAACCTGCAACTGCAGTAGCTCAGACAAGAGGAGGAACCCGATAAATAGGAATTGTCCATTTTTGATCTTCCTTTCAAATAGACATTTCCGATAACCATAGAGAAATTATACATCACGATAAAATAGTTGTGCGCTTTAATGTGCTCAATGCTTGTGGTCTCTAATTTTTTTTATTTAGGTGAGTTATTTAAGGGAAAAATTGCAACACATGCTGCAAGTTCTCTCTAAGAAAGTATTTTGCATAGAAATTAAAAAATGACTGGCACAGATAAAAGTGTCTATCAAGCAGTTTTTTTGTTTTTTTTTAACCAAACACACATACAGTCAGCAGAGCTGTGTGTGGCACTGAAGATTGCCAGAGGAGTAAAGGGAACAGCATAGAAATCAATGATAAATCCCTTTTTCTCGTGCTGTGAAGCTCCAAACCTGAGGCCCTGTTTGATCAGTGGCAAGGGCATCTACTAATGATGAATGGAGGAAGGGTGGGCTTTTCAAGTGAAGGACGGGTGGTCTATACAAGTGTGCTCCCTTTACATGCTTAGTGATAGTCTTAATTAAACAGTTACCAAACGCTGCAGACACGCTGTAATAACGCTTTTGTTTCTGCCTGAACACAGTGCGGTCTCCTCACTTGTGTTGGTCAGAATTGGGTTTACAGAGCCCCAACACTCATATGGAGCAGCTGCTACTGCAAGCTGTAACCACCAGTTATTCATGCTCTGCTTCTGAGGGCAGGGAAGAGATAAGAAACTGAGGTCAACGTGTAGGCATAGTGCTTATATGCAGCTCAGTTTCATCATTTCCATGGTGGTATGGAGCCAACACGAGGCTCATGGCACTACTTAGCGGTGCAGGGGAGCAATGTTATGATAAATCTGAGGATCCAGTCTGACGCCTAGGCATTATTCTAAGTTGTGGATTCTGTGGTTCAAAACTCTTCTAGAAGGAGTGTTACTAAAGTTAAGTAACTTGTTCGGACTGTTGAAGCACATTTTTTAATCCCTGTATCATCTCCTCGAGTTTTCCTTCATTGCAACATTGCTCAAGACATGAAGATGGGGTCGGATTTAGTACTCCTCTTAGGTTAACTTGTACGTTGTCTCAGTATGTTTGTATCCTCGGTGCTGTGCCATTTTGGTCTTTAAGAAAATTAGACACAGGTCCTGGATCCCTAATGGTCTTTTATACAGCCGGTATTTGATTAGATTGTTGTATTAGTTTTAGTTTTAGTATTCACTTCCTCTTGTCTCAAATCTATATTCAGTTTTTTTCACTTCAGATTATTCTCCTACTCCGAAACCCATTTTGTACTGCGGTGCACCTTTTGGACTTGATAGCATACAGTGAATTTCAGCCATTTCTAATAAGTGTGCAACAATAGGCATAAGTAGTCCGCATTGTTTCAGTAGGTTTTCAAAGCCAGAGACTAGCGATCCATTAAGTCCTGTATGAGGACTCACTGTCCCTTAGAAGTTGACTGAAAATATAGTCACAGCTCTTCATTTATGTTTTATTAATCCTCCATTGTTTGCTAGTAAGTAGGTTTCTGAGAAGATCTTCGTGACGACATCAATCTCTTCAGACTTGTAAACCTAGTGACCCCTTAATTACAAAGCACAAGATAGACCAGAATTTTTACACTGTTTATTCTGTTAATAATTTAGATCAAGTTTTGTAGGGCCTGTGTTGGGATTTTATCAATTAACGTTTTACAGGTTTGAGAAAATAATTTTGACTCCGTAGTTCTTTCTTACATCCCTGCCGAAGCTGACACAACTAGTATTTCCGGGTTTTGGTTTAACCCAAAAAAGCCAAATTCCATTCCATTGTTTACCTCTCATGCGCACTGTAAAGGGGGCAAAGTCATGGAGTGTGCTTAGAGGTTGATCTTTGAGAAGGGGTTAGTGCTTGGGAAGAGTTCAAAAGAATCTTCCTGACATATTGAATTGTGCCTCTGCACATACTGACAGTAACAGGCCACCAGATTCAAGGGAGGTGTGAGGGCTAGAAGAGAGTAGGAGATGGGGTCCGGGGAAGACCTGTAGGAATTCCAAGAAGGTGGTGCCCACATAGCGCACCTAGGACCACCTTGGGAATGAGTTTTTTTACTTGCCCTGAATCAACCTTACTTGTAAGTAATACGAACAACCCTATTTTCTGTCACATACTCAATGTTTCTGCTTCCTGGTGCAGCAATCCTGCAGCATGTGCATCTGCCCCTGCGAGTTGGTGTGGCCTAGCTAACATTGTTCTTTTAAAGCCACCCAAGGCTCATGAGTGATCGACGCCCGTAGTGGAGTTCAGGGATTGGGTCGCCATGACTTCCCCTTATTGCACATATGTAGAGAAGTGGTGGGAACAAGTGTGAGACAGCATTAACAATGAAACCATGGGGGTGGAGGTGTTGAGCACAGGGTGAACAGCAAGGAGGAGTAAAAGAAAGCATAGGGAGCTAGTGGATTTGAACAGGGAGACATTAGAGAATACAGGGAGATGCTGGGACCTAAGAGACAGGTGATGGATGAAAGGGCGAAGCGAGGCACGGGATAAGAATGCATTGGAAAAGGAGAGGTAAGAGGGGGGCTGGGAGAAACCAGAGGAGCGCAAGTAGGACGGAAGAGAAGTGTCATGGACAGGTGTATGAGCAGTAAGGCAAACTGGGTCGCAAAGAAACAAATGTATAGAGGCAGAGAGTGCATATAGTCTGGGAACACGCATAGAGAGGCCCAGGAGGAGCATGGACAAGAAGGTAGTGAGAACATTAATTTTGTCCGATATGAATGTAGCACTGCCTTTTAAGGCAAGATAGTGCTACCATTTTCCTCAACAGTGCTCAGGCACAGTAAGTGAGCAAGCCATTTTACACTGTTAAAGCAATATTGCAGCTGCCCAAAGATAGCTGCAATAAATAAAGTATATAGACAGTGTTTTAGCAAGAACATCGGTGCAATAACAATTTTATATTTTTATGAATACTCCATATGATGTTTCTCATAATCTTTCTCGCTTGAGATTCTGGTTTCCCCCTGTTTAGTTATTGCTGCAGTTTGATTCCATGCTTCTTTTGTGAACCGCTGTCAGTTTCTACGGAAAGGTGTTTGACAATCTCCAAGCACAGTGCATACCATTGCACAGAGTATGTGGGAATCCAGCAACAAAAAAGCATGGCTAAATATCACCTTAAGAATAAAATGCATGAAATTGCTTATACGTGGTATGTGGAAGGGAAGTGAATATAGAAGAAGGCATTGTTTTATCCAAAACGTGGTTGATGCCGATAGTTCAAGGCAGATATATCTAAAGATAAGAAATAATACAAGTAATTAGACTAAAAGGTGAACTCTGTGCCTATGGGTTGTGTTAGACAGGTACCCTTAAAGGCAAAGATGTTTGCCTCACCATTTCTATAATAGCGTTTGTATCCAAGTGGACTGCGTGAAATCAGGGCTATGGCTTTGACAGATGGGATCTGGAAGAGGGAGACTTGGGCAAACAGGGCTCTTGGAGAGATGGATAGGAGGTAGGCTTTGCTAAGGGCATTGATATAATAGCAAATTGTTTTGTAAACACTGGAAAAACAGTATCTGGCATGGTTTGTGGCACGTAAACATATAAACATGATTAACCACAAATTTTCAGACTTGTTGCGGAAACACTGGAAAATACAGTCCGTAACATAGAAAACTATGAAAACAAAGAAACTTAATTATAACTAACTTTTCTAAGCATGGATGTGTCATTCATGTAACCTAACAATCTTAAGATTTTTTGGATTTGCGACTGCCTGATGTCTTCAGTATGCTGATGAGCTGATTAGTTTTCCTCTTCGTTGACACTGCTTTGTTTGTACTAGGATAGTGCTAGGTTCCTGAAATTCATGTGCCTTTATTTAAAAAAAAAAAAAAAAAGTCACTATTACTTTAATTGTTTGCGCAGAAAAAATGAAATGTGACGTTCTTAACCTTCGCAGACCTTAACGTATCAACTAAGTTAATCTTGAGAAAGGAGTTTTGTTAGTGCTTTAAAAATTAGCAACTGGTTTTCTAAACCTGTTTGGAGTAATAATGAAAGATGACAACATTCCTTTGTTTTAAAATGTTCATGTTCTGAGAATCTGCACACATCGAATATCAAAAGTTCAGGAGATGTTTCACCACGTAATACACTGTTTAGGACAAACCCCAAAATCTTAAGTGATTTTCATTCTGCCAATATTCCTTAAAATATGCTCCCTTTTTGGGTGAGCAGTTTCACTTTTGTATCAAGCGTTGTGCTAATTAATGCTGTCCTGGGACAGCCAGTGCCTTTTTTCTGTAGCTTCTTGCATTTCTAATTCCTGCTTTTCATTTTTAACAAGACATTTGCTTAACCAAATATTGTTAGTGTCCCACCGTGATGGTAGAACACGTCTGTTCAAAGAGCCACAATGTGCTTGCATATCTATCTGTCTTTTGTTTTACTACGTGTAATTTCCTGATGTCAATAGGACTGTTCACAAAAGTAATTGCACGGAGTTTGTTAGTGAATTTATTTTCTGTACAAATCCTAAAGGAATACAGTATTTCCCTTTCTGAATCCATTTCTGAAACTGAACGAAAATCAGGCCTTCCTTTGATTCTGATGTTGTCATACAGGACTACACAGTCAATAGCTCTTTAGAATAACAGAGTAAAGAGTTACAAAAACAAAAATCATTGCAAGGCCTAAAGAAATCATGCCACTGTCTAATCGTAGTGGCCACATTCTTGTAATAACATTTGTAAATTAAAACAAGAAAAACCTTGATGATTTTTATAGAACATTTCGGTGTTTTTTCCAGAAGGGTGTACTCCGAATAGGTCCAGTAAGTTGTTTTAGTTTTAATACACATCACAGGAAAATGAATGTTCAAGGCATGTGTGGCTGTAAATATACATGCTTTCGCATAAGTCCACCATCTAGTGTTGGGCTCGGATGAATGCAAGTTGTTTTTGTTCAAAGACGTTTTTTGAGTCACAAGGCTGTGTGACTCCTCCTTTTGGTGATACTGCGCATGGGCATCGACTCCCTTGTTAGATTGTTTTTTTCCGCCGACTGGTTCGTATGTACTCTATCGCTCTGGTTCAAGACCGCCTCGGGCTCCCTTCGGTTCACCAGTTGATCCCCCCCCCTCACCTCCAACACAGTGGTATTGCCTCAATCGCGTAGTCACTCCTGCGCCCCCAGCAAAAGAACAATTTTGCGCTTCAGGTCCTTTGACTGGCTCACCTCAACAGCCTACGGGCCACGCCTGACTGGGCACTTATCACATCAAACGGCTGTAACCAAAAATGAGCTGCTGATGGAATGCACTCCGTTGCACTTCTGTCCGAAGTGGCATTCGAAATACCCTACTGACCAACACTCGGTCTAAAACTTATGCCTCTCGCCCGAACATCGGGAAGGTACCTGTGAGGCCTGCAGGTCGTTCCGGTCTAAGAAAACCCTTCAGGACTGATGTGCGCAGTGACTTGAAATGCAGCGCAGGCACTCAGACGACACAGCCAACATCTTCGGCCACCCGGATGAGGAAGAAGCAGCAGCCTCTGCAGCTGAACAGGAGTCCGTCTCCATCCACGACTCCAGATCTGAGTCGGACACGGAGCAAGATCCAGTCAGCCTGGAATCTTCGGAAAAGTGTCAGACGTGAGTACACCTGCCCTTTATCCGAAACCCGAGAAATCCGCTCCGACTGATGAAAATTGCTCACAGGCCGGTACTGCACAAAAGCCATGGCGCGCTCCAACACCTTTTCTGGTGCCCCGCCCTCTGTGCCGAAACATCGACCTACAGCAGGGGCCTCCACTTCAACAAAATCCGCCTCGGAACCAACACACCAGACCATAGCCTTGGTACCGAAAAAGGAAGTGCACAGTGCTTCAGCTCCTACTACACCGGCACCGAAATGTTACACCTTTGGACTGAAAAGTCCACCCAAGCCTATCCTCGAAACTATGCATGAGCTGCTCGATCCGAGGCAAAAAACATTAGATTTAGCCCGGAACAAAGAAAATTATTCTTCAACCAGCAATGCCTCTAGCCTCTAAAAGACAATTGTCTTTCAAAGAGGCTATTGACGCTCCTATTCAGCCTCTCAAGAAGAAGAATAAAGACATGCTCACTAGCCGTTTACATGTTTCCGTCCCTACTTCTCCAACTCCACTATCACCACCTTCCACTTCGCCACCTGCTTCATCACAACAGTCGGAGGAAGGCACCTTTTTCACCTCATATCACACATTCACCCATCAGGGATAATAATGACATTAAAGAGGACACAAATCCTGAGTGCCCATTGGACACTTATGACATAGACCCACAAGGGGATACAGACCCAGACTTCTGCCCCGCGCGCCCATCCCCACCAGATGATGCTTCAGCTTATCAAGGCTTGAAAGCCAGGGCTGCAGCATACCACCAGGTACCCTTGCACAAAGATCCTATCGAGGATGATTTCCTCGGAGACCCTCACTACTGCACAACAAGAGTCCCAATACTTACCTATGCTTAACAGAGTGCTACGTCACGCTGATGATATCTTTAAAGATCTAGTGTGAGCACGAATTATCATGCCAAGGATTAACCAAAAAAATACACGGTAGCACCATCTGACCAGTTTACATTAAAGAACAGTTAACCCCGACTCGGTAGTAGCCAATGCTAGAAAGAGTGCTAACTCCCAAACAACTGGGGACACCTCCCGCAGACAAAAAGTCCAAACTCATTGACACATTAGGAAAATGGGTTGCAGCCCAGTCTGCTAATCATTGGCGAATTGCCAACAGTCAAACCCTTCTGGCATGCTATGACAGAGCCCACTGGGATGAGATGGAGGGGCAACTCCAGCATCTCCCAGAGGAATGTAAAAAGCGGAGGTATGAATTAGTCAATGAAAGGAAGCTAATTACTAATAATTCCATCAAATGTGCTCTAGACTCTGCTGACACTGCAGCTAGAGGCATAAATACAAGCATTCTGCTGCGTAGACATGCTTGGCTTAGTGTCTCCGGTTTTAAAACCAAAGTCCAGCAGGCGGTCCTCAATAAAATGAAAACGGACTCTGATGTCGCTAAATCTATGGGTGGCCTCCAAACTCGCCTGTCCTTCAAACAGGGTGCCAGATCTGCATCTACAGACATCTCAGGGGCTTCATATAAAAGCCAAGGCCAGCCATCCACCTCCAGAGGCTTCTACAGGGTCACATATAGGGATAATAATTTCAAAGTCCACGGACTCGGAAATTCTACTTGTACCACAAATACTACAGCCAAACAATGACTTTCTCAACATTTCCCCCGACCGTCAAACACCTGTCGAGGGACGTCTACAAAACTTCTTCCCAAGATGGAAATCCATTACAACAGATCAATGGGTGTTGAACATTATCCAACATAGTTACTGTCTGGAGCACATCACTACTCCTCCAAATATTACACACCACAAGCACAAACTTTCCATCCAACACCAAGCTCTGCTCAAACCAGAGTTAACAGCTCTCTTACTCAAAGGAGCCATAGAGCCAGTCCAGCTTCAACATCAAGGAACAGGAGTATATTCACTATACTTTCTTTTTCCCAAAAAGCACGGTTCACTTCGACCCATTGTCGAAATAAGGCCCCTAAATCACTACATCCTGTCGGAACACTTCCACATGGTCACCATTCAAGAAGTAATACCATTGCTACAAAGGGGCAACTTCATGTCCGCATTAGACCTAAAGGACGCCTACTTTCATATACCCATCCATCCCGCACATCGCAAATATCTACGGGTTGTCTTCCAAGGAACGCACTGTCAATTCAAAGTGCTTCCCTTCGGAGACATCACTGCCCCACGGGTATTCACAAAATGCCTAGCAGTGGTGGTAGCACTTCTGCGCGGCAAAACATTCACATGTTTCCTTAATTGGACGATTGGCTTATAAAAGCCAATAGCTCTCACATTTGCAGCCAACATACACAAAAAACACTCACCCTACTACATCAACTAGGGTTTACCATCAACATGCGAAAATCACACCTACAACCATCACAAATTCAACCGTATTTAGGGGCCATTTTCAATGCGCTCTTGGGGTTAGCATACCCAAATACAGCCAGAATACAAAACATTCAAACACTAGCCCAGCAGTTTTAAACCGGGCTCCAAGTCACAGTCTGGACACTCATGCTCCTTTTAGGCATGATGGCATCCTGCATCGCAGTAGTCCCACATGCCCGTCTTCATATGAGACAGCTGCAAGAATGCTTATGTCAAAGGACCCCGTCACAGGGTCAAATACATGATTAGTGTTGATAGACAGCCACATCTCACTCTCTGCAGTGGTGGAACTCTCAAAACCTGTCGAAGCGGCGGCCGTTTCTAGACCCAGTTCCCAAAGTCATTCTCACAGCGGATGCTTTCCTGACGGGTTGAGGGGCTCATTTTCAAAATCTTACGATCCAGGGTGTATGGGATCCCAAGCATCTGGGTCTCCATATCAATTGTCTAGAGCTTCAAGCCATTCACCTAGCATTGACAGCATTCCAAACTCACGTAATAGACAAGGTTGTCCTAATCCGGACAGACAACATGACAACCATATACTATCTACAGAAACACGGGGCACTCGCTCTCTACAATTATCGTGACTAGCCCAGACCATCTGGTGCTTAGCATTACATCACTGCATTCATCTCCTAGCAGAACACATACCAGGGACAGGCAATCAAGTTGCAGACCTCAGCAGGATGCAGCAACAAGTCCACAAGTGGGAACTTCACCCCAAAGTCCTCCTACCATACTTAAGTGGGGGTTTCCACAAATAGGCCTGTTTGCCACCCCTAATAAAGCAAAATGCCCAAACTTCACGTCCAGGTTCCCACACCCACTAGCCAAGGGCAATGCTCTATGGATGAAGTGGTCAGGGTTATTTGCCTATGCTTTTTCACCTCTCCCACTACTTCCATTTGTGGTCAGAAAGCTCAGGCAAACCTCCGTCACCCTAGTACTAATAGCTCCAACCTGGACTTGTCAACTATTGCTCCCCACACTACTGGAACTCTCAAGTTACCCACGAGAAACTTCCCCTCAACCCGGACCTTCTCGCACAGAACCATGGCGAATTCAGGCATACCAATCCCAAGAAAATGAACCTTCCAAATCAACCGAGACAAAGTAGTGCTCAGAACAAACCCAAAGTAGTCTCAGCTTTCCATATTAACCAATCAGTAGAATTAGCTGTCTTCTTTCCGCAACCTGATTCTGTTGCTGAGAGAGTTCTTCATACTCTAGACGTTAAGAGCTTTAATGTACTATATTGACAGAACCAAAACATTTAGAAAAACCAAACAATTATTTGTTGCTTTATCACCTCCCCACACTGGAAAACCAGTTTCAAAAGTTGGGGTTTCTAGATGGATAGTCAGTTGCATTCATACTTGTTATGCTAAAGCTAAAAGACATTTACCTGTTCCCCCTAGGGCCCACTCAACTCGTAAAATAGGGGCTTCTATGGCATTCCTAGGGAACATGCCCATTGACATTTGCAAAGCAGCAACATGGTCAACACCACACACTTTCACAAAACATTACTGTGTGGAGTTATCACGTCAACAAGCTAGTGTTGAACAATCAGTGCTACGTACTCTTTTTCAAACAACTGCATCCCCCACAGGCTAGCCACTGCTTTAGGAGAGGGACTGTTTTACAGTTTACGCTAAGCATGTGTATCTACAGCCACACGTCTCAAGCGGATTGTTACTTACGTTGTAAGCATCTGTTCTTGGCATGCAGTGCTGTAGATTCACATGCGCCCACCCTCCTCCCCGGATGCTTGTATAGGTCACAATTTACTATTCTAGTTTACCTTAATTCACATTACTTGCATGGACATCATATTACTAACACTTACTCTAACTCCATTCTCACCCACCTGCAGCAAAACAATCTTAACAATGGAGTCGATGCCCATGCGCAGTATCACATATCCTCGTGACTCCAACTTCTTCGAACAAAAGCAACTTGCAATCTTCCGAGCCAACACTAGATGGCAGACTTATGCTAAGCATGTGAATCTACAGCACTACACGCCAAGAACAGATGCTGACAGGGAAAGTAACATAATCCTTTATTGGCTCAAAGAAAAGTTACTATTGGCATTGAATTACTGCAACCTACAGACCTAGTTTAAATACAAAAGGATTACTAACAATGGAAAAAATAGAAAGAAAAAAGAATTGTATGTAATGAGCTGGAGTAGACCAGTAGTTGAAGTGCTGACCTACAGAGCCTCTGTGAGTAAATGTATACACATGCGCACACCTGTATGTATGTATATATATATATATGTATATATATATATATATATATATATATATATATATATATATATATATATATATATATATATATATATATATATATATATATATATATATATACTCAAACAGATGTACTCCCCAAAGAACAAAAATGTATTTCCACTACATGAGGCAAGGTAAAGCTACTACCTGTAGGCCAGACCTTAAAAAGGCAGCAGGTTACCAATTAAATCTTCCTTAGCGGCACATTCTTGTACTGAAAGGCTAACGTTTTTTTCAGCAAAGTGTTTTGTAAGTACCATATGTGGGACGGTATATGCTCCCAAAATAGTGGTTACACTTTAAAGTAATGCAGCTATATCGAAGGTTTGGCTACTGCGGACTTTAGGGCTTTGTAGCAGCTTAGTATATTTCGAAAAACAAGTTTTGGCAGGTTGTTGATTAGGGTTTGTTTGTCAAAGTATCAAAGGTGTTTTGTATCATTTATGTCTCCTACTGTCCCAGTGTGTGATGCAGAAGTGCTTGCCTCCATGGGTAGCACCCCACACTGTATAGTTTGTGTGGGTGGAAGAGTTTTGTCTTTGTTTTAATCCTATATGGGAAGTGTATCCATGTCATGCATGATGACCACCGAGGTGTGGTTATCGTGTTATGGAATGCATGCCTAGTGCGATGGATAAAGAAGTGTGAGACAAAGGGCATGTAGTTTATGGTTTTAAGCAAACTGGCAGCTCTGCTCAGCTCTACAGGCCCCTTTATAGTTCCTATTGTCTCGGTTCACTAAGCTGGTCACCACACAGTGTTGTCCATTCTGAGATTTTCTGTTTAGGTTTATGGTCCTGACTGTTTGGCTGAAGAGGGATGTCGGTAGGTTTTCTGGGATGCACTTAGTTAAAATCATCCTTTATATGATTGTCATTGTGAGATGTAGTTAGTTTGGACAACAAAAAGTAGTAGACTAAATTAGAGTCCTTTGGTGACCAGGGTGATGTGGCAGATCTCTTTAGATATTTATTCTGTGCCTGCTGAGTTGGTGATGGGTGGTGTTGCATTTTGGATTGTATATTTAAATTTACTTTATACATTGCTTAGAAAGCTTCCTATTTCAGTACCACTTACATGTTTTGGTAACTGTTACAAGATCTATACATGTTCCAAAAAAAGACAAATGTGGGTTTGCATTGTTTCTTCTCTTTCTCATTGGTTACATGCATTACTGATTTCTCAGAATAGGAGCATCAGAAGATATTTTTCTGCACTGACTGGTGGACTTTTATTTGTGGTGTCTAATTAGACTAAAGTGGACAAGACAAGGTTGCAGTCTACAGTTTGTGTCCAGACACATACCATTTCAAATGAAGAAATGTCCGCTGCTATTAGTAAATTATGCCCCAAAATCAGGCTTAGTATGTTGCTAAATAACACATCTTAGTGTATTGAAGGTGCTTTGGAATGCATGGTTTGTAAATGTCAGGTGCAAAACCCATATAAAATGAGACATGATTGAATATACTCACAAAAGAAACCTACCTCTTGCTGTCTTACTAATCTACTAATATTGTTTCAATGCAATTTTGTCCCATCTGTATGGAACTATTTAACAGATGAAGTTCACCTGATATGACTATTACATTGTGCTCCTAAAGATCTATATTTTTGTGACTGGATCAAAAGCTTTTCTGATTCCTAGCTTTGTGGATCGCAGTGTAATTCATTCCCTCGCTAACAATGCTGGTTTCCTCTATACTTATGTTTGCCAGCATCAGCAGAACTTCTGCAGTCTGTTAATCTTCCTGGGTATGAATAGCTGCTTACATAAACAAGCAGTGATTATTGAAAATGTGACTCCTTTACAAGGAAGCTGTAGTTCTGTGGGAACATAATCAGATGTACCATTTTGATGCACCTTCAAGACCGGGTGAGACTGTAGAAAGACTCATGTTCTGTGACGCACACACACGCACGCTCTCTTAAGTGAAACAGCTTATCAAAGGATTGAAAAACAAATTCTGATCTTGCTGCAACTATTGACAACAGCATATGCCTGCTTAGCCCTTAAGAATGAAAGGTGTAATGGCACTTCCAGTAATTGGTCCAAGAGTGGATAGCAGACTGCCTCCTCTCTGATTTTATTGCTTTTTCAGTGATATCAAGAAATTCAGATATGTGGCCAGACTTCTTTGAATACGCTTTTAGACAAAGGTTGTTCGGATCTGCTGACCTAAATGAAAGGAATGATTTGTTTATCAGTAAACAGGTTAAACCTAAGAGCACAGGTGCTGGAAAGTTTATATTTTAAGATCTTCTCTTCTTAGAGTGGTGTTTAACTTTCTTACTAAAGCCAGAGAAACTTATAGAAGAGAAACCCATTTCGAAATGGAAGAGCCATTTAATGGATGTCCTGTCAAGAAGGATATCTTAACTGTTCTTAATTCTCAAATACTCTCATTCATGCAGCCAGGCTCATAACAGTGATTACCTTTTGTGCCATTCTCCTTTTTCCACCCGTAGCTCTCCCACTTCAAACCTGGGACCTGACTAATGTAAGGGTCTATCCTCAAAGTAGATCCCCCCTCGTCATGATTTCATCTTTCATTAGAATAAGTGTGATGCTTGCCCTCATTAAATTAACTCTTGTGAATACAAATTCCTTGCTCGAACCTTAGTTTGAGACTGCCCTTTATTTGTTCTTCTGTACATCCTAACCATTTGTTTTGAGAAAGAATGGTTGAAACACTGGGTCATAAGGCGTTGCCGTGATGTATAATGTGTGGGAACCTACCTGAACACTGGAACAAAGCACCTAAAAGTAGAGAGAACGCACTAGTCTATCGCAAGGAGTCATTCAACGAGATGAGCAGTCACTAATTTCTTAATTCAGGAACAAAACACCCCAAACGAGAACCAATCTTACGAAGCCATGTCCACTTTGGTTCTTATAGAGGATTATACATCCTGTTACAGATCGCCTGTGTATTAAATAAAAAAATACAGTCAATAGTGCTACACTTACACTGGTTAGATAGAGGGCCCTATTATTGATACGCACCAACTCCCTATACCAAGAAAGAAATGTTGGATGGCCTTTTCCCACCTCCATAGATACCCGTTGTTGGAGGGAAAACATTAATTGCTTACCTAGTTGACCTTAGAGAACCTGAAACTCCAAGAGGCCAAAGAATAACACTTTGCAGTGCAAATATAGCATTACTTAACATACATGACTGCAGTTCATAAGTAAACAAAGCAGTTGTTTATGGCATTTGGATTAAATTTAGCATTCTAATTTTACCCATATAGAAATAAATTAAAAGCAATTAAGCCTATTTTACTAGAGCATAACACTCATATATGTTTGTTAATGATTGGCTTTTGACAGGGTGGTCCTGAAATAATTTTTAAGCTAAACATTGCTTCAGTCCTCCACCTGCACAACTGAGCGAGACACAGAGGAATGATGGTCTGTATTTATTGTGTATTATCAGGATTAACATGTGACCTCTAAATGTGTCTTGTATGGCACACATGCAATGCTTAGCCTTTATTCTTACCATTTCTCTTGAGCTCAGGTGTATGGTGCTTGCTTTTCGCCTTGTGAAATACTTGAGAAAAGCCCTCAGTCAGTGTATTAGGGTGGGTTTGGGGGGGTTAGTTGAAGGTTCCAGTGCATAATATACAGTGGAGTACATAATATGCATTTCTATTTTAACTCATAATATGCTTTTGTAAAGCCTGCCATTTTTGTTTATTTACTGTGGGAATGCATCTTCATAAATTGGGACTATTAAAATCTGCATTTTTCATAATATTCGAGAATGCCTTATTACAGGCTATAATTTTAAGGTTCCCAGTTCTTGGTGATGGGAATTCATTTGTTGAATAAGTTTACCACAGTAACTACCCTCGAGTAACTTTTCCCTTAGTAAGCCTCTTTTGTGTATGTGAGGAGCAAGTACTCATTTTCAGTAAATTGTGTAGGGACCGCTCTAGAATTCTTTAAATCTTTAAGAAACATACTTTCATTGTAGTTTCTGCAGCTATTGAGACCTCTACCAAATTACTCCCACATGGGCGGTTGGGTTCTTCCCTTGTAGTATGTGTTTGAACTCCTTGAAAATTTGTTGGGTTTCTCAGTCATACATTTTTCCTTGTGTTGGCATTGTATCAGCTTTGATGATGGTTTTATTAAACTTTGCGTCATCTAATTTGCAGTTCATGTATAGTCCTAGGTACCCAGCATTAAAAAATTAAGTAGATTGAATCAAAATATATTTACAGTTTTAAAAGGATAAAATGTTTACGTTTGTTATTACTATGCAAGTTATTTTTTTTTAAAGTTTCGGGACTTTGTTTCCATTCTAATTTGGTTGTTTTTTGTTCCTGGCCTGTTTGATTATAGGTGAAAATGGACTTCTTTGACTTGCTATCTAATCACCATTTGGATGGTCAGTCACGTTGGAGCAAGGTGAAAGACAAAGTAGAAGGAGACCCACGATACAAAGCTGTGGATGGTTCCTCCATGAGGAGGACCTCTTCAAACAGTATATTGAAAAAATTGCCAAGGTGTGTTCGATATTTATCCACTCTACCAATTTTGTTTGTGAAAATGGTACTCGGACTTGTTTCACTTAGCCTTCCAGCCTGTTTTGTGCTGGACACTGGCATACAACTGTTAAGTTCTGTAAAATGCCAATTAAAGTCTCTGGTTCCTAGTTAGAGGTTAGACAATCGTGTTTTCCGTTTCTGAAAGTTTGTTGCCAAGCAAGTAATAGGTTGTGATTTGATACCTCTGATTGTCCGTCTTGACATTTCCTAACTTCAGCAGGGAGCTCCGGTCTAACTGAACCTTTTGTGTTCTTCAGTGCCTAGGTTTTCAATAGGTTTTAAGCAGGTTTCAGAAAAAATAGGTTTGATTTTTCATTTTCAATAAATGTTGGATTCTTGTTTTCAGTCCTTGCTAAGTACCCCTAATGTAATAATGTAGAGTACTGGTATCTACATGGGCCACAAGCCGAACATTTTTATTCTTTTAATTTAATCATGCTGTTTCTTGATAATACAGCACAGCACAGTTCTGTGGCAGTTGAAGAGCATGGCATATACGTGAGTTTATCTGCAATTTGGCTGCCTCTTGTGCATAACATGCTTTCTGTAAACATTTCTGTCATGAATGTAAGTTCCTGGGATGAAGATCTATTGTCCATTTGTGGAATGCTTAAATTAACCTTGTATACTGGGGAAATACATTCCTATTCTAGACTTATTGAGCTAACTGCCATTATAAACCATGACCAAGAATGCAGATTGATACATAAACACTGGGGTTTACCCAAATCACCCTCCTATACCTGGGTAAGGAAACTACATATTATGCAGAAAAAATGGCATGGAGGAATCAATATCTCTTCATTTACTTAGTCATAGAAGACATCAAATTACCCTATCAGTAGTACAAAGTCCTATTTCAATTTATGAAGAGCTCATTCAAACGGTACACATACCACGGAGACATACTTTGAAAGAATCAATCATTGTTTTAGTTTTTAACTGTAGAACATACAAATGCATATATACGTAGACATTTACATCACAAACATTGATAAAACAACATAAACCTAATCTTAGTTGCCTGTACCCACTTATTTCTATAATAATCAGTGTTCACACACTTAATCTGGGTAATACACTGTGAGGTAGTCCTCTATGCACACGAGGTTGCAACACCTCTACAAACATCTATCAAGTGTGCTTAAAAAATCCATAATAATTCTTGTATTCAAGCGGACTCCTCCCGTCAAAACTGTCGACGTGGACGGGTTTTGGCCCCCAATTTCTTCCGGGCCTCCTCAGGACGAGGGTAAGGAAACCAACGTGACACAAACAGAAATGGATCGCGGTCGTACTTCAGGCCAGCAATGCCCCTCGTTGTGAAGATTAAAGTGAACCAAACACGAGGTTCAATCACCTTTCAAAACCGCAATATATTGTCAATTTTGCAATGCGCTCCTGGCGTCTGCTCACTTCTCTCATGCGGGTAAATCCTCGCTCTAACTACCGCCACAGGTCGTATAGCCAAACACGGCAAGTTACTCCGTGGGTCCACGGTTATGGACACTCCAACGGGGATGCAGAATGCAGATTGGTCTGGGTGTCAACCTCAAAAGGGACGCAAACTAATAGCCTAATTCTCTCTGAACTGTAGCGCAATCATATTGATCCTCATCTGTGAAGTGCAGTTTGAACCCCTATGAGCAGCAAAATGATGTATACATTTTCTGTGCCCTTCTCTGTGCCAGAGATTTGTTTTGCAACTTACCAAGACGACCAATAATGCTGCAAAACTTTACTGTTCCCATTCAGCGCATATGTGACCTAGCACTTCCAGGTGAACTGTCTCATTTGCATGTCTCTATCAGAGGGAAACCACTACGTTGCAGGTCTTGGGGACTTTCAATTTTAGATGACCTGATTACACCTGCGACAAACCATACACCTTTGGAGGGGTGTGTTTTTGCCACAGCACAGCCCAACTGAACAAGCTGAGAGTATTTTGTGGTTGATCGGGCACTGAGAAACCAAGGACTTAGAGAGGA
This sequence comes from Calotriton arnoldi, assembly GCA_963921515.1. Classification (NCBI taxonomy): domain Eukaryota; kingdom Metazoa; phylum Chordata; class Amphibia; order Caudata; family Salamandridae; genus Calotriton; species Calotriton arnoldi. The sequence goes on from CAWUFW010000568.1 coordinate 2,471,770, forward strand.
AAAAGGGTAACAAAGATGAATAAGCAGTAAATAAAAAGAACAAGGAAGATTTGATACCTGGATTAGTACTGATTGACGTGGACACCATTGTAAATCTTTCTGATTCTGGAGACTTTAGCAAAGACTTCCATGCAGTCAATTATGTAGGTGATATAATTTCTCCTCTGATTGTGGAGCTTTGAGTCCAGATTTTTCACTGTATTTCTAGACCAGTCTTTCAATATTCTTTCAAAAGAAGTGTGGTGGTTCACTTCCTTTACGATTTTCTCCTCATTGGAATTGTTCTTTTTCAGCAAGTCCCTTAATTTTTACCTTTTAATCCGGTTTCACCTGACTTTTAGCTAACATACAGTGGCCTCCAATTGCACCAAACTACTGTTAATACTAATTCTTATTTTCTCTTGCTCCCCACTCTATCACATTATGCTACATCCTCCATTTATGGCCTTTCTTGAGAAATAAGTAGTATAGCAGTTTCTTTAAGTTGGCTAACCGTGTCATTGCCACAATGATGCAGTCCATTTTCTCTCACCACTGTTAGACAACTTGGCTTGTCGGTTCAGGAACACAATTTCTTTTTCAGACCCCGTCTTTGCACTACCTTTACATCTCAGTTAAGAGCTGATCCTAACTTTCTGCCTAATAAGGGTGTCCTCCGCCTTAAAGATAAAAAGTGGCATCTGATTCTGGGATGCATGACTTTGTGCAAAAGCCTCTAAAAAGTATGAATCTTTGTAATGCATTAATATCGAAGGGAATTAAGTCTTTGTTACCGCTTTTCAAATTGGTTTCCTAATACTTTTTTCGGTCTGGCTGTAGTCTGATTTAGCTGTGTGGAGGACCTCTTGTCATCAGTTCTTCAAAAATGTCCTATAGATAGTAGTAGTTGAGAGAATGGATGTGGATCAGCTCCTTTCAGCCTCTGGCTTTCATGCTTTTTTAATGATTTCTTATTGTTTGGATGGGCTGTCCATTAGGCCATGACATTGTCTATTGCTGCATTGTCTATTTTGTGTTCCCAATATTTTTTGGTGATGTCGCATCAAGTAGTCCTTTACTTAAACTGCGGATGCACCACACATGTAAGAAGTAATTGATAGCCTTTGTGTTTTCTTTGATGCATTTGTATTGCTGATTTAAGGGGCATTTGTTTAGGATGTGAGTACTAAAAAGAGAGTGCGGTTTACCTATGAACACTCATTTGTTTTACTTTGCTGCCATAACATGTTGTATATACAGCTTTTTTATTCACAAATTAATTTTGTTTGCGTCAATAGCCATTTTTAAAGCTTCAATGAAAACACAGGCATGTAGGAAGCTGGGTTTCTGTTGCAGTAACCCCCCCCCCCCACTTTTTGCGAGACTACTGATGCACTTTGACTTGATGTGCCCTGGGTCCCTGCTAATCAGGTTCCCAGGGCCTGTGTTCTTTCCCAAAACTGTACCTTGTACCCCCAATTGACACCTCTCTGGCCACGTGTCAGTCCCTTGTAAATGGTACCATAGGTACCAAGGGAACTGTGACCAGCAAAGGCCTCTAGGGGCCGCAGCACTTATTGTGCCACCCTTAGAGGCCCTGCACCTTTATACACACACACACACACACACACACACACTGCCATTGCAGGCTGTGTTTTGGTGCAGAACAAAGTGAAGTCGACATGGCACACATCCCTGTGTGCCATGCCTACAACCCACTGCCCTTGCATAGATCAGCCACCCCTCTAGCTGGGTGCACTAAACCAGTGGTGAGGGTACAGGTGCATGAGCCCTGTACCCCCTACAGTGTCTAGAGCAATTCTTAGACATTGTAAGTGCAGTAATGCCATTAAGAGTATATGGTGCTGGGAGTTTGTCATTACGAACTCCACAGCACCATAATGGCTTTACTGAAAACTGGGAAGTTTGGTATCAAACTTCTCAGCACATTAAACCCACACTAATGCCAGTGTGGGGTTTAATGAAAAAGGCACTCAGAGGGCATCTTAGAGATGCCCCCTGAAAAACGACCAGCCTTTGGTGGGTACCCTGACTGGTACTCACCAGCCTGCCACCACGAGACATGTTTCTGGGCCCCTGGGGTGGGAGCCTGAGCTCTCTGATCCCAGAAACAAAGCCTTTCCTGGGCAGAGGTGGTCACACCTCCCCCAGGCCAGGAAGCGCCATCTCTGGCAGGGGAGCTTCAAAGGCCTTGCTGCCTTTGTAACGTGACCCCCAGTCTCCCCTGCTATCAGGAGCAGGCCCCCTTCCTGTCTCCCCTCCTTTTCGGCGGGAAGACAGGCAGGAAACATTAGCACAGCCCAGGTGTGCCCACCTCTGCCAACCCCACCCCTCAGGTGGGGGAGGCGAGGTGAAGCCCACTCTTCCGTGCCCGCCATCTTGCAGATGGCAGGCACTCTCCAGTCAGGATTAGGGATTGTGCCCACTCTCCCACGTGGGGTGAGCACACCAAGGATGTAGTCACCCTAAGGTCAGTAGCCCATTTGTTACTGACCTAGAGACCCCTGAAACGCTCACTAAATACAGTATTTAGGGGGCAGCCCTAAACCAAGAAGAAGGACGAAAGAAGACGCCTAGCAGAGGAGACTGCAGAGAAGAACTGACTTGGTCCCAGCCCTACCGGCCCGTCTGCAGTTTCCAGAGATCCTGCACTAAAAGTCACCTTGTCCTGCAGCCAGCGACCGCCAGAACCCCTGGGAGGACTGCCTGCCTTCCACAAAGACCGGATCTCCTGTCAACAGCAGCTCTGTTCAAAAGAAACAGTCATGAAAGACCCTGAGCCTGCTGAGGACAAAGAAACCCAACGCCTGGAACCACCACTGCACCCGACGCCTATGGCCAGAGTGGCCCAGCGAGGTCCCCCAGCGCTCCAGAGTCCTAGTCCAGCATGGGTTGACCCCTCCAGGACTCCCCAACGTCGCATGCAGCCCCTGCGCGGAGCCCCCCCACCCACCCGCGAGTGGTCCAGTAAGGTGAAATCACACCTCAAAAGACACCCCTGCATCCAGCCGCCCTGCTCCCTGGAGAAGAGAACCTGAGGTGCACCTACATCCCCGAGCCCTCGAACTTACCTGCCCAGCTGTTGGTTTCTCCCAGAAGTCTTCCTGAACCGAGCCTGCAGCCAAAATCCAAAACCAGCAACTTCCATTGAAACAACAGGGCATCTGACGCCAGATCAGCACTCTGCACCCAGCCGCCGCTGTGGGTGCACCTTGTGTCCCAACTCGGATCCCCCTTTGCCCTGAGCTTAAGTCCAGGAGCTTTGATCCCACAACTTTGTGGCCTGCTCGTGAGCAGCCACCAACCAGAGGCCCCTATCCCCCATTGGATAACATTGGGCCTCAGCACTCTGCACCCGGCACCCTAGTGCCGCTGACGGTGTTTTGAGAGTGCATCCTCGACCCTGAGGGAACCCTGATTCTAACCCCAGAAACCCAACTCCCACAAATAAGTACTTACCTGTAAACCGATAACTTCATTTCCTCCCATAGGATTGCATTGACTGCTATTCCTTTAAGTGTGGAGTTGGTTTGTATGAAACCTTGAACAACTGCAAATGTACCAAAACTGAATTACTTACCTTTTGTCTAGGAAATGTCCGTGTGATATATCTAGGCATATCACAATGATTAGCAAAAGTAACTTAAAAAGTAATCCAAGAAGTAACGTGTACAGTACTTCTACTGAAAAAGTAATTCTGGTTATTGACTTACCTATAAATCAACCAACTGCATTTGAACCTGCATTCAACTGTAATTCACTGCATAGATCTTTCAAAGTATTATTTCACTTACCTGCACCAGGCCTGGCTTGGTTCTAGAAAAATAAAATAACTAAGTAATTTTATACAAACAGAATTGGACTGAGTTCAGTCTTTGAGTGCGTCACATCATTTCTTGTCTGAGTGTGTACAATAAATGCTTAACACTACCCTCTGATAAAGCCTTACTGCTCGCCCACACTACCACAAGTAGAGAGTAAGGTATTATCTACTTTTACCTTTGCCTACCTTTGGGGTTCCAATGGACTCTGACACTCTACCTTACTTTGGTTTAGTATATACAGAGCCAGCTTCCTACGTGGCACTTTGTCAAGTGTGTGTACTTTAAGTTCTCCAGTTACAACGCAAGCTTCATCGTCTGACTCCTTTTGATTAAACTATACTTGGAATGTACTGCTTACGTCTGCTGTATATAGTTATGCTATTTTCTTTATAGGACAGCTGAAACCACTACATACAAAGGCACCCCTGATTTGCTATGCACTTGCAATGACAAAAAGCCAGACCTATTGGCTTTGCCAATACTTGCTTCCAAATTGGGACCTCACATTTCTAACCAGCTTCTCCTCGGTGTATGGAAAAGTTTATGATGGGTAGATTTGTTACTTTTGGTTCAAGATAGCCACAGCTGTGTCAGCCTTTTAAGCTAACCACTAAGATAATGAGCTCATATTAGATTTATTTTATATAAAGTGTATATCATAAAAATCTGGCTTTGGGTCTGACCAAGCTAGACCTAGGTTGGACACCACTGACTAAATCTTTCTTCAGTCCCTCTTTCGTATTCTCCAAGATTCGAGACTGTCACATCTGGAAGGGACACAAAGTACTTCACATCTGTGGGATATGCACTGATTCTGCTGAAAGGAAATTTACTTTTATCAAGTGAGGCAGGGGCATCAGGCCAACAGTCTGATCCATTGTCTGATTAGCTGTTTTCATGTTGTTGCTGAGATCATGGAGGCAGTAAAGATTTGGGACGGTTTAACACCTGTCCTGTGTATCACCAAGATATGTGCTTCCACGTTCCTGTAAAGTAAAAACATTGTTTCTGAGAATTGAGATAATTCATCAGTTCAGATATTTGTCTGAACACAGCTCCCAGTATTCACAGTGGTTCTTTGAGTATCTGCTGCCCATCGCTGTCTTCGTACATGTACAGGGGTAACTGGTTTGTTAATGCCTGGTCTCCCACTGCTTCCCCAGAGAACCTTCAGATTGTTTGCAGCACTTTTCAGTCATAAAAAGTCTCGTCTTCTGCCACCTCTGAGACGTTACTTCTTAAGAGCAGTGCTGACATATATTTGGCATTGTCACCTCCAGAACAAATCACATTCTAGAAGCAGGGGGGAGAATATTTTTCCAGCCATGCCAGTTACTGTGACATGGCAGTTCCAAATACCCTAGTGCCTTACATTTTCTAGCACTCCCCCTGACTCACTTTCGATGAGAGTTCAACATTATCTGGTCCAGAACTGGAATCAGACATGATTCCATATTTGAATGATTTTGATTTTCTGACCAGGTCTCTTCATTGGCGACCTCTTAAGACTAATTTTGTGATTAGGAGTTTGTAGGGACCCATCCACATTTTTCTACTAGCCATAGATTCGACTCAGTATGACTGGAGACTTTGTGGTGGCCACCTCTTGAAACACCAGGACACAGACCTGAATATTAACATCTGGAGCTTATCTGTTTCTGTTATGAAATATTTCCTTATTTGCCTTTGGGGCAAATTGTTTGAGTCCTAACACACAATAAAAATTCTTTTTATTCTGCCAGCACATGATTCAGATGTAGGAGTGGACTCTAGGCAACAACGTTCTTCAGCAGAGGAGTAAAATGGAGTTGTACTTTGACAGCAGTCTGCTGCATGTGAGCAGGCAGATCATTTTTCAAGATCTGGGGCTTGCCCCAGAAAGAAAATATCAAAAGTTTTATTCCCTTACGTGATTTGGAAAAAGTAGATATGAGATGCTGTATTGTATTGAGGCTTTTACAAAGAACCATTACTTAGGAAAATGTCTGTTCTTTTCATAAGAAATGGACAGGCTTTTAATTATTTATTAAGTATCTTTAGATGTTTTGACTTGTTTCTTTTTCAGTTCTTATAATTGAAGAGTCCCATGTGTATGTTTACAGCATTTTAGAACTCCCCCTAAAACATTTGAATTAATATTTGGGGGTGAGGGGTGAGGGGTGAGGGTGTGTGTGTGTGTGTGTGTGTGTGTGTGTGTGTGTGTGTGTGTGTGTGTGTGTGTGTGTGTGTGTGTGTGTGTGTGTGTGTGTGTGTGTGTGTGTGTGTGTGTGTACACACTACCCACCACAAGGAATAATTGCAAACCTCGTCAGGGTGAACCCTCAAAATCACTAAATTAACCTCATCTCAACCCCGTGGTAGCTCTGGAACAGACAAGCTTAACATAGACGCCGAGATACCATGAGGAGCACTCTCCCCATTGTTTGCAGATACATGAATTGCCGACTGTTGAATTGAAAGATAATGAGGAATTAAGGGAGTAAGTACTGAGATATAGCCCTGATGAAGTCAGTGGAAATTATCCACGAGACGAAACACGTGTTGGCTGCATTCTGTTCTGACTGGCTGTGATATTACCTATTTGGAATTCTGGCGTTTGGAATAAAACAAAAAATTACCATAACTATGGACTGCTGGATTTACTTTGGAATGGACATTTGCTCACGATAATATTTTGTTTGTATTGTTATTTGGGGATTCCATATCCGAACGTTGGGTGGCCGTTCCACTTATCCTTGGAGCAGACTTTGGAATTTTGATTGTACTACATTGCACTGACTCAACGCAGAGTTGGCCCTGCCACTTTTGACTGTTGTATTAAACTTAACATAGGACAATGTGTAAAGTATGTAAACAGTTACTAAATCAGTAATAAAGTCAAAATGCAAAGCTATAAAAATCCTACACCAAATTAAAAAAATAGAGTAAAATTTAATTTAAAAAACGCAAACTAAAATGACAAAAATCCGATAACGTGAACTGGAGAGATGAATTTTAAACGTTTTAAGGAGCATTAGCCTAAGAAGCATTAAGTGACTCATAGACAATGGTTGCTGTAGACTGGGACCTGGGCTCAGTTTGACGCTGACCTCAATGAAGCACAGATCACACACCAACGAGGTTCATCCTGGTCAAAGTTTTTACCTGCTGCCTTTAGTTCTATAAGTTCCAATCCACCATTGGAGTACATTTCTAAAGCCCCCAGAACCTCAGGGGGTGCACTTAGGCTCACACAGTGTCAACTGCAACAACAAGGTGATGGATGGAATGATTGAATTCATCTCAGCCACTGGCAGTCGCTTGGGGCTGTACTTCAGTACATCGTTTTTCGCACACCATGCCATCTGAGTTTGGACCCAGCCATATACAAATGAGTCTTGACCCTGCTCCAATAGGAACAACCCTGCCTTAACTGGCAAGCCAGGTCCTCCATGAACCAGAACAGACGCAACCCAAGACCGGTTTTGCCCTGTTTGGGGCTCTTCATTTGGGTGTAGCTTGGGCCCAGTAGCACAGTGAGCCTGGGACCCACATCTCGGCATACTATTGCACTTAGGGCAGCAACTGCAACACCAAGAAGAAGGTGATGGATAGAATGCTTTTTAGGTCTCGCCTAGCGTTGCAGCGCGCATGCGCTGCTCGCTCGGCGAGATATATTGTGGATGAGGACTTTCAGAAGGGGGCTTGAAGACCCGCCCCTCATTTCCATTGGCTGGCGTCACCGTTTATGCTAAACGGTGGCCTGCCATTGGAAATGAGCTTTTTTGGTTGCTGCCCTTTCGCCTTTTGGGACGGCCCTCCGGACTGGATGGCTTGGTTTACGGCTGTCGTGACGATCTTTCTTATCTTTGGAGGAGTGTAATCACGGGTCATGTTTCCGAAGGGCGGTCGTTTTGTGCTCTCCCGATACCTGTTCTCTCCAGATACACGCAGCGCTAATGTCTCTCTGTGCGGTCAACCGATACATAGCGCTAATCTGTGCTCTCCAGATGCACGTAGCGCGGATGCCTCTCCGTGTTGTCAATAAACCACACATCGCTAATACTCCTCTGTGTGCTCGCTAGATACACACAGCACAATACCGCCCTGTGCTCTTCAGATACACGCAGCACTAACACGACTGTGTGCTCTTCAGATGTGCTATGGGGGGGTGGGCGGGGAGGGGCTGCTTTCTCTCGCCGCCTTGCAACGGAGTGCGGTTTCAGGCCTCGGGGCTCGCCTTGGGGGCCGGCGCCTTGATGTTTTGATTAATTGTAACAATGGGGCTCGCATGGCTGGTCGCGGTGCACCGGATGGCTGATGCAGGCTTCCTGTTGCGCAGCGGGGGCTGTCTTCGCACGAGGTGAGTCAAGCAGCAATGTTCAGGCCGCCTGTTACGATGGGAAGGTGCAAGGTAACGGCATAGGTAGGCCCGCACCAGCCGCCACAGCGCTGAGCGAAGTGGCAATTGTTATAATTGGTTGCAATTCACAAGGTTGCAGGTTCGATCCCCATACGGGTCAGTATTTACCAAGACTCGGTTACATACTCTGTATCGTCATGGCAGCGCTTTCCTGCCCTGGATTGAAGAGCACACCAAATCCCCCGCCCCCCCCCCCCCCCCCACGTCCCCCCTCCACCCACCCGGGCCGTTTGAGGGCTGCACGGCTTGAAACAACCAGCTTGTGCATCAGGACGCGTAAGGTATGCGAGGGGGAGCAAGGGTATGCTTGCGGATGCTTGACTGCTTTCGAGTGTGAGTGGAAAGGGCTTCAACGGAGAAATGGAGAAGTGAAATAAAAGTGCAAACACTGCAGGTTTGAAGGAAACAGTTACCTCAAAAGACTGGGTGAATCTATTTACATTTTTTGTAGAATTTTAAATGGTCTCTTCATGTGAGTTTGAGAGGGCCAGAGCTGAGACTGTTTAGTGTTCTTTGAGGACTCATGGCACAGAGACAATGGTTACATTGCAGGATGTAAGAAACAGTAACGGACACGCGCTATGCAATGCAATAGGTGTTGCTTTTGGTATTGTAAATAACAATGGCTTTTAATTTTTTTATAGGCATTACCATTTACAATGCCAATTGCTCTAAAATTCGAAGTTGCGAGACCTATTGCATTGTAAATGCTTGTTGTATATTAGTATGTCGCCCTAACTGGGATGGGTATGCCAATACATGTGTCCCGTGCACATTGTGCCACTGGAACCAAGCTGTACCTGGCTGATAAGTCCTAATAAGAGTGAAACTGGTCCTGGGTTGCTTGTATTCGGGTTCATGAAGAACCTTGCCTGGCAGTTTGAGCTGGACTGCTCATTAGAGCTGGGTCAATTCTGATTTGCATATGGCTAGGTCCAAACTGAGAAGGCATGGTGTGCAAAAGAACGATGTGTTGAGATGCGGCCCAAGTTATTACCAGTGGCTGATAATTCAAGCATTCTATCCATCACTTTTTTGTATACTGCTGTCAAGCCAGAGGCGAACAGTAGGGTCTGGACCAGTTCCAGTCGCCACTGATCTGCTGCAGTTGCAGAAAGGCCTCTTGTAGCTTATCCCTGTAGCTGAAAAGGTCAGCCTTATGATCCTTTGAGTTCACTTTGTCCTGAGTACAAGGGAGAGGAGGTCCAGTCCTCTTCTGTTCTTCCTCAGATCCAGGTGTGTTCTGAAGTGGGTGCCTGGAGATGCCACATTTATACCGGACACAAGCTAGCGAGCGCGAGTGACTCCTGGGCACACCCAAACCAATGGGGTAAAAGTTCCCGGGGCTAACCCTATGCACCTTGGGCATTTTCAAGATAGCTGAAGTCTTCGGCCACACTAAATGTGGGCTTTCAGGGGTGGGGAGTGTAAGAAAGTGGCTCTGTATATACTGAACCAAAGTAAGGTTCAGGGTGCACAGAGTCCACAGTCCCCAGAGGTTTGGCAGAGGCTAAAGTTAGATATAACCTTACTCTCTAAAGTGGTAGCTTGGTCGAGCAGTAAGGCAGTATCAGAGGACAGTGTAAAGCATTTGTTGTACACACTCAGTCAGCAAATGGTCTCACACACTCAAGAACTGAACTCTAGGCCAATTGTTTTGTATATGAAAATATATAGTTGTTTTATTTTAGAACCAACAATAGGTATCAAAATACTTTCTCAGAATAAAATGCTGTAGTTGTATACTTTCAATAAGCAATAGACTTTTAAATGCAATAGTTACAGTTGTTGCAATAGGCAACACAATTCCAACACAATTATAACATTGAGCTCAATGGGAGTTTTTAAGTAAAGGCAGTTTCAGTTACTTTGCGTATGATTTTCTTACTCAGGGTTGGATCCTGGATTCCGCCCTGGTGCATTTCCTGTAAACAGTTGAAAGAAATCGTTTTTGTTACACAGGCGATTTTTAAGGAATATTTGTATGTTTCAAAAATCGACACTTAGAAGGATTTCTGGTAAAAACCAGGCAATGTTATCCTATGGAGGAAAATCAAGTTATCGGTAAGTACAGTTGTAATTACTTTTCAGGGTCAGTGCTGGGCACCAAGATCCAGCACTGGGATCTCTCCTGATAACAGGTGAGTAATTTCGTTTTTGTTGTTCGGGCGATTTTTAGTGAATATTTTAAAGTTTCAAAACTCGACACTTAGAAGAATTTCCAAGTGAAACCAGTCAATGTTACCCTATGGAGAAATGTAGGTTATCAACTTTCAGGTAAGTACTCGACTGGCAGAGTTAAGGTTCTGGGCATAGCCTCAGGGGTCTCCCAGGGTCAGGTAGGTACAGTTGGTACACCCTCAGGGGCAGCCGGGTGCAGAGTGAGTTAGGCCCAATGTTAGCCTATGGCGGGCAGGGGGCCCTTGGTTGGTGGCTGCTAGCAGGCAGGCCACGCGGCTGTGGGAGCTGGGCTCCTGGTCACTTACACAGGGCAAGTGGGGAAGTAGAATAGGATAGGTGTTGCACTCCCAGGGGCACTCGGGCGGCTGGGTGCAGGGTGCTTTTGAGCCGTCGGACGCTCAATGGATTTCAATGGAGAAGTTACCAGATGAACAAAGGCTGCAAGCTCGGGGACGGAGATTCTTCAGGTGCGACCACCACTTCGAGAGGTAAGTTTGGAAGCTGTAGGTTAGGTAGGCACCCCGGAGTTTGGCACAGGGGGCCGCCGGGTGCAGGGGTGTCTTTTCGCGTCGGGAAATCTTACCCTCTGCTGGTCGCGGTTGGAGGGGTCCCAGGTTCTGAGGCTGCAGGCGTCGTCAGGAGCGTCGAGGAGGGTCCTTGGGTGCTGGATTCTGGGTCAGTCGCCGGGGGGACGTCCTCGTGGTCTTTGTCCGCACAGGCCGGGCTCGGCGGGTGCAGAGTGTGCAGGAGTCGTGGTTCCTGGCTGGCACCAGGGGTTTGTTACTTGCTTTGAGCAGAACCACTGCTAGTGGGAGTCCCAGTCTTTTAGAGTCACAAGGCAGTCAGGTCCTCCGGGGTTTTCGAGGTTGCTGACCACTGGAGACGCCGGGGTTTAGCAGGAGCCGGTTCGACGGTCGACAGGCCTGTAGGGCTGGGGCCAAGTCAGTTGGTGTCTTCCTCTTGTTAGCAGCTGCACGGCAGGTCTTCTTTCTTCTTGTTCTTCTTGTTTCGGATTCGGGATCTGAGGAAGGAAGGTTCAGGGTGCCCCTAAATACTAAATTTAGGGGCGTTACAGATAGGTAAAGGTCAGGGACCAATGGGTCCCTTCCCTGGGGTGGGTACACCCCCTATCCTTCCACTCTCCAGTGGGAGGGGGGCAGGAGCCTAGTCCTGATTGGGCAGGGCTCCCCATCTTCAAGATGGCGAGAGCCCGGAGATGTGCTTCACCTCGACTCCCCCACCTGAGGGGTGGGGTTGGCAGAGGCTGGCACACCCCCTTTCCTCACTTGGGGTTTCCCGCCAGTCTTCCCGCCAGAGCGGGGGTTAGAACCGGTGGGGACCAGTTGCGGAGTACAGCAAGTGGTCTGGGGAGGCTCACAAAGGCGGCATGCCTTTGAAGCTTCCTCCTGCCCATCCTGGGGGAGGAGACCTAGCACCTCGCCCAGGACGTGCATTGTTGCAGGCCCAGGAGAGCGGATGGCTCTCTACCCAGGGGTCCAGCAACATGTCTGCTGGGTGGCAGCCTAGGCAGCCTCTCAGGCAGGACGTGGATTGTGGGTTAGGTTCAGGGGGCAACTCTAAGTTGCCCTCTGTCGTGCATCTTACATTAAATCCCACTCTGGCATCAGTGTGGGTTTAATGTGCTGAGAAGTTTGATACCAAACTTCAGTCTTCAGTGTAGCCATTATGGTGCTGTGGAGTTCGTGATGACGACTTCCCAGCACCATATACACTTAATGGCAGCACTGCACTTACAGTGCCCAGGAATGGACCTGGGTACTGTAGGGGTACAGGGCTCATGCACCTGTACCCTCACCACTGGCATAGTGCACCCAGCTAGAGGGGTGACTGAGGTATGCCAGGGCAGTGTGTTTGTGGGGGTGCCACGTCGACTCTGTTTTGTTCTGCACCAAGACACTCAGCCTGCAAAGGCAGTGTGTGTGTGTCAGGGTGCAGGGCCTCTAAGGGTGGCACAATAAGTGCTGCAGCCCTTAGAGGCCTTCTCTGGTCACAGTGCCCTGGGTACCTATGGTACCATTTACCAGGGGCTGACATGTGGCCAGAGATGCCTATTGGGTTTTGGCTTCAATGCAGTTTTAGGGAAGGAACACAAGCCCTGGGCACCTGATTGGCAGGAGCCCAGGGCACACTCATTCAAAGTACATCAGCAATTCAGCAAAAAGTGGGGGCATACCATGCAAGAAAGATGGCACTTTCTCACAGGGAGTATATACTATGGTAATCCTTGGTTCTTCCTACATCCAACACTAAAATCCAGTTTGGGGCAGTCACTGTACCTACGCAATAAACCCAGAGACAGAAGTGTGGTAGAACAAAGATAACGTTTTTAGTAAGAAGACCGTGATACACAAGATTTATTTTTACTTCCGGTTTCCCTTCCATTCAAGTGTACCCCCCGTGTTATAAGTAAACCCAGCTGACAAGTCAAGCATGATTTGACACTATTGTCAAAGAGGATGCCCACACCCCTACCCTGCATATTCTGTCATCAGAGAAGTCATCTTGGTCTATTCAGGTCAGCCTGTTTGCTCCTGGGAGGTACTTTGCACCTTTTTTTTTTATACCTATTCAGGTGCTAATTACTTGCCGAAGCGGGCGAGCAAATCCCAATTTAGCCTTAAGGAACTTCAGGCAGAGAAAAGGTAACTTTCTAAGTGTGACATTTTCCTTAATATTTATTTCAATTCCAACTTCACATTTGAATTGGATTTCTAATAACTATTAAAAATAGCTGTTTAATTATTTTTCTATCTAGTTTCATTCCTAAGATGCAGTATTAGAATTTTTGATCTGCACTCTGGTTTTCTACATAGGACAGCTATGTCTGTCACAGCGAAAAATAGCTTTTGGGTGCTTCACTGTAAGGCCATGTTAACATTAAATTTCCACTTGTCCTACTTTTAATTGCTGTGCACCCGGCCCTGTGGGCGACAAAGTCTACTTAGGGGTGACTCAGCATTTACAAGGGAGGTTTGACCTGTCAAAAGGTTTTATCTTGACAGGTTGAATTGCAGTTTTTACACTACTACAGTCTAGCTACACTGACAGGCCTGAAGCCATGTTTTCACTGCCACGTAGCCAGTGGCAGAGTAGGTACTGCAGTCCACTGGTGGTATTTAACTTCCGGACCCTGTGTATACTTTGTAGCAATTAGGTGTATACCAATTTCATCATGTTGAGAGGAGGAGTATAGGTGCTTTACCACAGGTTAGCAGGGGTAAAGTGCACAGAGTTCTAAAGCCAGTATAAACAGCCAAGGTGAAAATCTTGGGGTACACCCTGCAAAAGTTGTCCATTCCTAACATTTTCAGTGGTAAATGAAGTTGTCGAACATCAAATCAGTGGTTTCATCTGTCATGTTCCTCTTATTAAGGATCCTACCCTCAGTGGGACTTAAATTTGCTTTGGACCTTGCTCATGCACAAATCTATTGAGCCCATGGTCTCTTGGGACCACCTTGAAAGTGCACCTTTGTTTTATTAGTAGTAGGCACCGGTGCCAGGGGAACTGGTAAGCTTTGCTTTTGGTCTTCTATAAAGTCATGTTGCATGAGGATAGGTTAATCTTTTGGTTATTCCCATCTCTTATTCCAGAGGTATTAACTGAGTGTCAGTCAAACCAAAATTGTTGGCCATTCTATCAGCATTACACCCTGTGCTTCTTTGGCTAAAGAGACTGCAATCTGCAAATCAGCTTTGAAGTTTTACTTGGAAAGCCCTGCAGATTATTCAACCATGCGTTTGTCACATAAATGGATAGTCTTTTGAGTTGCAAAATGCTAGGGCAATACCAACATTTGTAGGACTGCATCTTGGGCTACTTTGCATGTTTTCTGCAAACATTACGCCCTCAATGCATGTTTCAGTACAGATGAAGTATTCATGCTGGATGTTCTGTGCTGCATGTTTGCTTCAGACCTTTCTATATATTTGTTGCTTTTTCCATTCAAGCGATTTAAGCTCTGTATTCCGTTTTAACCATTTGGGAATGTGGGAGAGCAGGACGACTGAGTAAGCATAAAATACCTTTTTCCTTATTCATGTACTCTTAATCCTTGCTCTCGCTTCTTGAAAGCACATCATGTGTCCTCCTTAAGCACCATTTGCTGTGTTACAACCGTGCATGTAAGGGGGGGTTGGGGGGAGTTAAGAACTTGGTGTGGCATGAAAAAATGAGCTTATCTAGAGTTGGCACTCTAGCATAAAGTATGTCCTTGGGTACTCAAAATCTTAGGGATTGTGTAATTGTTTTCAAGTTTTTCTGGACTTCTACACCAGTGCAGGATGTTCCCGTCTATTTTTCAAGGAGGGCTAGCAAGAACTAAGTGTCAGAACCATGCAGGTAATGCTTTCTAATTTGCATCCTGATATACATAGCATAATGCCAGATACACCCTTCAACTAAACCTTGTTCTTTAACACATTAGCTCTGTAATCTGGGCCTTCTACTGTTGTATTATATAGCCTGTTGTGCTTCTTGCTTAGTCAATGGTTGGCTAAGTCACCTTCCTCACTGCAGACAAGTCCATCTATGGGCCCCTATTATACCCTTTTTGTCTAATGTATCCATTTTGGTGAGTGAATGGCTATTTTCTGTTGCTTCAGTTTTCCCCATTGTGATCAGTTCCCGGACTTGCACTCTCAAAGACAAGCCAAGAGTCATAGTGACCCCATTCTTGCGTTCTGCTTGAGCTGTTGAATGGTTATGGGGTTTCAACCAGATTAACTTCAGTTTGTGCATACCGCCTGCCTAGTTATGCTCATTTGTGCTCAGTGATGAACTCTTGACGTGAGGACTTCTGCACCACCAAGCACAAACTGGTGATAAGCATACTCTGGATTGGGCTAGAGCAACCAATGCAAATGTCTTACTAGTTGAAGATCATGCTTTCTTCCTCCCTAGATTCATCCGGGAGTGAAATGTCATCTTCCCATAAAAACCTGATTTCTCATAATGATTTCTTTTGTGTTTGTTCGCATTTAGTGGTACATAAAAATGGAGTGGAGGCTAGTTTCTACCATGCATTAAGCCCATGATATAATTGTGTAACAGCATATGTAAGATTGGCAATTTATTGCCTAATTTATTATAATTAGGAGTTTTACAGGTGTAGGCATTTACATTTTTGCAGTTAAACAAAAGAGGTGTGTTTTGTTGTTGGTCAGTTAGATATCTTTGATTTGATGTATGTTTTGTCTGCCACTGAATAATTTTTCCGACAATATTGATGTTTGGGTTCTTCCAAATGGAAGTTTCCATATTCTGGCATGTTTTTATTTTCATTCTTTAGTCAATGATGGTTTTCATGTTATTGTTTGTTTCTTTTAAGGGGTATTTGGGAATTAGTTTCTCCACATTGAGCTTACATCGTTTTTATAAAGACCAGCACCAATACATATTTGTGGCAATAAACACCAATTGATATATTTAAAGTATGGTAATAAAGGCCAGTTGTGCCCCTCCTCTCTTGAACATAGTTTAAGCCCCAGACTGAGTGTTTTTCCATTCTAGAAAATGTTTGAGGTCAATTTGGTGGCTTTACAGTATATGATTAGGGAAAAGTAAAGGGCGAATTCTAATTTTGTAATTTACTATAGGCACAGTCGTAATTTTCAGTGGTTTCCCCTGCCACTCCTCAGCAGGCGACCATTGCAGTGTTATGAACTTGACCTTTTCTAATACAATGTGCATCTTTATTTCTCTAGTAGATTTGACTTCAACCCTACATTGCCCAAAAAATCCTAGTTCATGTCCTTTTACATGGTCCTCAAATGATGACAGCTCAAGGTGCCTATATTATATGCAGGATTAAAGTTTTCAAAAGTTGTGTTTAATTCTTGAAGATCGAAAGTGGTAGTGTATCATGAGAATAGACTTAATTTTCTCACAATCTTGTTTTTTAGTTCTTGCATTCCTGTTTTGACAGTACCTAGTAAGCATTCCAATGATGATGATTTGCACCTTTCTCTTGTTTGAATGGAGTATTAGAAGATATTAATTGTGATTGTTTGCTGGGGGGAACTATATTGGACCATTATCACTTGTATGGGCTCTTCAAATGTTGGCTTCTTTAATATGCGTTAAGTTAGAGAGCTTCAAGTTGTCATTAGTTTCTTTTTGAATTTGAGACTGATTTTTCACTTTTTTATAAGGTTTAGAGGTGGCAAATATAATTTTTAATTAAAGGTGTGCAGTGATAATCAAATTTCTCTTCTTATTTGATTACCATAATTATTTTCACAGTTTTAGTGCTTAATTTGTAACATTTCCAGTAATTTTCTTCACACGGCTGCTTCTAATGTGCTGAATAAGTGGTTCTAATGTACAACATTCTCATGTTGCCTAGTTTATTTTTAAAGATGTTATTTGTATGAATTGTAATCCATTAGTTGTACGCCTAATAGAGGCTTACAACCTTCACATTTAATGTGTGATTTATTTGTGTTAATTAGCTGAAAGTAGTTTGTCCCTTTTAATCTTCGCTGTTAGTCAAAAGCGATTTTTTTAATTTATTTTTTTTATTTATATTATGCCACGTTTAAGTGTGTTGTTAGCCCAGACCTTTTGTATTTTATTAAAAATAGATGTACTGTACATACGTACTAGCAGGGCTACGTACAGGGCCTTTCATCATTAAACCCTCTTCAAGCTCTGATCTGCTGTGGTGTCATTCACATTTTGCTTTGCCACCCCAGCATACAGTATGTGGCACAGTCACCCCCCCTTCAAGCATTAGCTTACCTGCCCGTGTCAGCTATCTGCTCTTATAAAATGTGCGCATTAAGAAGTCCCCTTCAGTGCCAGGTAATGCTCATGTATTGTGTGCTTTTGCATAAAGTGTATGTAAGTATTTTGTCTTTTCTGCAATGCTGGTTGTCAAACAATTAATGTTTGCTTACAAACATTCATAAATAAAATAAGCATCGGCAAAGCCTAAAGTTAAGGAGCCATTGCCAGACCTGTTGGCTTTGCCAATGCTTGTATGTTTAGGGGCATGCTTATTACCATGAAGGTTTTGTATAGCTCTGTGGTCTTCAATAACAATCAGTTATATGCATCAGTTTGAGACACAATGTGATCTATTAACTACTACTGAAGTCATTGTGTGGTTTAGGAAAAATGTACTTTTTATTCTGTTTTGTGTCCGTCATGAGTCTAACTTCAAAGTTTTTTTGCCAGTTTTTTAGGTCGAGCCTAGAGTAGCGCGCAAGCGCTGCTCTGCGAGACTTTATGTAAGGGGCTTCAAAGAGCTGACCACACGCTCGTGCACAATGGCCTTTTCCGTGCGGTTACCCGCACGGCCGCCATCTGTTTCCAATAATTGAAAAAACATGGCCATTGTGCACGAGCGTGTGGTCAGCTCAGCAGGCTGCCGCGCTCGCTCCCGCTCCTCTCTGACGCTGCCGACGTCTCTGCTGTCCAGCGCTTCACTTGTGCTGACGCTGCCTCCCTCCTCCCTACTCTGTCTTTTCTCTGCTGCAAGTAGGCAGCTGACTTCCCTCCCCCTGTGTTGCCTGAAAGAGGCAGATAATAAATTAAATTACTTTAGAGGCGTCTCTTGAAAGGAGAGTAAACATGTCATTTCTGCTTTGCCGGATGACTTTATCTTATTTATAAAAACGGGGACATTTCTTGAAAATTAGGTAAAGCCTCGGGATGCCGGGACGGTCCTCTCAAAACTGGGACTGTCCTGGGAAATCCGGGGCGCCTGGTCACCCTGACTTAAGTCCATTGCCACTCCATACAGCTTGATCTCGTTTTGCCCTACCTCCCCGCTTTAGTTTCCACCCTATCTGATGGCGATGTTGATTAAAACGCACTACGCCCTAATAATGGACCACCGTCTGGTGCCCCCCGCTGGATAATACCCAGCATAGCAGACTTCGCACCTTTCCTCGCAGAACTAACCTGTCACCTCCCTCGACCCCCTCTACCCACTGCAACCGACCAGAAGGCGGGGGGAAAGTCACCTAGACAGATCAGCTGTTCTTCTGAACACCACTCCAATCAGGTTGTTGATTTGCTTCGCTTTCTCCGTTACCCCCATACTTTCCCGCTCGCCTTAGTCAACAGGGTTGCCACCTTTCCCAGAGAAAAATATCGGTTCACGTTTAAAAAGAGCCGGACATAATATTTAAATAGGACTTTAGATGAAATTGTAAGTATGATTTTTTTAAACATGGCTTTCTGTTTCCGTTTACTTTCATTATCAGTCTAGGAGCATTAAGGCAGCTCTAGAACATATTTTAAAGTGCCTTCTTCCTATGTTTAATTTTTAAAGTGTGTACTGACAAGGGGAAAAATACCGGCTATAAGTGATTTTCCGAATTTTTGTATAGGCCTGGACACTAAAATAATGTCATGCTGTTAAACATCTGGGTGGCAACCCTACCAGCCCCACGTCGTACTACATATTAGTGCTTTTATTTTCTGTCAAAATTGGAGCATTCGGGTACAGTCTGAGTACCAGCATTCTGAACTACAGCATAAGGTTGTATATGCTGTACTCGTAGTCTTGTTGTGCACTTAGCCAATCAGAAGACATTTTTCTAGTGTTGTAACTGCAGTGAGTGTCTGACGCCCGAAGTGATGGGCCCTGCAGTAGCCCTTGCGCCTGTCGCCTTCGACAAGGAGAACGTGACAGTTGCTTTTCTGCGCGCCTGCAACCTCTGATCTGGCAGAGAGCATTGCAAAATAACTGCAGGGTTGCTTCAAAGCAGATATAGCTAGTGAATCGCAGAGAGCTCTGCTTCGAGCAGTTGAATCCGGGAAGGGAAGGAAACTGGCAAATAAACACCTTTGCATAATGTGCTTACTGAAATTCCCCAGAGAGATTAGTTCGCCTGCTAGGTGTCAGTCAATACAGTTGAGGGAAATGTGGGGCTATTCGCCAACATACATTTGAGACAGTTCAGAGACATAGTCATATGTTTCAAAAATATTTAAGGACACTGTCGAGAAATGTAGTGACTTTTCAAACATTTATTTTGGGGGAGATCTAATATATTGTAGTGCCTTTCAATAACATATGGAGGCTGTTGTCAAAACTGGGAGGCACGACACTCATTCATGCCAAGGAGATTCAAAGGGGAGGGGGTTATGACCTTCAAACTTGGGGATATCTGAGATCTGTGGCTTTTTATGTATTTTTTTCATAGCGCGAACAGAG
This sequence comes from Calotriton arnoldi, assembly GCA_963921515.1. NCBI lineage: Eukaryota > Metazoa > Chordata > Amphibia > Caudata > Salamandridae > Calotriton > Calotriton arnoldi. The sequence continues at coordinate 2,491,367 of CAWUFW010000568.1, forward strand.
GGCGCTTTACAACAGAACTAGACAGTTACTCGTTGTTTGCTTTTTTAGACCACTGTGAGATTGAGTGATTTGTCCAGAACCACATTGTGTTGAGCCGAGGCCGGCTTTCGAGCTTGGTTTCCCATTACTCCACTGTCTGCAGCTTCCCGAGTTCAAATGAGATGTTGAAAAGAGTCGTCAAATTTGCAGAAAGCGGAAACTGTTTCACCTCTTCTTGTAATATTTATAAACCACATCAATTCAGGGAAATTTGGAGACTATTATCATGAAACCTCTGAACATTTGGCTTTTCCTTGCCGTTAAAAGTGTTAGCGAGTGAATGATTGATTGAATTAAATTTTGCAGTCAAAGCTGAAGGGGTGCCTTTTATATCACCATCGTGCTCTTTCTCACTTTATACAGATGTGGGCTAATGTAGTTCCCAAAAACACTCACCAGCAGGTTTAACGAGCATTGGCATAGCCAATAGGTCTCGCCTTTGGGACCTTATAAGTGTTTAGCCATGCAACAGTTGATGTTGTTGCACCAAGGATATTGTGCTGCATAACTAAATACTTATAAGGTCCCAAAAGCGAGACCTATTGGCTATGCCAATGCTTGTTTAACTGATGTGTGTGCCTTGTATTGGTGGAACCTGAGTGTGATGCTTGGTTTTCTGCAATTGTATCCATTATGAACCTTAAGTCCCCACCCAGTGTCAAGGTTGGGTCATTGGGTAATCCTGGTAGATAAATCTCCCTGATATGGGGGCTTATATGTTCAGTGTAAAAGAGCAAAGACCTCTCAGTTGATATCCTAATGTTTATCATCTCAATCTATCCTCCTGGTGCGATTTGACAATCAGTATTTATCCTATCATAATAATCACCTCCCCTTTTGTGATAAAAAAGCCCTGCTCCACCCTTCAAAAGTCAGTGTTTTCTTTTTTTTTGCTAGATGTTCCATACCTGTACCATTCAGAGGTCTTTTTTAAATTCCAGCTATGAATTTTCAAATACATTTGATTGTATAATACATTCTTGGACTGAACATTTGTTATGCAGTCCTCTGTCGCACTCTGCTTAGTAATTGCTTCACAACTGAAGCAGGAGGTTTACTACATGTATGCCTAATTGTGTTGAGGGGTTGGCAAAAACTAAAGCTCTTAAAATAAGATCAAATAAATAAACCTATGCCAACCTTTCCCTTGAACACTTAGAAAATGGTAAATGTTCTCAAGACACTCACCAAATGGTTGCCATTTGCACTAATTTCCCTTAGAGTGCGCAGGTCCTGCAGCCAAAAGAATATTGTTCATTAATATCCTAATGAGACTATTTACTGCCTTTTGTAAATTGTGAATTGTGACCGTGTCTTTTTCAGGAAGTGATAAACAGAGCTTGGATTGTCTGACATTCTTTCTGACCTTGTGAATTTTCCTTTCAAATTAAAAAAGATTCATCTTCATATCGGTATTTCCTCGAAAATCCTAACATTTCAGCATGTTGCTGCATCAAATACAGGTACTAAAGCTAAAAAATATTGACCCTTCATGTAGAGCTCATAACTTCTTCCGAAAGCCCCTGCCATGATCTGACACTCATGCTGGCAGTACTGGGTTTGAGGCACTCCTAGACACAGCAGTTGTGCCTCACTGTCAGATCATCCCTCTGTATCTTTTAGCAAAAGACTCAGTTAAGACAGTAATCGCCTGGAAAAGCTCCTCAACATACTAAATGCCCACACAACAGAACATAAAGTAGCCCAGGTAAATGAATTTTGATGCAAGGAATTTGTCAAATATATATTTCTGAAAATCAGTGACATCAGGAACTAGGTTGATTTCTTAAAACACACAATCATCCTTACATATCATATACCTCCAAATGGTGTGCTTTCGCAATCCTTCAGATCGTCCTAAGTAGCAGCTAAAACCCAAACCTTCGCATTAATCAGATGCCCCTATTCCCCTGGTATAGCAAAGCTATTCGGAAAGGCCCTTTCTCCTCGCTAGCTCCCTTAATCAAGGTTCTGTTGGTGTTCCTCTCAAAGTAGAACTTTATGCCACTACTGAAAAAAACCTGATGCCGACCCAAACAAAACTGATGACTTAAGACCCATAATGCACAAATCATAAATTGCCAAGCAACAGTTAGTGTGTGGTGATTCAAGTAAATTAAAATACCTCTCATTCTGGGCTTCTTCAGTTCATGCTTTTGATCTGGATGTAGTATGCAAACTGCCCTTCGTAGGATAACTGACATTCTTCCTGCGTTTTATGATTTTTTTTGTACAAAAGAATCTCCTCCATTCTAATGATTTTGAGCCGATCATCAGCATTTGACATGATTTACTATATTTTACTGCCATTACTTATGATAAGATGAGTATAAACAAAGTATTCAAATGGCTCATGTCTAACCTCCCTCAGCAGATTCCATCGTGTTCTGGATACCTGTTCTTTGATGCAATTAATTTAGCACTAAGGCTGCAGTTAGCGCAGTTGTTACTTTAGCATTTCTGAGAGCTAAAATCCCACAGCCAAAAACAAATGCTTTGTTTGATTGGGGGTGGAATTAGATTAGGTTCTTTGAAGAATACTAGGTGGGGAACGTTGGGGAGTTCGTTAGGTACCAGAATAATAGTCATCCATCAGTGAATTTGCTAGAGCAGTGAGTTGGCAGAGAAGTCTGCTAATCTTTCCTGGGTGACACTGCAAAATTTTTGATATTACTTTTTAAAATTTAGTCCAATGGAATCTTTTAGTTTTATTGCAGGTTGTGATTCCTATTATTGGATCAGAAAGAGTGCATAGATATCATCATAAGTATGCTTTGTAGACTCATGACCCATATTCAAAAAGTTCAGTTTACTAGGAGGGACCCCACAGGTCTCAAAAGCTAATGTAGTAAACAATGACATCCGCTCACAGTAAACATGCAAAATCATCACTTCCCAGTAATCCTGTGCTGCTCCGAGTTTGATGTCCCTAGTGAGTAACTGTGTTGCAGATGTGCTTTAATGGAGCTGCAGTGGTGCAACCTCTTTCAAAGTAACACTGCCTTGGGTTTTTTCTCTTGTACTAATGGAGTTGCAGATTTGCTTTGCTAAGTTATTGATAAATGTATCTGACAGAGAATTCTAACTGCAGATTCCTCACCTTGTGAATTTCCTCCAGGTGCCAGACTGTATCCGTAAAATTTAAAGCAATTCTGCCATGTGTTGGCAGTTGTCGTCATGCGACTCCATCTGGAGTCCATCTGCTCCAGATGTGATGTGACCACTAGAATACCTCCACATGCTGACTTCAGTTCCTTCTGAAGCCAACAGTCCTGTCTCTTGACAGAAATTTCCCTTAGGAAAATGTGCTTTTTTTTCCACACCAAAATTCCTTGCAGTGGGCAGTTATTGTTGGCCTTGGATGCTTAGGCGCTATGCATGACACCAAGTCTTGTTCGTGCTGTTTAAAAGTGAACCGAAAGGAGATTGGGGACATCACTGCCAAACTTGCCATTGCCAAGCTCTGAAGGAAGTCACGGAAGCGGTCCCGGACATGGTCAAGAGTGCAGTCACGCTCCCACTCCCGACACTGATCACGAGACCACTCCACATCAAGATCCAGGAGTTCAGGTAGGTCAAGGAAACCCAAAAACATAAGTCATAACATAGACTTAAACTTGTCTTTCTCTATTCCCACTGAAGAATCTGCCTCCTTAGCGACAGTCATTGAAAGGGTGGCCAAAGTTATTGACCTTAACCCACCTATGTAAAGAGTAAAGACCAACTTACTGAAAGAGGTTCTTAAGCCAGCATCTACCACTCAGGAACATCTGCTTCCTTTCAGTGAAGCCTTGGTAGAAATATTGGAGGGGTACCTTGGCGAAACCAGGATCTTGCCCACCTGTCAACAGACAAGTGGCAAGGTGACACAGACCACCTCCTGGTGGCCCAGACTTCCTCACTCAACACCCCATCCTGGAGAGATTGGTGATTCAAGCATCATCCAGCTGCCAGAACCCAACTCTTTCCCCACAGCTTGACCCGACAGAGAATTCAAATGCATGGAGATTTTTCCAAAACAATTTTTTCCAATGCCCTGCGATCCATCGACACCTTGTGCCTCTGGGGATGGTGTTTGCACAACTTGTTGGACAATGACAGATTTTTTGCCGGCCGTCTCCAAGAATGTCAGACACATTTTGCAATGTCTGATCCTCCGTGGCCAACTGGCTGCACAATATAGTATCCATTCTGGCCTGGACGCGACTGACTTGGTAGGGCAGTCTGAACCAGAGTGGTGCTTAAATGCCATGCCTTGAGTCAATCTACAGGCTTCTCTTCGGACATACAGCAGTCGCTAAAAGATATGCCATTCGAGGGCTCTTTTCAGGGTTAAGGTTTATTCGACCCTTGAGAAATTTAAAAACAGCAATGCTACTTTTCACCGCCTGGACCTAGCTTAGCAAACTCTGTAGTTCCCCCAACAACACCCCCCTTTCCAGGCTGTGGTAGGGGATATATCCAGAGGCAGCGACAACGTTCAGAATGGTCACCCTGGCCCAAGTTCTGTCTGCCCTGGACGCAGAATACTGGATGGTGGTGTTGGATTTGTAGGATGCCTATTTTCACATCCTCATCCTGGCATCCCAAAACCTTACCTGCTGTTTCAGGTAGATTAAGAGCACTTTCTTTTTCCGGGCTCCCCTTTGACCTTACCAGTGCATCTCGGGTGTTCACAAAGGAAATGGTGGCTGCCCATCTGCATAGTTGGGGAATACCAGTCTTCCCATACCTCGAAGACTGGCTACTGAAGGTGAGCTCACTTCAAACAGTTGTACACCACCTCCAGATGACAGCCAGCCTGTTAACATTGTTGGGTTTTTCCATCAATGTGACAGTCACACCTAACACCTTCACAGCAACTCCCCTTTATTGGGGCCATCCTGGCTATGGTGCTTCGAGCTAGCCAACTGTCTCAACAACTTCAGGTTATTCGGACTATGATCCCAATGTTTCAACTCTTGACCTGGGTCTCGGTGAGAGCTGTTCTTGGGCTCTTGGCCTCTTGCATCCTGCTTGTAGACCATGCCAGGTGGCACATACTGGCTTTCCAGGAGGGATTTGCTGGAGTGGCGAGAGATTTGCTTGGCACTGAAAGCGTTCCTCCTGACCATCAAAGGGGGAACTGGTACAAGTGCTCACAGAGACTACAACTGCCATGTGATAATGCAACCAACAGGGCGGAGTGGGGTTGTGGGTCCTGTGCCAGGAGGCTATGTGCCTCTAGAAGTGGCTGAACGCTCAGGGCATTTCACTGAACGTCCAGTACCTGGTAGGACCTTTAAAATGCGAGGACAGACAAACTCCGCCTCCGTTGCTTGGTGGATCACAAATGGCAGTTACTCTTGGAGGTGGTACAGGGCATCTTACCGTAATGGAGAGAACCCTTAATCGATATATTTGCCATTGCAGAGAATGTGCAGTGTCTAGATTTTTGAAGTTTCCAAGCTAGTACTCCCTCAGAGACGCCTCGTGATCGGGATTTTGGCAGCCAGGCGTTCTTCCACTAAGTTTGTTGCCTATTGCTCCCTCCATCAAGTTCAACCCCTCCAACTCAGTTTGTTAGACATCCTTCTGTTGTGTTTTTTAATGGCCCAGGAAGGCCTTGCTGTGGCCACAGTTAAAGGTAATTTGACTGCCTTTTTGTCCTTCTTGCTATAACCCGATCTGCCTTCCCTCTTTAAGTCACCTATTGTGATGCGTTTTTTGAAGGGACTGACCCATATCTTCCCACCAGTACCTTTTGAGATGCTGCTGTGGGACCTTAATTTGGATCTCATCTAATATGCATGGCATTCGAACCTTTGCACAGTTGCCCCTTATGCCTCTTGACCATCAAGATGGTTTTCCTAGTCACAATCGCATCCTCTAAACGAGTGAGTGAACTCCTGCCATTGTGTGTCCAACAACCATACACTTCGTTCTTCCTGGTCAAGGTAGTCCTCCGGACAAACACATTTTGTTCTGCCAAAGGAGGTTATACCCTTCCACATAAGATAATCTGTTACTCTGCTGGCCTTCTATGCTCCACCTCACCCCTCTAAGAAGGAGGAAAAGCTTGACTGACTTGACCCTAAGAGGGCTCTTGTGAGAAAGTGCCCTCTTTCTGCATGGTTGCCCCCACTTTTTGCTGAATTGCTGATGTACTTTGACTGAGTGTGCCCTGGGCTCCTGCTAATCAGGTACCCAGGGCCTATGTTCTTTCCCTAAAACTGCATTGAAGCCTAAACCCAATTGGCATCTTTGGCCACAGGTCAGCCCCTGGTAAATGGTACCACAGGTACCCAGGGCACTGTGACCAGAGAAGGCCTCTAAGGGCTGCAGCACTTATTGTGCCACCCTTAGAGGCCCTGCACCCTGACACACACACACACTGCCTTTGCAGGCTGCGTGTCTTGGTGCAGAACAAAGTGAAGAGTCGACATGGCACACATCCCTGTGTGCCATGCCTACAACCCACTGCCCTGGCATAGATCAGTCACCCCTCTAGCTGGGTGCACTATACCAGTGGTGAGGGTACAGATGCATGAGCCCTGTACCCCTACAGTGTCTAAGTCCATTCTTAGACATTGTAAGTGCAGTGCTGCCATTAAGAGTATATGGTGCTGGGAGTTTGTCATTACGAACTCCACAGCACCATACTGGCTACACTGAAAACTGAGAAGTTTGGTATCAATCTTCTCAGCACATTAAACCCACACTGATGCCAGTGTGGGATGTAATGAAAAATGCACACAGAGGGCATCTTAGAGATGCCCCCTGAAAACTAACCTACCACTAGTGTCCAGGCTGAGTGGCTGCTTTCAGCTGCCACCACCAGACATGTTGCTGGATCCCTGGGTCGAGAGCCTCTGGGGCCTGAAACAATGCACATCCTGGGACGAGGTGCCAAGCCTCCTCCCCCAGGATGGGCAGGGTTCACAAAGGGGAAGCTTCAAAGGCTTGCCGCCTTTGTGAGCTTTCCCAGGCCACTTGCTGCTCTCAGCAACTGGTCCCCACTGGTTCTGACCCCCACTTTGGGTGGGAGAACCAGCGGGAAAAACAAGTGAGGAAGAGAGGTGTGTCCACCTCTGCCAACTCCACCCCTCAGGTGGGGGAGGCGAGGTGAATCACAACTCTCAGTACACGCCATCTTGAAGATGGGGGGGACTCAGCCACCCAGGGACAGGCTCATGCCCCCCTCCCACTGGAGGGTGGTATAATAGGGGGTGTACCCACTCCAGGGAAGGGACCCATAGGTCCCTGCCTTTTACCTACCTGTAACGCCCCTAAATCTAGTATTTAGGGGCACCCCTGAACCTTGCTTCCTCAGACAAGAACCTGCAAGAAGAAGGACCGAACAGCCGTGCAGGAAAACGCCCACTGACTTGGCCCCAACCCTACCGGCCTGTCTCCCCCTCGAACCTGCTCCTGCGAAATCCCGGTGTGTCCTGCAGCCAGCAACCTCGAAAACCCCGGAGGACCTGCCTGCCTTCAACTACAAAGACTCTGTCTCCCGTGAACACCGGATTTGTTCATCTGCAACCTCTGGCTCCGGCCGGACACCGCGGATCCGCCCCACTCTGCACCCGCCGACCACGGCCCGAGCTCGAGTGGGTAAACACCACGAAGAGGTCACCCGGCGATAATGACCCAAGACCCGGAGACCCCTGACCTGCCTCCAGCTGTCGCCTGCAGCCTAAATCCAGAAGGTCCCCCCCCAACCGCGACCAGGAGCTGGTAAGAAAATCCGACCCCAAAAGGCACCCCTGCACCCGACGCCCCACGGCCTTGTGTGCCCAAACCAACGGTGCCTAACCAACCCCTAACTTCCCAACTTACCTCTCGAAGTGGTGGTCGCACCCAGAAGACCTTTGTCCCCGAGCCTGCAGTGCCTTTGCAAACCGGAGGTTCCCCATAGAAACCAACAGGGCGCCCGACGGCGAAACAGCGCCCTGGTGCCGCTGAGGATGCACCTTTGGTGCTACTTTGTTTCCCCATTTGCCCTGAGCTAAAGTCCAGGAGCTTTGCTCCCACAACCCAGTGGCCTGCTTGCCAGCAGCCACCAACCGGAGGCCTCCTATCCCCATTGGATAACATTGGGCCTCGGCACTCTGCACCCGGCCGCCCTAGTGCCGCTGAGGGTGTAACGAGAGTGCATCCTTGACTCTGGGGGAACCCTTGTTCTAACCCCAGAAGCTCAACTCCAAAGACCGATTACTTACCTGGTAACCGTTAACTTCATTTCTCTCCATAGGAACCTATTGACTGTTTTTCTCTGAAAAATTTTCTAAGTGTGGAGTTGATTTGTATGGAAACCTGAAAAATAACTGTGCAAAACTGATTTTACTTACCTTTTCTCTATGAAATGTCCCAGAAAAGTAATCGCAAATGTAACGTAAAAGTAACTTACCTGTAATTTTTACTGCAAAATCGATAAAGTATATGTACAGCATTCCACAGTGTTAAATTACCAGTAATTCAAACTGTAACCATTTCAAAGTACATATACAACTGCATTCCAAACTGTATATTTACTGCAAAGTATTTATCAACTTACCTGTGCCAGGCTTGCTTGGTTCTAGGAAATAAAATAACTAAAAGAATATTTTTATACAAAAACAATTGGTCTGAAGTTCAGTCTGAGTGTGTGAATTCATTTGCTGAGTGTGTACAACAAATGCTTAACACTGTCCTCTGATACTGCCTTACTGCTCGACCACACTACCACAAATAGAGAGTGAGGTGCTATCTAACTTTACCTCTGCCTACCTTTGGTGTTCCACTGGACTCTGTGCACAATATTCCTCACTTTGGTATAGTATATACAGAGCCAGCTTCCTACAGCTCTTATTTTTGGTACCAAGCGAACCAGAGATTACCAGCAAGACGGCCTGCTTTTACAGTCTTTTTTTGAGCGAAATTGTCTCAATTAATTTTCCTTTGCGTAAAGATCTGCTATGGGCTAGCTTGGAAGCAGCCTCCAGAAGGTTTGCATTCTCACTCCACCAGAGCGAAGGCTACTGCTCTGGCACGCATTGTGCCAGTCATGGACATTTACCAGGCCTCTACGTGGCCATCCCTCCACACATTCACAAAGCACTTCTGCCTGGGCAACCAGGTCTGGTAGGATGGGCACCTTGCCTGCCTGCAGGGTTTCCCGTTCTGAGTCATTCCTCAGACCCACCACCTACGGAGGTACTGCTTTGGTATCTATTCACAAGGCGAGCAATCTGCAGTTAGAAGTCTCTAGCTGAAGAACAAGTTACTTACATGTGGTCGGTAACACCTTTTCCAGTAGATATTCTATCTAAGTGCAGATGCCTCACCAATCCTCCCTCCTTCCAGTTTTGTGGAGTGAACTCGTACAGTCCATTAATAGGATCCCAGATCTGAAGAATCTGCACACTTCACTTCTGATTTCATTGTCTCCACTTCTGACGGTACATACAGAGATCATAAAGAAACTGATGTCAGCGCACCGAGGGCTGGTCTTAATGTGGGCCTTGACGTCGCGTCCGGAACTGCGCAACACCAGCTGTCGACCTGTGAGGAAATTGCTTTAAAACTTTCTGATCCAGTCTGGTGCCTGAGGGAAATTCACACGGTGAAGAATGTACAGTTAGTGTCTACCAGAAAAGGAATTACCGCAGGTAAGTAACTTTTTTGTTAGTTAAATAAAAAATATAGGGGTTGTTGATTTTTCATATAAAAAAAATCTGTTTGCAGATAATTCCATTCATGATGATGCTGTTGTCCGTAGGATCTGTCATAAGCAACTAAGATATTTTTACGCATACCGAGCTGTGTATTTTTTCTGTCTTAACTTATCTCCACTGTTATCTTTAATTTCACTATTAGCTTTAACAGGAAACCTAGGTCGATTACAGATAAGTACCCTGGGGTGAACAGAGTGTGGCTATGTGTAAAGAAAAAAGTTTCCTCTTTAAGCACAGCTCTAAATAAGCGTCTTGTTGATGGTAAAGTAAGTAAAAGTAGATGCCCTTAAATGCAATCATTTTTCATTTTTCACAGAATTTTGACTCTGAGAAGGAAAAGGAATTAGAAAGACAAGCCCGCATTGAAGCCAGTTTACGTGAACGAGAGCGAGAAGTTCAAAAGGCGCGTTCAGAACAAACCAAGGAAATTGACCGGGAAAGAGAGCAGCATAAACGGGAGGAAGCCATTCAGAATTTCAAGGCTCTGCTGTCTGATATGGTAATAATTACATTACTCTCCCATTTTGCCATTTCTCTCTTATGTCCAGCTTCTGTGCCAGTATTTTCAGTCGTTCTTGATTCTGGTTGTTGCAGTGCCTCTAGGTGAATTCTTCAATGCTTATGGACACCAGCAGTAACCTTTGCGGAGAACAGCTATGGCTTTCCTCTTCAAGTTGTTAGGAGTGACCAAGTCGAAGACCACCACCCCCACTCCCAAAATCCATTGGCTTGTTCTCATAATATATTTTCAGAAAGTCTGCGACGCCATGATTAACGCCTGAAATATTTAATCTAGCAGGATTATTAAGCGCACCAAGTTGTCACCTTTTATAACCATTTGGAAATACAACTACTATTAGTAATTTCAAAATGGCGTATCATTTTGCAGGAACAGTAGATACTGAGAGAACAATTTCCAAATATTTCACTAGTTTATCATCTCTTGCAGTATTCATTAACTGTAGTTCCTCTGCAATGGACGTTTAAATATAGTGTCTAAACCACACCATCATTTGCGGTTCCTGTTTCATCCATTTAATAGCAATCCTGCCAGTATCCAATATTAATGGCAATAAAAAGCCCTCTTAATTTTCATTGTAGTTACAAGCGTGACTACACCTAACAGACATGCTTTAAGCGTAAAGGATGTTTTTATTCCTGCGGTTTCGCTCCTGGCTCAGACTGAATAGTATTAAGTGGTGATTTACTTGCAACTTCATACCACATGCAGCAAACTTGCACCATTTTGGTTAATTTTGGGACGGTATCTACTCTTGTTATATTCATTTTATGTAACATTGATGCTTTGTGCATTATATGGAGCCTACAAGATATATTCCCGCATTCCTCAACTATTTCTTCCGTCTGTCTTAGAAGCAATTAAATATTTTATACAGAAATGCTTCTTCATAGTGACCACTTCTGATGCAAGTTTCACAGCAAAATGACAATGTGAAATATGGACCTCTTGGTTAAGTTGGCCCTAGCTCACAGGGATTTCCTATTTATAAATCTGAGTTAAACCTAGGTCAGTTAGCAAAAACACTTTACCTTATATTTTCCATTAAAGCTACAATTAACCTTTTTTGTGCCAGAATATTCCTAGTATCACACTGTAGTGATAGAAATGTTAAAGGCATATGATGTTCTAGTGCATGTCTAAGGAAACTGAGTTGGACTTGTTAAAGATTGGTCACCCTGCACCTTATAGTCAAAGTGGAAACCTTGGACATGAGTATTTATTTTTTTGCAATGTACTTCTTTGGTTTGTGATGACATTTATGAGACTAATTGTCATATTGGTTTTAGGTTCGATCATCTGATGTATCATGGTCTGATACAAGGCGAACCCTCAGGAAAGATCACCGATGGGAATCTGGATCGGCTTTAGACCGAGAAGAAAAGGAAAAACTTTTTACTGAACATATCGAAGCGCTCACCAAAAAAAAGAGGGAACACTTCAGGCAGCTCCTGGATGAAACTACTGCGGTATACCCAATACTCTCACTAAGCCTTTCTCTTGAGATTATTTGAGCCACAGGAAACTCTACTACCATTTTTGATTTTAGTGCACGCCTTAATGTATAACAGACTTGTATAAGCAGCTGCTAATATTCTACATATTTCTTCTGTTGTGAAATGTGCCACCCAAGTTCTTACCCACATTTTATATATTTCAGTGTATTATAGCTTAACTGTAATATGCTATGCTTTTCTGTTGCAGATTACCCTAACGTCGTCTTGGAAGGAGGTGAAAAAGATGATTAAGGAAGATCCCCGGTGTATTAAATATTCTTCAAGTGACCGGGTAGGCTATGTTATTTGCCTCTGACTATTCGCTACATTCAATCTAGAACAATTAAACTGCAGAATTTTACTTTGCACTGTCAATTCGCTACAAAGAACAATTTGTTTGCCTCCTCCAGCACATCTTTTGGCATATTTTCTTTTATTGCTTTTTACTTTTTTTGGAGACCTTTGTGATGAACCCTGCCAGTTTTGTAATTTAATACTCTTAGCACTCCAGTGATAAATATTTACTTGCTATAATATAGTAAAGTGTAGTGTGAGCAGCTGCGTGCGGAGAAAACTGAAGTGTTGCCTAAAAGGTTAATAGAAACGAATTGTTTTCTTACCTCAGTTGAACTAGTTTCATTCGTTTTTTTCTTTTTTTAAATGTATTTTTTTTACTTATTAACGATGCATACCCTTTCAAATTGTCTCTATAATTTAGTTTACTTGTTTCGGTTTCATCTTTTTCTATGGAATGCCACTTTAGTGCACACAGAAAGCTACATTGATCAGTTGATAAGACTCAATAGGACTACATTGATTGACGTTCTGAAGATACTGTTGATCCTAAACACTTTACAATGAATGAACTTGTATATCGCTGCAATGATTACAAATGTATAAAAGGAATGAAAGCAGGAACATTAAAAGAATACATCAATAACCAAGATTATAAAAGAGAAACAAAATTAACAGATTCAGTGATAAGCATGTGCTCACAGTCCTAGTTATCCAGAGAGAGGAAACCCAACACACCCTAAAGCATGAGAACTGAGCCAGATGTTAGTCCCATCCAGGCACGGATCTATGGAAATGTGCAACTCCAGACAGCTGCTGGCTCAGAGAGCCAAAATGCGCACCCCCCAGCCAACAGCCTCAGAACTTCCAAGTTTAAACTGAAGGAGTGTGTGGAGACAATGATATGTGAAGGGGATTGGGAGTAACACGTTTTCATTGACATAATCTAGAAATTGGCAGTAAAGCAGCACCAGGCAAACGGAGTACTAGTTCCGGAAGACTGTCATTGAGGCAGAAGGACTCCAGGTGTAACAGCCACTGCTTCTAGGCAGACCATGGATCTGTACCACTGTCATTAGCAGCATCAAGCATCCCATGCTGAGTGGGGGGTCCTAATGGGGAGATGGAATTTCCTCATGGGTATCAATATGATTGCTGTATCAGGCACACTCATGCCCACAGCTCACTGTTCAAAACAGTGTGCCAGTGGCCAACACTCCTCCAGTAGCTGCCTCCACTCCCTGGAAAAGTAGGTAGGGTTTTTTCTGATTGTTTCCTACCTAACCCATTGCACTGGACACTACGTGGTCCAGTAAAGTATCTTCATAGCTTTTGGTCACAGCCCTTTTTCAAACAGCGTGGAACAAAAATACATTTGAAATAGTGTTCATTATATGCACTGAAAATGCAACAGAAGTTCAATGGGGAAATGTTTTACATTTATGACGATGCAGATGAATTTGTTTATTGGTTTGAGTATGTCTGGACTCTTAAATGTCACATCAGTGCATGCACATGGGCTGGAAACTGAAGTCTGAAATGTTCATCCAGTCATTCACTAGTTCGCTTCTCTGCTGCTTTCCTGGCTGGATGTCACTCATGATAGTTTTGACCCGGTATAAAATGCCAGTTGGGTGGGGGGAGGTGGAGAAGACTCACAAAGTACTCCATACAGGTAATAGACTCAGAAATATAGCTTCCAGGTTCAGAAATGAATAGGTAGCTGACATGCTTCTGTAAAGCTGTAAAAATGAAGTAGTCCAAGAATGAAATAGGTGGAGGCAGAACATGAAATCTTCAGTTATTACAGCCACTAGTAAGTGAACAAGATTCTACCAAGGCCAGGAGCAAAAAAAGAGGCTTGGTTACCAAACTACCAAAGGTTAACTTGGGGGTAGCGTCATAAGAGTGTAGATGGCTGATGGTCTTTTTGGAGAAGAATTGAATTGTCTTTAAGTTATAGCTTTGCACATTTGTGATATTGTTTTTCTGCCACTGTGTTTTTTTTGGGAAACTGGGGTTGGACGGTTTACTAGAGGAGCAGCATAGCTTTCCTTTCAGAATGAAATACAAATATGATGTGAAGGTATTCCTTGCTGAGAAACCCTCAGATCGCGGCATTAATAGCCCATCAGATGGAAATGGTTAACACATAGTCCACTCCTTACACTATCTGACAGCTTTCCTAATGTTTTCCTTAACCCTTTTATGTAAACCCTCACCATCCCTTTCTCCATTGCGCAATCTTTACTGCTGGTCATGAACACTAATTAAATCCACCACATGTGGGATCCCAAAACAGTTTTATTTTACAAGAGATGAGAGAAGACTCTAATAATTATAATAAAAATAACGAAACCTAGAACTACCAATCTGCCATTAATTTTTTTTTTTGTCCTTTCTATTATGAATTAAAGAAAAAACGATTAGCAATTAATATGCTAAAAGAAATTCCTAAAAAGGTTTTAAATAGTTTCTTAAAAAAAAAAAAGAAATGGTAAGACAAACTACTTGCTGACCTACAGAGCCTAAACACTCATAATGACTGAAAAGCTGTGCTGTGCCTTTAAGGCTTGCTTTCACTCAATGAGAGCTCAAAAAGATTACCGTGATGTGCTCTTCTGGAGCATTGTTTTAATTGTAATTGCTTTTTTCAGCATTTGTGCTAGTTTTCTGCCTACAGAACGTGACTTCAAACTTCCTATAATTTCCTAAATGAGCAAGCAAATAGTAAACTGGCCCCACAAGCTTTATTCCATGTGTCTTCCTCACAACCAGAACATGAAGAAAAGTCCTTTCTCTTTGAATATATCTGTTTGTTGAGGGGATAAAGCTGAGGGAAAGAGTATTCAATACCTCCCTCAGAAGCTACCTCGAGAGCATGGCAAGTGAAAGCCAGTGGGAGCATCTGCCTCCACATCAGTGTTCTCTGATTTCTCTAAACCCCTCTCTGGTAGGACTCCCTAAGAAAAATTACAGTTCAGATCTCAGCTGATGCTCTGCAGGCACATCAACTGACTCAGAATTCTGCTCACTGTTGAAGTTGACATATTGTTCTCCCTCTGAGCCCTTCACACCAAGACCATTGACATCAAGTAGATCTGTTAGTCTTCTAGCCGCAGAGTCCTTACCTTTGAATTATCCCTAGGCGTCAGACTGGACCCAGATTTTTTTTCATGAGCAGTACCAGCACCAGTGAGCAGTAGGTGGCATCTTATCAGCTCAGCGTGGCGTCATCCACGCTGGATGGGACTTACGCTGTGCCTATATAGGCGCAACGCCAGTGCGCTGACGTCTGTTCTTTTCTGTACGCGCCAGTCAGCACAGATCCAGAGAGAGCTACCACTTCAGTCACTTTTTGACTGTCATTTTTCAACGTTTTGTTGGAGCTTTTTTAATAGTTCTTTTCCTGGTGTGGCAGGGATGTCTACTAGGAAGACCGGCTTCAAGCCCTGCGGCGCCTGTCACCGACAGATGTCTGTTACTGACCACCACCTTGTATACCTCTGGTGCTTGGAACGTGGCCACGACGTGAGGACCTGCGCTGCTATGTAACCCAAGGCCTTGAGGGAGCGGTCCCTCAAGCACCTTGCCGTCAGACGAGCACTGCTGCGACGCTCTTGATCCCACTTGAGGAAAAGGTCCTGAGATCGGTCGCGGAGTCCAAGTTCCTCGTTGCACTCAAATCATCAGGCCAATCTTTTAACTCCCACAAAAAGAAAAAAAGCAAGAAGTTGAAGAGGTCTTCAACTTCACCTTCTCTGTTGACCGATGAGACGAGAGAGCGTCGAAATTAGAGGATCGACATTCGAGGTCTGGCTTCGCAGTTGAGCCAGTGCCTACAGCTCAGTGCTTCCTCGAGTTTCCAGGAGCCAGAGCTATCCCTGCTCAACTCCACAAGTTTTATGAGGCCAGGCGCCTCATATTTGAATGACCCGTGGGTTTGGGAGGGGCCCCTACTGGTTCCATGCCGGCGGCACATACTTTGGCACCAGTCGGGCCCCTAGGATCCACAGATGGATCTGGAATGGCGTCAGTTATACCACCTTGACCTTCCCCAGCGGCGGTCCCAATGCCAATGCCATCAGATTCAGTGCTGGAGCGCTTTATGGACAACAAGGCTACAGCCAGGTCCTTAGGCCTCTCCATGGCCCCTCGCCGCCCCCAATTTGCCTTTCACTCCTTTTTATGGCCACGAAAGGGGCTTCCAGTCACGTCTATATCCACCCAGCCACCACTGCGTGCAAGCTTACCTGCCTCTGTGTGGCCGAGGAAGCGGGACCCACAGACCTCGTGGGTCGGTCAGCCAGAGGTTGGGCCAGTCCACCTCCCACCCCCAGAAGCCACAGCCTCCAAAACCTTATAGTCTGCCCCCTTACCATCGTGTACACCCAGTGGGTAGCAGCATCCGCAACCACCTGCCCCACTGGCAGTCTATAACATCTGACCAATGGGTTCTGAAGATTGTCCGGAGAGACTGCTCCCTCCCCTTCA
Source organism: Calotriton arnoldi (assembly GCA_963921515.1). Classification (NCBI taxonomy): domain Eukaryota; kingdom Metazoa; phylum Chordata; class Amphibia; order Caudata; family Salamandridae; genus Calotriton; species Calotriton arnoldi. The sequence continues at coordinate 2,507,908 of CAWUFW010000568.1, forward strand.
AGACTATCCCTCCACCCAAGCCACCTCCTTGCGACAGGCTGATTGAGGACCTTCTTTCTTTGCTCCACCAAGAAGTGACGGCTCTCTTGGCCAAGGGAGCCATAGAGAGTGTGCCGACACAAGTAGTAGGTTGTGGTTGCTATTCCAATGTCAAGGAAGGGCGGAGGCCTTAGTCCTATCCTCGACCTGCGCCTCTCCATTTCTTCCTCAAGAAGTTGTTCAAAATGCTCAAGTCTTGTTTGCCCTGGACCCAGGAGACTGGATGGTAGCGTTGAACTTGAAGGACGCATACTTAAACATTCCTGTCCTGCCTGCCCACCGGCCTTACCTGCGGTTCACAGTGAGCCACGAGCATTTTCAGTTTGCTGTGCTTTTTGGCCTTACCAGCGCTCCTCGGGTGTTCACAAAATGATGCCGGTGTTTGCAGCTCATCTGGGAGGTCACGAGTGCCAGTCTTACCCTTTCTGGTAGACTGGTTGTTTAAAGTGGGCTCGCCCCAGGCTGTCATCTCCCACCTCCAAACTATGGCAGACCTTCTGCAGTCACTATGAACATGCCGAAGTCGCACCTGACTCCCTCTCTGACGCTTCCTTTCATCTGAGCTATTCTGGACACAGTGCAGTTTCAGGCCTATCCTCCCGAAATGTGAGTCCAGGATATTCAGACTATACCGATGTTTCCGCCTCAGTCTGAGGCTGCTGGGCCTCATGGCCTCCTGCATCCTGCTGGTGACACATGCCTCTGTCATATGCGGGCTGTGCAGTGGGACCTGAAGTTCCTGTGGGTGTAGCATCAGGGAAATCTCTCCGATATGGTCCAGAATTCAGAGGGAACTGCAAAGGATCTGCAGTGGTGGTTAGCGCACTGCAACGGTAGACCCCTCTCCGTTGCCCAACCAGATCTGACCATGGTGTCAGATGAATCACTCCTGAGATGGGGCGGCCATCTTGGAAGGGTGGAGATCAGAGGACTCTAGTCTCCGGCGAAATCTGGACTCCACATCAATCTGTTGGAGCTCGGGGTGATCCGGCTGCCATTAAAAGCCTTTCTACCCTCAATCAAGGTAAGACTAGTGCAGGTGTTCAGACACCACCACCGCCATGTGGTACTTTTACAAACCGGGCGGATGCTGTTGTGGACCCTTTGTCAAGAGGCCCTGCGTCTCTGGACATGGCTGGAACTTCAGGGCATTTCCCTGGTCATTCAACACCTGGCGGACTCTCTGAATACCAGGGTGGGAAAACTCAGCTGAAGATGCCTAGTGGATCCCGAATGGAGTCTCCATCCGGAGATGGAGCAAGGCCTCTTTCAGCAGTGGGGAGAGCCTTGGTTCGATCTGTTCGCCACCATCGAACGTGCAATGTCGGCAGTTTTGTGTGCGTAAGTTTCCAAGGCGGCTCTCGCTCTGAGATGCTTTTCGTCTTGAGCGGAGTTCAGGCCTTCTGTGCGCCTTTCTGCCCATACCACTCCCGTGCAAAGTTCTCCAGAAGATCAGGAACGACCGGGCCCAAGTCATCCTTGTGGCTTTGTACTGGGCTCAGAGACTTTGGTATCCTGAGCCGTTGAACATGGCCATCAGTCCTCCGATAATGCTGCTCCTTCAGGAGGATCTTCTGTTGCAGCAGCAGGGGAGGGTTCTCCACCCGAACCTGTTAACTCTCCGCCCTCTTGTGTGGATATTAAGTGGCGAGAGTTGACCGCTTTCAACCTTCCGCCCAAAGTCTGCAATGTTATTCTGATAGCCAGGCGTCCCTCCACCAAGACTGTATATGCCTGACGTTTGTTTAAGTTTGTGGCATGGTGTGCAGAAAATGAGGTTAACACCCTTTCTGAGGTTCTTCTCTTTCTTTCCCTTGCCCAGCAGGGCTCTGCTCTTTGCACCTTAAAGGGTTAACTTTCTACTATATCAGCCTTTCTGCAGTTGGCTGACCAGCCATACCTTTTCAAATTCCCTATTGTACATAGGTTCTTAAAAGGTTTGCAACATAAATGTTTCCCTCCTTCTCCCTTTATCATGCTTCAGTGGGACCTTAACCTCGTTCTGGCGTTTGATATGCGCTCCCTTTGAGCCACTTCATGACTGTCCTCTCAGGCTCCTTACCATCAAGATAGCCTTCCTGGTAGTAGTAACATCTGCCCGGAGGGTGAGTGAACTTCAGGCTTTGTCATTAAAGCCTCCTTACCTGAACATTTACCCAGAAAAGCTGGTTCTCTGGACTAGAGCTTCCTTTCTACCGAATGTAGTCACTCCCTTTCATGTAGGCCAGTCCATCACTCTGCCTACTTTTTATGCTATGCCACATCCCTCTAAGGAAGAGAAGCGACATCACTGAGTGGACCCAAAAAGAGCGTTGTCATTTTACCTTGATCGCACAAGAGTTCCGGGTGAGCAACCAACTCTTTGTGGGGTGTGTCGGAGCGAAGAAAGGGAAGCCTGGCAGAAACAGACCATCTCCAGATGGCTCATGCTCTGCATTAAGATCTGCTACGCATTGGCTGAGAAGCACCGCGTGAGGGCTTGCGTGTTCATTCCACCAGAGCCAAGGCTGCGACTGCTGCATTAGCATTCATAGTCCCAGTCCTTGACATCTTCATGGCAGCAGCGTGGGGTTCCTTGCACACATTCACAAAACACTACTGCCTAGACAGTGAAGTCTGCCAGGATGGGCCCTTTGCCTGTTCTGTCCTGCAAGACTTTTTGGTATGAAATTGTTACGCAGACCCACCTCTGGCAAGGTATTGCGTGGGTATCTATTCAAAGATATGAAATCTGCGGCTGGAAGTCTGTCAGATGAACAAGTTACTTAACTTTGGTAACGCCTGATCTGGTAGAGACTATTTAGCCGCAGATTCCTAATCGACCAGCCATCCTCCCAGCTCTGTGAACGGATTTCTAGGGACAGGGTTTTCCCCTTCCAGGGCCCTCGTTTTCCACACCATTGGTCAGTGGTCTTTGTGGCTCCAGCGCTTCTGGCGTGAAAAGTGGCAAAGAGAAACTGTTGTCAGCGTGGTGGGGTGCACCTATATAGGCACCGCACATGTCCCATCCGGCGCAGACAACGATATGTGAATCCAATTGAAGCCACTGACCGGCGTGGAGGTCTACTGCTCACACAAAAAAATCCAGAGCCAGTCTAATGCCTTGGGATAATTCAAAGGGAAGGAATTTGCAGCTAGATAGTCTCTACCAGATAAGGTGTTACTGAAGGTAAGTAACTTGTTCATCAGCACCCCTTCTTTGCTTGCAGACATCTCTTGTAGTTCTCGGAACACCCGCAGTCAGGATACCATCAGATTGCAGACTAAGAAGTGGAGAAAATTAAAAACCAGACAATGAGGCCTTTTCCATCTATGCACCCAGGATCTGAAACCCCGTCCCTGTGTTTTATCAGGACCTTAACCAATGTTGCTGCAATTCAGGAAAGGCCTCTAAAAAAAACAACAACAAAAAAACAACTAGATCAAAGGGTATAAATCATCCACAACTATGCTTCCCCTCTTATTACTCACCGACTTTAAGTTTGCCTTTGACCATATACAGCATTCCATTGCCTTTTGGGTTAGTTTACACTATAAAAATACCATATACATTCTTACATGCATCAGTCACACTGGCACATTTGACATCGAAACACAATAAATTGAGACATTTAACTTCAAGCAGCGATTGCCATTAGTTCTCCAGTCACGTCCAGCGTTGAGGTCTATGATGTCAAGGCACAACACATCAACTCCTTTGACGTTAAGTCAAACAGAGGGTAGGAGCACACTGCATCACATCCCAGTAGTTTAAAAAGGCTCCCTTGAGCTAATGAGCTGACTAGCTCTGATTGATATGCCTGCATGCAGTGAGTGATAGACCTGAGAAGACTTCAGCAGCATTTCCAGCACCCCCAAAATGATGTGATGCTCTCTACTGAAGGACTACTATCCTGAAACACGTCTAGAGATGCACAGTACTGGCTGCACTGGCCAGTACTGTGCACCTGCACCGGCCAGGGTGAAAACTAAAGACGGTCACTGAAGTAAGTGTTATGCACTGCATTTACCATAAGGCATTGGGGTTAACTGAGTGCTGGGATGCAAGGCAGTGTGCTCTCTTTTTCAGTTTACGTTAAGATCTTTACTTTGATCCAGATCTAGGTATTTGATGTTTAGCCACATGCAGTCTTCTTTTTCCATCAAGCGAAATGTGTCTCTGATCTCGTAAAGGAATTTATACCAGATTCCTCCAGGGATTATACTGACCACCTAGGAATTAAGGCCTTATACAACTCACCTTCACACACCAAGTACCAGGATGATACCATCAATGTTAAAAACCTTGCTAGTAAATAATAAAGATGATTGTAATCCTTAACAAGCTTGTTCAGACTGCTCCTGCATAGATTTTTATGACTTTCTTAAACATGATTAAAACCAGACACTCAACAAATGATCTTAAGCTCTCCATTCTCAGGGTCATCGGTTTGGTACCCTTGCATGTGAAGAGATGCATAAAAGGAAGACAGTGACAGATACTTAGGTTGTGTGCATAGAAAGAAGATCTTGCTACAGATCTATATGTATAATACAGTAGAAGGGAGCATAGCTGCACACCAGAAATAGTGACCATATATCACAAGTGGCAGTTGGGGGCTACATATTGAGGCTAAAACCTTCATTGGTCATTGTAGGAAAGAAGGATCTGCTTTCATGGTTACCCCCACTTTTTGCTTGGTGTCAGTGTGTTTTTGACCTAGTCTGGCTGGGATCCTGCTAATCAGGAGCCCAGTCACTGTGCTTTCTCCCTAAATTGACCATGGTAAGTACTTGTGTACATTCACAATTCGCTACTGGTGTACCCTTGTAAGTCCCTAGTATATGGTACTAAGATACCTTGAGTCTAAAGGGAGTATGCAGTTCCTATCTGGATGTGGGGGAAAGACAGGTCTTTCTTCATGATGCCCTCACACACCCCGAGAGGTGTCATGCTTCATCATTGGGCTGGTTGCCCCTCGTCAGGCCGGCGCTGCAATGCCTGACGGGCTCCCGAAATCGGGGCTCTTTGTCGGGGATCTTTAGAAGAAGCCGTTAGGTGCGTGCGGGTGTGGGGGCTGGGTAGTGCACGGGGAGTGAAATAAGTAAAAAAGGTCAAGAGCAGTCCTAGTAGAATCAAATTTTAATGTATTAGGTAGCTCTAGCCTAGTTAAAAACTGTGCGTGTGCCCATATGTGGGAATAATGTTCCTAAAGGGCTGTCAAATTAGTGAAGGGTCAACATGTTTCGTGCCTAATCTGCCCCTAAAGGGTCAATTGGCACTTCGTCAGGACCGAGAAAGCTGAGTATAAAAAGTGCACTACCGTCTGGTATTAAGATTCTGTATCAAAGATTACCAGATGCGGTAGGAATTCCCTAGTAGACTTGTACTGGGGAGTACTGTAGACCTGTGGGAAATGGGAGAAAAGAGGGAAAGGTACAACCAAGGGAAAATGCAAGTAAAATGAAAATCATAAGTCAAAACATAAGCCAACAATGTGGCTACATGGTTATGAGAATACGGTAAATATTGCTAGCAAACAACCTGGCACTTACATGATTACACGTGAGTAGTGGTTAAAGCATAATTAGTGCCTAAACTCATGTGCCTGGCAAGTGACGAATAAAATAACCGTACGCGGAGTAGCGTGAGCATTCATACTTGAACGGCTTGAAGGAGATACTGAATCTCTCCTAGTTGCAGTGCGATAAATTATACTTTAAAAGGTGCCTCAAATGTCAATAGATCCCCAACTATGGAACAGCGCTAAGTGGGGGACATGCGTAGCCGGGCGAAAACATTGTCGTAATATTCGGATACGAGAATTGAGGTCCGAATTGTATCGCAAATGCAGGTCGATGACATGAACTAATCGTAATCAAGTGGGGAAGTGCCGTGTATAAATGATGTAGGAAAATTGCCGACAACATGAAGCCAAAAAATTGGATACAATGAACAGGGAAGCTTAGGTTAGAAAAATGTGCGCGGTGATGGCCGAGCGTAATCTGGACTGCCAGCGCGGGGCAATCGTATTTAGCTGATGTTAGTGAGGCAAAAGGCCCAATTGGCATTGGCAGCGAGCGGCAAGGTGCACGACAAACAGCAAGCTACTTGATCACACATGCAAACAAGAAGTGGTGAAAAACTCACCCCTAGGTACAAAGTCTAAGGCTGACGGGGATGATCAGAGCACGTCGTTGCTCCGATAGCTGAAAGGAACAGGCAGCGGGATCAGACAACGGTAACAGTAGCAAATGCTTACCGGTCATGTTGAACATGGAAGTGCAGCATATACTCACAGGTGTAGGCAGTCAACTGACAATCGTCCTACCCTTGCTCCGGGCCCCGTGAGGACAACTTCCGGTAGTCGGCTTTTTATAGTGAGGTCTAGCGTGTGGAAGCGTAACGGCCATCTTGGAACGGGGTTGTTAAAAAAACTTTATTAAGGTGACAACCGCTAGTGTATATTACTAATAAATGGAATATGAGCACTGGTAAGGTGTGAAATTACTTCTAGTGGGCTCAACATTTGGTTGGTAGGTTACACCATGCGGCAGAGTGTTATCGCCAGCTAGTGGATAGGTAAAATACATGAGTGGAGTATGCTAGTAAGGACTGCTGGGTATCTAGAGAATTAAAAACTAAAATGACCAAGGTTATGACTTGCAGTGCAAGTAAGAATTAGTTAAGGGAGAGATGTCATCACAGACCAGGCGGTCAAATGTCAAGGATAGCAACGGGGGCTTACGTATGAAAATTCCTCTTACGGACCCAATGGTGTCCTGTCATAGTGGTAACAGTAAAGTGTTCCGAATGATGGGGCACTATCAGGATTGGGCAACAAGGGCGTGGGCCCTAGTGGTTCAGTTCTGCCCACGGAATTTCATCATTGAGTCCCCTAGTGTGTCCTCCCAATTTAAACACCCAACGTTGTTCCTTCCTGAATAAAGCTTCATTAGTGATGGTGGAAAAAGCTTCCAGGACCGTCCATTGTAGATCATTGGGAGTGTGATTTTGTTCTACATAGTGAGCACACATTTTAGTGTTCGTTTTTTTACAACGAAAATTACTCCTATGTTCAGTGATTCTTGTCTTCACCGCACGAGTGGTCATCCCTATGTATTGACGATGACAAGGGCATGTTATGAGGTAAATACAATTACGTGAATTGCAATTTGTGTGCCTGTTTTGGGTCCATGTCCAGTTATCAGTTAGTGGGATTGTCTTAGTGGCTCGTGTAAAGGGACAAACTACACATTGACCACAAGGATAGTGTCCGGTCACTGGTGGTAAATTCCACAATGTATTGGGCGCCATTGATGTAGGTTTTTTGGTCGAGTGTTGATCAAAAGATCTTTGACATTAGCTGTTCTTTTAAAGGCAAATCGTGGTTTGCTAAATGTCAGGTCTCCTGTCCCCAGAATTCTCCAATGTTTATTAATGACCCTTTTTAACATATTAGACTCGGGGGTGTAGGTCGTAACACATGTAATGAGGTCATTCTCAGGTTTTGTCTGTATTTCAAGGAGACTTAACCTGTTGGCATTGCGTGCTCTTTTTTGTGCGTTAGTTATAATGCGAGGAGGGTATTGTCTCCTAGCCAAATGGTTACTTAGTTCTGAGGCTTGTTTTTTATAGTCCTCAATGTTGCTACAGTTCCTACGAATACGTAGAAACTGGCCGTAGGGTAGATTCTCTCTAAGGGCCTTGGGGTGGAAACTTTGGTATAAAAGAGGGCAATGGCTGTCGGTGGGTTTCTTATATGTGATGGTATCCAGTTTGTCCAGTTTCTTAATGATCATGAGATCAAGGAAAGGAAGTTCCTGTTCAGAGCAATTAGCTGTGAATTTGAGGTAGGGATTGAGGTTATTAATCCATATTAGGAACCTGGGAATCTCGTCTATGTGGCCCTTCCAGAATATGAGAATATCATCGATATAACGTCTCCATAGGAGAACGTTATTCGAGAAGGGGTTGGAGTCCGTGAGCACATACCTTGCCTCAAAGTCTGACATGTAGAGACATGCCAGACTCGGGGCAAAGGTACTGCCCATAGACGTGCCCTGCGTCTGATGGAACAATTGCTCTTCAAACTGAAAAAAGTTCTCAGTAAGAGCAATGTAGGCGCATTCCATGACAGCTAATCGGAGTGGATGAAGACCAGGGAATACTGTGAAGTATCTCCTCCACTACCTCAAGTGTGCTAAGTTGAGGAATGTTAGTGTAGAGGGCCTCAACGTCCAGTGTAAGTAGTACATCTGGAAGAGGGCCCTCTGAGTTGGTAGTCTCAATGAGTCTTAAGACATCCCTAGTGTCTTGAAGAAAAGAGGGTGTTCTGCAAACTAAGGGTTGGAAAAAATGGTCGCAGAACTTAGATAGAGGTTCAAGGACCGACCCTATGCCCGAGACAATAGGTCTCCCAGGTGGTGGAGTGACCCCTTTATGGATTTTGGGCAAGATGTAAAAGTAGGGTAGCCTAGGATTCTGATTTACCAAAAAATCAGCCTCGTTCTTAGTAACCCAACCTTGGTTGAGAGCCGCTGTGACCATGGAATTTATTCTGGTTTGTAAACGTGAAGTGGGATCTTGGGTGAGGGGAGTGTAGTAATTGTTATTCTCCAGCTGGCGTAGACATTCCGTCCGGTAGTCAACGGTCGCCATAATGACGATTGCTCCCCCTTTGTCTGACTCTTTTATAGTTATGGTGGGGTCATTTGATAGAGCTTTTATAGCTTCATTTTCAGAATTCGTGATGTTGGAAAACCTAACCTGAGAGCGTTTCTCTGTTATTGTTTTTAGAACAGCTTTCTCGAAGGTCAATACTTCTGGCGGCACCATGCTGGTATTAGGCGTGAAAGTGGAGGGTTTGCGTAAGCCTGTATCTGTAGATGGTGAATCCAGTCGGTTGCCAAAGTATGCTTTTAAGCGTATCTTTCTGAATAAATTTTGAATTTCACAGTTGGTGCGAAACTGGTCCACTTTCGGGGTTGGGACGAAACCCAAACCTTTTTGAGGATGTTAATTTCTGTGGCCGTGAGCGGTCGGTCGGAGAGATTCACAATTAGTTTCTCTTCTCCTGGTTGCTCCTCAATTCCATATGTAGCGGGTTGTGTGATGTCTGATCCTGCCATTGGACTTGTTTGGGTTGGTTCTGCACGCCTCTTCTTCTTTTGCCGCGCCCTTTGCCCCAGCCTCTGTCTAAAAAAGGTTGTGGTTGAAAGGGGGCGAAGAGTGATGGCGGTCCATTTTGGAAGGGCGGATATTGCCACATCGGTGGTCCTTGGAACGTTGTAGGTCCTTGGTAAGGTGGTGGCCCATAACCATACATAGAATTCGGTGGTATTCTACGTTGCTGGTTGTAATAACTTCCTTGGTTGTCGGAGCTCGAGTTGCTGCCTGAGGAGTAAGTTCTCCGACGTGAGCTTGTGCTGTCATCTGAAGAGTAGTCATCTCCTGAAGGTTTGTAGTCATCCTTAAGATAAGGGTATACTTTTTCTTTGCTGAATCGTGCAATGTCCTTCTGGAGTTTGGTGATTTTCTGTCTCATCAAGTAGTCCTTATTGTCATTGATTTCCTTAGTTATTTCGGCCAGTTTAGCTTTAAATGCAGCGTTGGCAATGTTGGCCTTCATAGCTCCCTCTGCTATGGAGATTCTTAATATGAGTTCATCTGCCAACCTTTTGGCTGTTTTGATGATAAGAACCAATAGATCCCTGGTGCATTTCCACGCCACCAAAGACCATTCTTCTTTGAACTGTTTATCGTCAAGGAAGATTCTTGGGGTATTGCTGACAATCAATCCGTTGGGTGCTATGTTAGCACGTAGGTATTCCGTCATGATGGCCCCGTGCATGATTATTTTCATGAGTTGGCGTTTCATGTTTGTGATGGTTGTCCAATCGCCAGAGGAGCTACTAGTAGAGGCGCCTCCATCTGCGTCTAGTAAAGAGGGGCCACTCAGGATTTCTGTGACACAGTCCTCCCCAAAGGAGAGACCTTGGTTGTGCTCCATAATGGAGGGGGCAGGAGAGGGAGTATAATAATTTGCCTCTAAGATATAGGGCAAAAAGGGAAACAGTCCCACGGCTGAACCGCCGTGCAAAGTATTTTTAACAAAAGGGGGGACAAGAAGCCGAGTTTAGAGGTCCTGCACACGGGCTCCACAGAAAGCTCAAGTCTAAAGGGAGTATGCAGTTCCTATCCTTGGGCATAGGTACACCAGAGGTCTCCCATGGGCTGGAGCATGGGTTGTGCCACCCATGGGAGCCCACGTAAACTGTGACAACAGGCCTGCCATTGCAGCCTGCGTGAGTTGGTGCTTGCACCTCTCACAACAAATATGTTTCCTTAAATCTGAGGTCACTGCACTTACAACCTATAAGTCACCCCTATGGCAGGCTCTTCAGTCCTGAGAGCTAGGTGCTTGGTTATAAGTGTGAGGGTGCCCCTTCATGAGCAGGACACCCCTATAACCCCGGAGTCGATTCTCCTGGTTTTGTAAGTGCAGTCAGTCATTTTAATACATATAGTGGACATCAGCCATTACGAGATGTCCAACTATATAGTGACTGCACCGAACCCGGCCATGTTTGGTATCAAACATGTTGGAATCATACCCCAACACCGAATCCAGTGTTGGAAGTATGATACCATGTACTGGGGGCTCCCATGGAGTACCCCTTGTACTCCTGGTATCTGAAAGAGACACGTTAGTGATAGATTCCTTACCTTAGAATATCCCCAGGCGTCAGACTGGAACCGGAAAGTTTTTCGTCAGCAGTACCCCTGCGCGTCGGTAGGTGGCGTCGTGCGGCTCCGCGTTCGTCGCTGGCGTCGTAGGCGCCGAGATGACGTCACGGAGACTTAGACGCCACCCATGCGCGCTGACGTCGGTTCTTTCTTTTTCCGCGCCAGCAAGCGCAGATCCGGTTAGAGCACGTACCTTTTTTTAAATTTTATTTGTACATTTTCAAAAAGTAAAAAAGCAAAGTACAGATGTTCAAATCAGAGCTTTGGTAAAGGATTCGCATAATGTAGAAGTCAGTTGGCAGAACTTAACAGTACACAATCTGGCATGACAGATATACATAGACACGACAACAGGTGAAAATGCATCGTACGATAGGATAGGCTAAACATTGTTGTAAAAAAGATCGGGCATTATACATTGGTGACTGTGAGCAGATAAGCAGTGAGTGGAACCCAGATATCACGAGGCTTCGATGCCATGGGCAATGCCTCAGCATAGCACACGAGCTGATCCGACAGTATGCCAGGTCCTGCAGCCATAGTTTAGTGGAAGGTGCAGATCTTCCTCCCCAACCCATGGATACTCTGCGTTTAGCGAATAGCAAGGATATAGCTACAAATTTCCTATGAGATGCTTTGATATTAGCTACAGCGCCCACCAAGCATAGCTGTGGAGTACATGCTATGGGCAGCTCCACCATCTGATGCAGAATATGTGTGACTAATCTCCAGTACTCCTGCACCTTTGGACACTCCCAAGCTAAGCGGTAGAAATTGGCGTCCGGGGCATTACAGCGCTTGCAATGATAAGTATCTCTCAACCCATACCTATAGAGCTGTGCCGGAGTATAATACAGCTGGTGTAAATATTTAAAATGCACCAGTCGCAGGTTCCCATTCGCTGTTAAGTGTCCAGTCAGACGGCAACAGTCCATCCACTCGTTTTCAGAAAGCGGTTCAGGGAGCATGTCATTCCATTTAGCCAACGCAGTCATATCAATTGCGGCCGTATCCCTCTGTGAAGCATGATATAGTCTCGTAACCAACCTGGCTCTGGATGTGGTAGTGTATATAAGTTGCAACCCTTCAAGTGTCTGCGGTTCTGCAGGGAACTGTGGATAAAGTGTACGCATGGCGGAGCGCAGTCTAGTGTAGACAAACAGCTGCATGGTAGTGGCATTGCCCCCGGTGGCTATAGTTTCAGACGCTATAAATTGACCCCAGGAAACGCATCCTCCATTGTCAGAAGAGCCATGTCATGAAGGGTCCTTAACGTACCAGTTTCTTGCGTAACAGAAAGTTCTGAGTGATGTAATAATGGCATGCCAGGAGCATACAATGGCAGTTTTTGCGCCCGTTTCCCTAACTCTTGCCAGGCCCTAGATGTGGTTTGTACAGTGTCAAATTCCCCTTTTTCAAATACCGTGTGCTTGTTGACTATCATAGCTTTAAGTGGTATAGGGTGTACCGCACCCGCCTCTACCGCCACAGGGGGTATATAAGCTGGGTCCTGTTGCCAATAATAGGCGTAATGAGCCTGCGCACAAAGGTAGTAGAGATGAAAATCTGGCGCTGTGAACCCCCCTTGCTCGTAAGGAAGTGTGAGTGTTTCCCATTTGAGACAAGACTTTTTACCTCCCCAGGCTAACGTTATCAAGAGGGAACGGAGCCTATCGAAAAAATGTCGTGTTAAATGTACCGGGATATTTAAAAATAAATATAAAAAACGTGGAAGGATCACCATCTTCATGAGTGCTATACGATCTGCAAAGGATAAGGGTAATTTGATCCAGCGATTTACTTGCCCCTCAAGACGCGTGATAGCCGTGCCATAATTGGATTGTACGACCACTTGCGGGTCCCTGTGGAGCTATATTCCTAAGTATTTCACAGTGTCAGTACACCATGATAAGGGATAATCTAGATCGATGTGGTGTGTGTTATCCGTGAGGGGTAGTATGATCGATTTGGACCAATTGATTCCCAGTCCAGAGAACCATTCAAACCGTATGTATTCCCTAAGGAGTTGTGCAAGGTGCATAGCGGGTTCCCGAACATACAACACCATGTCGTCAGCATACATGGAAACAGCCAAGGGGCGCTGGTGAAAACGTAGCGCTGCCTGTGCATAGCGCTGCCTTAAAATACAAGCCAATGGTTCAAGTATGAGTGCAAATAGTAAAGGCGATAGCGGACACCCCTGCCGTGTGCCGCGTTGAATAGTAAAAATCTCCGATAGCTGACCGTTAACCCTCACACGAGCTAGTGGGTTAGTATAGAGTAGCTTGATCCAGTTAGTAAAAATAAAGGGCACTCCCATGCGATGTAGAATTGCAAACATATAAGACCAGGAGATAGAATCAAATGCTTTTGCAGCATCTAGTAGCACTGCAACTGCCGGCAAGGTGGGCTCTAGCACATGCATCGCAGCAAAGAGTGTTCTCAAATTATGTGCTGTCGAGCGGGTTGGGACGAACCCAGATTGATCAGGGAGGACCATGACAGGAAGAAGTAACTTCAATCTGGTTGCTACTACCTTCGCTAAAATTTTAATATCCGTATTGATTAATGATAACGGTCTATAAGAATCACACCGATCCGGCGGTTTATCAGGTTTTAGCAGCGTAATCACGAGTGCTTCACGTAGGGTCGGCGGCAAACATTGAGTCTCGTATGCCTCCTCAAATAACTGGAGAAGGCAAGGGGCGAGCAGATCTATATATTTTTTATAAAACTCTGCTGGCAACCCATCGGTACCAGCTGATTTTCCGTTAGGTAGCGCAATAATAGCGTCCCGTATTTCATCCAGGGTAAGAGGATGCATTAGGAACTCCTGCTGTCCCCGCGAGAGCCACACCAGCGCGATATCATCCAAATATTGCGCGAGTTCTGCCTCATCCGCTGCCTGGCGATGGGCATACATCCCCTCATAATAATTTGCAAAGGTTTTAAGTATATTAGGTGTATCATAATGCGTGACATCATCTGCGGTGACAGCGTTGATTAGATAAGTTTTATGGCGGGGTTCAAGAATGCGGCTAGCCAGGGATCTGCCCGGCCTGCCAGCTTCGCCATAATATCGAGCAATGCCCCGGCGTGACATATGTCTGATTTCTTGATCCGCCACATCATTATACTCTGTGATTTTAGTTTTAATAAGTGCCAGCATGGCTGGATCTGTTTGTTCGTATCCGCATTCAAGCTCACGCAATTCTCGCTCAAGTGCAGCCATAGTGCGACGCAATGATTTCAGCACTCCGGCTTGTAGACCTATACAGGCCCCCCTAATGGTCACTTTAAAAGCTTCCCAGAGCGTTGCAACAGTTTGAACCGACCCGGTGTTGTGTAAGAAGTAGTCAGCAATGGCTTCACGCACACCCTCACAAAAAACCTGGTCTAAGAGAGAAGACGGTTGCAGTCGCCATTGGAATTGGGAGGGGATGTGAGATGGCAGCGTCATGCTGAGGAGCACTGGGGAATGGTCCGATAATGTCCGAGGTAAATGCTTAATCTGTACAGTCCATGCACCGATGTCTTGCGTGACCAGCCAGTAGTCTATGCGTGACCACGCCTGGCGCGCATACGAGTGGCATGTACCTTCCCGGAAGCCTGGATGCCTCACTCTCCAAATGTCCGTAAGCCCCAGGGATACCATACCGTCATGCACTGACTTAGTGGCTTTCTTGGGAAGGGGGTCAACCGTCGACACTCTGTCTAATTCAGGATCTAGAACAGCATTAAAATCGCCCCCACAGATAATGGCTGACGAAGGCAATTTATATAGCTTGCCCCACAGTGCGTCATAAAAGGCAGGGTCATCAACATTGGGACCATATAAGTTCACTATCACCAACTTCGCACCGTGTAATGTACCCTGCACTATGATATATCGCCCGTCCTCGTCCTCCTCTACATGTATTGGCACAAAAGGGATGCCCTTCTTTATAAGAATCATCACTCCCCGCGCATAGGAGAAGTAAGACGCAGCCAGTTGCACCCCCGCCCATCTGGTAGCTATAGTTGAGGCCGCATGTTTGTTAAGGTGAGTCTCCTGCAATAGAGCAACCTGGATGTGATGACGATCTAGGTATGATAACACCTGTCGCACTTTTTTAGGGTTGTTAAGCCCCCTAACATTCCAGCTTATCCACGATATTATGGGTGTTTTGGGATCAGTCATGTCTATCGATGGTGTGGAGCGTATCCGTGCCATTGCCTAAATAAAAAGAGTTTAGTGTAAAGTCTGTTCTGCCAATGTGAAGTGTCCAACGCTCTAACAATGTAATAGTATTCCCCAACAAGCCCCCCCACCCACGTCAGCATGAAAACCATGCTGTGAGTACCCTGTTTCAAAACAAAACAGCATGTATACAGTTGTATCTGTAAGTCCTTGTAAATACAATGAGAAAAAACAGAAAACGACATTACAAAGGCACCAAAGGGCACCTGAACAGAAGAAAGAACTTTGCGGGGAATACCCATACTGTGGGTCACTAGTAGCCATCAGCCCCCCGAGTTAACAGGGTGGGTCAAGACCAGAAGAGGTAGGCTAACCAGCCATCAGCACATGAACAGTTGACGGGCCCTCGTACATAACACCTTCAGAGAGCCAACATTGTAAAGTGAGCAACTTGCAATATCAGAAATTTAAGCATTTTACCTCCAGCATGGAACAAGCGGAGCATAGCAGGTGATACAAAAAAGATCATATGCAAGCTAATATACACATAATATACTAACAATAACTGGCCCTAATATTTAAGATATCATATTAAGCCATTAGGGAGATTGTCGCTAAATACAGCAAACATTATGAATCTCACGTGTTCAGCCATCAGAGTCCGAGTCAGCGCCTTTGTCGCGCAGTGACTCCTGCCGCTCAATCCGCCGTATATATTGAAGTGCTTCTTTGGGCTTTGTGAAAATACGCGCTTTTCCCGCATGTTGGATCCGCAGCCGAGCAGGGTATAGCATCGCATATTGGATATGTAGAGATTGTAGTTTCTTTTTGACAGTTTGAAATTCTCGACGCGCCTGCTGCACAGCTACGGTGAAATCGGGAAAGAGTTCCACCTTCATCCCCTGATAGTCCAGACCGCCTTTTTCTCTGGCCAAACGAAGCGCTGTATCCCGATCCCGATAATTCAATAGTCGGGCTATGATGGGTCGGGGTGGAGCCCCAGGCACAGGACGGGCAGCCAAGGAGCGATGGGCCCTTTCCACTATGAGCACCTTAGAAAACTGGTCAGCGCCCAGGAGAGATGAAAGCAGCGTCTCGACGAAGGATTCCATGGGCCCAGTGTTGGTGGATTCTGAAATGCCTGTTATGCGAAGGTTGTTTCTGCGGGACCGAGCCTCAATGTCCTCATTCTTCGCTCTTATCACCTCCAGCAGCTTCTCCATGCTGGCGCAGGAGGAGCTGACAGCCTCCATGCGATCTTCCGTAGTCGAGATACGCTGCTCAGCCTCCGCCATCTGCGTACCATGCTTATCTATTTTAGCCGCCATTGTGTCCATACGCAGGTTGATGTGATCAATCTTTGCATCTATGGACTGTAAGCTCTGTTGCATGCTCAACATCAGGCGCTACAGCTTGGTAGTCTGCCCCGCATCAGGATCCGGATCTGTATCGGAAGCGTTAGGGGTTTGGGTTTTCGTGTGCTTTTTGGTCTCGAATTGCAACTTGCTCTGCTGCTTGTCCGTCCTCCCCATTGTGGCTGCAGTCCAGCGCAGATATTGACAGTCGGGGGGATTGTGCGACCGCTTTGACCCCACCACCTACAGCAATGCACAGAGACAGTTTACGACGACTAGTGTAGCCCTTTGTTAGTGTTATTCTCTACACCAGACTGGGGAATAGGTGGTCCCCAGCGGTCAGGACTTGCAGGTGCTGTCAAGCCATGCAGTATAACACGCAGTCAGGAGGTATGTAGCAGCAAAGGCACAGTAGTCGAACAGAAAGGCAAGGAAGCGAAACCACTGCCCAGCCGGACAAGTCGGTTTATGTAGGAGTCTTGCAGCAAATCTAGATACAGCGCCTTCACAATATCGGACCAGCAGCACACAGCGCAGGGGATCCAGAGAATGCACACCGGACCCCAGGGGGCACAGTCAGCAACACCGCAGAACAATACACTTGTGACATGAGACCTGCGTCACTGTGATCACAACGAGTACAAGATCAGGCAGATCTCTGAGGCGTAGCGGCCCAGCACACTCCCAGGGCTATCAGGATGATGAAGACGAGACCAGGCGGGAGAACCACCAGCAGACCGCCAGATTAGCCGCACACTCCCAAGGCCCCAAGTCAGGCTGCTCAGATAGAGAGTTTAGGAGAGTTAGGAGGGTCACAATGTAGAAATCGGGGGCAATTGCGCGCAGTCTGGCATCTAATTACACATTCCAGCAATCAGTACCTCACCATAGAAGTCCGCCTCCAAACTCAGTAGGAGCTCCCACGCAGATCCGAAGGTTCAGCGACGCCCGGCTCCGCAGCGATCCGCCTCCAGCCGAGAAAATGGCGCCGACAATAGAAACTGCGCTCCGTCACCACAGCACAGTGATGCAGGGTGGGCCGTACATGCAGATCTGGGCCGCGCACAGGACAGCGTCGTGAGAGCCTGCGATAGGGACTATCGCTGCGTACGGAATTGGGGCTTGTCAGTCCGAGCCATATACTGGACCATGTTATTTCATGCCGCGGCAGCGGCCAGAGCGGGCCGGGGGGGTCGCAACGCAGGCACCTCACCTCACGTCGGCAGCTCCCGAAATGGCGGTCTCGTGGATCCAGCAAGCGGGATAGTAGTGCAAGCGCTCCCCAGCACGCCACCAACGAACCGCCGTCCGGCAAGCCCGCTTTACAGAGGCAGACGTCTCAGATGTGGGGCACAGCAGCAGGGCGTGAGAGAATCCTGGCAGGGGAGCTCAATAGCCAGTGATCTTGCGCCGATCGACGAGACGTTGTATAGATATGTCGTAGGGCACTGACCAGCCGAATCAGTAACCACAAAGTGTTCCTCTGTGCCTCAGGAGTCAGGATATATGTCTTACAGCCGTGGTTGGCGCCAAATAAACAGGATATTAGACAGATTGTGGGCTTGACCAGCAGAGCAGCACTAAAGTGCGGCCATTTTGCTCCGGGCTCTCTAGCGCCCCCCAGAGCACGTACCTTAGTCACTTTTTGACTAGTTGTTTTTTGGGACTTTTGTCTCTAATTTCTATATTGACTCCTGGTGCCACGTAGGGATGCCTGGTTTTAAAACATGCGGGGCCTGCCGCTGTACGATGTCGGTGGCCGACCCCCATGGTGTCTGTCTCTACTGTCTAGAGCGCGACCATGACTCCCGGTCATGTTCCGACTGTCTGGCCATGGCTCCGAAGGCTCTGCGGGAGCGGTCCCGAAAGCTGCTAGAGGCCCGGCAGTTGTCTCCGCGCCATTCCAGATCCAGGGGTCGCTCAAGGGACCGACCGCGGAGTCGCCATCATCGCTCCTCGGGGTCCAAGTCGTCGCCATCGGATTCCGGTAAGCGACATCATAAAAAGAAGTCGAAGAAGCGCATACGCTCTCCGACCTCTCCTCGTCGGTCTTCTGACGCGGACGAGGGGACACAGGGTATTTCCCCCGCGGCTCCGTTGGAGCCTGCCAGTCCCTCGGCCTACCCGCCATACCCGGGTCCGTCGGCGACTCCGGCCCAGGTGCAAGAGTTTCTTGCTGCCATGGACCGCCTTTTCGGGCCTAGGGCTCCCGCCGGTGCGCCTTCGGGCCCCGCGGTCCCTTTTGGGGGCCCCTGGTTGCCGCCGGCTCCGCCGTCGGCGGCTCCGGCCCCGGCGCCCCCAGGTCCTCCGCCAGTGGCTCCGGCCCCGGCGCCGCAGGGTCCTTCGCCGGCGGCTCCGGCGCCCCCTGCGGCTCCCTTCCCGGCACCGCCCTGGGTGCCGTTCGGCCCACCTCCGCCCTTGCCCGCGTTTCCAGCTTGGAACCCGGATTGGGCCTTGGAGCCGGAGCGGCGCCGTTCTCGGCGCCGTTCTCGGCGCCGGTGCAGCATTTCTTTTCCCCTGTGCCTCCCTCGCCGTTGCAGCCTGTGCCTCGGGCTGTTGGGGAAGAGAAGGACTGGGAGGTGTCAGAGGACCCTCTTGCACGGCAGTGTGAGTCCGAACAGGAATGGGCAGAAGACTCAGAGGATGCCAGTGGCCTTGACCTTTCCTCTGAGCCTGGGTTTGTGTCTCCTCCCACTCTCATGGAGGAAGGCGCCACCTACACTGTGGTGCTCCGTAGAGCAGCTGAAACTCTTGGCCTTGAGCTGCCTACTGTTGCCCTCCAAACTAACCTCCTTACTGAGGTGCTTCAGCCTACAGCAGGTTCTGTGGAACCTCTACTCCCATTCAATGAGGCCTTAACGGATGTTTTGCTGGGTACCTGGTCTAGGCCAGCCACAGGGGTCCCTGTGGATAAAAATGTGGCCAGACGTCATCGTCCGGCACCGGGTGACCCTGCCTTTCTGACAACTCATCCGACACCGGAGAGCCTGGTCATTCAGGCTTCCACTTCCCAAACAGCATTCCCTACCGCTCCGCCGGATAAGGAATCCAAAAAGCTGGAGCAGCTTGGCAAAAGGTTTTCTCCTCTGCCAGCCTGGGGCTGCGGTCAGTCAACACCACATGCCTCTTGGGCCGCTATTCTCATGCTGTGTGGGACACGGTGGCGCAAACTCTGCCCCAGTGCCCCCAAGAGGTTCGGGCTGTGCTTTCCCAAGCTGTTGCAGAAGGGAAGGATGCCGCGAAGTTCGCCATTCGGTGTGGGTTGGACACCGCGGACTCCTTGGGAAGAACAATTTCCACCACAGTGGCTTTGCGGCGACATGCCTGGCTGCGGTCCACGGGGTTTTCGGGGGATGTCCAGAGTTCCCTCATGGACATGCCTTATGATGGTACTCGCCTTTTTGGCGATAAGGCAGACAGTGCGCTGGAGCGTTTTAAGGACTCTCGGGCTACAGCCAAGTCCTTGGGTCTCTCCACCTCCCGCCCAGCCACGTCTACTTTTCGTTCCTTTCGTGGCCGCGGCAGGGGCGCCTCTACACGTCCGTTCCAAAGGCCTGCGCAGAACCAGCCTTAGCGTGGCCGCGGGTGTGGTGGTCGCCGTGGTGGCACAGGAGGCCAGCGTGCGGGTCAGCCCACCTCCGCTCCTGCAGCATCCGCCTCAAAGCCTTCCTAGTCCGCGCTTTGGGGTGCACCCCACGCCGGTGGGCGGCAGGATTCAACATCCCCTCCCCCACTGGTGCTCTGTCACTTCGGACAGCTGGGTGCTACAAATCGTCCGAAGGGGCTATTCCCTCCCCTTCGAGTCTGCCCCCCCATCCATGCCACCTCAGTTCCACCGCATGTCGGGGGATCACTTAGCGCTTCTCCGACAGGAAGTCACGGCCCTCTTGGCCAAGGGGGCCATCGAGCGCGTTCCTGGGCCAGAAGTAGGACATGGATGTTATTCCCACTACTTTCTGGTCCCCAAAAAGGACAAGGGGGGCTTGCACCCCATCTTGGACCTCCGGAACGTCAATCGCTTCCTCCGGAAGGGGAAGTTCAAGATGTTGACTCTGGCTCAGGTCTTGGCTACCCTGGAGACTGGATGGTAGCGTTGGACTTGCAGGACGCATATTTTCACATTCCCGTCCTGCCGGCCCATCGGCGTTACCTGCGATTCACGGTAGGCCAGGAGCATTTTCAGTTTACCGTGCTCCCTTTCGGCCTTACCAGCGCCCCTCGGGTGTTCACAAAAGTGATGGCGGTGGTCGCAGCTCATCTGCGCAGGTCAGGGGTGTCAGTCTTCCCCTACCTCGACGACTGGTTGTTGAAGGCGGGCTCGCCCCAGGCAGTCGTCACCCACCTTCAGACTACGGCCGACCTCCTGCAGTTGCTGGGGTTCTCCATCAACGTGCCGAAGTCGCACCTGAGTCCTTCTCAGAAGCTCCCCTTCATCGGAGCGGTTCTCGATTCGACGCAGTTTCGGGTTTATCCTCCCAAGCAGCGAGTCCGGGATATTCAGGCTATGAATCCCATCTTTCAGCCTCTATCCCAGGTTTCAGTCAGGATGACCCTCCGGCTCCTGGGCCTGATGGCCTCTTGCATTCTGCTAGTGCAACATGCCAGGTGGCATATGCAGGCTCTGCAGTGGGACCTGAAGTTCCAGTGGGCACAGCATCAGGGCAACCTGTCCGATCTTGTCCCGATCTCGGAGGGCACTGCACGACAATTGCAGTGGTGGCTCACGAATCGCGATTGGGTCAATGGCAGATCCCTCTCCCTTCCCCAACCGGAGCACACAGTTTTGACGGATGCGTCCCTCCTGGGATGGGGCGGCCATTTGGGAGAGGCGGAGATCAGAGGCCTCTGGTCTCCGGCGGAGTCCCGGCTCCATATCAATCTTTTGGAGCTTCGGGCGATCCGACTTGCACTGAAGGCATTCCTTCCCTCTGTCCGGGGAAGTGTAGTGCAGGTGTTCACGGACAACACCACCGCCATGTGGTATTGCACAAACAGGGCGGGGTGGGGTCGTGGACCCTTTGTCAGGAGGCTCTGCGCCTCTGGACATGGCTGGAACATCAAGGTATTACCTTGGTGGTTCAACAACTGGCAGGTTCTCTAAACGTCAGGGCAGACTAACTCAGCCGCCGGTGCTTCATGGATCACGAATGGCGTCTGAACTTGGACGTGGCGCAAGGTCTCTTTCTGCAGTGGGGGAGAGCCTTGGTTAGATCTATTCGCCACCGAAGAGAACGCGCAATGTCATCAGTTCTGCACGTTGGAATTTCCAAGGCGGCACTCGCTCGGCGACGCTTTTCGTCGCAAATGGAGTTGCGGTCTGTTGTACGCCTTTCCGCCTATACCACTTCTGCCCAGAGTGCTGAAGAAGATTCAGCGCGACCGGGCCCAAGTCATCCTTGTGGCTCCGGATTGGGCACGAAGATACTGGTATCCCGAGCTACTCAACATGGCGATCGATCCCCCGATCCGACTGCCTCTTCGGGAGGACCTTCTGTCGCAGCAGCAGGGGACGGTCCTCCACCCGAACCTGTCCAGCCTCCACCTCCATGCGTGGAGATTGAGCGGCGACAGCTGATTCCATTTCACTTGCCTCCTGAAGTCTGTGATGTCATTCTGGCAGCCAGGCGTCCCTCCACTAAATCGGTATACGCCTGCAGGTGGAACAAATTTGTGGCATGGTGCACAGCTAAGTCTGTGGATCCCCTTTCTGCCCCTCTTTCTGAGGTCCTTCTATTCCTACTATCCTTGGCCCAGCAGGGCTCTGCTCTGGGCACTCTCAAAGGTTATCTTTCGGCCATCTCCGCCTTTCTCAGGCTTCCAGATCAGCCTTCTCTCTTCAAGTCCCCGGTTGTTAACCGTTTCCTCAAAAGCATTACACACATGTTTCCTCCCGTGCCTTTCATAATGCCTCAATGGGACTTAAATCTTGTCTTGACCTATCTGATGTGCGCTCCCTTCGAGCCCCTTCATAACTGTCCTTTATGTCTTCTTACTCAAAAGACGGCTTTCCTGGTAGCTATCACCTCTGCAAGAAGAGTGAGTGAGCTCCAGGCTCTTTCTTCTAAACCTCCTTTCCTTTCTGTTCATCCGGACAAGGTGGTTTTAAGGACCCGTCCTTCTTAGTTGCCAAAGGTTGTCACGCCCTTCCACATCGGGCAGACCATCACTTTGCCCACTTTCTTTCCGCCTCCGCATCCTTCAAAAGAGGAAGAGAGGCTCCATCGTCTGGACCCAAAACGTGCGCTCTCGTTCTATCTCAAGCGCACACAACAGTTCCGGGTGGATGACCAGCTCTTTGTTGGCTACGTGGGCGCCAAAAAAGGTCGGGCCGTGCACAAACGCACCATCTCTCGGTGGGTTGTTTTGTGCATCAAAGCGTATTACTCCTTGGCTAAAAAGGAGCCTCCTGTGGGGCTGCGTGCCCATTCTACCAGGGCAACAGCAGCCACTACTGCCTTTGGACGCAGCGTTCCCTTGCAGGATATTTGTCAGGCACCCACGTGGGCCTCGCTGCACACATTTACCAAGCATTACTGCCTTGACAGTCAAGTCCGGAGAGACGGCTTCTTTGACCGTTCTGTTCTCCGTGACTTTCTGGTGTAATCTATTCGCAGACCCACCACCGGGGTTGGTATTGCTGGGGTATCTATTCTAAGGTAAGGAATCTATCACTAACGTGTCTCTTTCAGATGCACAAGTTACTTCTTGTGTAACGATATATCTGTAAGAGACATTAGTTAGTGATAGATTCCTACCGCCCTCCCATCCTCCCCGTTCTGCGAACTGATTCTAGGGTTAAGGTCATCCCTTTCAGGGCCCTAGTTTCTTGGCACCAGTGGTCAGTTTCTTGCATGGCTCTGCGTTCCTGGCGCGGAAAGTCGTGTACAGAACTGACGTCAGCGCGCATGTGTGGCGCCTAGGTAGTCTCCGTAACGTCATCTCGGCGCCAGCGACGAACGCGGAGCCGCACGACGCCACCTACCGACGCGCAGGGGTACTGCTGACGAAAAACTTTCCGGATCCAGTCTGACGCCTGGGGATATTCTAAGGTAAGGAATCTATCACTAACTAATGTCTCTTACAGATATATCGTTACACAAGTAGTAACTTGTGCAACAGCCTTTCAGGGTCTACCAGCAAACTAGTGCTGCTACTGACCACAGGGTCGATTCTGCCCTCCTGCTGTTGAGCCAAGCTCAAGCAGGGGAAGGTAGAACACTAGGTTTCCTGTCACAGGGAGGTGTGACCACCTCCCAGACAGGACTTGGGGTATTGGGCTGGGGTGGGGGCTCTTTCCAGTGCCACCAGACTGCTTTGAAGGGCACTTTTGGTGCCCTCCTTGCATACTCTCGTTTGAGCCAGTTCAGCGAGCCCTTGGCTCCCGCTCTGGCATGAAACTGGGCAAAGGACAGGGGAGTATCCTCCCCTCTGTCCAGCCCCTCCTCTGGGGTACTTAAGGGCTTACCTGTAGTTGGTTCCTTGGATTCAGCGTGGGACAAGACTCGATCCTGAAACTACGTCGCTCTTCGACCGTCTGGACTCTTGGACTTCGACTGGAACCGAGACTGCACGAAGGAAGACTCCTGCTGCTCCTGTTCTCACTGTTTAAGTCTTCGTCTGTGTCTGTGCTTCTGCCAGGTTTTTCAACAGACCTGTGAGCATCAAGGACACCCAAATAAATCTCCCTTGAAGTGAAGGAGTCACTCCCCTGCACCTGCAGGCACCGCCATGAAGCTGACCGGTCTGCGGGTCATGTCGTCCTACGGGCTTCCCGAGGCTCAGCAACCCAGGTGATGGTTCTGCAAATCTCTCGAGGCCTGACCTGTCCCCTCTGCAATTTTGAGATCAGTATCTCACGTCGGAACTGCTGGGACCGAACCCCTGTGCACTGCGTCGACTCGCCATTGCCAAGGCTTGTTGGCTCTGCACTTCAGAGATCTTCGGGCTCTGGAATCTCCAGCATCTCTTCTTGCCAAGATCTTCATCCTCACCACATCCTCTGCACCGTGGGCCTTAATCTTTGGTGAGCTGCTCGAGGTCCTCTTGCTTTCCTGTGCCTTTGGCCTGTGGGTACTCTTGAGGGTCGTCTTCTGCTTCAGTGGACTCCCCTGCTTGCTCAGGGCCTGCTCTGACTCTCCTGCTGTTGGTGAGTCCCTCAGACCTTGCTGGTCCCAACGTTGCTCCATCTTCATTTTCCATGCCAGTTGCAGCTAACAAGGCTTGTTGGTGCTCCTGCTGGACACCGACCACCTAGTCACCGACAGACGTGGGACAGCTCATGCACGGCTCCTGGTCTTTCTCACATTGCCTTGTCCTCACAGCTGCAGCAACAAGGTCACTGTTTTCTCTTCTGAACCTCCCAACATCGGTGGCATTGTATCTTCGTGCCTTCTGGTCACGTCTGAGTGGCATATTTATTTATTTATTTTATTTACGGGATTTATAGCGCGCACAGCTACTCAGTCGAGTGTCCCGGCGCGAGCCCGAGCATCAAAGGGAACCAAAGCAGAGTAAGCAAAGAACAAGCTAATTGAACAAGAAGGTTTTTAACTTTTTCCTAAACTGAGAAGGCCTCTGTCCCCTCTGCTTGCAAGTTCTTCACTTCCAGAATCTACCCTTGGATTCCACCTGACTTCTTCGCAGTCTTCTCCAGAGGCATTCTTCCGTTGTCGTCTATGTAGGTTTCCGACGTCTCTTCACCCCTATGCACCAGGTTTCCCTGGTGTAGGTAACCTGGTTTCCGGCATATCCACAAGTGGGGTGGCTCTCCAACCTTCCGTCCCCCACGAAATTCTTCGGGGTCCTCTGAGAAGGGTCCTTCTTCAAAACTGCAACCGCCACTTCTCCATTGACTTCCATCGGTCATACGGCTGTGTTCCCACTCTATACACAGCCTCCATGGGGTTCCTGGGTACTTACCTTGGGTGTTTCCTTGTGTCCCTGCTCTTCTGGGCCTTCTGGTCCAAGTCCCGTTCTCCATTGCAGTTCGGGTTCCATTTTCTTAGTATATGGTTTGGTCTTCCCCTGGAGACCACTGTATTTTGTGCTACTTACCTGATTGCATTTGAAGTATTCTTGTGTATTGTATTGATATCTCCGGGTTGGAGATATACCAATGTGTTAGTGAGTGTTGTGCAATAAATAGAAGTATTTTTATATAAACACTGTGTGGTTCTTTTTCATTTAACTCACACTATTGATTAAACTGGTAAAACAAGCTGCTTAATACTCCAAGATAAGCCTGAAGGCTGCTCTCCACAGCTACCACTTTGAGAGCTTTCTATGGTTATCAAAGACCACTAAAATCACCATAAGGGTTGCCTGCAAGTTACATCACTTAAATAAGTGTGCACCATATACTAAGTCAGACTTCTAGTCACCCATAACCAGCATTGCGAACATCTCAGGAGAGAAGGGTGTGCTGTGTAAAGAGCAATAAATAGGCGGTGCAAAGAGCTGTTAGTATACACTAGCAAATGCATATCCTCAATGTACTCATTGGTGGAGAAAATGAAAGAACTGAGACCCATTTTAGACCTAGCAATAACCAACAAATGGGGGGGAAAAAAAGAGATAATACAGTTGCTGGCATTACTCTGAATCTCTCCTCTACCCCAACAAGCGTTTGGATTTGCTTGATGGAGCTTGCTTTTTATGTCAAAATGCATGGTTCTAGTAGCCAATCACCCCAGTAAGAGACCTATTTGTGTATCCATACCTAATAATTGCACTTCACAGGAGAAATTACTCTAAAACAATCAGTGTTTAACAGGTTGGGACTTAATGTAAGTGACAAGAAATCCAAATCCACTTCAATACAAAGGTTACAGTATCTAGAAATTAAGCTATAGTCTGGGCTCGCAAAAGGAGAATCTGTTTTCTGTTCAACAGAAATGTACAAAACAAGTCATTAAATATCACCTCTTCTGGGGGTCTTTGGGTTCTTTCACAACAATGTACCACACTGGACTGCACATGTGAGAACTTCAGGGAGTGTCTGGAGGTTCGTTGGTATAAGAAATCAACAAAACTGGTTCATGCTATTGGATGCAGCATTGCAGCCCTTTCCAAAGTGGGCAAAATGCATAACTTAATGAGATGTTGTCTTACAGCAGTCCGTGCCATCAGATAAGAGTCAAGGTTTGCTCTTTTACGTTATGGAACACATTTTAAGGGTATCCAAGTACATGCCTCAAAGGGAGAGATTATACACAGCTTCTGTATGAGTGGACTCTGGCCCATTTATTTAGCTTTGAAGTTGTCCCTGCCATTGTTGACCAGAGAGATCTCGATTTAAAAAAAAAAAACAACACAGCTGTGAAATAGTAACTCACCAGGCAAGGAGGGATTAAGTCTGGAGAAGTTGCAGCAGTATGGTGTTGGTTGATAGACAGGAACATCAAAATTACTTTAAAACATTTACCAAGCGCTCCGAATTATCAGGCAGGTGCCCTAAACATGTCAGATTATCATAGTAGGTCACCCACAGGTCTGTTCTGAACCAGATTTTCATCCTATGGGGTAATCCCAGTGCTTAATTTGTAAATATAAGTGCTGGGCCCAAACCTTTGCTCAGAAGCTGCAACAGGTGCTGCAGGTCTTTCTGCCAAATAGCAAGACTGCATAGTCTTGCTTCCACCTCATGCATCTTTAATCCATCACAGACACTCCCTGTCTCACTCCTGCATGTTCTTTTTCATTTGCTTTCTCTCACTATTTTTGTCTTACTCTGCCTCCATTCCCCCTTTTGTTATTCTCTTGTTTTGGGTATAAGTCTGATGAGGATAATTAAGTGCCGGTGCCAAAAAATGTCGGTGAGCCCCACCTGCAACCACTGGTTCAAATTAAGCTGTGGGGCATCCTAACAAAGACCTCAGGCTTTGCTTCCAGGTACTACGGAGCAGTATCTCTGGAGAGTGTTTTTTTGACCAGCTGGCCAAAAACATTTCTTTATGCTTTTAGGCCAATCCTTGCAATTTGCAAAGGTAATCGCAAGTCTGCGTGGACCAGGTCTACTATCAAAAACTGGAGTCAAGATATTGCAGCTCTCTAATATCTCTGAACTTTTAATAATCAGGCTCTTGTGTTTGTGCAGTATGGTCATTTGAACCATCCTCCTGATTGCATGAGCATTCTGTGTGTCTGTTCTTTACAAGATTATATGTTTTCAAGTGGAAGAGCTTCTGCTTGTAGTGTACTGAGAAGCGGATTTACCCTTTGACATGCCAAGAAGATACATTACTTCTCTATTACGCCTAGTAAATTCTGGTCTCAATATTTCCTCCATTAAAGTTTATTTTGCCACAACTACAGTCTACAGAGTTACCACTGAGACTTCTTTTTGAGAGTACTTGCTATTAAATATTTTGTAGAAGGCCTCAAGAAATTGTACCATCCAATAAGATGTCCTTTTTCCCCTTTGGGAGCTAAATCTAGTATTTGCCAGGCTGAATTGATGGGAAAATGTTGCAAGAAGGTGAGAGCTTAAAATTCAAAGAACAACTTCTAAAAAGCGTTATCGAGAATTGCATTCCCGCTATTTGACCAATACAATGGGTATATTTATATTTAATTGAATTGTCATTCTATTAGCACTTGAGGCCCTTTGGTTGTAGTTATGCAAGAACGTACCATTATATCCATATTTTGTATTTGACAAGGGTGCAAATATGCCATATTTGGTTGAATAAGATTGAGGAGCCAGTCATAATTTATCACCATTGATAATAAAAAAAAGTTACTTTAATATGTTAATAGATTTTTCAAAGTCTGAAGGCACTCCTTTTTCATGGAAAAGTAGAGGGCAATAAACAGTGGCTTTAATTGTAGCCACTACAAATCAAAAAGAGTCACTCTGACCAACGTGAATTCTGCTTTTTTCTTCTTACCCTCCCGATGTTTTTATTGGAGGAAAAAGAAATTTCTTTAACCCTCACCCACCAGGGTTACCCATAGGTTGCCTGCTTCATCATAAGGTTCTTCCCATTCTTCTGCGGAATGGGGCGTGCTACGACCGACTGATACGTGGGAGCACTTATAGTTTTGTAACCTGACGAGAAATAAATAGGAGTGGGTTTTTTTGGGGGGGAATAAGAGATTTAAAAGTACCTGGCTAGTCGGAAAATACATATTTATTAGCACCTCTAACCGATATGGTTAAAATTAAGGGAAAAGAAGAAACACTGGGGTGACGTCCCTGGGTTTCTTTGGTCAACTAGTTTCAAGCCCTACCCCAAGGCTTTTCTTCAGGACCTAGGAAGGGCTAATCCCTGATGCCACTCCTTTTGTCGTAAAGTTCACTGCATTATGGTATGACAGCAGAAATTTTTTATATATATGTGTATATATATCTCACCTAATTGGTCTGTTACTTGGAAAACTGCAATGGTACTTTGGGGAAGAAGAGAAAAAGAAAAGTTAATTAAAATATGGCCCTGTAGTTATATTGCATGCATGTGTGTATATGTGTATATATATATATATATATATATATATATATATGTATATGTGTGTATATATATATGTGTATATATGTATATATATATGTATATGTGTGTATATATATATATGTGTATATATGTATATATATATGTATATGTGTATATATATATGTGTATATATGTATATATGTATGTATATGTGTGTATATATATATATGTGTATATATGTATATATGTATATATATATATATGTATATATATATATATATATTCCGACGAGATGCCGCACTTGGCCAATCCACTTCCTATCGACACCGGTGCCAGCAGCGACCGCTATTATTGTACAAAAAGTCTTTGTTTTGAGAATTCCCAAACAAGAAAAACAGCGGCACACCAGAGGACAGCACAAAATTTTATTGTGCCCACAAACGACGCGTTTCGGCGAAGCCTTTTTCAAGTGAGTGACCTGTGCTCAATCCCCCTTAGAAATACAGGGCACCGTCACTAAGCAATGAAGACATACTTCCGTTAGCCAAGAGCATGAAAACGGCTAAATAAACAGTGAAAAATAATAATACATTTGCAATTCATGTTTAAATATGGGAAATCTAATATGCATCATGATCAAGATTATCTCATTAGTTCATCACAAAATACATTGCATTGGGGCAATAATGTGTCGTACTGCATAGCACTTTATGTTCGGTGATGTACCCTTCGCATATTATCGGCATAACATCTCAAATAATTCCCTGATGTAATCTTTACAGGGCAATCACTGCGCATCCTGATAAATTATCCAGCGTTAAGACAAAATCAATTTTGCTTAAGAGTTCATTGTGAGACGCCGATTGGCATTATTGCACTACACTGTGACAATAGGGTAACAATTCATCACCAAATAAATTAATAACATGCAACGAAAATGAAATAACTGCCTATGATCACGGGTAATGTACCCACTACTCAATTTCCTGATGCATATTTCAGACGAACCATATATCAGTGAATCCGGTGTCTATATGTGAATAAGGTGGTCAGGCTCACAGTGAGATGTGCAAAAATAAGCATAGTGTAAGAATAGATATAACGAGTGAGAGAGGCAGGAGGAAAATGAGATGAGGAATAAACCTAATCTTATGTCTAAAGCTAAGTCACATAGAGATCAAGTGACTGTTCGACCCCAAGGGATGACAGAACCATGAATTCATTTGATCACATCCCCTGGTATGTGCCGGAAATCAAATATTTCCAACCTAGACATATATACATCCTGCCTTACAATGTTTAAAAAGTGAAAGTGATTAAAACAGCAATGCTGACAATCTCACACTTAACAGAACTGTAGGAACGATAAATGTGATCTGGTATCTATATCCAATATGAGTGGCTAGCTCTTCCCCACTGTTGAGCCCATTGGGAATTTTAGTATTGAGCTCAATTATGTATCTGGATTCGGTGACACGCAATAGTTTCTCTCTGTCACCGCCTCGTGGATGTTGTAAAATCCTATCCATCCCAAAAAATACAATCAGATTGGAATTGCTTTGGTGTTTCTCCTGGTAATGTCTGGCCACAGGGTAATTCAAATCTACATTGGTAACCGCCCTCATATGCTGTAGGATTCTGGTCTTCAGTTGTAGTTTCGTGCTCCCAATGTATCTGAGTCCGCATGGGCATTCCAGGACGTAGATGACCGTCACTGGTGCATGTTATAAACTTAGTGATCTGCTTTGTTTTGCCCATGCCGGTACTGTATTCCTCCCTGCTACTGCTGTGTCTACATGCCTTGCACGAGTTACACATGCTAAAACCCCTTGTGGTTCCCAACCATGTATTGGTAATGGGTTTACTGTGGTAGCTGTGAACCAGATAATCCCTGAGCTATTTCGATTTTCTGTATGTTACCAAGGGTGTTTTGCCAATGCTGGTGCCTATAATGGGATCTGTTTCCAATAATCCCCAATGACGTTTCATAGACTGTTTTAAGCTGTTGGATCTCATATTATATGTGGTAATCATTCTTGGGACATTGTCCTCTTTGATTTTGTCTTTTTTGGAGGAGAAGAGTGCCTCATTGCGTGTAACTCCTCTGACTTTTTAATGGCTGTGGATATAACCTTGCCCTTATAGCCCCGTTGCCTGAATCTTTTCTCCATGATCTGTTGCTCTTTGGAGAACACCCCTCCGAGCTGCAGTTTCTGCGTGCCCGGAGGAACTCCCCATAGGGGATGCTGTTACGGAGGGGCATGGGATGGTTGCTATTTGCATGAAGCAATGTATTTCCAGCAGTATCTTTCCGGAATAAAGAGGTCACCATCTGACTGTTTTCAGTTTGAATGGCCACATCAAGAAATTCACAATATGAGGAGCTTATGTTGTGTGTGAAAGTCAAATTCAATTGATTATTGCCCAGTTCGGTAATGAATTCCTGTGCCAGACTTAACGGCCCATCCCATATCAGGAACAGGTCATCAATATACCTGATCCAGATAGGGATGTGTTTTCTCATTAGCCTCAACCCACACAATTTGTTCCTCCCACCAGCCTAGGAAAAGATTCACCAGGCTGGGGGCAAAACAAGTGCCCATTGCTGTGCCTGACTTCTGTCGGTAGTGTTTTATCAAAAATTAAAATATTTTCTGTGAGGCAATAGAGCATCATGCTCTCCAACATTACTGTATCTTCCCAGAGTGAAATGTGCCTTTCTCTGAAGAAATACATACATGCGTCTACACCTTGCCTTTGATTGATGCAGGTGTATAACGAGCATACATCTAATGCTATCCTGTGGTAGCTATCTTCCCATCTGATGTCATGGATACGACGTAAGAAATCTGTGCTGTTCCTACAGTAAGATCTTAATTTTATGACAAATGGTGACAGAAATAGGTCCAGGAAGATGGATGTGTTCTCCAAGAGCCCCCCATTAGAGGATACTATAGGTCTTCCTGGAGGTCTAGTGGGATGTTTGTGGATCTTAGGCAATATATAAAAACACGGAACCCGTGGATTATCGGTCTTCAAAAATAGATATTCTTCTCTATCGAGTAGACCCCCATCCCACCATCCCTTCAATAAGTCATGATAGGCAGTGATAGAGGACCTATACACATCCCAATTGATTTCTTCATAACAGTTGGTATCCCTCAACTGTCTAAGGGCTTCATTATTGTATTGTTGCACATCCATTACAATTACGTTCCCGCCCTTGTCTGATGGCTTTACAATTCTACTTTGGTCACTCATTAAGGCTTTTAGGGCAGCTCTTTGTGATTGTCAAATTGTCTCGTGGGGAATAGAAATGTTGTCCCCTTAGTTTGTTGATCTCTTGAATCATAATGGTGTTGAAAGCTTCTATATTGTCATGCGGGTCATTTGGATTAAATACGCTATCCGCTATGACATGTGGCATCTAATCTGAAACCCAGTTCAATGAGCATCTTGCTTTTGTCTTTATTGGGTATTTCCCTGATATTCTCCTCCAATTGGTGTAAATCCAGGATGAAATTTACATCTTCCACACGAAAGTCAAGGGCATCTTCGAATAACTGGCAGCCAGTTCTAATTTTCTTCTGTCCCACTCCCATTTAAAATATTTTCATGAGCTTTAGCTTTCGAATATACAGGAAAAGGTCAATACGGGTGGTCACAAAGTCCATATCATTAGTCTGGCAGAAGGATAGCCCCAATTGTAGAAGCGACTCTTCTTCTTTTGTAAGTACTCTTGATAAGTTAATAACCGAATTGTTGGACGTCTCAAGTCCAATTTCAGGACAATAAATGGGAGCTGTTCTACCACCTCTTTTATTTTTACTCTGAGTGTTTTTTTGTTCCTCTGCCTCTTCCTCTTTTTGGACCTTTGCCTCTTCCTCTGCCCCTCGCTTGGGTCTTTTCGTCCAGTTCTTTCTTTTGTTTCAATATTTGAAATTCGTGCAAAAAGGTGAGGGGAGCACTCCTAAAGGGACACTTGGGTTTAAAGCTTCAGTATCCGAACTCAAGTCAGAGCTGGAACCTGTGGATACAATTTCTTGTTGCCTTTGTTTCTGGATTACATGAAAGTTTCTCTGTGCCCAGTCAAAGCGCTTAGCATATGTGAGTATTCTGCCCTCGGCATAATCCTTTTTGACCCGCAAAAATGTACGCTGTTTTTTGGCCTTAATTGTATCCTCATACGTTTTTAGTTTACCATCCAATTGTTTCCAGAAATCAATTACTGCTTTATCGTCCTTGGATTACTCCAATTCTTGCTTCAACTCAGATAGCTCTTTGCGGGTTGTATCCAAGTCTATTTTGGCATATTTAACAAGCATTTCCAGCATGCCTCTGCAGGTCTTTGCCATAAAAGTGGACCATTCTTTTAATAACTCCGGGTTGGGGTTTTCATACGTTGGTATGATTAAAATTCTCAAACCTCTGGGAACTCTATTGACGTCGATATAGTTCGTGAGGAGGTGTCTTCCCACCATTTATTCAATTCCCTTTTAGATAACTTTTCCAATAGGGCTAGTTTTTGTTTGAGCGATGACTCTACCAAATTGCCACTACTTCCAGAGCCAGATGGGATAACATCAGAATCCAATCCTTCATCAAATAGGGAGAGTGCCACAGCCTTCCTAGCGGTCTCCCATTCATTCATTCTCCACAGTTCAGCCCTCAGCCGATAGTAGCCGGGGCGTTGTGTCTGCTCCAATTTCACACAGTCAGTGGTAGCGTGCGCGGTTATGTGGACAGATGTGGGGAGCTGTACCCGACCCCCGCCCTCCGACAAGGAATCCGGACAACTCACCACTCACCCCCACTTCGCCCGCTTACCTGACAGGGAATCAGTCGATAACTTCGGAGCGGCGGGAACGGCTTGATCTGTGTATTCCGACGAGATGCCGCACTTGGCCAATCCACTTCCTAGCGACACCGGTGCCAGCAATCAATTTTGCTTAAGAGTTCATCGTGATTATAGGCAGTTATTTCATTTTCGTTGCATGTTATTAATTTATTTGGTGATGAATTGTTACCGTATTGTCACAGTGTAATGCAATAATGCCAATCGGCGTCTCACGATGAACTCTTAAGCAAAATTGATTTTGTCTTAACGCTGGATAATTTATCAGGATGCGCAGTGATTGCCCTGTAAAGATTACATCAGGGAATTATTTGAGATGTTATGCCGATTATATGCGAAGGGTACATCACCGAACATAAAGTGCTATGCAGTACGACACATTATTGCCCCAATGCAATGTATTTTGTGATGAACTAATGAGATAATCTTGATCATGATGCATATTAGATTTCCCATATTTAAACATGAATTGCAAATGTATTATTATTTTTCACTGTTTATTTAGCCGTTTTCATGCTCTTGGCTAACGGAAGTATGTCTTCATTGCTTAGTGACGGTGCCCTGTATTTCTAAGGGGGATTGCGCACAGGTCACTCACTTGAAAAAGGCTTCGCCGAAACGCGTCGTTTGTGGGCACAATAAAATGTTGTGCTGTCCTCTGGTGCGCCGCTGTTTTTCTTGTTTGGGAATTCTCAAAACAAAGACTTTTTGTAAAATATATATATATATATATATTTTACACCATTGTGAGGGAATCGTGATGGATTTTCCGCTAAAAAGTGAGCACATCTAGTCATGCCATAAAGCATTGAAGTGCAGGGCACACGATACACTCTCATATATATTCTTAAAGACATCAAATATTAAGGGAAAAGGTTACATACATATAGTCAGCCTAATTTAGGCACTGTGAGTCTAAACTGGGGAAGAGGGACGCCTGTAGTCTCTCTCTAGATCAGAGAGAAACACATTGTGTCCAGGTGGTGAGTTAGCAATGCAAAACAAACAAGGGCAGGGGCCCACGTTGATTTGCTGCCTCAAGGCTGCTCCCTCACTCTAAGGAACACACCACCGCCTGTGGCTCTGATGGTGCCGGTGGGCGGGGCCCGCCGATATTGTATCATCCCTGAGCCGGGCTGCCTTCCACGTCCTTGTGTCAGGAGACTAGGATGCCGACCTGAGCAAAATAGCCGTTTGCGATGGGCCGAGCTACTTAGTGCGCGTTCCCACAGTAGTGGATTCACGTCCTCAGTCGTCCGTTTCGCCGTACTAGTATTGCCGATTTTGGCAGAGTTTAATAAATTAAAAATGCGTGATTTTGGCAAGGTTTTGTAAAACAAAATGCATGATGGGTGGATGCAAAAATAGAACAGGAGAAAGTCCCCGGGGGGGGGGGAAGGAGCCCAAGAAAATCCAGTGAGGCTCATAATAAATATTTATGAAAAAAATGGTGAGTCCAGGGGTCTGGTTAGGTAGATACACAATTAGAAAGGCTGGTATCGAGATAAAGCATGATACAGTGGATGATACTTAGGCAGAATTCCATGTCTAGTGGTGGTCACGGAACACCGTATAAGATGCAGATGGTGGAAAATGATGTAAATTGGCCCCAGGGAATATTTTCGATGAGACCTCCTATGCGTGTCTTAAGCCTAAAGAACCATCATTCTTTCTCAAAAAGCTGTGATTCATGGCTCAAATGTTAAATGATCACCTATTTTAGGTCACTGGTAGTGTGTTAATGCGCAGTGTAGTGAGCAGACAGCTTCTGTGCGAGAACATGGGTTTAGGAAAGTTTGTAGTCGCCCAGTTTTAAACCTACAGCAAAAAACAGTTTACTCCCCTTTGACAGTTTTCATCCAAGGCACCCCAGGGAAAACCTCCCCTTCGCTTAATTCTTGCCACGTAGACGTAACTGTACCAAACTGAGCGACTACAAAAGGCAGGCAGAAGGCCTGGCCTCTAAGCTAAACGTGCAAAACTACCCTCACAAAATTGTTTCTAAAGTAATGAAACAAGCCTGAAACAACCACACGGAGGCATTACTTGAAATCCCTCCACCAAAAGACAAGGAAGAACAACCCATATGCATCACCACCTACAGCATGGCTTCCAATCAATTAAGTAAAATTGTCAATAAGCATTGGCGCATGCTAAATAGCGGAATCACCAACTTTCCTAAACCCATGTTCTCCCACAGAAGGGGCCGCAGCCTAAGAGACATGTTGGTACATACATGACCACGCACAAACAACGAAACAAGATCCAATCAAGGCTTTATCACCCCTAAAAAAGGACGCCACCCTTGCGGTAACTGCAGCGTCTGCCACTTGACTAAGGCAACCAGAATGCTCACATTCAATAACACGACATGGGAGCTGCGACATTTCAACAACTGCAACTCCCTATCGGTGATATACATGATCACATGCCCTTGTAAGCCACATTACATAGGGATGACCATACGTAAAGTGAAAACTAGAATCTGTGAACACCACAGCAATCTGCGATGTGCTTGCGCTACCACAAAGATGTCTACTCATTACATTGAGCATAAACACACTACCAGTGACCTAAAATGAGTGACCATTGAATAATTGAGCCAAGAATCACAGCTGTTTGAGAAAGAGCAACGATGGGTCTTTAGGCTTAAGACGCACATAGGTCTCAACGAAAAGATTCCTGAGGCCAATTTACATGATTTTCCACCATCTGTACCTTATATGGTGTTCTGTGACCACCATTAGACATGGCATTCTGCATAAGCATCATTAATTTTACCATGCTTTACGTCCATACCTTTCTTTCTAATAATCAATCAAT
This sequence comes from Calotriton arnoldi, assembly GCA_963921515.1. NCBI lineage: Eukaryota > Metazoa > Chordata > Amphibia > Caudata > Salamandridae > Calotriton > Calotriton arnoldi. The sequence goes on from CAWUFW010000568.1 coordinate 2,544,317, forward strand.
CAGACATTTGTAGAGCGCACTACATACCCGCGAGGGTCTCAAGGCGCTGGGAGGGGGGGGCCGCTACTGGTCAAACAGCCAGGTCTTGAGTAGCCTCCTGAAGGTCAGCAGGTCTTGGGTCTGTCGTAGGCTCAGTGGGAGGGTGTTCCAGGTCTTGGCGGCGAGGTGGGAGAAGGATCTACCTAACCAAACCCTTGGAGTAACCATTTTTTCCAGAAATCTTTATTAGCAACAGCGGATTTTTTTGGGCTCCTTATTAATTTTTATATTAATTTGTTGGTTTGATTTTGTTGGTTTTATAGCATCTATCTGTGAATGCACATTAACCGCTATTGGAGATCAAACCTAACATCCATTGTTTTCTGAGTACTTTCTCCTTTTTTCCATTCACTTTTATCACACATTTTATTTTACAAAACCTTGCCAAAATCACGCATTTTAAATTTATTAAACTTTGCCAAAATTGCCAATCCTGGTATGGTAACACAGCCGACTGAGGACGCGAACCCACGACTGTGGGAATGTGTACCAAGTAGCTCGGCCCATCGCGAGCGGCCATTTTGCTCAGATCGGCGTCCTGGTCTCCTGACAACACGAGGACGTCGACGGCAGCCCAGGGATGATTTCATTTCAGTGGGCCCCGCCCACCGGCACCATCACAGCAGCGTGTTCCTTAGAGTGAAGGAGCAGCCTGAGTGTTTCTTCTTTTCCCCTCATTTTAACCATACTGGTTAGAGGTGCTAATAAAAATTTATTTTCCGACTTGCCAGGTATTTTTAAATCTCTAATTCCAAAACACCCCCCCCACTCCTATTTATTTCTCATCTGGTTATAAAACTATCAGTGCTCCCACGTATCCGTTGGCTGTACCACACCCCATTCCACAGCGGAATGGGAAGAACCCTATGATGAAGCCGGCCACCTAGGGGTAACCCTGGTGGGTGAGGGTTATTTAAATAAATTTCTTTTTCCTCCTATAAAAACATTGGGAGAGTAAGAATAGAGCAGAATTCACATTGTCAGTGACTCTTTTTGCTTTGTAGTGCGATATTGTGGAGGACAAGTCCTCATACAAACGCCCCCCCCCCCACCTTCCCCATAGTTCATTTAATTGCCAGCCACCACTGTAATATGCTCTTTGTCACTCCATGCCAAAAAAATGTCATGCTTGTATTTTTCTATTTCCTGTAAAAGTAGTTTGCACGACTTCATAATTGCTAGTTTTTAGGCTTTTTTGGTTACAGGCACTCTGGTTGCCAGAATCATGCACACGTTTTTTCTAGGATAATTTAATGACAACACTACTGCTTTATATTAAAAGTATATTTGATCTTCATAATAGCACTAATACACCCAGATATTTTCACAAACTACATATCCATTGTAGAAAAGGAAAAATAGAGAATATGAATATCTTCAGAGAGCGGACTTTACACCAACCATCCAAATTATGTAATTTATGTGCAAATAACTGGAAGGTTAGCTACTAAAGCAATAATAGTTTGCTGGATAGCATTTTGCCATTGATTCTGCTCCATCAAAATCCTCCTTTGTTATTCATACCATCTCATACTACTTAGTTTCATTTCATGAGAATGTATCCATTTATGCAATTTGCACAGTAGCCACATGAACTACCCAGCATGTCTGACCCAAGTTTCTAATGGAGATGCACAGTTTGGATGGTTGTATTTCTCAAAAATTGTTTAGAATAATCCATACTGGCCAAATCAGCTATCATTCTTCCATGTCATGACTGAATTGATGACCTGATTCATAATATCGCTATGTAATGTAAGTGGCATGGCTTGGGTTTATGATCCATCTCCCATCTGCAGAAATACCTGTAATCTTTAATACTTAAGGTCTCTTTGTTTTCAATAAGGGACCATGGGTTCCCACAGCTTCAACCCAGTTGGAAATAGATTATAGATATGCAGTTATTAGGAATCTGCAGCCTGACACATTTATGGAATTGATTTTGCACTCCCTATGTTGTCTAGTAGAAAAGCACAACACTTTAGGTCTCACTAGAAGTGGTGTTGGCACATTGCTTGCTGCCATCACCATCTTGCTGGTGATAACTACCAAATGCATCTTGTAGGCATATTATCCTAATCCAACTTGCCCAATAGTCTGACACATTTTGTACTTTTAATTTTCAAGTCCTTAATTCACTCTGTGCACTCTTGCCACCAATAGCCAAAGTTATTCTTGCAGAATTCCCAGACTCTGGTTCCCTTGAGTGGATATGTGACACCAATCATTATAGTTTTTAATAACTCAAGACAGATTATGCTTCCACTAAAGGGTTTTCCATCTCTAGTACTCAAGCTATCTCACTTGGATGCTTTGAAAACTATTCCAGCCTAGTGGTTAGTAAGGACTTTTTGTCTAATGACCTTTTGCATCAATGACCTAACCTACTGTAAGCTTCACAAGAGTTATATATGTACAGCTTGCCACTCTTTTGGTTCAGAAAGAGGAACTTTATACCAATGAAGTGCTGATATTCCTCTTCTGACAGCTTTTTCGTGGTGCTCTGGAAAGTAGGAACCTTCTGGGTAGTGTTGCCTTCTATCGACCCTCCAACTCGCTCATAGGGCAAGTTGTTTAACTATCATGCTTGGTCCTGCCCCCTTTTAATCCTGCAGCTCTTCATTGTACACTGCCCTAATAGATGGAATACAGACTGCTTGCACCAAACTAGAGTCAACATCATCACAATGGTGTATTTCTGTTTGCAAATAATATATTTATAACCATCATCTTGCTTTACTTGGTTATGTAACTAGATTTCTTAGAGCAAATGCAGACTAACTTAATGTTCAAGGCATATGTGGCTGTAAATATACATGCTGTGTATACTCCTGCCATCTACTGTTGGGCTCGGATGTGTGTAAGTTGTTTTTCTTTGAAGAAGTCTTTCGAGTCACGAGATATAGTGAATCCCCTTGAGGGTAATGTGCATAGTCCTAGTTTCCATTATTAAATTGTTTTCTTTCTGCTGTCTGGTTCGGTTGTGTGCTCCGGGGTGACACCGTCACGGTGCCTTTTTTGGTTCAAATTTGTTCTTTCATTCAGTCAGTATTGTTTTCCAATCACGTCTCCCTTACTTTCCATCTCGGGTCAACACTTGGTTACTTTGAGCCGAGTCTGGGTTAACTGCGGCCCCTCCTGGGCCTCGCCCTTCGGTTCCTACTTCCATCTGTCCGTCGCGTCTCTCTACCAAGTCTCGACGGTGATGGAACGGATGCCTTTTCGATATTGTCCTCGCTGCTATGCAAAATTTCCTTAGACCAATCATCAGGTCTGCAATTTGTGCTTGTCGCCCGAACACAACAAATCTCTCTGCGACGCCTGCCACTCACTCTGTTCCAAGAAGACACTTTGCGACCATCTGGCACATTGACTCGACATGTTGCTTAGGAGCGGTGATGACCCACCAGGCCTATTCGGTCCTGAAAACATTGGGGGTACATCATCCACAACGGTCTGCTGCAGATGAAGAGGCTTTCTCCCCCAAGGAAAGCTCTGCTTCCGATCTGGAAAACGAGGATCTTCCACCAGCCCAGCAGTCCGCGAGTACTGCATCCCCTCCACACCGCGTTCGATCCAAGCAGCCCTCTGCCAAAGGGCACAAAGTCACTGTGGAGCACCAGAGACAGACCTTCGGACCACCACTGCCTTTGGACCATGGTCAGAACACACAAACCACTTTGGACGCTCTTCCCAGCTCGGCGCTGAAGAAGCCATTGAGACCTGCTGCTTTGGTGCTAGATACAATTGCACCGAGCCGACCTTCAGCGCTGACCACATCTGCCTCGGTGCTGAAACCAAACCAGCCCCCAGATCTAAAGACTTCGGCATCGACCAGCAAGACCAACGTCAGTGTCAAACAGATTCTCCTCAAACTGCAGGAAGAGATCAGTGCAATACAGAAACATGGTCATCCACCCTCATACGGGCCGGATCCTTGTCTGCCCTTCGGGGTTTGCTGCTGTTCCACCCTCAAAACACCAGCTATCCTTAGAGGAAGCCTTGGATGTTCAGATGCCACCAGAGCAGTGGAGGCAGGCGGAGGTCCAAGCACGCCTTCTAAAAAGGGCTATAGATCTCATCCCCAACCATCAGCAGGGCACGGGAGTGTACTCTCTGTACTTTGTAATACTCAAAAGGGACAGGTCCCTTAGACCCATTCTGGACCTCCAGCCCCTAAACAAATACATCCTGTTAGATTTGGGGGTCCCTAGTTGGCAGAGGTAGGTACCTTTGTCCAAATAGGGACCCTTGAGTCTAGTCAGGGAAAGTAGGTACACTCCCGAAATAACCCCTGCTCACCCACTTGGTAGCTTGACACGAGCAGACAGGCTTAGTTCAGAGGCAGTGTGTAAAGCATTTGTGAACACATACAGTAATCAAGTGACAACACTCCAAATGGACACCACACAGGTTATATATTTATAAAAATAGGTATACTTTATATAGATTTATCACAAGACCATAAACGACAAAAATAATCCACAATACTGTCAAGAGTGCTTAGTTCTGATCAAAAAGGCTTAATTCAAGGTTCTGTGCGAGTCGGTAGCCTCCTCCGGCTACGGCGATGTCGAGAACAAACAGAGTCTAACAAATCCAGCTGACCGCGTCGAGACGGGCCAACACAGCGTAGACAGACTCGGTCACAGTACCTTTTACTTGAAGCGGCAGGCACGGGCGTGCGAGCCGGATGGCTGTTCGTCGCGGTCGCGATGCAAAAATGGAAGCGTTGCAGGACGCGTTGTCCCTCGATGCGGTGCAGGCAGCGGCTCGTTGTCGTCGAGACGGAGTCGGTGAGACCAGGGCCGTGCGTTGCAGGGCGAGACGGTGCTTCGATGCGGTGCTGGCAGGTTGCGGTGCGGCGACGGTGCCGGATTCAGGAGCTGGCGTCGATCAGTCCGGTCAGCGGTGCGAGTCGGGCGGTGCGTCGCAAAGCGTGCGAGCGGTGCCCAACTCCGGTGCGGTCACAGGACTCGAACTCCGCAGCAGTGACCGTGTCGGTCGGACCAGTTCGATTCGGCGTAGCGAAGCGTTGCAGGACGCGTTGTCCCTCGATGCGGTGCAGGCAGCGGCTCGTTGACTGAGTCGGTGAGACCAGGGCCGTGCGTTGCAGGGCGAGACAGTGCTTCGATGCGGTGCTTACAGGACACCGAGTCGGTCGTGAGAGTCGGTCACAGCTCCCTACCTCTGTAGCCACTGAAACAGTGTTTCCAGCAGCAATTCACAAAGGGGGTGAAGTCCAATGGTCCTGGGACTTCGGTCAGGGGGCAAGCTCTCTTCCAAGCCCTTGGAGATCCTTCACAAGTTGATGAGTCACAGCAAAGCAAAAGTTCCTTTCTCCTTTCTTTGGCAGTCAGGCAAACCACTGCAGGCCAATCCCCCAAGCAGCACTTCAGGCTTAGGGATAGTCTCTCCTCAGTTTCTTCTTGGTTCCGCTCCTCAGCAAAGGTTTCTTCTTGTTCCCAAAAGTGATCTAATCTTCCTGGGGTCTGGGTGCCCCTCTTATACCCTGATTCTCTTTGTTCTCTGCAGGCAGAGAGGCCTCTGCCTAGTCCAAAACCAGTTCTGGTCAGTCCTGGAGCACTTTGTTTTTCTGACTCCTTCTTTCCTTTCAGAATGTGGGGCAGAGTGCTCAGCCGCCCGGCAGGAGGTGGAGCCAGCATTGTGGAAGGCAGGCACAGCCCTATTCAGACCCAGGTGCAACTCCTCCCTCCACTCTGGATGCAGATCTTTCTATTCAGCCCTGTGCTGACTCACCCTGTCTCCTGTAGCCACCCCCAGCCCCTGTCACTCAATCTCCAGACAAGGAATACACAACCTAGCAGAGGCAGGCTTGGATAGTTAGGCAAGAAAATACCCACTTTCTAAAAGTGGTATTTTCAAACACAGAATGTTAAAACCAACTTCACTAAAAGATGTATTTTATCATCCTGAGTTCAGGCATACTAAATTCGTTTTTCTACCATGTTCCCTGGGTCAGTTCTGACTACAAGGTGTAATAGTCAGTCTGCCCATTCAGGCTTATGGGGAGCAGGTAGCCTTGCAATAGTGAAAAACGAAAATGGCTGTAATTCACTATTAGGACATGCCACACACACCAGGGCATGTCCTACCTTATACTTACAATGCACACTACCCTAGGGCCTTCTTTAGGGGTGACCAACATGCAGTAAAGGGAAGGTTTAGGGACTGGTAAGTGGGTGCACTCACCAAGTCGACATGGCAGCCCTAGGCTGCACACAGGCTCTGCAATGGCAGGCCTGAGACACACTTTACAAGCTGCTTCTGTGGGTGGCACAACCCGTGCTGCAAGCCCACCAGCAGCATTGGATTTACAAGCCCTGGGCACACTCAGTGCACGGTAGTAGGGACTGACAATTAAACCAATCATCCAATCATGGAGTCACTAATACATACATCAATTCACGATAGGGAGCACTTGCACTTTGGCACTGATTAGCAGCGGCAAAGTGCCCATGAGCATCTAGTCCAGCAAAAACATATCGGCAACAGTGGAGGCATTACGAAAAAATGGAAGGGAGACCCACGCCAAGGATGCCAGGTCTAACACATCCTTTTAGAGCACTTCCATGTGGTCACTCTCCAGGATGTCATTCCGCTTCTCCAGCAAGGCGACTTAATGACTGCTCTCGACCTGAAAGACTCTTATTTCTCCATACCAATACATCAGGCCCATTACTGATATCTCAAGTTTTTAGTCAGTGGAAAACACTACCAATTCAGTCCTTTGGGGTTACTACTGCACCTCTGGTGTTAACGAAGTGCCTTGCGGTGGTGGCCACACATCTGCGCAGACAGGGTGTCTGTCTTCCCTTATTTGGATGACTGGCTGATCAAGAGTGCCACCCTCCAGCAATGCCGCGAGAACACACAGGTCACAATAAACCTTCACCAGTTAGGGCTTACCATCTATGCCACAAAATCACACCTCCAGATCCAACCCTACCTGGGGGCTATTCTTAACTCAAAGGTAGGCATGGCCTATCCGAACCCTGCTATGATCCACTCCTTTCAGGCACTACTTCCTCTTTTCCAACTGGATCAACAGTTCATGGTCAGAACAGCCATGCGCCTCCTAGGAATGATGGCCTCCTGCATTTCCATAGTACTGCATGCCAGGTTACACATGCATCTGTTGCAGGAATGCCTACCCCAACAGTGGTCGCAGGTGGAGGGTCATTGGGACAATCTAGTGTTGATTGGCTGCCGCACTTGTCGCACTCTGCTGTGGTGGAACACCAACAACCTGTTGTAGGGGAGGGGTTTCCTCGACCCATGACTGCAGAGGACCATTACAGTGGATGCCTCTTACTGGATGGCGTGCACACTTACAGGACCCGACTGTCCAAGGCCAATGGGAGCCCAGACACCAGGGCCTCCATATCAACTACCAGGAACTCCTAGCTGTCCACCTAGTGTTGAAGGCTTCCGTACCTCACCTGATAGGCAAAGTTGTTTTTGTCTAAACTGACAATATGACAGCCATGTATTACCTTCAGAAACAGGGGAGCACATGCACTCCACAACTCGTGCAGTTATCTCAGAACATTTGGCAGTAGGCTCTCTGCGACAAAATCCATTTGTTAGAAGAGTGCCTTCTGGGTATGCATAATTATTTTGCCGACCTCCTCGACAGGATGCAGCAACTAGTCCACAAGTGGGAACTCCACCTTCAAGTGCTCGTTCGGTACTTCCATAGATGGGGTTTCCCAGAAATAGACCGGTTTGAAACGGCGGAAAATGCCAAACTTCACCTCCAGGTTCCCAAAGTCCAGCTGAATGCGCTCTTGATGAACTGATCCGGGATATTTGCCTATGCTTTTCCACCTCTCCCTCCGTTTGTGATTTGGAGGCTTTGGCAGACGTCCCTCAATCTCATCCTGGTGACTCCCATATGGGTCCTCCAGCTCTGGTTGACGACTCTGCTCAAACTCTCTGGTTCAGCACAAGAGGCTCCCCAACAAGCCGTACCTTCTCACGCAGAACCATGGAGAAATCAGGCACCCAGACCCCAGCTCTCGCAACTTTGCGATCTGGTTCCTGAGGTCATAGATTTTGGGTGCCTTAATCTTCCACCTGAATGCACGAGCATTCACAAAGAAGCGCACAGATCTAACACCTGGGCCTGCTATGCAGCCAAGTGGAAGAGGTTTTTGTACTACTGTCTCTTGAAACATTGATCCTTTCAAAGCTACAGTGCAGGACATTGTATGCTACTTACGCCAGTTCACCTCAATACGCCTACACCTGGCTGCCGCGCTTGCCTACCTTCGGACTAGACAACACATCTCTCGCGTCAGGATTCTGTTCATTAAAGCTTTCTTGGAGGGTCTCAAGAGGGCCATTCCTCCTCTGGTCCCACTGGCCCCGGCATGGAATCTCAACATTGTACTTATAAGACTCATGGGCCCTCCGTTTGAGGCCCTCCACTCCTGCCCCCTTCAGTTCCTCTCTTGGAAGGTGGCATTTCTGGTTGCTATCCCTTCACTCAGGCTGTTCAGTGAGCTGCAGGCATTAACCCTGGAAGAACCTTTCTTCCAAGTTCTCAGGGATAGAGTTGTCCTTCTCACCAACATCAAATTCCTCCCCAAGGTGGTCTCTCACTTCCACCTTAACCAGCTGCAGAAAGCTGGCTCTCTATTATAGTGTACCAAAACGAGGTAAACTATGCAGAGAGTCCAGGCAACCTATATTGGTTTACAGAGGCAAAAATTAAAACACTAAATGCTTTCTTTTTGGTAATGTGGGCAAGCAGTTTAGGCTCATCAGAGAGTAGTGCTAAGCATGTGTTGTACTCACAGAGGCAATAAATGAGACACACACTCAAGAATAAATCCGGGACCAATTTAGAAAAATAAGTTGTGTTTTTATATATTTTGATACCAAAAACTTTGTTATCAAGTATGTTTTAAATATTGATTTTTACAGGTAAGTAAAATGTTCACTTAAATGCGTCTTTATGCAGCAATGCTTTCCTATGGGGGGAAAAAGACATATGTTGCATAGTTATTTAAGTCCGTTTGTGGGGATTTCCTTTGGGATTTAGAGTTGTAAGGAGTCAATGTCCAAAGTACCACCAGCAGTTACTTGTTACCTGCCCTAGAGTGTCCAGGTGCAGAGGTGCTGGTGGGATTAGTAGGTTTGCGCGCTATGCCGGTGGAAAGAAGTGGAGACACCTAGAAACAGGCTGCAGAGGGGGACAAGTCCGGGAGCTCCCAATGGAGGGCTGGGGTCACGAGTCCTGAGAGCAAGGGGGCAAAGTCAGTTCTCTGGTACCTGGGCTGTGGCGCTCGGGTGCAGAGTAGCTAGGTCGGCTGGGCTCTGTGCGGCAAATGCCCTCTCAGTTGTTGGTCTCGCTGATTAAGGGTGCAAAAGTCAGGACAGCTGGGCCACTCTGGAGGTGGGTCTCTGCGGTGCTGACGTCCCTCGACAGCTGCTCGGTCTCTGTGCTGTTAGTCCTGACTGGACTTAAACAGGCCTTGGTTGCTGCAAGGGGTCCAGTACCCTGGGTATTGGTGCTGTGTGGCTCCGGTCTGTCCTGGTGTTCATTCACTCTGTGGAGGAGGCAGATCTAACCCTTGGGAGCACAGGTACCTCTTCCTCCGGGGCTGCTGCGTCAGGCTGTGAACCGGACACTGCTTCTTCAGTGCCTGCGGACTGCAGGGTAGTAGCTCCTCTACTCCAAGGGAGATTGCTGGCAATTTGCGAAGGGCTGGCAGTCTATCGGGGTTCTTGGCAGATGCTCAGCTGCAGGACAAGTCACTGGGGCACGATTGTCAAGACTGGTGTAGGCAGGGTTAGGCACCAAAAGTCCACAGCAAGTCTTCAGTCCTCATTTTCTCGCAGTTTCTCTTTGTCCTTCTTTTCTGGATCCGTCAAATCTAAGTTCCTGGCTTCAGGGGTGCCACCTAAATACTCAATTTGGAGGTATTACGGAGAGTGACCGGTAGGAGCCAATGGGCTACTTACGTTTAGGGCGACTGCACTCTGGGCATAACCCAGATCCAATGAACCTAATTCCACCAAAAATCAAGATGCTGGAATACTAGTTTTCGTGTTCATGTCAGGTAGCCCACCTTAGGGGTGGTACCAGCCTGATGGGGAACACGCCTCCTGACTAGCAAATGTTCCCGACTGTCCTGGTATCAAATGGGCTCCAGGGCAGGGTGTGGCATCTCACAAGACTGGGGGAAGCCGGCGTCGCATATCAAAGGTGGAAGAGGCCTTTGAAGCCTCCTGCCTTGATATGCTGATTACTTAGCCATCCTGCTTGGTAGAGGTGACCACACCTCCGGCTTATCAGGCTTTGTTTCTGCCCTCAGAGAACATGGGCTCTCTCCTGCAGAGAGTCAGAAACCGGTCTGTAGTGGCTGGCTGGTCTACACTATTCAGCCAGTACACTAGTGGTTGGTAGGTTTTTAGGGAGCTCCTCTAAGGTACCCTATAGGTGCATGCATTAATAAATCCATCACTGGAATCTGTGTGGGCTTGATACCAAACATCTTTAGTTTTAGTTAAGCCATCATGTAGCTGGGAAACTTATCACCAGTGTCCTCTACGTATGCTCAAGATGGCTTCCCTGTTTACTGGCAATGTCCAAGAATCGACATGGACATTACAGGGGCAAATCTGCTCATGCAGCTATGTCCTCAAATGTAATTTTAGGCATCCTGCCTTAGGGGCGGTAAGTCCTGCTGTAGGAATATATTACTTATATTACATGCAGTAGCTGCAGGCATGGCACATGGGAGATGTGCCATGTTCTCTTCACTTTCTCTGCACCATGTCACTCAGCATGCAATGGCAGTTTGCATGAGCGTGATGAGGGGTCCCTTAGGGTGGCACAATACATGCTGCAGCCCTTAGGGACCATCTTTAATCTCCCTGCCCTACGTACCAGGGGTACCATTTACTAGAGACGTTCAGGGGGTGCTAAAGATATTGCCAGTCGCTGGAACAATTGCACAGTTTTAGAGAAGGAGATCTTGCACTGGGGACCTAGATAGCAGGAACCCAGTGCACTTCTGTCAAAATTGCATCAAATACCAGGCAAAAAGTGAGGGTGACCATGTCTAAAAGGGGCACTTTTCTACACCAATCCATTGAACTTCCTGTCTTTTCCACAGCCTGATTTAGTTGCGAAACTGGCTCTCCATACTTTGGATGTAAAATGAGCCCTCATGTACTAAGTTGACAGAACCAAACCATTTAGGAAGACACAACAACCCTTAGTTGCCTTCTCCAAACCTCATTAAGAGGAGGCTCTATCCAAGTCAGGCATTGCCAGATGGATCGTTAAATTCATCCAGACATGCTATGCTAAAGTTAACAGGACTGTGCCCATCCTCCTAGAGCTCAATCCACTCTGAAGAAAGTAGCTTCTATGGCCTTCCTGTGCAACATCCCAATAGCTGACCTATGCAAAGCAGCTATTTGGGCCGCACAACACGCCTTCAAAAAACATTACTGTTTGGATGTCCTAGCCCGCCAACAAGCTAATGTTAGTCAGGCAGTGCTCTGTACACTTTTTCAGTCTACTGCAAAACACCCAACGGCTAACCACTGCCTTTTGGGGGAGAGTGGGGTACTGTATTGCAGTCTATGCACAGCATGTGTATCTACAGCCACACATGGCTCGAACAGAAAATGTTACCATGTTAGCATTTGTTTGTGACATGTAGTGCTGTAGATTCACATGAGCCCACCCTCCTCCCCGGATGCCTGTGGCCATTGCAGTATCCTTTACTGTCTATTTTCCACTTTCACATGGATATTTCTCTGTACATGTATTCGCTTCACTTCACACCATGCGGAAAACAATCTAACCATGGAGACGATGACAATGTGCATTACCAGCAAGAGGAGGAGTCACTATACCTCGTGCTTCGAAACATCCGGGCCCAACACTAAATGGCAGGAGTTTACACAGCATGTGAATCTACAGCACGACATGCCACAACAGGCACTTACAGGGTAACATTTTCCTTATTTTCTGCTTTTAATAGGTAAAATGGTTAAGCACTCCTTCCAACAGTAAATGTTCATAATGTAAGATAAATTATGCTAAATAAAGTTTCTAAATGGATGGGTGTTAGACCTGGCATCCATGGCGTGGTTTCCCCTGACTTTTTGCATCTATCTCCTGTATTTTTGACTGTGTGCTGGATTTAGTTTTTGCTGGTTTAGGTACTCTGGTCACTTTGCCACTGCTGATCAGTGCCAAAGTGCAAGTGCTTCCTGTGTAGATTGTGAATCTGATTGGTTATCCATGGTTGCCGTGTTTGACTTACTGGTAAGTCCCTAGTAAAGTGCACTGTGTGCCCGGGGCCTGTAAATCAAATGCTACTAGTAGGCATGCAGCACTGATTGTGCCACCCACCCCAGTTGCCTTTCAAATGTCTCAGACCTGCCACTGCAGTGTCTGGGCACGCAGTTTTTGACTCATTTCTACCTGGCAAATGCACCCATTTGCCAGGCCCTAACCTTCCCTTTTCTTACATGTAAGTCATCCCTAAGGTAGGCCCAAGGTACCCCCATGGGCAGGGTGCAGTGTATGTTAAAGGTAGGATGTGTACTGGTGTGTTTTACATGTCCTGATAGTGAAATACTGTGTATTTCGTTTTTCACTATTGCAAGGACTAGCTCTCCCATAGGCTCTCATTGGAGCTGCCTTGTAACATTTTACAAGTGTAACTTTCAACTGGGAACAGCTAGAGATTCTGAGTTTAGGCTCTCTGAACTCCGAATTTAATAGCACATCTTTTTGTAAAGGTGGTTTTTAAATTGTGTGTTTGCAAATGCCACTTTTAGAAAGGTGGGCATTTTCCTGTTAACCATCCTGTGTGCCTCTGCCTGCTTGTGGATTCACTGTCTGGTTTTAGACTGACGGACTGTTTGTGCATTCGCTCCAGACACTCCCATAAAGGGAGCAGAGGTGTGCCATATGCTGATGGGCCATCCTGGGCTAGAGTGGTGGGAGGAGTTGTCACTGACACCTGAATAGGCTGTGGCTGCTCTGCACAATGCTGCCTCCACATCCTGTAGTTAAACTGGACCAGGGAGGACAAGACTGGTTTTACTGAGCTTGAGAGACTTTCTGAACAAAGACTTCAAAGGGAAAAAATGGTTATAAGTATTAACCTAATACCCCAGAACTTTAGATTACTTCTGGAATCAATAGGAGCCTCTGCCAAGAAGAGGAGCCAAAGAGCTGTGAGGAGGAGGCTGCCCCTTTGCTGTGTGTTGCTTTGCTGGGTTGGCCTGTAGTTGCTACTTCTACCAAGGAGAGGACAAACACTGGACTGTGCTGTGAAACCTGCTTGAGAAGAATCTCCAAGGGCTTGTGTGTGCTTGCCTCCTGTTCTGAAGTCTCAGGGGCACAAAGACCTCACCTACAGCCTTCTTGAACTCCACTGGGAGTTCTGACCTGCCTGGGGGTGGCTATTCCAGTTCTGGACCCCTTGAGGTTGTTCCTGCTACAGAAAGCTGTGAAGAACTGAAGAAATCTGCAAACTCGATGCTTCGCTGTTCTTGTGGCTAAATATCCTTACGCAGCACCGCCACATGAGAAATTCTGGACGCACAACCCTGTGCGGCCGAAGAAATCGACACAGCACCTGCCAGAGAAACCGCTGCACACTGACTCCAGCGCAGGCCCCGCTGTGCAGCTAAAGGAATCGACGCATCACCGGTAGCGCCTGAATTTTCTCACGCATTGCACTTGTGCAGCAAGCTTTCCCAACGCAACACCCACAGACCAGAATCGCCTGGGAAATCAACGCATCACTTCCCCTTATAGTCCGGATTCGATGCATCACTTCTGTGTGCAGCAGAACTGACGCCTCACCTCCCCAAGGACTCTGGAACTGACGCATCGCTGTTTTTGGACGCTTCCCTCTTCTGCGAATATCTTGCCTTGTAGATTTTGACGCATTTGAGGTACTTTGTGTAAAAATCACGAATCCATAGATTTCTATGGACAGAATTGCTGGAAACCTTTTAAAAGTCATGTTTTGAGTTGTGTATGTTGGATTTTTGTCGTTTTGGTCTTGTTTGGTTTAGATAAAGATACTTTATTTTTGTCAACTGGTGTGGTGTCCATTTGTAGTGTTTTCACTGTTACTGTGTGTGTTTTGTGCAAATACTTTACACATTGCTTCAGAGATAAGCCTGTCTGCTCGGGCCAAGCTACCAAGGGGGTGAGCAGGGGTTATCTAGGTGTGTAGCTTCCTTATCCTGACTAAAAGAAAGGGTCCCTACTTGGACAGGGTGCATACCACTGCCAACTAGAGACCCCCATTTCTAACAATGGGCTTTTTTTTGGTTTGTCTTTAATACATTTATATACATGTTTTTTGGACAGTAAGTACTCTGAACAGGAGTAAACGCTTAATCCAGTCAGTTCGGTCCGTCAGACACTGGCATCACCCAGTCGAGTGACTTACTGTAAATGTGAGACCGGGGACAATGGATGTCATTTTTAAGGAAGGGTGTTGGTTCTGTTTTCCCGATCATCGAAACCAATCCTTCCCTCACTGTTTTCCTAAAGTTGTCTTATAGTTTTAACTATCATTACAGGTTAAAGAAGTTATTTTTTTCTTTTGTGCATACCTAAAGAAACATACAAATAAACAGATTGAAAGAAATACATAATTTATTAAAGTATTTATTTTCTCTCCCCCAGAAAAGGCAAAGAGAATTTGAGGAATATATCAGAGATAAATATATTACTGCAAAGGCTGATTTTAGGACACTTCTGAAAGAGACCAAATTTATAACTTACCGGTATGTACATCTTTTTTTCCAGTAATTAAGCATTTAAAAGTGTGATCAACTGCAGTGCTGTCTGTATCTAGTGTGTTCTAACATCCATAGGAGGAAGAAACTTGCTTTTCTGTGATATTTGTATTTTTAAAAAGTAGAAAATATCCTTTTTGACTTATTATCATTATAGAACAAAGGACCCAGGTGTTACAACTTTCACTTTTAATAAAGTGATTAGCTTCCACATTTGTTTACCTTAAATGGTACACAAAATTCAAATCCTGCATCAGAGTCTGTTTGCAAGCCAAATGTATTGTTAAGCGTCCAATACACAGCTCTGTGATGCCGCTATGTCTGGCTCATGCTGAATAGAAACTGAAACAAGCAATAAAATGTGCTCTTTGCAAGAAAACGTTTTGGGTATGCACTTTTCTTCTATCACAGTTTGCTTTTGGGGCTTAAATACACTACAGTTGTTCTCTTGTTTGTGTAACTGGTTGGTTAGAATTCCGGACCTAACCAAATATTAGTTCTTTTCATACTTTCATAAGTAAGAAACTTGTAATTACTATAGAAACCCGTTTCCTGATACAAGACTGTTTTAGTACATGGGCATGCATAACATTTATTAAAAAGTGATGCTCTTGCCTCAGGTTGCACCATTGTACCCCTTTTTGAGAACCTTTCATCACCCTGTGGTGCCTTTGCATTTGAAAATGTGTGTCTGGCCAGTTTAACATTCCTTTATTTTACCTCTTTGAGGCCTTCTTTATTTCATGTTTATACTGAGCTCCTTTTATTTGTTAGTCACTTTTAATGTCCATTTATCTTGGGGACAACTCTTTGCTGACCATTCTTCAAGGATGTATTGTTATCCCTCTGTCAGGCTTGTGCCTTCTACCCAAGAGCCTTCCATGGTTATTCACTAATTTGTGACCATATCTCAACACATTCCTTTAAGTGGCTAAGATTCCTTAATACGAATTCTGTCTTGAAACTGATGATCTGCCATAGGTATAAGGGACCAATTGGCAGGCACATTTGCACAGTTTGGCAAAGTCTCTACACTGCCCGTCTGCTTTTCGCCCCTTTCGTGGTCACGGAAGGGGCTTTCAGCTGGGCCAGCCATATCCCACCCACAAGATTGCGCAAGTTCAGCAACCCCTGCGCGGCCGTGGCTCCTTTCGACCCCCGTGGGTCAGGCAGCCAGAGGTCCAGTCAGTCCACTCCTCCCCCTGAAGCCTCTAAACCTTCCTAGTCTGGCTGTTTAATATCGTGGGCGGACGGTTGGTGGCAGAATCAGCCATCACCTCCACCACTGGCAAAACGTCACATCAGACAAGTGGGTTCTTCAGATAGAAGTCCTAGTCTAGATCTGCGAGCCCTCAACTACTTCCTCAAAAAGGAGAAGTTCAAAATGCTCACTCTGGCTCAGGTCTTGTCTGCCCTAGGCCCTGGAGACTGGATGGTGGCGTTGGACGTGCAGGACGCCTATTTTCACATTCCCGTCCTGCCTGCCCATTGACGCTATCTGTGGTTCAGTGTAGGCCACAAGCACTTTCAGTTCACAGTGCTCCCCTTTGGCCTTACCAGCGCCCCTCAGGTGTTCACCAAGGTGATGGTGGTGGTCGCAGCTTATCAGCAAAGATCAGGGGTGCCAGTCTTCCCCTATCTCAACAACTGGCTGTTGAAGGGGAGCTTGCCCCAGACTATCCTCACCCACCTCCAGACTATGGCGAATCTCCTGCTTTCGCTGGGGTCCACTATCAACGTGCCGAAGTGGCACCAGACTGCCACTCAGACGCTCCCTTTCATCGGAGCTGTTCTGGACACAGTGCGGTTTCTGGCCTATCCTCCCGAGCGGCTAGTCCAGGATATTCAGGTTATGATACCAATGTTTCAACCTCTGTCCGGGATTTCGGTGAGTGACTGATGCTGCTGGGCCTCATGGCCTCCTGCTAGTGACACATGCCAGATGCCTATGCAGGCTCTGCAGTGGGACCAGAGGTTCCAGTGGGCCCAGCATCAGGGGAATCTCTTCGAAGTCGTCCAGATCTTAGAGGTGACTGCACAGGATCTGCAGTGGTGGCTAACCAACCACGATTGGGTCAGAGGCAGGTCCTGTAAGAAACTGGCTCTATATATACTACACCAAAATGAGGTATAGTGTGTATAGGGTCCAGGTAACTCCAGTGGTAGGCAGAGGTTAAAGTTAGATAGAACCTTACTCTCTAATAGTGGTAGCTTGGTCGAGCAGTAAGGCAGTATCAGAGGACAGTGTTAAGCATTTGATGTACACAGTCAGCAAATGAATTCACACACTCAAGAACTGAACTCTAGGCCAATTGCTTTTGTATAAAAATATATTGTTGTTTTATTTTAGAACCAAGCAAGCCTGGCACAGGTAAGCATAAAATACTTTATAGTAATAAGTTACTGAATGTCGAACAGTTTGAAAATGCAATGGAAATTGTACTTTGTTTGATTTACAGGGGAGCAGTAGTATGCAACACTTAGCAAATACAGTACATTAGAATGAATAGGCTTTTTCAGTAAATTGCAGGTAAGTTACTTTTACGTTACTTTTTCTAACTCAGTGCTGGATGCCTGGATTCAGCACTGGGACATTTCCTGCAAACAGGTGAGAAAACACGTTTTGGTTATTTGTACGATTTTTAAAGAATATCTTTAGATTTCAAAACTCCACACTTAGTCGTTTTTTTGGAAGAAAAATTGTCAGTTATCCTATGGAGGAAAAACAGGTTATCGGTTTGCAGGTAAGTAAACGACTGAGGGAGTTAAGGTTCTGGGGTTCGAACAAGGGTTCTCCCAGGGTCAGTGATGCACTGTTGTTGCACCCTCAGCTGCACTAGGGCGGCCGGGTGCAGAGTGTTGAGGCCCAATGTTAACCTATGGACGATAGGGGGACTCCGGTTGGTGGCTGCTGGCAAGCAGGCCACTGGGTTGTGGGAGCAAAGCTCCTAGGGTTTAGGTCAAGTTAAATAGGGAACCAAAGGTGCACCCTCAGCGGCACTAGGGTGGCCGGGTGCTGTTTTGAGGTCGGGTGCCCTGTTGTTTTAAATGGAGGACCTCCGGTTTGAAGAAACACTGCAGGCTCGGGGACGAGGATCTTCTGGGTGCAACCACCACTTCGAGGGGTAAGTTGGGATGTCTTGGGTTGGTTAGGCACCGTTGGTTTGGGCACACAAGGCCGTGGGGCATCGGGTGCAGGGGTGCCTTTTAGGGTCGGATTTTCTTACCCGCTCTGGTCGCGGTAGAGGGGATCCTCTGGATTGAGGCTGCATGCGTCATCTGGAGGCTTGAGGCAGGTCAGGGGTTGCCGGATCTCGGGTCAGGATCGCCGGGGTGACCTCGTGGTGTTTTTCCACTCGAGCTCGGGCCGGGTTCGGCGGGTGCAGAGTGGGCTGGATTCGCGGTATCCGGCCGGAGCCAGAAGCTGCAGTTTAAACACGTCCGGTGTTCACGGGAGAAACAGTCTGGCAAGTGAAGACAGGCAGGTCCTCCGGGGTTTGTGAGGTTGCTGGCTGCTGGACACGCCGGGATTTCGCAGGAGCAGGTTCTAGGGGAGACAGGCCTGTAGGGCTGGGGCCAAGTCAGTGGGCGTTGTCCTCTTGTTAGCTCTGCACGGCTCTTCGTCCTTTTCTTCTTGTCAGGCTGGATCTGAGGAAGCAAGGTTCAGGGTGCCCCCTAAATACTAGATTTAGGGGCGTTACAGGTAGGTAAAGGGCAGGGACCAATGGGTTCCTTCCTTGGGGTGGGTACACCCCCTATCGTGCCACCCTCCAATGGGAGGGGGGCAGGAGCCTGTCCCTGGTTTGCCAGGTCCCCCCATCCTCAAGATGGCGGGACTCAGAGTTGTGCTTCACCTCGCCTTCCCCACCTGAGGGGTGGAGTTGGCAGAGGTGGGCACACCTCTCTCCCTCACTTGTTTTTCCCGCCGGCTCTCCCGCCCAAAGTGGGGGGTAGAACCAGTGGGGACCAGTTGCTGAAAGCAGCAATTGGTCTGGAGAGGCTCACAAAGGCGGCATGCCTTTGAAGCTTCTCCTTCGTGAACCCTGCCCATCCTGGGGGAGGAGGCTTGGCACCTCGTCCCAGGATGTGCATTGTTTCAGGCCCCCGAGAGCAGCAGGCTCTCGACCCAGGGGTCCAGAAACATGTCTGTTGGTGGCAGCCTAAGCAGCCACTCAGTGAGGTCACTCGTGGTGGGTTAGTTTTCAGGGGGCATCTCTGAGATGCCCTCTGTGTGCATTTTTCATTAAATCCCACACTGGCATCAGTGTGGGTTTAATGTGCTGAGAAGTTTGATACCAAACTTCTCAGTTTACAGTGTAGCCATTATGGTGCTGTGTAGTTCGTAATGACAAGCTCCCAGCACCATATACTCTTAATGGCAGCACTGCACTTAAAATGTCTAAGAATGTACTTAGACACTGTAGGGGTACAGGGCTCATGCACCTGTACCCTCACCACTGGCATAGGGCACCCAGCTAGAGGGGTGACTGATCTATGCCAAAGCAGTGGGTTGTAGGCATGGCACACAGGGATGTGTGCCATGTCGACTCTTCACTTTGTTCTGCACCAAAACACGCAGCCTGGAAGGGGGGGGTGGGGGTGTGGTGTGTGTGTGTGTATATACACACACGTACAGGGCCTCTAAGGGTGGCACAATAAGTGCTGCAGTCCTTAGAGGACTTCCCTGGTCACAGTGCCCTGTGGTACCATTTACCAGGGGCTGACCTGTGGCCAGAGATGTCAATTGGGTTAATTTTGGGGAAAGAGCACACGCCCTGGGAACCTGATTGGCAGGGACCCAGGGCACACCAAGAAAAGTGCATCAGTAGTCTGGCAAAAAGTGGGGGGGTTACTGCAACAGAAACCCACTTTCCTACAGGTCCCTCTCCCTTCCACAGCCAGATCACACAGTAATGACAGATGCTTCACTCCTGGGAGAGGTGGAGATCAGAGGACTCTGGTCTACAGAGGAATCCGGACTCCACATCAACTTGCTGGAGCTCCAAGCGATTCGCTTGATATTGAAAGCTTTACTCCCTTCTAGACAAAGCTTCCAACGGCTGACCAAAGGTTCAGCACCTCAATCCCTGTCGCATTAAATGTATTGTCCTGTGCATCTACTTCTGGCACTCACCGCCGTTGAGCGCCACTGGAATCCAGAAAGGGAAAGATACTTTTGGGTGGAAGGTGCACCAGAAATGTAGTCGGGATAACAAGTTTAGTCCATCATTCTTCTTTATTTAAACTTGAATTAAAATCGGCCATCGGCCAATGCGTTTCGTTCCTTTTGCATAAGGAACTTCATCAGGGCTTAATATGTAATGTAGAGTACTCACAACGATCCTTATAGATCGTGGTAGTGTTGTCCGGGTATTCACCTCAGAGTAAGGGTAAATCAAGTCAAATCCCAGCTTGAAATCCAGGTAGTCCAGTATCCCCGGTTACGGCATGGTTGCCAGCAGCAAGGTCCGGAGATGGAGCAAGGCCTCTTTCAGCAGTGGGGGAGAGCCTTGGTTAGATCTGTTCGCCTCTACCGAGAACGCGCAATGTCAGTGATTTTGCACGCTGGAGTTTCGAATGCAGCACTTGCTCGACGACGTTTTTCGTTTCGAATGGAGGTCAGGCCTCCTGTATGCCTTTCCGCCAATACCACTCCTGTCCAGAGTGCTCAAGAAGATGAGGAGCGACCGGGCCCAAGTCATTCTTGTGGCCCCGGATTGGGCATGGAGAGTCTGGTAATCCTGAGCTTCTACAACAGAGCATCGATCCTTCAATTAGGCTGCCCCTTCGGGAGGACTTTGTCGCAGCAGCAGAGAAGGGTCCTCCACCCGAATCTTCAACTCTACGACTTCTTGCTTGGAGATTGAGCAGCGGCAGTTGACCAATTTTGACCTTCCTCCTGAAGTCTGTGGTGTGATTTTGGCAGCCAGGCGTCCCTCTACCAAGACTGTATACGCCTGCCGGTGGCAGAAATTTGTAAAATATTGCACAAAAAGGTCTATTGACCCTCTGTCTGCTTCCCTCTCTCATGTCCTTCTCTTTATTTTGACCCTTGCCCGCAGGGCTCTGCTCTGGGCATGCTTAAAGGGTACCTTTTCAGCCTTGTCTGCCTTCTTTAGACTGCCAGACCAACCCTCTTATTTAAATCTCCTATTTTGAACAGATTTCTTAAGGGGTTTGTGCATATGTTCCCACCTGCCCCATGCCTCAGTGGGACCTTAATTTGGTTCTCACCTTCCTGTTGTGCGCTCCATTCGAACCTCTGCACAACTGCCCCCTCCGGCTGCTTTCCATCAAAACAGCCTTTTTAGTGGCAATAACTTCCGCCAGGAGGGAGAGTGAATTGCAGGCTCTGTCGTCCAAGCCTCCTTACCTGGCCATCTTCCCTGATCAGTTGGTGCTTCTGACTAGGGCCTCTCTCTTACCGAAAGTGGTAACACCATTCCACGTGGGCCAGTCACCTTGCCCACTTTCTATGCTCCTCCGCACCCCTCTAAAAAGGAGGAACGACTACACCATCTTGACCCATAAAGACCGTGGTCGTTCTTCTTTGACCGCACTAAAGAGTTCCGGTGGATGACCAACTCTTCGTCGGGTACGTTGGATCAAAGAGAGGTCGTGTGGTGCAGAAGAGGGCTATCGCGCGATAGCACAATTGCTATGCTGTTGCCAAGAACAGCCTCCTGAAGGCTTAAGAGCTCATTCCACCAGAGCGAAGGCTGCGACCACAGCATTGCAACTTGGTGTTCCAGTCCTTGACATTTGTCAGGCAGAAACGTGGGCATCACTGCACACGTTCACTAAGCACTACTGCCTGGACAGTCAAATCTGCAGGGATGTCCTTTTTGGCCGCTCTGTCCTGCAGGACTTTCTGGTCTAAACTTGTCCGCAGTCCGTCCTCCGGGAATGGTATTGCTTGGGTATCTATTCTAAGGTAAGAAATCTGGAGCTAGATGGCTCTATCAAATGGACAAGTTACTTACCTTCGGTAATGCCTTATCTGGTAGAGACATAATCTAGCTGCAGATTCCTTACCGACCCACGCATCCTCCCTGCACTGCAAACAGGTTTTTAGGGTCAGGGCTGATCCCTTTCAGGGCCCTAGTTGTTCTAAACACACCACTGTCAGTGCACTTCATGGCTCAGCGCTCCTGGTGTGGAAAGTCATGAAAAGTAACTGACGTCAACACGCCGAGGTAGCACCTATATAGGTGACGCAGATGCCACTTTTGGCATGGACGCCGTCTGCGCCTACTGACGGCAAGGGTATTGCTCGAGCAAAAGTCTTCCGGATCCAGCCTGACGCCTGGGATATTCTATGTTAAGGAATCTGTGGCTAGATTGTCGCTACCAGATAAGGCGTTACCGAAGGTAAGTAACTTGCCCTTTAATGTGTGCATGACCTTTACTGGCTCTTTACCTCAGTAATTGTGTCCTACACTGCCATGTGTATTTTGATTATATGCATATTCTCCTAAAACTATAGGACAGTAGCAGATGCCATCATCTTGCAGACTGGCTAGTCCACATCCATAGCTGGATGCACTCAATTTGGCTGTACTTCAACTTTTCCAACATTCAGATGTTACTCGTTGTTATAGTGAACCCCTCACCTTTTCCACGCTTCTCTGGCTGTCTTCCTGTCTTTGCCAAGGTGTAGTTATGCAACTCCTCATAGATTAATCAGTCACCTCACCAGAACCTGAGGTTTGTGATAAATGGAACACATTATCATCTAAAAAGGCTAGAGAACATTTACTTTAGTAACGTATCCACATTGGTTAAAGAGAACCAAACTACAGCCAGTTGGGCTGTAGCATCTTCTAGAACACTCCCCTCAGAGGCTTCCTTCCTTCAAATTTTCTACCTCACATCATGTGAAGTCTCCCCTGAACTCTGCTCAGTTAATCTATATCTTGTATAACTAATTACAAACAGTACAATCTGTACTATCAGCAGCTTACCAACTGCTGGAGAAATCTGACTGCTTTCAAGGTCAGACCTTGCTAAAAAAGGCCTTTGTTTTCTTTGTCACTGGACCTTCGACGTCGACTATCTTCCCTCCCCTTCAACGTCTGACATATCTCCTTCTGCTTCTTCGGCAACATTGTCGTCCTCTTTGCTGGAGAGGCCCAGGTCCTTTTAGGATTGTATTGTCTGCTGGTCGTGCATGCTGTGATGAGGCCCGCCTCGGTCTCTCCCTCACCCTTATTGTCTTCGACCTGAAGACCGAGCAGACGTTGCAGTCCTTGCTTCTGTGCTCAACAGGAAAACGGGCTGCAAACTGGGTGAACTTGTGGTGGCAGTTGTCGCAAAACTGGAAGGGTGTCTTCTCCATTTAGGCCCTTCAGGGAGACCCTTGAATGGGCATTCTCTAAAAGTCTGCCCAAACTCTTCTCCTTTCTCCAAATACTCCTTTTGTACCTATTATTCGATGAAGGGTCCGATTGGGTTTTCAATGTTTTTCTGGAATTTCTTTCCAAAACTTTTCTTTGTTTGAGCTCCTAAAGTAGGCTTCCAGACCCAACGGCGGAAAAAAAGAATCTGAAGATGGCGACAAAAGGTGGGAGCCTCCGGAGGAGGAGATAGAGCTTCACAGGAAGCACAAAATGGGCAGATCTGTTGCTGCTACCACCACAAAAAACTAGAAATAAAGAAATGACTAAAGAACAAGAAAGAAGTTGGAAAATTCCAGACCCTGCCACTAGATGTTGGAATAATGCACAGCATGTGAATCCAGAAAAGATTCATGCTACAAAAGGACTTTTCAGAACATGTGGCACATGTGGGAAGAAGACACTACTTTCAGAAGATCAGCATAAAAACTGCATATACTGTTTCTACCCATCTCACAAGTTAAGACTGTAAAATATATTGTACGTTTTCCTCAAAAACTTTAAATGACAGAGGGGAGATTGTTATTATGGCTCCAAAAGCTTAAAGCATTCTTCAAAATCTAGTAAAAAGGTTCAAAAGAGGTGGAGGGCGGAAGGTCAATGAGGCCCGCTGGGTAAATATTGAGGAAGAAGACCGTGACTGGGTAAAGGCGCTGGTTACAAAAATGGTTCTCCTCTACATTTCTTGGGACGAATTTCAAATTACCTACCAAAATTAGGATCAGTACCAACAGACCTTTTGGGTATTAGACCTGATTACCTATGGTCATACATAGGATTTTATTCAAAAACTGCCCCAACTCCATCTCGATAAATATCTCCATCTTTTGAAATAGGAAATTCTAACAATGGTCAGCAAAGGAGCCATAGAAAGAGTCCCTTGCAATCAGAAAGAAAGGGTTTCTACTCCTGTTTATTCTTGATAAGAAAAAAGGCAGGATAATGGAGACCCATTCTTGAGTTACAAAAGCTAAACAAATATTTAAGGAAGCAATCGTGCTTGGTTATGATTCAAGACACATCCTTCAACTACTCAATCATGGCAATTACATGACAACATTAGATGTCCAGGATGCCTACTTCCATATTCCAATTCATCCAAAACACCGCACATTCTTAAGATTCGTAGTAGCCGGCAGCCATTTTCAGTTCAAAGTTCTTCCATTTGGACTAAAACCAGCTCCCAGTATTTTTACATAATGCCTTGCCCCAGTAACTGAATTCCTAAGACAAAAAGGACACCAAGTCTTACCTAGACGAACATTTAATAAAAGCCCCTTCTCACCAGATGGCAAAGAAATCAACCAGAGCTTGTCTAAAAGTTTTCAACAAATTAGGCCATACTCAGAACCCACAAAAATCAGTTCTTCGACCATCCAGAAAAAGAACCTTCCTGGGTGCTACCCTAGATACTGTAAAATACAAGGTATACCCAACGTGCAGAAGGTGAGTCAAGTAAATACATTTGGAGTACATTACAGAGAATCTGTTTCAGTTTGCATATTCAAATCCCTATTAGGAATGATTTCATCATGCAATCTTTTAGTCCCATTCTGCCACCTTTTGAATGCAGCAATTTCAATAAGAACTAGACGAACAATGGGTCCAGACTCAAGGATCTTTTGAGAATATAATTCAAATCACTCCAGAGCTGAGAACAGCACTTCCAGGGAAGATCCAAGGGACACATCTGTTGACTGGTTTGACTTTCATGCTTAAGATCCTGCATTTTGTGATGCCTCCTGTTAGACCTGGCATGGTTTCCCCTGACTTTTTGCCTCTACCTCCTGTATTTTTTGACACTGTGCAGGAATTCGTTTTTGCTGGTTTAGATGCTTTGGGCACTTTGCCACTGCTG
The DNA here is from genome assembly GCA_963921515.1 of Calotriton arnoldi. Taxonomy (NCBI): domain Eukaryota; kingdom Metazoa; phylum Chordata; class Amphibia; order Caudata; family Salamandridae; genus Calotriton; species Calotriton arnoldi. The sequence goes on from CAWUFW010000568.1 coordinate 2,569,430, forward strand.
ATCAGTGCCAAAGTGCAAGTGCTCCCTGTGTAAATTGTTATTATGATTGGTTATCCATGATTGGTATATTTGTTTTACCAGTAGGTCCCTAGTAAAGTGCACTGAGTGTGCCAGGGCTGGTAATTCAAATGCTACTAGTGGGCCTGCAGCACTGATTGTGCCACCCACATGAGTAGCCCTAAAAAGATGTCTCAGGCCTGCCACTGCAGTGCCTGTGAGCAGTTTGTTAACTGCCATGTTGACCTGGCCAGTGTACCCACTTGCCAGGCCTAACCCTTCCCTTTTCTTACACATTGGACACCCCTATGGTAGGCCCAAGGTACCCCCTGGGCAGAGTGCAGTGTATGTGAAAGGTAGGACATGTACTAGTGTGGGTAACATGTCCTGATAGTGAAAATACTGCCAATTTCGTTTTTCACTATTGAAAGGCTATCTTGCCCATAGGACAGAATGGGGAATGCTGTGTAACATGTTTACCTGCATATCTTCCCATAGGAGCCAGGTAGAAAAGTGGAGTCTGGTATCCCTGAACTCAGAATTTAATAACACATCTTTTAGGAAGGATGGTTTTTAAATTCTGTGTTTGAAAATAGCACTTTTAGAAAGTGGCTATTTTGTTTTTCAACCTTTCTGTGTGCCTCTGCCTGTTTGTGGATTGACTGTCTGGTTTGAGAGTGGCAGGGGCTGGGGTGGCTCCAGGAGTCTGGGTGAGTCAGCACTAGGCTGAATAGACCTATCTGCATTTGGAGTGGTGGGAGGAGTAGCACCTGGGCCTGAATAGGGCTGTGCCTGCCTTCCACAATGCTGGCTCCACCTCCTGCGGTGTCTGATGGCCCTGGCCCACACTCCCAAAGGAAGATGTGCACTGGCAGAGTGCCCCCAGAACCGGTTTGAACAGGGTCCAGGACCCCTCACACATGGAGAACAAAGATGTTTGGGGTATAAATACTAGAGCTGAAACCCCTGAAAGTTAGACTACTTCCTGATCAAGAGGAATCTCTGCCAACGAAGATCAGCTGAAGAGACTGAGGAGAAGTACTGCCCAAGTGTGTCTAGGGCTGGCCTGCAGTTTGCTGTTTCTACTGAGGAGAGGACCAAGGGACTTTGCTGTGTGCTGTGTCCCCCCTGCTTGAAGAAGGACTTAGCTGAGTGCTATGTCCAACTGAAGAGAAGTCTCCAAGTGCCTGAGAAGAGCTGGCCTCCTGTTTCTGAAGTCCCAGACACAAAAGGACTTCACCTCCAGCTTCCCTGAACTTCCTTGCTTGGAGTTCCAGTCTGCCAGGAGGGCCTGTAACTGTGTGCGAGGCCTTTTTGCTGGTGGGAGCTGGAAGCGCGACGCAACGAGAGAGAAGCGTGACGCCGCTGCAGCAGCCGCTGTCGCATCATCGAGGAAGCGTGTCGCCGCTGCTGTTGTTCGCCGTCGCATCACCGGAGAAGCGTGCCACCGCCACAGAGGGTGCCGTCGCATCACCGGAGAAGCGTGTCGCAGGGTCGTCGCATCGCTGAGGAAGCGTGCCGCCGCTGATCACCGCCGCAACACCGGAGAAGCGTGCCGCAGTTACCGAGGGTGTCGTCGCATCACCGGAGAAGCATGACGCAGGGCCTGTCGCTTCTCAGAAAACCACTGAGTTCGCCGCACGGACGTCGGGCGTGCACGCATCGCCTCCACGTTGTCGCATCGCAACAGACTCCATTTTGTCGCATCGCACCGGATCGTCGCAACGCATCGAGGCGCCATCTTGTTGCATCGGAACCGGAGCGCAGGAAGAATCAACGCATCGCCTTCTCTGCGCCCCTTTTGTTTGATTTGCATTACGCATCCCAGGTACTTTGAGACTAAAGTGTCGCATTTATCATCTACAAGTTTATTTTTGCAACAACCCTTTTTAAAGACATTCTACTGAGTTTCTGTATGTTGGATTTTTGTCGTTTTGGTCTTGTTTAGATAAAGATATTTTATTTTTCCAAACTGGTGTGGTGTCCATTTGTGGTGTTTTCACTGTTACTGTGAGTGTTGGTACAAATACTTTACACATTGCCTTTGGGATAAGCCTGTCTGCTCGTGCCAAGCTACCAAGGGGGTGAGCAGAGGTTATCTAAAGTGTGTATCCCCCTTACCCTGACTATAAGCAAGGGTCCCTATTTGGTCAAAGGTACCTACCTCTGCCAACTAGAGACCCCCAGTTCTAACACCTCCCTAGAAGCGTGGGGAGCTAATCTACAAAATTTGGAAATCAATGCAAATTAGTCACATCAACTAAGCCTGCATATACCTCTCCTGGAACTCAAAACCGTAGCTTGAAGTTTGCAGGCTTTCCTTCCGACAATAAAACAATAAAAGGATCGGCAGTGCTTGTATGCACGGACAGTACCACAACTATGCATTACATCAACAAACAGGCCGTCACCAAGTTTTTAGCAACTTTTCAGGAGACCCAAAAAATATTGGAATGGTTGATACAGCATCAAATAAAACTAAAAGCAGAACATGTACCTGGAAGGCACAATGTTCTATCAGACACATCGAGCAAAATGAGGACAACTGCCATGAATGGGAAATCAACCAAGAGATACTGGACAACATTTTTTGTCCAATAAGGCAAATCACAATCTAAACCTGTTTGCCACTCCTCAAAATCAGAGATGCCGGATTTACACAAGCTGGCATCCACAACCAGGCTCATGGGAGAATGCGTTTTCGATAGCATGGTCATGAATTTTTGCCTACACTTTTGTCCCCCAATACCTTTACTGCTAAGGCTTCTCAGCAAAATGACGAGGGAACCATGGTGAATAATAATTCTAGCTTCAAAATTGCTTCACATTGGTTCACAGAGCTGTTACTCCTGTCAGAGAAATGTCACATCCAACTACAACGGATTTCTCATCTACTGATGATGATCCGAGCCAAGGTACTTCATTCAGATCCAAAATCCTTTCACTTGTCAGCTTGGCTCCTGAACACAATGAATTTGCACATTTAAACATTTCGAAGGAATGTAAAGAATTTCTAGCCCAAGTGGATAGTACAAACAAAACTTATGGATTCAGATGAAAGCATTTTTGTTTCTTATGCCCAGAATCAAAAATACATCCCAGAACATCTACACCAGAAGAGGTACCACCTTTTGTTGCCTCTAGCTCAAATGGGTGTTGCTTATGCTTCTGTTAAAGTGTATTTAGCTGCAATATCCCGTTTCAGAAGATCTTCTGGGGCACAATCGCTATAGTTCAACAGACTTATTAAAGAGTTTCTCAAAGGACTTTTTAGAGTTTAACCCTCCAATAAAGCATCATCCTCTCTGGCAGTTGAATACAGTACTCCCACAGTTAATGAAAATCCCATTTGAACCTATTCACAAAGCAGAACTAAAGTTTCTTTCTTGCAAAATGGTGTTTTTATTAGCATTTACATCAGCAAGGAGAGGTAGTGAAATACAAGCATTCACCATTGAAGAGGCATTTCTGCAGTTCAGGAGTGATTGAGTAATTCTAAGAAAAAATTTGAAATTCATTCCAAAGGTTCCATCAGAATTTTGTTTAAATGAGCCAATTGTCTTGAAGACGTTCTCTTAAAATCCAAAAGATAGAGCAGAAAGGCCATTGCATTCTTTACATATCAAGATTTTTGAAATTGTACCAGCACAGAACAAAGTAATTTCATAAATCAGATTAACTGCAATAGCATACCCTTCTCCCCTGAGCGGTTCACACAATCATTGATGTTACCACATATTCACACTGGTGCTTGAAAATCTGAGGGAACGAAGCCACTGAGGGGGGAGTGTGCTACAGGGTGCTGCTGCCGGATTGGCTGGAGTTTGGTTCTTTTTAAATAATGTGGATAAGTTACTAAAGATAATTTTCCTCAGCATTTCTAGGCTAGGTTTAACATTGTACTGCTTTCTAGTTCTACTGTGGGAGTCCCACTTCGATGACGGGAAATGATTCAAGCATGTGACTCTATGAAAGATACCAATACTGGAGAACTACAGTTACATTTAAGTAACTTTCTTCTCACACCACAGCCACAGGTGATTAACCACATACTCCTCCCTCTCGGGTTCGGGAGCTCACAGTGTTTACCTCCAAGTTCTGGACTAATCGTTACCATCACGTATGCCTTTACTTTCAAAATGTTTCACAGTACACACTACTACTTTGTTTCTCTACTCATACGCATAATATTTAGGGGAAAACCACAAACTGAAGTGGAGTTTGTTTACTGGGGCATTGTGAGTATCATGAGTCACCTCAGCACTAGATGGCAAGAATCTGCAGCACTTTTTAGCTGTAACAGAGTGTTTGTTATATGCAAGTACTATTAATCTTGCAGGTTGCTCTGAACTGAAACCCCACCAAAATTCGATTTCTTGTTTTTATTATTTACCTTTTGTCATAGTTCTTGGACTGAAATTCAATGGCTATATCACTATGCAAAGAAATACCTACAATGACTGCTGACTGTAAAATGCTCAGACTGCAAGACCTTTTGCCTTTTCCACTAAACAGGACATTTCTCTTCTTTGGCCTTCTCCCGTTATCAACGTATAGGTATCCCTGACTCTTTAAACAGCTCCTCTAGCTGTTATACTGAGCTTCCACATATGCATATCTACGCAGCATGTCCTCTTTGTTTCATGTTTTTTCTGCCAATCAATGTGGATTGGGACCTGCTTTTTTTCATTCTCCGATTTCTTTTCTGAAACCCCATTTTTCAATCACCTTTAAATACTTTTTCTAGGCTACTTTTTTTTTATCTACATCTTTTTTTAGCTATTTTATTTTATGTTGCAGTGCTCTGGCTTTAAGTTATAAGTGTTTTGTCATCGGCCATTTACAATAACTGAAGCACATGGTTTCTGTGTTGCATGCCTGGAGAATAGTCATCCAGTTCACAACAGTTTTGTGTATGCTGCCATTGGTATGAGGTCTCTGCAATCACCCAGCTTGCATGCAGACTAGGGTTATTCACCAGTTTCAAAAGAGGTTCTATTTAATCAGCAGAAAGATGATGTAGGAGGTAAAGATAGTCTTGGCAACCTGGATTGGTACTGGCCAGTCTTTCTGCCTATAAGCTAGTGAAGCATCTTCTTCCCCTCACAGAACCACCACCACCTCCTCCCCTGGGCTCTCCTTTGTCCGTCACACTCAGCCCTAAGCAAATGTGATCATTAACCTCAGACTGTGAAATCGTACACTCAGTAGACATCGATCTTTGGATACCTAACCACCCATTCTTGCTCTACTGTATTGTCAGCGACCTGTGGAAGAGCCTTTAAGTGACATCTACCTTTGTGGTCCAGTTTCCAACTTCTCTGTTGCAGCTTTGAGTGCTGTTTTTGAGAGCCGACAACCAGGCCAAATCATTTCCTCTGACATAGCTGGTCCTGATGACTCTGGTCCAGATACTGGGCACTTATTCTACTCCTTCAAGTATGTATGATTCATTTGTATATGCACCGAGTAGGACCTCTCAATGCAAGAGGGCCCACCTGAGAGAGTCAGACATTCAGAGGACCAAAACTGTGATAGTGAGGATGTGCATCTATTTAGACTATCAATCTTTAGAGGTTCAGCACCCCAAATTAACCAATACATGCCACTTGTATTGAGTAAGAGTGCAGCAAAATTCTCACAAATGATCATCACACACAATACATATTCTTTACAATACACAATATCCTTTAGATGTATTTTCTTAAATTCTTTATTCATTTTCTTCTTTTGATAATCTACTTAAAACTGTAGCCAACGTGTTTCGTCCTTGCGGACTTCTTCAGGGCTCTATTTAAATTCCTTCTTAAATGGACATACTATATAACTGCATCTGTAGTTTGCCCGTATTCTATTTGTAAGACCAGCTGGTGAAGTCCTCTAATTTGAGAAATAAGACTCAGTGATCCTTGTGTAAAGTCATTTCTTCAAGAGTATTCTTAATTATGTCCAAATGTCCAATATTTAGGAATAAGTTTCAGGTACTGCTGCTGATGTCCTATTGGTGAAGGACATAGTTCATGTGTTCCTAGTACATTTGACGTCCCGCGGTATGGTTTAGAGTAAAGGAGCCGATCCCCATTGTGGCATTGGCCACTGTTCTGTAGAATTTGTACCTTGATGCTTGCAATGGCACCTCCACCAAGCACAGGCATGCCCATCGAACCCACAGCTTTCCCAGCTGGCTCAGGAGATTTGAATGAATCATTTTGATAAGCCTGCAATCTCAGTGACTGGACACTAAGTATCAGGGCTCCAAAGATAGGTGTTATTGTTCAGTCTTTGTACCTGAAATTCCACATCTGTCTGTTGTCCGCATCCCTGACGCTTAAGTTAATAATCTGTCTCTCTCTCTCCTCTCTTTTCTCGCTCTCATATACTGAGAGATCAGGCCCTTCCAAAACACCCTCAGGGGGGTTTGGATAGCCAAACACCTCACAAGAAAAGGAATGGTAAAATGGCGAAGTGACAAATCACTTGCTGTGGCTGTAGGGAACTGGCTCTATATATACTACACCAAAATGAGGTATAGTGTGTATAGAGTCCAGGTGACCCCAGAGGTAGGCAGAGGTTAAAGTTAGATAGAACCTTACTCTCTATTTGTGGTAGAGTGGTCGAGCAGTAAGGCAGTATCAGAGGACAGTGTTAAGCATTTGATGTACACACTCAGTCAGCAAATGAATTCACACACTCAAGAACTGAACTCTAGGCCAATTGTTCTGTATAAAAATATATACTGTTTTATTTTTAGAACCAAGCAAGCCTGGCACAGGTAAGCATTCAATACTTTACAGTAATAAGTTGCTGATTGTAGAACAGTTTGAAAATGCAATAGGAATTGTACTTTGTTTGATTTACAGGGGATGCAGTAGGTTGCAATACTTAGCAAATACAGTACATTGAAATGAATAGGCTTTTTCAGTAAATTACAGGTAAGTTACCTTTTACGTTACTTTTTCTAACTCAGTGCTGGATACCTAGATTCAGCACTGGGACATTTCCTGCAAACAGGTAAGTAAATACGTTTTGGTTATTCGTGCGATTTTCAAAGAATATTTTTAGATTTCAAAACTCCACACTTGGAAACTTTTTGGAAGAAAATTGTCAATGTTATCCTATGGAGGAAAAACAGGTTATCTAGTTCGCAGGTAAGTTATCGACTATGGGAGTTAAGGTTCTGGGGTTAGACTCCGGGGTCCCCCAGGGTCAGTGATGCACTCTTGTTACACCCTCAGCGGCACTAGGGCGCCCGGGTGCAGAGTGTTGAGGTCCAATGTTATCCAATGGGGGATAGGGGGCCTTCGGTTGGTGGCTGCTGGCAAGCAGGCCACTGGGTTGTGGGAGCAAAGCTCCTAGGGTTTAGGTCAGGGCAAATGGGGAAACAAAGTAGCACAAAAGGTGCACCCTCAGCGGCACTGAGGCGGCTGGGTGCAGAGTGCTGTTTCGACGTCGGACGCCCTGTTGTTTTCAATGGAGAACCTCCAGTTTGAAGAAGCACTGCAGGCAGGGAGACTAAGGACTTCTGGGTGCGACCACCACTTAGAGAGGTAAGTTGGGAAGGTGAGGGTTGGTTAGGCACAGTCGGTTTGGGCACACAAGGCCGTGGGGCGTCGGGTGCAGGGGTGCCTTTTGGGGTCGGATCTTCTTACCAGCTCCGGGTCGCGGTTAGGGGAGCCTTCTGGATTTAGGGTGCAGGCGTCGACTGGAGGCTTGAGGCAGGTCAGTAGTCGCCGGATCTCGGGTCGGGGTCGCCGGGGTGACCTCCTCGTGGTGTTTGCCCACTCGAGCTCGGGGCGTGCACGGCGGGTGCAGAGTGGAGCGGATTTGCGATCTCTGGCTGCTGCCAGAGGGTGCAATTGAACAAATCCGGTGTTCACGGGAGAAGCAGTCTTTGGAAGTGAAGGCAGGCAGGTCCTCCGGGGTTTTCGAGGTTGCTGGCTGCAGGACACACCGGGATTTCACAGGAGCAGGTTCGAGGGGAGACAGGCCTGTAGGGCTGGGGCCAAGTCAGTGGGCGTCTTCCTCTTGTTAGCTGGCTGCACGGCTGTTCGGTCCTTCTTCTTTTCTTGTCAGGCTGGATCTGAGGAAGCAAGGTTCAGGGTGCCCCCTAAATACTAGATTTAGGGGCGTTACAGGTAGGTAAAGGGCAGGGACCAATGGGTCCCTTCCCTGGGGTGGGTACACCCCCTATCGTGCCACCCTCCAGTGGGAGGGGGGCATAAGCCTGTCCCTGGTTGGTTGGGTCCCCCCATCCTCAAGATGGTGGGGACAGAGTTGTGCTTCACCTCGCCTCCCCCACCTGAGGGGTGGAGTTGGCAGAGGTGGGCACACCTCTTTCTCTCACTTGTTTTTCCGCCGGTTCTCCCGCCCAAAGTGGGGAACAGAGCCAGTGGGGACCAGTTGCTGAAAGCAGCAAATGGTCTGGGGAGGCTCACAAAGGCGGCATGCCTTTGAAGCTTCCCCTTCGTGAACCCTGCCCATCCTGGGGGAGGAGGCTTGGCACCTCATCCCAGGATGTGCATTGTTTCAGGCCCCCGAGAGCAGCAGGCTCTCGACCCAGGGGTCCAGAAACATGTCTATTGATGGCTGCCTAAGCAGCCACTCGGTCAGGTCTCTAGAAGTTGGTCGAGTTTCAGGGGGCATCTCTAAGATGCCCTCTGTAGTGCATTTTACATTAAATCCCACACTGGCATCAGTGTGGGTTTAATGTGCTGATAAGTTTGATACCAAACTTCCCAGTTTTCAGTGTAGCCATTATGGTGCTGTGGAGTTCGTAATGACAAACTCCCAGCACCATATACTCTTAATGGCAGCACTGCACTTACAATGCCCAGGAATGGACTTGGGCACTGTAGGGGTACAGGGCTCATGCACCTGTAACCTCACCACTGGCATAGTGCACCCAGCTAGAGGGGTGACTGATCTATGCCAGGGCAATGGTTTGTAGGCATGGCACACAGGGATGTGTGCCATGTCGACTCTTCACTTTGTTCTACACCAAGACACGCAGCCTGCAAAGGCAGTGTGTGTGTGAAAAGGTGCAGGGCCTCTAAGGGTGGCACAATAAGTGCTGCAGCCCTTAGGGGCCTTCCCTGGTCACAGTGCCCTGGGTACCTGTGGTACCATTTACCAGGGGCCTACCTGTGGCCAGGGATGCCAATTGGGTTTAGGCTTCAATGCAGTTTTAGGGAAGGAACATAGTCCCTGGGTACCTGATTGGCAGGAGCCCAGGGCACACTCAGTCAAAGAACATCAGCAATTCAGCAAAAAGTGGGGGCATACCATGCAGAAAGAGGGCACTTTCTCACAGTGGCCATTTAGAGTTGGCAAAACTCGGATTGGACTTCCCGGGTATGTGGAACAATACTCATCTGTAAGGTGCAGAGGAGTGCACTAGAGTACTGGGAAAACTGTTTAAGTAAACCTGAATAACATGAACACACACTTATAACGGATTATCCTGCCCAGTATGCAGCAAGCTTACCTGAATCCTCAGCAGGAGTAATGGTCATTAGAGCACTTATCGACCTGGACACCAGCAATGCTCCATGGGATACTCGGGCATCTGAGACATTGAACAGCAGGTGGTCTCTTTGCTGGTCACGGTACAAGGCAAACACCAAGGGGAAAAGGGAAGTGAGAGAACAAAACAGCAAAGGTGTGGAACACTGAATTTGTGAGCAAACTAACGAAACAGGAAGCTAAAGGAACCACAAATCGTTGCCAGATAGGTTATCTAAGTAAGGGAAGCAGATGCATACAATTCTTCCTTGACTAACCTGTAAGTGCATTGTAACCTGCAAGTTCTCATCCAGGGGATACTCATCATAGTCATAATCTATGAATAATCCCCGCCCACGTGCGGGATCCCGGAGTATATAGAAATATATATATATATATATAAATATATATATACACATATGTGAAACATATAAATGCAGCCTAAAAAGTTTCCAACATGGCAGAACTGCCGAAATTACATAGGTTTGCATTGTAAAACAAATACTCTCCTAACCCATAAGGAAAAGAGTACATTCACAGCATAATTGTGATATACCAATGCTTTATTGCCACAAGGAAAAACTTGTAATTGCAGGCATTCGCCTGTAGGCTGCATTGCAGAGTAATAATGAAACAAGACAAAAAGAAAAACTGGCACCTTGCCTTTAAGGCTTCCAAGGGTTAGGGTACCGTGCCTTTAAGGCCTGCCAGAGACCCTCTGCTCCCATCATGCACCACAGGTGACAGTTAGGTCAGTTCTTTTTTCCGGCTCCTTCTGTGAGGATCCTGGAGTTTTTGCTCTTCAGTTTTTGACTGAAAGATAATTTTTTGTATTAAATCTTGGAATTTTTGACATTTTCTGATACCTAGAGGTATATTCGGCTGGCTTTTGGCATTTTTTTGTTCCAAAAATCTTTCCAGTCAGAATGCCTGCTTTATTTCGGAAATGTCCTTCCTGTGGCAAGAAGATGGCACTGTCAGATCCACACTCGGTGTGTATTGTGTGCCTTCCATCGTCACACAATCCTGACCAGTGTTATCATTGCCAGAAGTTTTCGAAGAGGACCCAGCGCGACAGAGAACGCATCAAGCTTCATGCCCTACTGGAGAGGGATAGAGATAGAGCTCCCTCTTCAAGTAAACACCGAAAACGGCATCGCTCCACCTCTCCTGAGTCCAGGAAGAAGCAGGTGCCTGAATGTTCGCCGTCGACGTCGAGATCGCCGTCGAAGAGGCCGAGACATTCTTCAACGTCAAGGGACAAGCCAAGTAAGTCGGCGCTCAGCACTTCAGGCTCGAAGGCTGTGGGTACTGAGAGACTGTCCAAAACTCCGTCGACGTCGAGGCTTCCGTCGACGTCGAGGCACACTCCGCCAACCTCGAGGGGATCGGCGTTGAGAGACTCGCCGGCGAAGACCATGCCGCGAGGGGACATACCGACGTCGAGGCATTCTCCGCCACCCTCAAGGGGGTCGACGTTGAGAGAGTCACCGTCGAAGGCGATGACGCGAGGGGACGTACCGACGTCGAGAGCATCGTCGAGGTCCCATCATTCGACGTCGAGGAGGTCGATGACATCGAGGAGGTCGACGTCGAGATCCCCCATCGGCGCCGTCAGGCTACATCAGGGCCCCCCATCGACGTGGGCGGTCGACGTCGAGACCTGTTACTGATCATTCGCCGTCGAGGAGATCGGCGGCAGCGTCAAGGGCGACGTCGAAGTCTCCCCGTCGACGCCGACAGTCGACGTCAAAGTCCCCCCATCGCCGTGGGCGGTCGACGTCGAGATCAAGATCAGAGCGCAGATCGACGACGAGGGTGACGCAGACCTTGTCGACATCCCGTTCGACGTCAAGGCACTCATCTCCAGGGCTGAATATTGTACAGATTTCACCAGAGAAATCTCCTACAGTTGCTGAAAAGAATCTTTGCGGCCTGTCCCCTCGCTGGCTGCACGGGGTCGGAACAGGTGCCCGCAGAGGTCCGGGCTCGGACGACTACGCAACGAGACTTTCTAAGTCGCCTTCCAGAAGACCAAGGTCGCCTTCTACACGCCGATCTCGGTCAGGAGGTCGTCACAGCTCGCACGATCATCCACATAAGAGGAGGCGCAGAGCATCTTCTACCTGTTCTTCGTCTTCCATTCGGCACTACTCGCCAACTTTCTCATCTACACCACCTTCAAGGGTGTCTCCTATTGATGACATTGGGACTTTCTCTGACGTACTGGGCAGAGGAGCTAATAAACTAAACATCAGTTTATGTACTCCTGTGATCCCTACATCGGTCATTTTCGAGACATTGCACCATCGTACAGCTCCCAGACCGCTGCTACCTCTGGTGCCAGGTTTTTAGAACCAGCCATGACCACGTTCCTTACTCCAGCCACAGTGGGATCAGTTCCGTCGAGGATTGCAAAAAAATACAAAGCTCCAGACCAGGATCCCTTGTTCCTTAGGTCTGATCCTCCGGCGGATTCAATCATTGTGGCAGCCGCCAGGAAAGCGCACTCCGCAGCCTCATCCGCTTCTGTTCCTCCAGAAAAGGACAGTAAACAAATGGACTCTTATGGCAGGAAGATGTGCAATACTTCGGCATCATCGATGAAGATTGCAAGTGCTTCCGCCCTTCTTGGGCGCTATGATAGGTCTCTTTGGGACTCCCTGTCTAGGTTTACCGACAAGCTTCCCAAAGAAGATAGACAAGACTTTCATGAAATCTTGCAAGAGGGCGGCTTAGTAGCCAATCAAATCATCAGCGCGGCGGCTGACGCTCAGATCTCGCCGCACACGGCTACTCACAGGGCATCTGTTCACGGCGCTCAGCGTGGTTGCGCCTCACAGGTCTAAAACCGGACGCCCAGAAGAAGATCCTAAACCTTCCTTTCAACGGCTCCTCCTTATTCGGTTCTCATGCTGATGAGGAGATGACAAAGATGAAGGCCGAGCTAGACACAGTCAAAGCAGTTGGACTGGAGAAGCGGAAGGAGTTTCGAAAACGCTTCCGTCAGAACGACAAGCGGCCCTTCCAACAGAGGGTTCAAACCCCTCAATGGTCCTCCCAAAACCAACAAAAGTTCCAATACCAGAACAAGCGTCCTGGCAGGGGCAGAGGGAACAATAAGCAACAGCAGTCCTCCTCCAAGCAGCCTCCTAAACAGTGAGACATTGCTTCCTCCGCACCCGTTTGCCACTCCGGTAGGAGGGAGTATCGTTTTTCACCTGGAAGAGTGGGAAACAATAACAAAAGACAGATGGGTGCTAAATATTGTACAGCATGGCTACTTGCTGAGGTTCAAGACCCCTCCTCCGCAAGTTGCCCCTCATTTGACGTGCCTTCCTCAACACAATGTATTGTTACAGGGCGAAGTGTGTACCCTCCTCTCCAAAAAGGCTATAGAAGAGGTCCCACCTCACCAGCAAAATCAAGGGGTATACTCACGGTACTTTCTGGTCCAAAAACGAGGAGTAGCCAAAGAGTACAGGCCCATCCTCGACCTGCGCCTGCTGAACAGGTTTATAAGAAAAGAAAGATTTCGGATGCTAGCCCTGCACCAGATTTTCCCACATCTTCATCTGGGAGACTGGATGTGTGCCATCGACCTGCAGGACGCCTACTTTCACATTCCTGTTTCAGTGAAACATCGCAAGTTCCTCAGGTTCCAGGTGTCTCATCAGCACTATCAGTACCGAGTACTTCCATTCGGTCTCAAATCCGCTCCCCGGACGTTCTCCAAGTGCATGGCGGTGGTAGCCGCTTTCCTCCGCAAGAGGAAAATCTTCGTCTACCCCTACCTAGACGACTGGCTCCTGAAGAGTTCAACACCTTCTCTACTCCAGAGCCATCTCACTTACTGTCTCAACCTGCTTCACTCACTGGGGTTGCAAGTCAACTACAAGAAGTCAGTTCTCAACCCCACGCAGAAAATACATTATCTGGGCGCATCCCTAGACACCGCAACGGCAAGCGTGTGTCCTTCGGAGGAGAGGTTGTCCTCAATGTTGATCAAGTGCCGCGCACTTCTCAGCACTATACATCCTACAGCAAGGCAGGTGTCATCACTGCTGGGATCGATGGCCTCATGCATCTTCATTGTGCCAAATGCCAGGCTTTACATGCGGCCTCTACAGCAGTCCCTCGAAGATCAATGGACTCAGCACTCAGGCCGTTGGGAAGATCGTGTCTCTCTTCCTCAGGCGGCCAGGGACTCCATCAAATGGTGGATGAAACGTTCTCACCTTCTGCAAGGGGTCCCCTTTCACCAAGTACCTCCGACACAGACTGTAGTTACAGATGCCTCACTGCAGGGTTGGGGAGCGCACATGGGCCAGCTTCAGGTACAAGGTCTCTGGTCCGAGACAGAGAAAAGTTATCACATCAACTTTTTGGAGCTAAGGGCAGTCCATCTGGCTCTCAAGTCGCTGTACCCGTCCCTACAGTCCAGCTCCATTCAGATTCAGACAGACAACACAACAACAATGTACTATCTGAACAAGCAGGGAGGCACCAGGTCACGGGTCCTGTCTCTGGAGTCACAGACCATATGGAAGTGGCTTCTGGCGAGGAGTCTCACGATCGTAGCCGTTCACCTTCCAGGAACCTTGAACGTGCAGGCAGATGTTCTCAGCAGAGACTTCGTAGAAGCACACGACTGGGTGTTAAACGAAGAAGTCGCTCAGGACATTTTTCGGCAATGGGGAGTGCCAGACATCGACCTGTTCGCAGACGCGGCAAATACAAAATGCCCCGTCTTCGCGTCCAGATTCCCACAACAAGGATCACGGGGGAATGCACTTTTGATAGGATGGTCGCAGACATTGCTGTACGCTTTTCCACCTCTCCCTCTGATCCCTGCGGTCATACAGAAGTTTTACAGGACCAATGCCAGAATGATCCTGATAGCACCAGAGTGGCCGCGCCAGTGGTGGTATCCGGATCTCCTGCAGCTGTCCGAAGTCCCACACCGGAGGCTCCCTGTCAACCGGACCTGTTGACCAAGAACGAGGGGAGAGTATTTTATCCCAACCTCTCGTCTCTGCGTTTGACTGCATGGCTCCTGAAGTCATACAGTATGGACATTTAGACCTTCCTGCTGATTGTATGTCTATTCTCAAGGAAGCAAAGAGACCCTCCACTAGGAAATCTTATGCTTTCAAGTGGAAGAGATTCTACCTGTGGTGCAAGGACAACCAGTTTGATCCGACTAAAGGTCAGGAGCAAGTGATTCTTCCCTACTTGTTATACTTGGCAAAGTCAGGCCTACAATATCCCTCCATCAGGGTTCACCTAGCTGCTATAACAGCTTACAGGAAGTCCCCGACCCAGGGTTCATTCTTTCAGATGCCAGTGGTAAAGGATTTTCTAGAGGGTCTCAGGAAGGTTTACCCCCCAGTGAGATCTCCCTCTCCTCCCTGGGAACTTAACATTGTGCTTACGAAACTTATGGGTGCTCCTTTCGAGCCTATTCATAAGGCATCTTTGCAGCATTTGACCTGGAAGGCTGCTTTTTTGGTAGCCATCACTTCTGCACGCAGGGTGAGTGAGATTCAGGCCCTGTGCTGTAAGGCACCTTATACTGTTTTTCATGCCAATAGGGTGGTGCTACGTACACATCCGAGCTTCCTCCCGAAGGTGGTCTCGGATTTTCACATCAATCAGGTTATTACGCTGCCCACTTTCTTTCCTAAACCTTCAACTCCCCCGAGAGATCATTACACTCTTTAGATCTCCGGAGAGTGCTGAAGTTTTACCTTGATAAAACTCACACACTTAGGAAGTCTGACCGGCTTTTTATTAACTACGGTTCTACTAACACCGGTCTAGCTGCATCTAAAAGATCCATCTCTCGATGGATTGTCTCTTGTATAGCTTTATCCTACCAGTTAGCTAACAAGACCTTACCAGGCAGACCTAAAGCGCACTCTACCAGAGGGAAAGCCTCTACCACAGCTCTCCTTCGCAATGTGCCAATGTCTGAAATCTGTAAGGCAGCCACATGGCGGTCGGTTCATACCTTCACACGTCATTACTGTCTAGATTCTGATGCACAGGCCGATGCCCAGGTGGGGCAGGCCTCTTTGAGGAATTTGTTTGCATGATTGCAATTTGAATGTAATGTTCTGTATACTCCGTTGCTCGTCCGCAAGGTACTGGGTATGGGCTTGCTACTCTATTCATAGATTATGACTATTGATGAGTATCCCCTGGATGAGAAGGATTAGTTACTTACCTGTAATCCTAGTTCTCATCCAGGGGTATACTCATCATAGTCATAAGCGACCCTCCCTCCTCCCCGGACGAGCATCACTGGAGTTCTTCTATGTTATTGCATCCTCTACTCAGGTGTCTCTACATTATACACCGTCAAAAGAACTGACCTAACTGTCACCTGTGGTGCATGATGGGAGCAGAGGGTCTCTGGCAGGCCTTAAAGGCACGGTACCCTAACCCTTGGAAGCCTTAAAGGCAAGGTGCCAGTTTTTCTTTTTGTCTTGTTTCATTATTACTCTGCAATGCAGCCTACAGGCGAATGCCTGCAATTACAAGTTTTTCCTTGTGGCAATAAAGCATTGGTATATCACAATTATGCTGTGAATGTACTCTTTTCCTTATGGGTTAGGAGAGTATTTGTTTTACAATGCAAACCTATGTAATTTCGGCAGTTCTGCCATGTTGGAAACTTTTTAGGCTGCATTTATATGTTTCACATATGTGTATATATATATTTATATATATATATATATATTTCTATATACTCCGGGATCCCGCACGTGGGCGGGGATTATTCATAGATTATGACTATGATGAGTATACCCCTGGATGAGAACTAGGATTACAGGTAAGTAACTAATCCTTCCACCCCTTCGGTGGTAAGCAGTCTAGCATTCGTACTATCCAGGGACCAGTCTTCCAGAAGTTCCACTCCCTTCTCTGTTGGAGTTTATTAATTCCAAAGTTGTTACAAAAGGCTAGATCTACTAACTCGCAGTACCCAGCTCAAAACTCCCGACAAGGCGCCAAGTCATTTAAAAGGCACAAGCCCATATTTCACCTTCCCTTACTGCACTCCACTTACCTATCGAAAAATGCATCTTTTTCAGACTGCTATGTATGGCACTTCTGACATTTTATGAGTATGGCCTTATTTAAATCTATAAACTATTTCAGCCTTATTGTCCGTTGACAAACCTCAAGTCTTCCTCTGACTCCTGTTTAGGTTGAATCCTTATTGGGAACATGTTGCTAGCTGACATGGAAAGCAACTTCTGCCATTTAACTTTAAAAAAAAAAAAAAAAAAAGAATTCTAATAGCACTCCATGAGCGTATATGCATTTTCCCACTTCTCCCAACACGTTTTTTTCATAACATTAAAATGTTCTACTTTCAAAACCGTTTTCCTTTGATCTGCTGTCTGTGCGTTTACAGTTTTATATAGATTTGCCCTTTCAATTGCTCTCCCATGCACTATCAGTTTTAGTCTAGGGTCTTTCCTATAATATTGCATGCATATTTATTTTCTTACTGTTAACATTATAATTGAAAAAACTTTAACCTTGCTTTTCCCAAGCATCCCATGAGAGTGCATGTACCCACACCACCACCACACATTTTGCCTTGTATTTGATGAAACTTTGACTGGAGTGCACTGGGTTCCTGCTAATCAGGTCCCCAGTGCCAGTTTTCTTTACCCAAAACAGGGTAACTGGTCAATTGATCCTCCGTTGACCAGGCGTTTAGCACTTAGGGAATAGGTACTACACAGGGTCCCTAAGTGCTGCAACATATCTTGTGCCACTCTAAGGGACCATTTTGGAGTCTGGTAGAATTAGGTCCTCTGGGATAGGGTTATGCCCACTTCCCACAGGATGTGGTCATATAGAGGGTGTAGTCACCCTAAAGGTGGGTAGCCCATTGGCTACTACCCGACACTCCCTGTAACACCCCTAAATACAGTATTTAGATGGCACCCCTGATGCCAGGACCTCAGATTCGACGGACACAAAGGAGTGGACAAAGAAGATTGCTGACCCGAGGAGCAACAACTGACTTGGCGCCAACCCTGCCAGCCTGCCTGCTGCACCCAACACTTGTGGCGAAACACTCATCCTGCTGCTTTGCAGACTCCCAAGAGAGCTTCCAGTGCTTCGCAAATCGCCAGAGAACTCCAGTGGAGTAGAGGAGCTTCTCCCCTGCAGCCACAGGCACGAAAGATGCAAGGTCCGGTTCATTGTCCTGCTTACCCAGACTACGGATGCTGCAGAGGAAGAGGTCGCCATGCTCCCACAGATTGGATCTGTCCTCTTTCCAAGTGTGGGGATGTCTAGACCTTCCGGAGCCGCAAAGTACCAATACCTGGGGTACCGGTCCCCTTGCTGCAACCAAAGCTTGTTGTGTCCAGCCCGGACACCAACACAGAGGAAGATCGACTTGTACGTCGAAGGACTTCAGGGACAGTGAGACCCACATACAGTGTGGCCTAGCTTTCCTGTTTGCCCCTTTTCTGCAGAACCAAGACAGTGTGAGCCTCCGACCGCTGCCTCCCGACACCTCAAAGTACCTATACACCCACACCCCACTGCCAGAGTCTGAGGAAGGTGACGGTTCCAATGGGGTCCTGAGACCCTCAAAGGCTGAGCCCACACTTGGGTTTGCCCAGACTGGACTCCCAGTTGCTGTCTGCAGCCTCTTTGTGCAGGACCCCTTAACCGCAAGTGCCTCTTGCAGCAAGAACCAGACACCTAAAAGCACCACTGCACCCAAGCCCCCCAGCCCGAGAAGTGGACCAATGGGGTCCCTACATGCCCGAGCTTCTGAAGGACTGAGCCCCCCCCTGTGGGTTCGCCCAGACTGGCCTCCCAGTCCCAGCTTGCAGCCTCTTTACAACCAGACCATTCCCCATTGAAGTGAACAGGGCACACAACGCTGAAATACACCTCTGCACCCAGGTGTCCCAGTGCCGCCCGAAATGACCTGTTGGTGTGGCCTTGGACCTTGCCCCATACTCTCCTTGAGTTCACGGAGAAAGGCCCTGTAAGTTGCTGATAAGTGCCCAAATACAGTTTTTTACCCCCATAGGATAGCATTACCGCTGCAGAAATTGCACTGGGTCAACTTTTGAAACCTGTAAAAATGAATATCTCAAAGTACTTACCCAATTCCGATGATATTGGGATCTAAAAATATATACAAATCTGTGTTTTAAAAAAATTAATTTGTTTGATTTCTTTGAGTGTCTCTCACTTACTGCCTTTGTGTGTGCAGTAAATGCTTTGCACTACCCTCTGATGAGCCTTACTGCTCAGACACACTACCACAAAAGAGAGCTGTTGGGTTATCATTTGTGCCTCTGTCAGCCAATTTGGGTTTTTCTGGACTCTTTACACAGTGTACCTAATTTTGGTCCACTATATAAAGAGCCAGCTTGCTACATGCGCTCCTCTGTTTGCTCCCACCCCCCTCCACGTTGCTCTGTTGCTCCACTCCCTGCATCCTGCCTGTTGCTTTTCCTACCCACGCCCTCCGTGTTGCTCCCCCCTGCAGACCCATGTGTTATTTATGCCCGCCTTCTGTTTGCTTCCTCTGCCTTCATGTTGCTTCTCAGCCCTCTGCAATTCTGCTGTGTTGCTTCCCCCACCTGCATTCCACAGACCTGCATTCTTTGCCCACGCGTTTTTATTTATTTTTTCTACTGATCCAACTTGGATCAGTAAAATAAAATGCTCTGGTCATTCCGTAGGTGTGTGCATTCTTGGTGTGCACACCAACAACCAAAATGCTGCAGCCAGCCGCTTAGGTTTTTTCCTTGTTTGCTATGTAGCATGGTTACAATTATTGGCAAAGTCAATAGGTCCCAAAGGCGAGGCCTTTTGCCTTTGCCAATGCTTGTTAAATATTCCACAAGCCTGCAGCCTGGGACTGGCAGCCACACTTTTTCCTACTTAATACGCAAAGCCAAAAATGATCTTTCCCTCATCACTGGATTGACATGGATCATTTCAACAACTATTGAAAGTTCAGAATGTTTGGTTTTCCTTCATTAGATGGGACATTGTAAGGCTTGATGAGCACTCCCTTGTGATGTATATGGGTTTAGCTCCTGGGCAAACTGTTCCAGGATAGTACTTTTCCTCTTTATGAATAAATTATCCTGATTAAGGAAGCTGCAGAGAAGAAACCACTGATATCCTGGGATTCAATAAACACTGGTTTAGCTATGTAACAGTTAAGGTTTAAGTCCTGGTACCTGAAGCCAAAGGCCCATGATTAACTTGTCCCCTTCTATGCGGTCCTTCCTTGATTCTGCAATGCAGAAGCAACTCCAATTGTTCAAAATAGGCACATTCGCTGCCAATAGTGCCTTTGAAGCAGTATTGCCGGACCACCTCCTCTATAATAGTTATGGAGTCCTTTTGAAGCTATATTCTTTTCTTCCTCGGGAAGCATGTGAAGATGAAGCAATTCAGGGTAAAAAAACAAGCATGTTCTTCCCACCTCAGCTGAGGCAAAGAAAGGTTCCAGTTGATTCCCTGGTGGACCAGTGCTCTGCAGCATGTGGGAAGGCCCACACCACGCTGAAGTAGAGGTGGAAGTTCTCTTCCCTAGACACAGTACACCAAAGACTCAAAGGTGTCCTCTCGGTGATTAAAAAGGCACCACAACTGCCGCAGCCGCTACCACCCAGGCCACTTGTGCCTTAGCCAGCTAGCAGCTGAATCATGTTTTGCAAAATGTAGCAAGGCTTCTCTCTAAGACTAATGGAGTCAATTCACCCCCAGGGAGGGGCATGCGTACTACTCTTACTACTTTTTTGAAGATAAAAGGGAGTGGGACTGCACCTCTTTCTGGATCCTTACGATATATACTGGATGCTAAAGTTGGCTGCTCCATACACATGCTGCTGGCATTATTCTCTAGAGGCATTCTTCCAGAGCAAAGGTACATTTTGGCAGACGTCTCTGTTAAACTGTCTATCCTCAACGTGCCTATTGCCACTTTCTTTCACCTCTTCCCTTCTTTAGTGTCAAATGTTGTGGAATCTGCACACAGGATGGCAATGGGAAATGGTCATGGGGCAAGAGTAGTATAAACTAACCTTTATGGTAACTCCATTAAGTCCATAGGTTCTTTCTCATTACATTCGCTTTCCCTCTCACCAATGAGCCATCTGTCAGAAATCATTCTCAGTGGCTTATTTCCATGGTGTCTGGAGTGCTAAGCCTCTCTAAATAAAGCAGCTTTTGGTGTAGTATCTTGACCTGCCACCAGGTGCAGGGATACCCACAGGTGGACAAAGGTGAAGAGCTTGGGGGCATAGTGTTAACTGAATCATGATAGTTAACTTTATCCTTCTATAATAAGTTTGTAATTGTTTTGTTAGTCACTTCGCAGCCACAAAACCTACTACATATTTTATTATACCTGTAGCAATCCAGTTTGAAGCTCACCTATTACCATTTGTTAATCGATTAGCACAAATACAGATTTTTCTGTAGAATGTTCTCTGTCAGCAGTCCATATACCCATGGTTAGCATCCCTGAACCTTCTGTCACTGTCAAACCACTGCTACAAATGACACTAGTCATTTCCTCTAGAAGCAACTCCTTTCTCTGCACAGAACTTAACCTTAGGAATTTCAGAAAAATCATTGTACTCATCTGTTCCGATTTGCCTTTTACATCTATTTGTTGCTTGACCTTTTTATTTGCTGCCCCTACCATATTTACTGAATCTGTTTAGCCTCCCGTGTCCAAAAATTATCTGAATATGGTGTGGATGCCACCCAAACCCAGGTAAATGCAGAGCTGCAATAATGCACTATTCTTATTCCTTGGCATTTAGAATGGTTATTCAGGCATACATACATTTTCTGAGGTTGAGGCTCACAGGTCTGCTTTTTTCACTTACAAGTGTTGCTAATTGGCTAACATTCTGCCCCTTGTTTATTCATATTTGTATGAAGTGATTACAGCTCTTTTGGGACTGAAGGTGGGTCTGGTTTATCCTTAAGTATACAGTTGTCGATCAAATAAAGCCAGCAAAAATAAGGTTATGGTATCCCCTCAACAGATACTGTACAGTTGATCCATTCAAGAGTGCTTCAGTGCACAGGAGCTTTGTTCAACTCTGTTCAAAGCTGTACATTTATGAAAGTAGAGAGATCAGTGGACTGGTCACATTCAAAATTGGAATGCATTCCTTTCTGTTTTTATGATCAGAGGCAACATGGATCCAGTGATCCCCTAAGGTCATTGAACCTCCACTGAGACCTTTCTATACCAGGTGAGGAGTGAGTAGCCCTATGGGTAAAGGAGTGAGGAGCAAATAATAAAATTAAAACAACAAAAGAAATGAAACCAGGTTGCTGTTAACCTGCAAGAAAACGAAACAATGTTTTACTTTCAGATAATCCTCAATGCGTTTCCAAGAGATGCGCACTCTGAATAGGTACCTTACTTACATAAAAAATTATATTTTGGACTCAGTAGTGGGGTGGCCAAATATGTTTGGCCCTGGACTATCATATCTTTCTGCTGCTTCTGTTTCCTTACATCCGCTAGCTCATGAGGGGTTTCTTTCTTCGGTAAAGCCAAGAAGACAAAAACTTGAGTGAGGGTTTACCTTCGGCTCTCGTAATTTAGTCTTATTTTCCTGCAGATCCATATGTTGCAGGTGTTGTTTTTTTATCACCACAGGTCTGTCCAGTATGTTGGAGTCATTATTCTTGTCCCCTCAAAGTCTGTCCAGTATAAACATTCAGAATGCCCTTCTAACAGCAGTACCAAGACTTCTTGACTGTATAAAAATACACTTTAAAACATGATGACCAGTTTTTAAGATCCTCTCCGGGGGAAATGTCATAAATCAGTTTTGGCTCCAGGTTCAAAATAGAGTTTTGACAAATGAGCACACTTGTCTGGCTGATGTGCCTTGTTTCCAGCTGTGACCTTCAGCTGATCTACCAGAGGCCAGCTACGGCTAAGATTTCTGCCAGTGCGGACTTCTTTCTTGAGACTCCTTTGGGTCTCGGTGCAAAGTGCAGGAGGTGTATATAGGCATGCAGTGAAAATGTTTTATCCAAAGGGAGTCACTGTTCCTATTGAGGAGAAGAGGTAGAGAGATAAAAAAAGGTACTCAAGTCGTGTGCTACTCTGTGTGTGGGGAACAGTGTGTCCTCATCTTGATGCCCTCACACACCCCGAAGGATGTCATGCTTCATCATTGGGCTGGTGCTCCTCGTCGGGCCGGCGATGCAATGCCCTACAGGTCCCCCGAAGGGTCTATTTATCGGAGATCTTTTTGATGAAGCCGTGTGGGTGCGTGGGGGTAAGTGGCAGTGAAGTCCTAAATGTGTGCTTTAAAAGATGGCTGGAGGGGGGAGTGAGGAATTTTATTAAAGTAATCCCTCTGTCATCGTTAAAAACAAAGTGGAAAGTGCTGCTGTAGGGGATATTATGTCCCTTTGTAGCTAACTATTTATGGATATATTCTCCGGTCAACATGTTTCGCGCTTTTGCACGGTCAAGTTCAAATTATAGAAAGAGAAGTGTATCCAGTGGCCTAATTTAATCCAGTGCCACTGAAAAGATAAAGGGAGTAGTGTTTCCCTTAAAAAATGGGAAAATGTCCCATGAGATCGGTTTGAGGTCACTCGAGATGGTTGCTCGATGTGTCCGGGGCCGTTGCACCTGTGTGCCTCTCGCCGGCGGAGACCGTGCAAAAGCGCAAAACATGTTGACCGGAGAATATATCCATTAGGGATATATAAATAGTTAGCTACAAAGGGACATAAAATCCCCTACAGCAGCACTTTCCACTTTGTTTTTAACGATGACAGAGGGATCACTTTAATAAAATTCCTCACTCCCCCCCTCCAGCCATCTTTTAAAGCACACATTTAGGACTTCACTGCCACTTACCCCCACACACCTACACGGCTTCATCAAAAAGATCGCCGATAAAGAGACCCTTCGGGGGACCCGTAGTGCATTGCAGCGCCGGCCCGACGAGGAGCACCAGCCCAATGATGAAGCATGGCATCCTTCGGGGTGTGTGAGGGCATCAAGATGAGGACACACTGTTCCCCACACATAGAGTAGCACACGACTTAAGTACCCTTTTCCTCTCTCTACCTCTTCTCCTCAATAGGAACAGTGACTCCCATTTGATAAAAGTTATACACTTGGGAGCACGAGTCACTGGACCTCTAATTAGCTCCTAGTGTCCCCTCTCTTAATAAATAGGACGATGCAGTGAAAATGGCCAGTGAGGTTGTCTACACTCTCGATACATCACAAGTACCCAAAAGCTCCCTTCATCCTCCACGAGAGGTGAGCGCTGTTGCTCCTCTTAATAAAAAAAAGAAAACCTTGAGTAAAGCTCGATGTATATCAAATTGAGATGGCAATAAGGAAAAAAATATCACAGTATATTGCAGCTGTTACAACATCCTTTTCAAAAATTTTGAGCTCCAAAATACTTTTATGTATCAAGCTTGCCATTTTGTTTAACAACTTTTTCATACCACAACGCAGGCCAAGATCATGTGCTACCTAGGGATAATACAGCCACTTGTCTTAAAAGCCCCACAGATCTAGACAGTTCAGAGCATAGTCTACTGTCTATTTACAGTCTAGGTTATCTGCTTCTAGTAGTATTCTTCCTTTACCTTTCTGGCATCGTCTGATGAAATATGGAGGGCATGGGTATTCTCATATCCTTACAAATATAATGCGGAAAATGTTAATTTGAGGCATATCCCAGTCTCCTGTCAATAAGTTACTGGTGGAGAAACCAAGAAAGTGGCTGACATTTAACTAAAGGTGCTTCATAACCAATGAGTATAGCTTTCACCTGATCGATGTTTGTCATATACTTGTCTTCCATCTTGCAACCTCCGCTGCTGCTCTTCCAGTGCTGTCATCATTCCCCTTAGCTGGAAAACCAGATCAGGAGGCCAGACTTTCTCCCATTTCTCGGTCAAACTTTGGAACTCCCCGCCCCTAGACCTAAAATCACCTCTGACTGTTCTGGCTTCTGCAAAAAACTCAAAACCGGACTACTTATCCTTTCCCGTTAGCACCAGGACACTCTTTACAGGTAATCGTGCACTATAAAAAACTACATTACATTTGTACAGGAGGGTTGCAGTCCCTTCATTGGAGACCCATATGTCTGTAGCCCAACCTTTCAGGAAACTGACGGCCCTATTGAGGGTCTTCCATTTAGTATTTGAAAACTACTGAAGCAAAGATTACAACCATTGTAAAGCAATTTCATCAGACTACACAGCATCAGGTTTATTTATTCACCATGTCTCGGTCATCAAGGTGGTGGGTTCCCTCAATTGGCAGAGCTCATGTTGAGTACTGTTTTTCCAAAGAAGTAATTATCCACTTAAATTTGTTGAGCCCCGTCCGCCTCACATTCATCCTAACTTGTTTTCATTTCTCCCAAAGACAAAATGCCAATGTGCCATTACAAGGCACTGCATGATATTGTCAATTGTGAAGGTCTGGACTGATCACTTTATGCAGGGAAGTAATGACCCTAGTTTGTGAAGTATCTTCTAGCATGGCTGCCCACCCCACACGTATGGCGGAAACCAGAACAAAGACCGGTTCTTTGAGTAGATAGAAGACTGCTTTGTGTGAGTGGAGCATTGCCAAAGGGATATGGCAAAGCTGTTTTCATCAGCATTAGTGTTTGTTTTAAAGTTGGTCTTCTATCCACCAGCTGCAGCAGCACCATTAGCCTTTTGCTCTGAGTGAACTAAGAGGCTTGTCTTCATTTGCACATTTACTCGGATTCCCTTCATTTGGTAGCTCTACGATAACCGGGGACTGTGATCTGAAAAGCTTATAACTTTCAAAGGAAGGTTAGATTTGTTAGGCCTGCTTATATTTTGTCTTGGGAAGTTCACTGCGAAGGGGCTTTCTGTAATCTGCTTCATGGGTTCTCCAAAGAGGACAAGGTGCCCCACCAGTTCCATTCTTCAGCGGCATGCTTCTTTCAAATGTGGTGGAGGCTAGATGGTAGAGTAACACACAGTTAGACCGCATGTAGCTAAAATGTCATTGGTGTGATTTGAGAACTCTACGACCTTTTATGTCAAATAACTCCTGTTGGAATGCACCGTTTCCTTTGCAAGTGCAAGGGTTCCTGTTTCAGCCATTTGTTCCATCTTCAAGCATAACCCAGAGTACAGACACATTTTCGTTTTAGTAAATATTTTCAGTTCTAAAAATAGCAGCCAGTAATTTCCCTCTACTCTGTTATGCTTAAAACTAATGAGGCTTTAAATCTAGTCTTGATACATGCGCTCTCTCACTCTTGGCTTAAATTGTCCTTTACATTGTTGTAGTTTAAACCCCTATTCTGTTATGGTGTCACATAACTTGAGACATGCAATCTAACTTGTAAAATCGTTGTTTGATCGTCTGTTTTGTTGGTTTTTGTGTGCATTTATTTGATAGTTTTAGTATTCGTTTTGAAATAGTTAACATGAGTAATGTGCGTTTTATCTTGAAATATTTGTATAGGTGGGGGAAACGAAGGACTAATTGTTTTTGTATTTGTTGGGGTAACTTGCTTTTCAGAACTACTTTTTCATTAAGGAAAACTATTGTTTTTTTTTTTTTTAAGTTTTCAGAAGTCCTTGAACAGTATAAAAACGTGTTTTCAAACTCCTGTTATTAAAAAATGCATTACAAATACATGCATTCTCTTTGCAAACGTTTATATTAACAAAAATGGAAAACTGGTGTGCTTTCAAAATGTGTAAGGCATTAAGCGTGTATCTGTGTTGCAAGTGGAGTCAGGAGTGCAAGACTTGAATGTGTTTTGTAAGGTCTGTGTGGGACGAGCGTCTTTCAAACACATGTAGAGTCAGGAGTCTTAGCAGTGTATTTGCCAGGTGTGTATCATGTTGTTTAGTGTATATGTATTTAAAGTTTGTATTGCATGGAGTAAGTGTATTAGCTGTATCGGTTACAGTGTATATTGAATTAGGAGTATGTGTTCTCAATGTTTGTCTCAGGAGCATGTCTTTGAAGAGTGTATACATTCTGAAAATGGGATCATGTGTGTTATTACTGGTTTGGACGGGTTGTGTATTACGTGGAGTGTTTGCATTGCGTGACTTTGAGCATTTGTATCTGTCATGTGGTTCAAGCGTGTACGTCGGTGTGAGTCCATATGGATTCCAGATTTTAGTGTCTGTCAAGCATTTATAAGGAGGCACGGATGTGATCAAAATGTGTAAGGCATCTGGCATGCGTATATGTAAAAAGAAAGGAAGCCAGATAGACAATATTCTATTTGATGGTGAAACATTAGAAGGAGGAATGGGCATACTAAAGTTACAAGCAACAATGGGTCTAATGGGTATAATGGAGATGCAAGAGATGACTTAATAAGGAAAATGTATGTAATAAAGGCTATTACAAAAACAAAAGTAATTCCAGTAATAGTCAACAAGGTATTACATACTGGCATATTTTAATTGGCGTCTTTGATGCATACAATTTTCTTTATGCATGTTATTTTTTATTTGATTTAAAAAAACATTTAAACTACTGCTGATTTTCAGGGGCATGACATGAAGAATAAACTTTGGGTGACGGTCTTGGGAGGAGTTGTTTGAAGCATGTGAGTGTATTGTGTATGATATGAACATTAAGCCTGGAAAATGTTCCCTTGATTGACTTGGCTCAGGTGTGGTCAGTTCCTCTACAGTTAAACATTTAACACCAAATGTGAGCTTGGCATGAGTGTATGTGGTTGAGAATTGGAAATCTGTGAAGCGCTCGTGTTGAATGCTGGCAGTGATATCTGACCATTCCACGTTCAATAAAATGATAGTTATTGAGATGGGTGGCAATGTGTGCAGTTACCCCCCCCCCCCCCATCTCTAAACATTGTACATAATGCAGTCTGTATGTATCAGTAGATTTGAGTTTAATAAAAATGATAAATCATTGATTGACTTATGCGATGCGTCATTTAAGTTCCCAGTATGAAACTTTTACAACACTCGCCTGTTTTCTTGAAGCATGTATTGTAAGAAACTGTTATTTATTTTAACCAGTTTAATGAAGGCCGATCCAGCACAGATTGCATTACATTAATTAATAGTGGATTTGCTATAAAATTGTTTACCTTTTTCCTATTTAGATCCAAAAAGTTAGTCCAAGAATCGGACCAGCATCTAAAAGACATTGAGAAAGTTTTACAGAACGACAAGCGCTATTTGGTGCTCGACTGTGTGCCCGAGGAAAGGCGCAAACTAATTGTGTCATATGTGGACGATCTGGATCGCCGGGGGCCCCCGCCGCCTCCCACAGCATCTGAACCCACCAGGCGGTCGACAAAATAATCCTGAAAGACGCTGTGGATGGAAATGTGGAAAAATGCTTGCATGAGCCACCTGTCAGTTTTTTTTACATGTGCATTAAAACGAACGTACGGTCAAAGAAAACCCCCTTGATCGGAGGAGCAGAGGAAAAAGCAGCATTTCTGAAGAGAGAATGGCCTTTGTACAAAAAATGAATCCATACAATATTTATGCTTTCTTTGTGTAGCATGGATTGTCACAAATATGAAATCTTTAATTCTGACTTGTGACATTTAAAAGAAATAACCTGTAGTATTAGTTTGCATTTTTCTCCCTTTTTTTAAATTTTTATGGAAGAAACGGCCATAATGACCCTGAACATTCATGATACTGGTAAGTCAGCAAACGGTTGTGGAATTTTCCTTTGCGGTTGAACAGTCTGAAAAGAAGGCTCAACCAATTTCAACTGAAGGAAGTGGTAAACAGTGATATTTTATTTGAGCTACTTTTTCAAATGGTAGACCATGAAATTCTTGCAAAGGGTTATTTTTTTCCCTTCTGTTTGAATGAAAATATTTCACAGCTGGTCTGCCTGATGTTCTCTGAAAGATGCCGCAATACCGTGATGTTTACGCACCTTTGTTAACTCTGTACTATTGGAAACAGTAAAATTAATAGTTCCTGTTTTTAAGTTTCAAGACAGTCAAAGATGATTTTGTTTCATTGCCGTTTTCAGTTGGTACCCAAGTCTGCTTTTAATGTCCTCTCGGCGGTATCGATGAAGCTGGTTGCTTTGTTCGAGAGAAAGTTTGTCTGCAAAGTTCTTGCTCAGCTATGTGCTGTGAAGATCACCCAGTGATCAATAGGCCCAGGACGACTGTAAAAATATATTTTTATTTGCAATGAAGACTTCTTCATCCATTTCTAGAATACACAGGCTAAATCTTTTCAACTGTATACTCCTGTTTGAATGTTGAACTTGTGTTTCTAGAGTTTAATCTTGAAACGTTGGAATTGTTCAGTTTCTGTATTTGAACAACAATAAACCAACATTTTTTTATACACAGCTTGGAAAATTTTATGCCAGTGTTCTTCATGCACACTTGAATCTGACTTGCAGTACCACCTGATGAAGAAACGTCGTTGTTTCAGCAGTCTGTTGCCTGTGTAGGTCTCAAATATGGGACCGTTTTGTTTAACATGGAGAGGAGGAATGTTGCCTTTAAAGTAGTTAATGTGCTTCTATTGCCATGACCTTCATGGAACACTAAGTTTTGTGGTTGATATGCCCACATCATTTATGTTAATCCAGTGGATTTGGCTTTGAATATAGTGGTCAGATTTGGTACCTACATTTCTGTTCGGTTTCTTGACAGAATAGAAGCTTTTAAAGCTTTCCTAATTAACTTACTTTTACTTTGTTGAATCTGATTGATGGTTGGGTCATCCTTAGGCTGGGGTTTTAGTAGACAGCTCTTAAGTCCCTCCTCTCTGCTTTTGACTCAGAAAATTGCTGCAGTCATAAAAAAAAATAATCCTTAAGAAAGGTCTCTTGTCCATACACGTTCATGCTGAATTTCCGTATTGTAATGCGGGCAGGAGCTGCAATTTCCTGCCATTGGTTGCACATGTCTATGTTCAGAATTATCCTTTTGTCATTCCCTGACTTGGTAATGATTGGGGTAAAATGAGCATTGTTTGCGCTGCAGCGAGGTCTCAACAACTTCTTACACCATCCAAGTAAATTCGCAAATCAAGCTAAGCTAGATTCTGTAAAGAGCAATAAATGAAACACCAATTATTTTCAACAGCTGGTAGTCCATAGTGAACTTTCGTTTTCCTCTCCTCATTTATGGGTACAACATAAGCTCAAGTAAAATGAGTTAAGCGCTTGAGTATTTATTTTGATTTAAAGTCCTCTTTTTGTCTTCAGGTGAAAGTAAAGACAAAAGTGCCATTATGACATGTAGGTGCATAAGGAAAAACCGCTATGCCATGACCAGGTTCACTAAGACCTTGGTTTGCTCTAATTAAATGCATAAATAGATTTACTTACTGTTGTGTTGTTAACACAGGCTTCTCCCTAAAAAGTTGTGAAGTAGTCAGTCCAGGATTATTAAGCAACTTTTGGTGTTAAACTTCTACTCTCGTATGTCTTTGACCAAAAGATTTTTTAAGGATTCTTCTTAACCACAACATAGCCTTTTAGATAGTTTGGTTTAGCCGTATTAATATTGGATATGGATCTTAAATACACATCATCTCCAGATGTACATCTCAAAAATTAGATTTGACAAACACCAAAGGTGGCCTAGCCAGTTCTGAAGGAAGAACACTGACACTTAGGACTTTTTCCATTGCAGCTGAGTTGCTTTCCTTATTTAATTAGAATGGGCAACTTAGATTTCCAGAAACTTGTCAAAACCTGATTGTTCCTGCATTTCCTGCTATACATACTTGGTTCTTGGATTAACATATTCCGTCTGCACTTCCTATAGATTAGCGCTCTCTGAAATAACTTGTGGTATCCTTTAACGCAATACAAGTTCACACATTTAGCATTAAATGTGACAGGCACCAGGCAAGGCTTCCTCTATAAAGCATGTCAACCCAATTACTTTGGGGATTTTAGACATGTATTATTGATTGGGAGGTTGCTGGTATGGATACTTCACATCAATAAGTAGTCCAAATTCTTTTGTAGAAGAACATGGTAACCCTTGGTTTGTCTGGCGGAGCAGCCTAGCCTGGGGGAGGGCGGGGGGGGGTGGCATCGGTTCAATATAGTTTAACATTAATTGCAGCATTTTTAGTCATTGTCGTCAGCACCTCTAGATGTTAAATGGTTTTGCCAGTGCGTGGGGAGTTTGAGAATGTATAAAGTGTGCTTCACCAATTGGTTACCTCATGAAATGTGGTTTTGTGGCAGACATTGCAAGAATTATATGATTGCTTAATTTCTCAACTTGAATCTTTGCCTCCGTGGCAATTGAACAGATTGTATGAAAGACACTTGCATCTCTTGAAATATGTACTAGTTCGCTTTTTAACTATTGTACATTTGAAGTCTATTAAACTGCTAAATTTATTTTCAAATGTTTGAATGGAAAGAGTGGTTTATGTTCATCACAATGTACTTAAGTCGTCAAGCACCTTCCTCCCTGTAACGTGCATTTATGTAAATCCTAATTATGGGGCCGCCAAGTCAGGCGTTAAATGTGTATCTTTGTGGAGTTACATAGTGTGACAGCACCAGTAGTTATGGTTGCATCCCAGTTTGATTTATTAGCACCCAAACTTCCACAACAGCTTACCACTGCTCTAAATTATTTGCCAGGTTTACTAAAATGTAGTTACAATAGAGTGAGCGGGGAAGAGTATGAGTTATAAATAGGGCCTCTGAAATTGTGATGCAACTGTGCTTCGCATCTATTTCTGAATTTGCAACACTTGCACCATAATCTATCTACTTCTAGCTCATAGGTGTCCACAAAATATTTGTTTTTATCAAAGATGAATGAAAATATACCCCTAAGTCTGCATTAAAGAGGTGAGACTTACACCACTATGGTGTTAATAGTCCTTGTAGACAGACTTTGGTTTTTGGTGGCCTGGAGGTTGGAGATGTGTAAACCTGGTTTGTGGCTGCAACAGTTTAAAAAAAAAAAAAAGAAACTGCAAATTTAAACCGAATAAATTGATTCATTCATTGGTGAATTTTGTTTCACTCCTGTGTATTCGTGTTTACTTAGCAAAGTAGAGTAGCAGTTATTTCAAAATGGCACTCCTAGTTTAAAATAATTGTAAACATTGTGCTTATTTTTTAATGTCCTATTTCTTGAAACTTTAAGTACCTCATGGCAACAACACTTCCATGGTTGATTTGTGCGCTACAGTAATTTTCTAAAGGGTTTATTTCTTGTTGAAACACGTGTTTCCAGTGGCCTTAAAGTGTAGCCGCATAGTAAACCCTGAGACTGAAGCAGCTTGTGCGCCCAAGAATATGTCCTCAGTCAAACTTCTTTATGGGCTGAATTTTCTACTTATAACGCTAAAACTACTAAACGTCTCCACTTCAGATTTGTCATGCAGCCAGAGTTTACCTCACACAACTTTTTTCGTATTGCAATGGAAAAACTCCCTGAGTTTTTTGTTGCTGTTCCCCAAAAACAAATTTTGACTGTGCATTGTGTGAATTGTGTGCGTCATTGAATTTGAAACACCCTCACTAATTATTTCATTGGATGAATTGAGGTTTAAATTGTCTGGGAGCAGCCATTTTGCATTTGTGAATCCTCTAACAATAATGACTGTAAACATTGCTTGCCCCACAGTTCACATATTGGCATGTGGGTCTGAAAGAACTTGGGAGCTGTTGGCATGATATTGTGTGACAAATAGCACATCCTATGAGCATATTTTATCACACGATTACCAGGTCCCATGAATTTTGGTGATGAGAATGTGTCTTGACAGGGGGGTCCTTGATTTGCCAATTCATAAGTAGTGTAAACCCTGTTGTCAACCCTTCTCCTCTCCTAAATTATAGATATAGTCCAAAGTTACCAGTTATTATATAAAAGCAATCTTGGCTTCACCATTATTCCACCTACCTCTTCTTCTACTGGATCAACTGCACCTGACCTCAGTGTGCAGCTGCGTTATACTTTGGTTCCTATTGCTGCACATTGTCCTAACTGTCGGTTTGAGGAACGTCTCATTGTGTATTTTATAATTCAATGAAGGTTTCTAGTGACACAATTGACAGAGTCCAAAGTTTAAATGCCATCAGAAGCCAGGATTGCCATTGTTGGATTATAATAATAAACATGTTATCCGTTATTTATTTTTTATGCTGCATTCTTCGTTTGCTGTAGAATGACACAATGGTAGAGTATTTTGAAAAAGTAAATTGTTTCTTTGAATCAGTAAATTGAATGCTGCAGTTTAGGTTTTATTACTGCTAGTCGATAGATGAGATTTTAAAGTACTGTTTTTCGTTTTTAAAAATTTGCTTTAGCATGATAAGCCTGGAGAATTCAGGGTTTAAACGTTGCTGGTTGTGGGATTTAGCTAAAAAAAAGTCAGCTGTCTGTATGGATTGTTTACTTTGCTTGGGCAGAATGCCGAGTAAACAGAAGAAACTGTTTTCATTGAATACTTACTTTGGATTAACCAAAGGGATTGACATGCTTGAAGAACAAACACTGATGCCTTGCCTAGAATGAATTCAATTGTAGCATCAGTCATTGTTATTGTTTGAAATATATAATTCACACCAATGATGCAATTCCCTGGAATTATGGAAAATAATTTGTTGCCATGTCTTCATTTCTGCGTATTATGCAGTTGATAGGTGTTATCGCTGGCTGTGCAATAATGATAGCCAAATACGTTATGCATTTATCTAATGTGTTACGTGTATTATAGTCCCCCATTAAAATTTTGTTTTAAATTTTCTGATTTCAGTCTCCCAGTGGCATCAGTAACCATATGTACTAAAATAATTAACTGGTGACCCTTCTTTAGTAGTTTACTGTGGTTGAGTTGTGATGTCACAGTGCCTGGTGCCAGAGTCCACACAGTGTGAAAAGCAGCTATCTGAGCAGGGCGCTTAACTAACCCTTTACCAATTAAGTGGAGCATCATCTTCTCAGATACCTTTTCTTTTAAATGTGTGTCCTGAAAATCGTTTGCTCTTGATGCTGAAATGGTCATTTGCACTGCTAGGGAGTAGCACGCTATCCGTTTTACTCACACATCCAAAAGTACAGCACTCGCTTTGATAATGACATGCACTAAACAGCTTCAGAGTTTTAAAGAAATTACAAACTGTTTGCTGTAAGTGTGCATTTTTGCCGTTGAAATTCCATATCTGTTGTACATTATTTGCAACCAGATATTGATCAGAAGGAGCAAGAGACGAGGGACTTAACAGGGATTTCTGAGGACTTTGGGGCAGAACGAAGCAACATTAATGGTGTGACAATGTACTATATGAAATAATCCCCCATATGTAAAAGAACTCTGCCTATGGCCTTGTTTTTTTATTTGATCGTAGAACTCATTAGAGACTTGTAATAACGTTATTACATAAGGTAGTGTTTTGTTTATTCTCATTATTTATATAGTGCCTTCACGGGTTTTTCTTACATTATAAACCACAATAACAAAGGCAAAGTAGTTTGTAGGTTAATCAGAGCCCCTAAATGACATCTTGGGAACGTAGTGCATGTTAACTCTTTCTAATAACATTTCCTGAATTAACTTATTGGGACTTCTAAATGTTAAATAAAACTTTAAAAACAAAAACAATTAATATACATATAAATACTTGTCAAAGTTTGACCATTGCATAGAAAATAATAATTGTAGAATACTTTTCTTTCAACAGTAATTTGAGATTCTGAGACACTGTTACATTAAATCAAACTTGTTTTATTTTTGACAGTTTTTTGTGTAACATTCTGGCCACCTGAGCCGTACAAAAAAGGTAAAAAATATTAGAATGCGCTCTCCCACAAAAGTACAACTTGACTATAATGTAAATGCAGGTGATTTTTAATAGAAATTTAAATCCACACAATTGTAAATAGAAAAAAATATCTACCTAATGTCACATTTATTAGTACCCTACACTTACAAGTGAAAAGAAACTGCACTAATGTGGGCTACAGTGCTAAGAGCTACTTATGTTTTTTTAGATGCATTTTAAAATATATAGTGTATATTTATAGAGGGTGTTACCCTCGCAGCTTCATTTGTTACAACCTACTGTCTCTTGATCTTGGTGTTCCCAAGGGATGGGGTCGTTATCTTGATCAGAAGGAAGTGTTTCCCGCTCATGCCAAAACTGCTCCACATCTGGAAGGACTGGTGCTTCCTTGTTGTCTGGGCTTCCCAGATGATGCTGGGAGCAGGAGTGTTCGGGGTGGAGGGGAGATGCCAATTGCTCCTGGGAATGAACGGAATCTGGAAGACCTTCTGAGTTACCCGCCTGGCTTTCTTGGTTGTCGGGAGCAGCTAATGGTTTTTTCAAAGCTATCCTTTTCCACAAGCCCTTGAAACCTTCTCTGAATTCTTCTGACATAACCAAGAATATGAGTGGATGTACAGAAGAAATTGAAAACATAACACATTGAGCCATAATCTTAAATGTGTGAGGTGGAGAAGGACCTTCTCTTTGTAGATGCCACATCCAAAGCCATGATATCCATTCTGGAAGCCATAGGATGGAAAAGGTGAGCGAGACGCTCATCAACATGACAGTCAGACGCCTGGACCTGATCTGGTTCCTCAGATTCTGGGTTTTGGTCCCTCTGCGTTGGCACTGGCCATAAGCTTTCCAAAAATACAAGAATTCCAGGAGAAAAGGAGTGCAGAAAACAAATATGGGGAACAGTTTTACAAAGATAGCCATGAATTCATGCGCATACTCTGGAATGTCTAAAAGGCACACCATTGAGCCTGCCAGTTGCTTGGTGGAGGTGAAGAACCATTCAGGAAGCGGTAAAATAAAAGCCACGAGCCATGTAGACACCAGAATGGCCACGATGGTTTGATGCTTGATGTTTACTTGTTTGGTAGGGTTGCTGGCGTACATATAGCAGGCTTTAGCCACCACGGCTATGGTAATGCTCTTAGCAGTCATGCAGACGTGCACGAACCAGTCCGATGTCTTGCAGACAAACCAGCCCAGGTTCCAAGTGTCTTTGGAGTACACAGCAGCCCGGAAAGGAACAACGAACGCAAGGAGGAAGATATCTGCACAGCTCAAATTAAAGATCAAGGAGTGGATCAGGGAGGGCTTCCCTTTCCTGGAATTGTGGAGCAGGATCCCGATCACACACATGTTGCCTGCAAAGCCCACCAAGCAGATGACCACGAGAAGGGCAGGGACCGTGACCTTCCACTCCCTGGAGTCCGGTGGCAGGTAGCCGCCAGCAAAGTGCATGTGCTGGGGCAGCAGCGAGCTGTTTGTTGAGCTGAGATTGAAGAACTGCACCGGGACCTTCTCCATCGGGAATTCGCCCAAGGGAAGTCTGCTGCCTTCCCCGAATCTGGTTCCTGTACCGGCTGCTTCTGCAATAAGCAGTCGGCTGAAGGGCATGAAAGTGCAGCCGCCCCTCCAGTCTCGAGCTTTATAGCTCGAAGTCCTTTTGATTGACAGTTCCCACCAGGAGTGCAGTGGCTTCTGCTCATTAGCAAGTGTAATGGCGCCCGTTCTGTCCCATCGAGTAATTAAAACACGGCTCTACTAAATTATGCACAAGAAAGGATGTGACACCAGTCAGGAGAAAGAGTAAAGCTGTTTAATCTCCTATATATTTTTTCACATTCCAAATAACTCTTGATAATCTGTGGGTTATTGTTTTCTCATTGCTTGTATAATGTAAGCATAATTTATTTTCCGTCTCGTCCGCTATGGTAAGGAGTTCATTGATAGCTGGGTGTTTAGAAGGGATTAGTTCAGTTCCCTTGTGGTGAAATCTCGGCGGGTGAGCGCGCTCACAAGGCGAATAGGTGGAATAGATTTGTTTCATTATCTTCGTTAATTGCTTTTAACTAAGTCTTTAACAAATATTTTCTTTTTATGGTCGACGCTGTTTTCCCTTGTTGCTGAATAGTATTCAGAATACAGAGCAGCTAAGTTAGATTTCAAAACGTTAACTGCTTCGCATGATCTGAAATGTGGGTAATGATTGATCAGAAAGTGTCTCCACAAGAAATGGCATAAGGCAACATTTTGACGGGGGAGGCCGGGTTTTCTTTGGCTAAATTGTCAGCTTTGAACCAAGGAGACCTACATTCTAATCCCGGCCTCACCGCCGATTCGTGTGACCCTGGGTAGATTTATCTGTCTCACTTTTATTTTCTGCTAAAATGGATCATTTAAAATATTTTACCTAAGCCAGAGAATGGGAGAGAACGAGATACACATCAGTGTGAAGTATGTTTTTTTTACTATTGCAACTTCAACTGATTACTCCTAGTAGTTTGGAAATTTTGATATAATGTTTGTATGCAACACCTCTCTTAGCAAGGGTAAGCAGTACATCTTAACCATACAGAGCTTGAACAGCAGACTTGAAGTCGTCGGGGGGGGGGAGGAAGGGTTTTACCTTTCTTAGATCCTCCTGAAGTGGCAGCTTGTTCAGAGGACAAATGCTCATGCTAAGGAATTCGAGGTACAACGCTCTCCTGGCCCAATCCGGTGTCACAGGATGACTTGGGTCTGGTCATTCCTGATCTCGTTCAGAACTTGGGGAAGGAGAGGCAGCAGCAGGAAGGTATACAGGAGTCCGAAGCTCCACTCTAGGTAGAATGTGTCTCCGAGATAGAACCTTCTTGGGAAATGCAACATGTAAAATGGCTCATATTGCGCATTCTCGTCGATGGCAAAAAGATCTAGCCAGGTTTCTACCCATTGACTGAAGACACCCTGCGCAACCTCCAGGGGATAACTGCCAGTCGTGGTCTGCTAAGCTAGGTGGCTGAGTTTGTCCTCCATGGTCCAGCTGCCACACTGCAGATCTTTTGCAGTCTCCTCTGAAATCTGGATACAATCCAACAGATTCCGCAGACGTTGTTCCCACTGGGACTTCTGGTTCCCCTGCAGAGCTTGCATATGCCATGTGGCGTGTCACCAGCAGGATGCAGGAGGCAACCATCCCAGCAGTCTCAGTCATCTGCACTGAGATCCATGACACAGGATGAAACATCAGGATCCTAGCCCCAAAGTCCTAGACTCTCCACTCTGGGGAAAGGGCACAAAACTGTACCATATCCAGAACTGCACCAATAAACAGGTCTGAAAAGGAGTGAGGTTTGACTTTGACTCGCTGATAGTGAACCATGTTATGTCATGTTCGTCTGGAGGTGGTTGACAACTGCCTGAGTCATGCCCGCCTTCAACACTCAGTTATTGTGATAAGGGAAGACTGGGGCCCCACCAATCTCCGCAGGTGTGCTGTTTTGTGAACACCCAAGGTGCCCTGGTGAGGCCAAAAGGGAGCACTGCAAACTGAAAATGCTCCTGACCCACTGTGGACTGCAGGTAGAACCTGAGAGTATGCTGGACAGATATATGGAAATAGGCGTCCCGCAGGTCCAACACCACCATCCAGTCTCTGGAGTCGAGAGTAGATAGGACCTGGCTCTCTTGAACATCTTGAATTTGTCCTTCTGCGGGAAGGCACTGAGTGGGGAAAAATAGGACTCTGCTTCCTTCGGCACCAGGAAGTAGCAGGAGTAATAACAAGATCCTACTACAGATGTCGGAACCCTCTCTATGCCACCTTTGGCCAAAGGGCCTGCACTTCCTGTTGCAAGACGGGCGAGATGGTCTTCCGTCAGCTGCCTTGAAGGTGGTGGAAGGTGCAGCGTGGGGGAGGGCGGGGATGAAATGGGAGAAACTAGCCCCAATGTACAATTAGGAGGACCCACTTATTTGAAGTGATGATTTGCCACCCCTGGAGGAAATATCGGATCCTGCTTCCGACAGGATAGCTGTGTGCTGGAAAGGGCACTCTAAAGCGGTTTAGCGGCTGCTAGAGAGGCAGGGGACTGAGCTGCACATTGCCCATGCAGTCCTGGGTGTTGTCTTCGTGAGCCTCAGGCACAAAAAGACAAAGTCCTGCTGGGCTGGCAGAGGGCCCTGAATCTGAAGTTGGCAAAACGAAAAACCCCTACCATAGCCATGGAAGGGGCGAAATT
Organism: Calotriton arnoldi; assembly: GCA_963921515.1. Lineage (NCBI taxonomy): Eukaryota > Metazoa > Chordata > Amphibia > Caudata > Salamandridae > Calotriton > Calotriton arnoldi. The sequence continues at coordinate 2,607,977 of CAWUFW010000568.1, forward strand.
GTTGGAATTGTCTGGTGGTGCAGAAAGGCCCAAGGAACCTGATGTGGCCCTGCTTCCCTTAAATCATTCTAATGCCAAATCTGCCGTTCGCCAAAAAAGGGAGAGCCATCGAATGGCATGTCCTTCAAAGATACCTGGACATCCTCAGACGCACGTAGACCTCATCAAGGCATAGCGCCAAGGTGCCACACTTGTATCCATCACCTGATCTAAGCAGTCTGTCCGGTCCAAAACTCGGGCCTAATTACAAATTTTGCTCCATCATTGCCATTCTGGATAGCTTGGGTCAGGGATGCCCTGAGCTCATCTAGAACTGCATGCAATACTTGGGTTACCATGTCCCAAGGGGCATAAGAATAGCAGTCTAGAAGACAGCTGCCATTTACTGAACAGGGAGCAAGACTTCTGATTTGCCAAATATCTCTGTTCTCTTAGACTCAGTCAGGTCAAATGGTGGGGAAGACGTTGGGATTTACATTCCTGGTGAATGCCTGCATGGCCAAGCTCTTTGGCGTAGGATGTTGTGTAAGACGTTCAGGGTCACCTGGTGCTGGATGACGGTGCTGAGTGACCTGCCTAATAACTGGTGGTCCAGAGCGTGGTTTCGCCCAAGTGGATATTTTTAAAAAACCTCAATCGCAATAAAGGTTATGTAGGTGTTTGACCAGGCTGGTGTATCTCTGTATAGACATTAGCACCACTCAAGCTAAAGAGTGTTCTCCTCCAGTTCCTCTACCCACAGGCCAATGCTTCCAGAGGATAAAGTACATTTTGGGATTGGAGTCGTATGCCATACAAGGCCTCCTACATGTTCCACAGGATGACTGTCAGAAGGTAGACAACTATACAGATCCTGGCTATTATTGTTGACTTTCGTGTCAGTAGCATGGATACCTCTTTGGAGTCCACCCTTAATTCATCCAAGGGGCACTACAGAAGAAAGTGTCTTTTGCATTAGTGGTCACTCTTTACTGAGGAGACTAGACCTAACCTCCTAAGAGATATTTAGCAACATGGGCCAGCAATTGCTGACACTTTCTTGCCTTTCAGTGGGAAGCCTTGACTGTCCCTATCCTGGAAGCTTTGTTGAAACTGTTCTCTGCTCAGGCAGTGACTCCATCACAAATTATCCCTGACCAGCACCAGGTGATCCCAAGTTCTTAACACATCATTCACCTTCATATAGACTATTAATGCATGCCTCCACAAATAAGGTGAATGCGAAATCTGTTCCCACCATGCCACATAATAGAGAATCTAAAAGAATTGACCCAATGGGGAAAAATCTTTTAATGTGCTATTCTAGCTTTGTGCTTCTCAAATGCAGTTTGCCCCCCTGAGTTAATACAAAGCTGGCCTCTGTGACACTTCTTGTGAGGTGTTGCCATCCTTTCCAGAGAATATGCGCAATGCCTTTGCTGAGGGCAAAAGATGGTCAAGATGCTGCAAAGTATATTATACCTTCTGGGTTGGTTGTCACAGATTCTATTGCCCACGCGATGGCCACCAGTGTCAGAAGACCTGTCTGGATGTGCTTCATGTTCTTCTCTTGGGAAGGCCAGAACTCTTTGATAAACATGCCATTTGATTGATATAAGCTTTTCTTTGAGGAGGCTGATACAGCCTTCAAGAGATTAGGGCTACAGCTTGCGCACTGGGACTAATTTCCCTTGCTCACCTGTTCCATCAGAAATACAGAAAATTCAGGGGATAATTGTGAAGTCTTCAATATATCACCAGCAACAACCCTCTCCGCTTGTGCAGAAGCCTTTACAGACTTTTTCTGGTGGCAAGTGTGGTTGTAAAAGACGAGGGCAACAAAACAGCAGACTTCTCGTCTTCCTCATACACCACTGTCCAGCATCTTTAGTTGGCCCTCCAGCTGACTGTTGAGGCTGGTAGGTGGCAGAAATCAGCACTGCCTGTCTTATTGGTGTTCCATTAGGTCAGACCATTAGATCCTCTAAACTGTCCATTTTGGTTGTGCCCTTCACTTTGTCAATATTCCTCCCCACATTCCCCCAGTTTACACTCTGAGGAATCATTCCAGTACTGTGTCCAAAAAAGTGGTGGTTGCTTGCCAAAGAGGCCAACAAACGTACGTGGGTTGGGTAGGGGGCTTGAGTTGCTATTCTGTTTCCCCAAGAATGAGACATGAGTAGTTCAGGACCTCAAATGTTTTAATTCGTTCCTGAACAAGAAGTTCAAAGTGACAACACTTGCTCAAGTCCTGCTGACCTTGGAGCCTGAGGATTGGTTGGTGTCTTTAGACCTGTAGGAGGTATACTTTCATGGGCTGGTCCTGCAGTCCCTCATAAAAAAACTCCATATGATGACGTCGGGCCACTTCCAATTAACCATCCTTTCCTTTAACCTTAAAATGCCCCTAGAGTTTTCATGAAGGTTGTGGTTGTGGCACATCTTCGTAGGTTGGCGATCAACTGAAAGCAGGCTGGCCTCAGCTTTTCATGTCTCATCTAGAGGTAATAGTTTAATGTCCACCCTGGGTTCTCCATCAATGAACCCCACCTGTGAAGAGGATTCCCTTTATCAGGGTCAGTCTGAATACTGTCAGTTTGTAGGCCTTCTCACCTCCACAACGAGCCTGGGAGATTCAAGCTGGGATCCTGATGTTTCTTTTTTAGAGTTGAGGATTTTCTTATTGCAGGCATTTCTGGCCTGGCGGAGAAGTTTTAGATGTGCTGCTGATGGGTGTTGTTTCCAGTTTCGTTCCGTCTGTCGAAGGGATCTCCTTTCCTTGTTGAGGGATCCGCTGAACCAGGGATTTCTGTCTTTGATCTGGGTTCTTTTTAATTTTAGTGGTGCCAGGTCATCAAGAATGTCGGATATGGTTAAGAAGTAATGATCCGCTAGGTTATCGACCGAGGTGCACTGAGGGGGGGGGGGAGGAGGGAGGGAGGGGGGGGGAGGGGGGGAGGTCGGTCTCACAACGCGCTGCCAGTTTCTCGTGATCAAGGTTCTTGGTGTCTAACCCATCGTTTGGGAATCACTGGTTGAGGAGGTGTCCATGTCTTGTGGGTGCTGGGCAGGAGGAAGGTGACGGCGTGGTGGTCAGACCAATCACAAGGGTCAATAGAGATAAGTTTGACCGCTGATTCCTTAGCAATGATCCAGTCTAGAGTGGCGCCTTTCGAATGAGTAGGGAGGGAGCAGGCTTGGGTAAGGGCTTGATCGGCCAAGAAATCTCTGATTGCATTGACCTGAGGGTCCTTAGGATCGTTCCAATGCAAGTTGAAGTCGCCAAGGAAAATGTCATTAGAGTTTGGAGAAACCTTGGCTGTGATGATTTCCATGAGGAGGTCCGTAAAGGTGTCATTCTTGCCTGGGGGGTGGTAAAAGATGTGAAGTTTGCACAGTTGTGAGGTGTTGTTGGAGATGGAGAGTGCGAGGTATTCGCAGGAGTCTGTAGGGTCCACCGGCAGTTCCGTAACAAGGAGGTTAGAGCGGTAGATGCAGGCAATGCCACCCCCTTTTTTTCTTTGAGTGCCTGTCCATCCTTACGATGTTGTAATTGGGCGGACTAAGAGGTCTAGGTAGGGCGATGAGGATTCCTTGAGCCAAGATTCAGTCAAGATCGCTAGGTCCGATTTATGTCTCAGGATGAGGTCGGCGACGTCAGATGCATGCTTTACAGCTGACCGGCAGTTTATTAGGAGGCCGGCTAGGGAGGGGTAGGAGTGTCAAGGGTAGAAGCAGAGATGGGAACTCTAGCTAGGTTGCTATTGACCACCCCTCTGATGTGGAGGGTAGCAGATCTGTTAGGGTTGGTTGCAACCGTGCAGATAGGGTGTTCTTCCCTCAGGTCTGAGGGGCATGGGGTTGTCAAGGCAGAATCGTAGCTACTGAGGTCAGCCACTTCTTCCTCCGTGAGTTCTGAGGGGTTAAGCGTGCCAGGGGTGGGTTTGTGGGTATGGAGGAGAGCAAGAATTTCCTCCTCCGAGAGGTGGCAGGGTTGCTTGCGGGGGCACAAGTGTCTCGGGGATAGTGGTAGTGGGTGAAGGAGGGGCTTCGTGAAGGGGATGTGGGTCGCGTTCTGCGAGAGCCAGAGATTCGAGAAGGAGAGTTCGGTGATGTGAAGGAGGTGCTTTAGGTCCAGAATGGACTTGTGGATGCTCCGTGTTAATTCGGTGGCTCTGCGGTGGAGATTATCAATATCTCTGAGAGGTAGGTTCTGGCAGGCAGGGGGCGAGTTGCAAGGGAGCGGTTCTGATAGAATGTGCTGGTAGCCTAGAGGTGGGTTCGGGCGGGCCGAGGGCCGGTTGCAGGTGAATTATTCGGATGGAGTGAGGGGGGCTAGGTCGACCAGCTTCCCTATGAGAGGGAAGATCTTGCGGGCAGGGGGCCGAAAGGGTGGGAGCGATTTCGTCGGACTGAGTTTGCAGCCTAGTGGTGGGGCTAAATCGACCAGAGTTCTGGGCCCTATTAGACGTTTCAATACCAGTGTTGTGGGCCCTAGTAGGAGTTTCAGTAGCCCGGAGTGCAGGAAGATTACGTGGGCAGGAGGTTAAGGGTTTAGGGACGCTTCTGATGGTATGTGCTGGATGCGTGATAGCGGGGCTGGGTTGGCGTGTGATGTGGGCCCTAGGGGGAGTTTCGGGAGCCGACGGAGCGGGGATCGCTTGAAGGTCAAGGTTCAGTGGTATGGGCGCGCAGTGGTTGGCATGCGTTGGTGACAAGGTGACAGGGCCGGGTAGCCCAATGACGTGGTCACTGGCATGAGTGGTTAGTGAGAGGCATGGTACACTTGGATTGGGCGAGAGGTGGAGCGGCGGGAGCGTGGACTGGGACGGGTTGTGAACATATCTTTTTAAGGAGGTTGAAGAGGTCCGCAAATTTGATGAGGTTTTTGGGATGCCCTTGAATCAGGATAATGCCGCTGTTGTATAAGGTGATGGTAAAGTCAGCCCGCAGGTTTGCAGAGGGAGTGATTGTGAGTTTTTTTCCGTGAGGGATGTTCCTGGCTTCCTGTACTTTGAGGAGGCTCGAGAAGGCATTGCGGCAGAGAGACGTTTTCCTGGAATGGAAGATGAGGTCGTTAACGAAAGTGCCCTGGTTCACGGAGAGACGAAGGTCAGATATCAGGGTCTCAGGATGACTTTTCAGGATGGAGTGTTTAAGGGATTTAGAGGCAGATTTGGAGAGATTAGGAGGGTAGATAACGGTGTAGTAGTTGTCTCCCGTGGAGGTCAAGCAGGGCTCTGCCATGCTAGGGAGAGTGATGAGACTACCGTCCCAGCGGTCGGTTTGCGTGGTGAGATGTATCCGCAGGTCTGCCCTACTATCAAGGTTTGCTTACGGACAGTGCTACTGCGCCAAGATGGCCCCCTCTGAAATGGTTTACCAGGACTCTTTCAGTAGAGTAAGTTGAGCGGGCTGTTTAACAAAAGCCCATGCCAAGATGGCCACTGTAGAAGTCCTCTTTCTGTTGTTATGGGGAGCTTCTGGCTCAGTCCTCTTTCTATTGTTGTGCAAGCATGGATCAGTCCTCTTTCACTTACTATGAATAGGGCAAGTGAGGACAGCTTCTATTATGTAATGCAAGCGTCTTCAAAATGGATGAACCAGCACATAAAAGTCGAGATGGCCATCTCAGTCAGTTTCAATCTTAGGGTGTATACAAAGTAAGCGTCTTTCAAGAGGTTAAGTCAGCACAAATAAAGACCACCCCTATAAGTTTATAGTAGATAGCGTGGCACTCACCGTTTGTTAGGTTAGGCAGGCAGTCAGCGGATATGTCACAAGCAGGCGAGCCGGGATCCGAAGTCAGAGGGACTCAGGCGAGACGCCCTGCACGGCGCTCCCCGCTTCTACTAGGCAATTTGGGTCAGGGCGGTCCGCCGAGTGAAATAAATCGCAGGACTCGCTCGTCGGCACCCTCGAAGAAACCCACAGCCGATCCGCGCACCAGCTAGCTCTTCGCTGGGGCGCCGTGAGGAAAAACGGCATCAAAGGCCGGTGCAAGGCGGGCTCAACACCGGCATCAAACTCCGGTATCAAACGGCATCGCGGGCGGAAGGCGGGCTCTACACCGGCCTCAAACACCGGCCTCAACTCGGCATCGCGGGCGGAAAGGTGGGCTCAACACCGGCATCAAAGGCGGGCGTAAGGCGGGCTCAACACCGGCATCAAGCACCGGCCTCAACTCCGGCATCAGAGGCAGGCGGAAGGCGGGCTCAGCATCTGCATCAACTCTGGCTGAGGACGTCGCGGCATGCGAGGCCAGCTCCTCACCGGGGCACCACGAGCCCGATTGAAGTTTCGCTGGACGATCCCTCCGGTAGAACAATCGAGGACCCGCTTCACACCCGGGCGCCGCGGTGTCTTCACGGGAACCGATCAAGATGGTCGGCATCGGAGGGAATGCGGCGACCTTCTCCCAGAGATCTTCGATGCAGGTAAGCCCAATATCACAAAACTTGTTGCTCGGGGATCGCAGCTTGTGGTATTTCTGTGGAGTGCTGCAGCGAGAGGTGGATGGCAGGGTTATCCGGGGATAGTTACCGATATTGGTGATCCCCAACCCGGGAACTCTGAGGCAGAGCTCCTACCTAGCGGCCATCTTGGGGTAATTGAGTTTTTTATAGGCAGAAATTTACGTTGGAAATGGCTCGACCATTGATGAAACCCTGGTGCATACTGAGTTGGGAACTCAAGATGAGCAGAGAAATGGCAGCGGTATATTTAGTTTAAGACAAGAGTAGGAAAGTCTTCCATCTGCCCCCATTATATGGAAAATTCAAATAAAATTAACTTACAATATTTCACGTCACTTAGAGTAAAAGCTATGTTTGGGAGTTTGGATTCTTGTTGTTGGGAATGCTTTGATTTTTCTTTTTCATAGAGAGCACTGACACCGAAAAGGCTTCTTGGTTCTGAAGAATCTCAAACAAATATAGAGATACAGATTAAAAGAAAAGGTGATTTTTAAGTGCCTTCCTGAATGCTATAAAATGTGGGATTTGCCTTAGTTGTGAGAGCAGTTGATTCCATAGGTTGGCTCCCAAGAATCTGAAGGAGCGGCCACAGGCCGTGTTAGATTTTGTTTAAATTTGCAGGAGTGGGAGTTTCTCTAAAGCAAACAAGAATGACTGTAGCTACAGGTTGGAAGAGGGCCCATACTAGCGGGTCAGTATGACTTATCTTAGCGATCATCATTCTTGCCTAGAATAATTGTGACCGTCTCAGTGACTTGTTTCAAATATGGTGGATGTGTAGATCTGTTAAAATGTTTTGGAAGATGGTCTTGTCCCAAGCGATGGATATCATGAACTTGAAAATTTCCTATGGGCTTCTTGTGGTATTGATATACTCTTTCGACACCCACCCATGAGCTAACTAATATCCCATTAACTTGAGCAGTAATATGAATGTGTATCCCTTGTCTCCACACTCTGCCTATTTGATCATACCAGTGAACTGTCAGACCACCTACACATTATTTTCAGTCATAAACTGGTACACCGCAGTTCAGCCCGTCTCCTGGTCACAACCTATAACCAACTCTTGGATGCAACCTCTGGGCAGGTTGCTGCTTAACTGTCTTACTACTTTTATACCCCCTTTGACCCCCAATCATCTGACAGAGATTATATATTCTTTGTAAGTCTTTGCCCCCAAAAACATCTTACCTGGAAGCATCAACTGAAAAGCTCTTGGGGAGTGTGGTGGATATTACCTTTGGCGATTACTCATGGTAACACTCAGTGAATTGTTTGAAGAAGGGTATCCTATGATTTTGCTGATGGTTATCCCATCCCCCTCAGGAAGTCCTCTAATAGACTAGTCCGTCATACATATAGTAGGTCAGGGTTCCATGCACACACCTACAGCATTGATCTAGTCTGTTATACAATATTTTGAAGCAGACCAGGGTATAATATTGGCTACATAAGGGTATGTAGTTTAGTTATTTGTGTTGTATGCAAGCAGGTAGTCCATTTGTGCATGTCCCTACGTCATTGGTTGCCACTTCATTAAGTTGTATATCAAGATCATTTCACTGTAGGAGACCTATGTTTCTGATGTGTTCATGGTTTAAATGAATTTGTAGATTGCGTGGACTAGTCCTCTAAATTATATTAAAGTATTTTTAAGTTTCGTTTTCTGGTGACTCCTTTCTTTATTTCCTGGTTCATAGCCCAATTTCATGGTTAATAGTGATGAAGCTTTTCTCTTTCCCTTGATTCAAAATTCAATTTACGCTTTCAGGATTTATTATGCCCCTTTCTTGAGTACATCCCCTTATTCCACAACCTCAACTTTCATTTATCAATGTCCCTGCTATACAGCACTGGTGTGAACCAACTCTTAACTTTGTGTCCTATTTGTATTTTAAAGGTCTGGGTGAGCAGGAACACTATATACTTACCAAAAGGATCCAGAGATCTTCTTTCAATACCTGAACTGAGATTTGTTTTACTTTGCAGAATCTGCACTGATTCTAGCGACGTTTTGAGATATTTGTGTTATCTGTTTTGATTAACACTGTTGATATGCCTCAGGGTATTTGGTTAGCTTCCGTTTCACTTGAACGGGTACATTGTTCAAACTGGCTTTACCGAATGGCTGTGCAATGGAAAGGGTTTTCAGCTCTTAAAAAGTAGAGGATGCAAGTAGAGCGGTCACTTAACAAGATTAAATTAGCAGTGAATCAATCATTACATACTTGTCCATTGCCATTTTGTTTGCTATTGTCGATTTGTTCTTTTTGCAGGTAGAAGTTTGATTTTCAGGATGAGAGACGTTGACAGAGGGCAAACAGGAACCATTCCTTGATTTAAACTCCCCCCCCGCCACCCCCTGAAAGATAGCTATTCAGCTCTATATTCGAAATGGACCATTCCAATTTTCAGATATCATTGCCTTTGAAGGATTCCCATATCCAAACTTTTATAGTGCCATCTGCTTGAACTACCAAACCACCCTTCTGAAAGCTTTTCAGCATCCAAGGTAGGCTTAAAAGGGAAGACTGATATTTTTATATCATTTTCCATTAGATGTAAAATTCTTTTGCTGTCAAAGGTGTCTTTTGCATATAATGCCAGCTTGACCAAGTTGTTATATTTGAACCTGGCTTAGTGCAGTGTTTAGCATTTTGCTTTACAGGAGTAACTGATTTGTACAAAGCACATTACTTTGCAGTCTTCCCTGGTTTTGAAATTCGATGTAGGATTGTCTTCATTTACTCCATGTAAAATTCAAATGTTGATAGCTTGGGAGAGGCAGAAATGTTGTAAAAGAGGACTGCATCAACATCAGGGTAAAATGGCTGCTGAATGTTAGTATTTTATGTCAGGATATCCTCTTAAGAAATTGATTGTTGTAATTTCTATTTTTGGGGCATATCTACTCGAGATACTTATCACTGTGTTTCCGGGTTTAGACTCCCTGGTATGTGTACATGTTTCAAATGCAGTTGATAAGAGTCAGAAGCAATTATTTGACACTCCTACTGCTAGTACAGTTATCAGAATTCATCCATTTGTATACCTATTCAATATTGAATAACTATTAGTTATTGTGTATTCCCTGGCCTGTCCCCAATTTTAATGGGCACGCATTGCTCTTGTTTTGATATCCTTTCAGTGTTGGAAGGTGACCCTTTTTTACATGGTCACTCCCATTTTGTTCCTGGTATTTGATCTAATTTTGACAGAAGTGCACAGGGTTCATGCTATCCAGGTCCCCACTACCAGATCTCTTTACCTAAAACTGCACTGTTTTCCCCTAATTGCCAGTCCCTTTAGCACCCCCTGGAAGTCCCTACTAAATGTTACCTTTGGTACCCAGGGCAGAGAGCTAAAGAGGGTCCCTAAGGGCTGCAGCATGTATTGTGCCACCCTAAGGGACCCCTCAGCACACTCATGCAAACTGCCATTGCAGGCTGCGTGACATGGTGCAGAGAAAGGTGAGGACACAACATGGCACACCTGTGTTCCATGCCTGCAGACACTGCATGTAATACACGCAAGCCACCCCTACAGCAAGCCTTAAGGCAAGGTGCATTATATTACAGGTGAGGAAATATGTGCAATAGCAGATATGCCCCTGTGATGTCCATGTTGATTCTTGGTCATTGCCAGTGAAAAGGGAAGCCATCTTGAGCATATCTACAGGGCACTGGTGATTACAAGTTCCTTAGCTACATGATGGCTTCACTGAAGCCAAAGATGTTTGATATCAAACACCTCGTATTAATAAGCCCACAGTGATGAATTTATTAATACATAGACCTGGAGGGCACCCGAGACGTGCCTCCTGACCTCTAGTGTACTGGCTGACTGGTGCAGATCAGCCAGCCACCACAGACAGGTTTCTGATCCTCTGCAGGTGAGAGCCCACACTCTCCGAGGGCGAAAACAATGCATGCTCCGGCCGGAGGTGGTGTTACCTTCTCCAAGCAGGATGGATAAGTAATCGACAGGCCTCAAAGGCCTCTGCTGCCTTTGATATGCGACACCGCCTTCCCCACACTTGGGAGATGTCACCTCCTTCCCTGAGGCCCATTTAGCACCAGGACAGGCGGGAAAATTAGCCAGTCAGGAGGCGTGTTCCCTATTAGGCTAGTACCACCCGATCTTGTTTTTTTGTGGAATTGGGCTCACTGGGTCAGGGTTATGCCCACTTCCTACAGGAGATGGTCATATAAAGTATGTAGGCACCCTAAAGGTAAGTAACCCATTGGCTACTACCCGTCACTCCCCTTAACACCTATAAATTGAGTGTGTAGGGGCACCCCTGATGCCAGGAACAGGATTTTGACATATCCAGAAGAAGAGGACAAAGAAGCGCAGCGAGAGACTGAACTGAAGACTGCTGTGGACTTTTGACGCCAAACCCTGCTTGCCTGCCTGCACCAGTTTCGACAATCGTGACCGAGTGACTCATCCTGCAGCTTAGCAACTAACAAGAACCCCGGTAGACTGCCAGCCCTTTGCAAATATCCAGCAATCTTTCTTGGAGTAGAAGAGCTACTCCCCTGCAGTCCGCAGGCACCACAGAAGCAGAGTCCAGTTTACAGTGTTGAAACTCCCTGGCCAACCTGACACAGCAGACCCCCAGGAAGCGCTACCTGTGCTTCTGAAGATCAGATCTTTCCCCCGACCGAATGAGAGGACACCAGGACCAACCGGAGCCTCGCAGCACTAATACCCGGGGTACTGGACCCCTTGCAGCAACTAAGGCCTGTTTATGTCCAGTCAGGACTCTAACAGCACCGAGACCGAACAGCCATCGAGGGATGTCAGTACTACAGAGACCCACCTCCAGAGTCGGCCAGTTTCCTGATTTTGCACCCTGAACCGGCGAGACTGTCAACCGTTAGGTCATCTGGGCTTTGTGCATCAAAAGGCCCTATCTACTCGGCACCCGAGCGCCCCTGTGCGGGTACCGACCAATCGGCTGTGCCCCCTTGCTCCCAGGACCCTGGTGACCCGAGCCTCTCATTGGGATCTCCCGTACTTAAGGTGGCCCGCTTCTTTCCACCTGCGTAGCATGCAAAGCTACCAAACCAACCAGCACCTGTGCACCTGGGCGCCCCAGGGCAGGGAATGAGTAACTGCTGGTGGTACTTTGGTCGCTGGCCCTCTACGACCCTAAATCCAGAAGGAGACCCCCAGAAACCGACCGTAAATAACTGTATGCAAAATATGCATTTTTCCCCATTACAAAGCATTGCTGCATAAAGACACATTTAAGTCAACTGTTTACTTACCTGGGAAATTAAATATTTATAAAAGTACTTATTTCATAAGAATCAAAAATTATATAAAAATAAGACATATTTTTCAAAATTAGTCTCGGATTTATTCTTGAGTGTCTCATTTATTGCTCTGTGAGTACAACAAATGCTTGGCACTACCCTCTGATAAGCCTAAACCTCTCGCCCACACTACCACAAAAGAGAGCATTTAGTGTTATCATTTTTGCCTCTGTAAACCAATAAAGGTTGCTTGGACTCTTTACACAGTGTACCTCATTTTGGTCCACGAAATAAGAGCCAGCTTCCTACATTCAGCACGTGTGTATTTTCTTGACTTGGTTCCTGTCTGTTTAATTTTGTGTTTGTAGCAATAGCAAGACACATTGTGAGTTATGGGGAATATTATTGTGGTATGTATTACATTACATGCATGATTTCACTGTTTCTTTAAATGCTAGAACCTTTATGCCGTAGGGATTGTCTATTGGAATTTGGATTCCTGGTTGGTGAGTTGAGTCAGTTACTCTCAGCTCTTCTGCCTGCCTTTTGTATTGCCGTGGGTTCCTTCTACTAAGCTTTTCTTTCTGTAATAAAAGCTTACATCTACAAGAAACGGTCTTGGACTTTGATTTCAGCTAAACCCTGGACCACATATTGGTACTGGGAGTGGGGTAAGCTGTTTTTGTTTTTGACCGCACCTGCATCTTTGCTGCTTCACTGGGACATCCTGCCAGGACCCACCGGCTGCACCTGTTGTCACGGAGTTGCGATTTCTATCAAGAAAAGAAGGTGGGATTGTTTATTTTTTGCCTTTTTGCGCAACTTTTCCTTTCTTCAAACTGTCGCCTACTTTCACGTGACTGTCCCGCGACAGCTCGCGTCACCTACTTGACTTTGGCATTGTTTGCTCTTGGCTCAGCATTCCACTTCTCGAGTGCATTTCTTGTCAAGCTATTTCTTCTCTTCATTCCACCGCTCCAGCTAGTGTAGTCGCACTGCTGTGGGAGTTTACGCGCTACTATTCCACCGCTCCAGCTAGTGTCGTCACACTGCTGTGGGAGCTTGCGCACTGCCCGCCTATATTCATTGGTGGATTCTCCCTGCGCGCTGACGTAGGACGTTGGCGGCCATCTTGGGTGAGGATTTTCCGCGTCTACGGTGATTCGCACACCTGTGCGATAGCAGCTGTTTCCTCATGTTGCAGCATCGGTGATCCGCACACCTATTTTGGGCAATTTCATTATACTTGGGCAATTTTATTCTGCAATTCGTGGCATTTTTCAACGCTATTTCATTTCGGTGATTTGCACACCTTTCGGGCAGATATTCATTTCATTTTCAGTGGAAGATTATTTTCAAACATTAGCTTTGCTAGACCTCGTTGGATCTTCGTTATTTTGAATTCTTCGGTGATCTACACACCTGCTTTGTGGGTCAATTTAAAAAAAAGATTTATATATACATGTTAATTTTTATTCATTGGCCTTTATTAATCTTTGATTATTTGCTCACCTTTTGCTCAGTTGCCTTTGTGGTCAGGGTATTGCTTTGTATTTTTGGAGATCCATGTTGGTATTGCTTCTCTGTGACTAGCTCCACCTTGAGTTGTTGTATGGTAAAACATCTTGACGTCCACAAGACCAACAAGAATCTATGCTCTTTAAAGCTCTTCACACATTCTGAACAGCTGTAGTCCCTTAATGAAGATAAAGGTTAGCTTAGTCGAGATCCACCCCAGTGACAGGAAACAGATAAGATGGGAAATGGTACAGAATAAGAAACATGGATGTGATGTCTCATCCACCAATCAGTACCATCAGACTTGGGCGTTTTGTTTTGTACCAGGGTGCAAGTCCTAAAAAATTTTTTTTTAAAGTGGGTTGACTAACCAAGCAAGGCACTATGCAAGTGACATCACAGCATGTGACATCACAACCCAAGACCTCACAGGAAGTAACATAAGAAGTGAAATCAGGTCTTATGACCTCACACATTCGTTTAGCAGGTATATCATGAGTACATTTGAGTGCATTTTGAGATTTAACTAAAGAAAGCTGATCAGTACTTAAGCCTGTGACGAGTTCCCTGTCTCAAGAAATTAACAGCCCAAATGTAGATGCAGTTTGGTGTCTGACTAACTACAGTAGACAAGTCACTAAGTACTACAAGCCAGGCACACACACTGCCCCTAAATTGTTGTCACATCCACAGCTAGCAGCAGTTATTTCTTAAGATCTGATTGTTGGCATAAATCTATCTAAAACACCCTCACATTCACTGGCCCACACGAAGGACAGTTCACCCTGGAACTGAGCATCTTTCAAGGAGTTGTACGTTATTGCATCCAGATATATAACACAACAGACATGCGCCTAAAAAACATGCTAAACCTGTTGACTTTTCCAATGCTTGTTAGTGTCAAAAAGGAGACAGCAATGATTTCATTGTGAAAAATTAGAATTGGAATGTTTCATTTCTGAAGATTTGAGACTGAATGAAACATTGCTAAGATCTGTGGAAGAGGAAATGGCCTTCAGCGTGTCTCAATCATTTCTGTACCTCTTCACACTACTTTCTTCTGCTGTATGTCACCAAGTTAAACACTTGTTCCCTTTTTCTCCCAAAATCTTTGTGAAATCTTTGATCTGCATATCTTGCGCATCATTTTCCTCTTCACACTTTCTTGCCACTCTTTTCTTCTGCATGTACTTCACCATCTCCTCACTTCACCATCCCCTTACACACACACACACACAATCCACCAAGTCCACTTTGGGCACTGTATCTTATTTTCCTTTGGTGCTGTCAATATTTCGATTGCTGTGGACCTCCTTCGCACACTTTGCCATAAAATCACAGTTACATTTGACACATATTTGACCATTGTTCTGTACAGTCTGCAGTGAGGCCAAGGGCAGCACATGCATGAGGTCTGAACACCTTTATGACACACTGACAGGCATTGTGAGAACTTCACACTACATTCAGACTCCTCTCCAGCTCTCACTTGTGCCCGTCATGAACACTCACCGACCACCGGAACTCACCCAGATGCCTAGTGATTTGGTTCACATAAAAAAGTTATACATTGCATGAAAAAACTACAGAAACACAACCTATGTATAAAAACAAATATCTATTGATAATGAGTAAAACTGAAACTTAAGTATGGACTGTCGCTGTTATGGATTACCTTAACACTTTCTACATACATTGGGAATTCAAGCATTGCTTTTGCATGTAGAGCACGTGAATTTAGGACTGGATAGGGACCCATTTAAAAAAGTTTTTAATCGCTGCCCAATTTGAGATCTGACAGGCCTGACCTAGACAGCATACTCATTTGGAGTGGTTGATGGGCTAGGGCCCAATCGGTCTGTGCCCTTGGCCTTGCCTGCGAAACACACACATCGTAGGTCACTCTACCATGCCAGGCCCAGTTTTGGAGGTAGGCGGGTGGGCCACTGAAGGCTTGAGCCAGATGCCTGGCTCTTGCTCAGCTCAAGATCTTCTTGGACCCTCGAGCCCAAAACAAGCTTAGCTTTCATGTGGCTTCTGCCTTCTCCACATGTTCTAACCTCATGTACCAAGAATTACCCTTCAAACTGTGACCTTTAATTAGAACAGGAGAGGGAAAGCGATATCCATCTAGTAGCTAATTGCACAACGGGAAGCCAGAAAATCTTGGATCAATCTCAGCTTCCATGCTTGTAAAAATTGAGTGATCCTAGGCAAATATTTTATCTCACCAAGCTTTTTGTCTTCATTATCACACATGAGAGCACCTTCAAATCTGTGAATTCAGGAAGTGTGTTGTACAAAAACCATTTCTATTTGGTTTAACAGAGTATAATGTTGCACCATATATAGTAAGGATCTAGGCTACATATCGGGTACACACGACCACTGACTTGCCTCTGAATTCACTAGTGTTGTCATCAAAATGGTGGGAGGCATCGCAGTTCATTTTTTCAAACTATCCCTTATAATAAATGCAATTAAATAATCTGTAGTACTAAGGTGAAACGCTTCCACTTGTTACAGAAGTACACTTTGTTTAATTTTTAAGTGTCTATCATATTTTTACATGATGTTTGTTGCATGCGTTATTTCCATGACAAATATTTTCACGGCTCTGCTCATGTGTGGCCCTTAGAGCCAAACTAGACTCTTGGCTCACCTCTCCCTGTTAATAAGGTGGCTCGCCCACCACTACGCAGTCTCCAGCAACAGTGATTTGATGTCACTGGTGCTGCAGACGGCCGATCCAACTTATATTGTCAGGCTAAGACCTGATTGAGAAATTATTAGAGGGTGTCCCACCCCATATTCCCCACTGAAGCTACGTCCATGAGGGCAGACGTGAGGCAGGCTTAAAACTTCTTTCCAGCCTTGCCACTGCCCTGTGTGTACTCCTTAAACCAGTGCTGGAATTGTAAAAACTTTATTCCCAGAACACAATAAGTTGTGGTATCGAAAAGGGGATGATCATGAAAAATAGTCTGACAGTCAACTTATAAATATACTCTGCCACAAAGAAATTGGCAACCAGGAGCAGCTGGGTATTCTTTCACCATCATTGCTCCCTGGTCCAATGTCTTCTCATCTGTCTTTTCCTTGTGCAGGGATTTTTTCGGCAGAGGTATGGAGTTCTAGTAGCCAGGCATCCCTGGTCAAACCTAGGGTGCCATATTATCGCTCCTCCCCTGTCCCAACACTCCTTCAAAGCATTCTGGGACATTTCAATATGGTGACTTCAAGATATATGTGGAGAACATTTCACTGAGACCGACCCTCAGCGCCACCCTAGCCTTAACAGCTGCCTGATCTCTTCACACCAAAATTTCAAAGGGGAGTCCTTCCTGTGTTTGACTCCAGAGGTTTGGCTCTCCTCCTTTGTTTCTGGGGGCCAGGTGCAGGGTGACAAACTAGTTAACAGATGCAGATTTCCTCCCATGCCCTTTCTTTCCCAAGAACTTGGCCAAGCACTGTTAATGGCTCTATTGTGTGGGGAGGCCTTTGGTCCTCTTGGTGCTAATTAAATTTGCTCAGTACTGGTGACAAAGGCCTGGAATCTGATTATGAGCTTAACCAGGAAATATGATCATTCCTAAAGTGCCATAGTAGGAATGAATGTACAAGATGAAGTGGTCACAGTGGAATTGAACTTAACATCAGATACAACATCACCTTTAGTAAAAACAAATCTACAATTTATTCATATTTAGAACAAAATGATATTCATATTCAATTGCAGCAGAAATATCTACATAGTTGTGAGGGGGTGCTCCAAAGGGGAAGAGAGGGAGTGCTTGAAGATGTGCATTGGGTGAGGGTTGACGAAAGGAAGGAAGGGCGGTGAGCAATATATACATCAGCAATTCGTAAAAACCTATCCAGCCGCTTTTAAGTCTAAATATACATGAAAAACCATAGTATCATGTAATGACAGTCAATCAATCGCTGTTGTCTGTACATGGAACCAGATAAAACCGTCGACGTTTCAACCCCAAAGGTTTGGGTAGGGAATTTCAATCCTTACGTGGGGATCTTCATCAGGACAATGGGAGATACCGAAGAATAGTCAAAAATAAGGTGGCCTAGTTACTACAGGTGATGGAAAAATTAGTCGTAATTCATTAATCAAAGAGGCAATGAATGTTACCCTTAAATCTACCTAGAAGATTCTAGTGGGATTGCTCAAAAATGAGGACCCGAAGGTTCCTATGTCGTAGAGGCGAGCGTCTATATTTGAAGCACGTCCATGTGCGTGCTGAAAACAAACTGAAGGAGTGTATCAGCAAAAGATGTGGGGCCTAGGGCTTGGAAATTAATACTATAGTTAGCGTCCCCAGTGTCTTGAAACAAATAATGAACTTACTCAATACGTGTTGTGGAGCAAAGATCAAAGTTGAAGGCCGAATTAATCGAAACAATCAACTGAAAGCTCCAGACGGGAATTAATCCGTAAACAATATAGTGAGGAAGCACAAGAAGGGATGGTTGGCTTCACACACTACCTCCAAGTATAAACAAAGAACTAATACAAAAAGGGGCAGGGGGTGAGACATACCTCCGCGCTCGGTCAGAATCAACCGGACATCTGGCAAGCGGGACTATGGAAGCGTCTGTTAAATGCAGACCGCAGAGCTGTCAACGTGCACGTACCAGACGAGCATGTAACCTGATCAGCCGCTAGATGCTGACACAAATGGCACGACATGGCAGGTGTCAGCGTGTCAAATGACGTGTCATCCATTGGGTGGAGGGAGGGGCACACCTGACTGTGGTCATGGCCGCTGTGTAGGTGGTTCAGAAGATCGTTATGCATCAAGGGAAGTTGGAATGAGAATACATGAAATCAAAACATCCGTACCATCAAACACAAACAGTCAGATGTGGTCCAAAGGCCCAAATCAAACAGGTGGCCATGTTGCCATCCCGTTTAAGTGGGTATGATCCTTAGGTGGAACATCAATATAAACATTAATATTAAAAAGGAAAATGTCTGAATGTACAGCATAATAAAATCGTTGGTTGGAAAAACAAGGGCCAATCTATGATGTTACACTACGGAGGCCCACATAGTCGAGATACAATATAGATTGCCACAATTGATTCATAGGAAAGACATGACAGTTGCACACTGGTGGCATTCAATTCATTTAACCCATCCCGGATCGTATCAAAGGAATGCATCCATTTGCATTCCCGGACATTGAGGACTGAATTGATATTCCCAGCCCCTATTGCCCAAGGAAACCTTCTCTAGGACCACCCATTTGTTGCTGTCTGGTAAATGGCTCAATGTCTGAAAGTGCTCTACCAAGGGTGCCCCAACCATGCCACACCTAAGTCTGCTACAGTGTTGGAGGATGCAGACTTTTACTTTCTGGCGCGTCTGTCCTATGTACAACTGATTACATGGGCAGACGATGGCATAAATGACGTCAGTAGTCTTGCAGTTTGTGTGGGTTTTTAGGTCGACTGTATGCTGTTTATAACTAAATTGCCTCGTTTCAATGGTCAACCTGCACGCTTTGCATCAGCCGCATTTGTGATGGCCCACGATCTCCGGTAGGTACCACAGAGTTCGAATCGATGGTTGTGGTGGAGTTTCCAGAAGTGAGCGGACCACATGGTCACGTATGCTTTTGCCCTTTTTGAATGAATGCATGGGTGGGTCGACAAGTTCAAGATCATCCTCAATAAGTTTCCAATGGTGGTTCACAATCCGTTTGATTTCGTTCCTGCGGGTACAGTAGGTGGTAACGCATATCATTCTATTTCTTGGATCGCTAAGCAGAGTCTCTCTCGGGTTAAACCGAGCCCTTTTGCATGCTCGTTTGACTAGCCTCCTTGGGTACCCCCTCTGGATGAGGCAATTGAGAAATCCCTCTGATTCTCCAAAGTAGTCCTCTTTAAGGGAGCAATTCCGACGAATTCTGAGAAATTGCCCAAAGGGCAAGTTGTCCCTCAGGCCTCCAGTGTGATGGCTGCTGTATCTCAGTAATGTGTTCCTTTCGGTCGGCTTCCTAAAGAGGGTGGTGTACAGTAAGTTGTTCTCCATCTTAATTGAAATATCCAGGAAATCAATTGTCTTTGGGTCCAAGTACATCGTAAACTTGATGTCGGTTGATCTCTCGTTCAACCATGAAAAGAAAGTCTCCAGTTCTGTGTGACTCCCTGTCCAAATGAGCAAAATGTCATCTATGTAGCGTCCCCACAGGGTTATGTGGTCAATATAGGGGTTCACTTAGTTGTGAATGAATGTAGTCTCAAAATCGTCCATGTACAGGATAGCTAGGTCCGGCGCGAAGCTCGCACCCATGGGGACTCCCTTAGTTTGTAAATAATATTCACCCTGGAAGAAGTAATTTCGCATCATTGCGACTTCCAAGAGCTTGATGATGAAATCCGTCGGAACCAGGGCCGGTAATGGTCTCTTATCTAGTACTGTGCCCATAACCTTCAGGGCTGGTAACTGGGGTATACTAGTATATAAGGAAACAATGTCCAAGGTGGCCAGTAGTTGGTTTGTTGAATCAAAGGGCAGATTGTCCACCAGTTTGATAGCTTCCATGGTGTCTCGTAAATATGATCTAGTCGCCTTCGCACAAGGTTTGATGGAAAAATCCACATACTTGCATAGTGGTTCCAACACAGATCCACATCCTGAAACTATGGGGCACCCCGGTGAATGATCCAATTTTTGTGCACTTTAGGCAGGGTGTAGATAGTTGGTAAGCGTGGTTGTTTCTAGTTCAGGTAATTGAATTCCAGGTCAGAAAGGAAGTCTTGTTTTTGTCCCTCTT
Source organism: Calotriton arnoldi (assembly GCA_963921515.1). Classification (NCBI taxonomy): domain Eukaryota; kingdom Metazoa; phylum Chordata; class Amphibia; order Caudata; family Salamandridae; genus Calotriton; species Calotriton arnoldi. The sequence continues at coordinate 2,628,014 of CAWUFW010000568.1, forward strand.
CCATTATTTTCAAAATGAGTTTACTTATTTCCTTGGTTGGATCAGCATTTAGAGGGGCGTAACTCACACCATCCCTCAGTTGTGTGTAAATTTCTGATTTATAGTCTGCGCTGTTCTGGACTACAAGCGCCACCTTTATCGACTGGTTTGATTGCAATGAGTCTATTTTTCTTCAGAGACTTCTGTGCTTCTCGTTCAAGTTTCGTGACATTATGTTTGACATACTGTCTGTCGGAGCACGTCTGCAGTATGTCCCTGAGTACGACACTCTCTTACGTCAGTATCTTGTGTGACACAGAGTGGGCAGGTGGCATAAATGTTGATGGTACTCTCAAGCCCGTATGGGAGGCTGACTGAAGTGAGGGAAAATGTCGAAAGAAATATCGGAGTCTGACCTTCCAGAAAAAACAGTGTAATTCCGTCTTGATGTTAAATTGATTGGGGCAAAAGGTAGGTACAAACGACAGTCCTTTACTTAGAACCTTTGCTTCATCCTTCGAAAGTTCATAGGAAGACAAGTTGATGATAGGGCTATTCACTAACGATAGAGCCGATGCCGCGTCTGGATTTCTCCGTGGCTCTCCGGGGGGAACCGGACCTGTTTCTGTCCTCTGGTTCTGCCTCCATCCCAAATCTGGCCCCTTTGTTCCTGGCCTCTCTCTGTGCCTTGGTTCCATTTGTATCCTCTCCCTCTGGGGGGGTCTTCATTGGGCGTCCCCTAAAAAGATGGCCGTAGGGGGCTGGAACCAGTTGTCTTGATGGTGGTAGCTGGAGCTAGTACCTGGTTGTTCACCCTCGCTACTGGTGCTGTTGGAACCCGAAGAATCTGAGAATGTCGTGAATCTTCTGTAGCCTCCTCTGCCTCTTTTGGAAAAACATCCCTGCATGTCCTGCTTATAGTAATCCTCCTGTAAGTATTGGTAGGTCAACTTTTTGTCGTAGAATTGGATGTCTTTCGACAGCTAATCCAATTTCTTGGCCTGGGTATTGGTCTCAAAATCCCTGACAATCTCTTCCGACCATTCCAGGGCCTCCTTAGCATTTGTTAATGCTGTATCTTCTGCAATTTTGCGTTTCAGATCCGTGATTTCCTTCAGGCGCTTCTCAACCTGTTCAATGGATGTTTCAACTCCAAGCACCATCCAGTGGCGGGAATAATTGTTGGCCAGGAAGCTGAAGTTTTCCGTGAACTTCGGAATATTGACGAAGATTGCAGGTTTGTTTTTGACTTGGAGTCCTATGGGTATTATGTTTGCTTGCAAATATTTAGTCAACAAATGACCATGGAGCCGTGTGCGTATCAACTTCTTCTCCAACCTCCCCAATCTATTGATTTTGTCATTTAATGTGAAATCTATACTAGATGTAGTGGAGGAAAGGAAATTGATTGCCCCTGAATGAGTCTATTAATATAATCCTCAGTACAGGATAGTGTCTCGCTCTCTGACATAGTGGAACACAAATCACACACAAAAACCCTTGCAGGTCGGCACCTGCCCTAAAAGTTACAAAACAACGGGGAAACCCAGACATCCACCGGACCCGGGTTGAGTACTGTACAAGATAAAGTGGTCACAGTGGAATTGAACTTATCAGATGCAACATCACCTTTAGTAAATCAAATTTACAATTTATTCATGGATTTTTTCCTCAAACCTTGTGCGGAGGCGACTAGATCATATTTACGAGACACCATGGAAGCTATCAAACTGGTGGACAACCTGCCCTTTGATTCAACAAGCCAACTACTGGTCACCTTGAACACTGTTTCCTTATATACTAGTATCCCCCAGTTACCAGTCCTGAAGGTTATGGGCACAGTACTAGACAAGAGACCATTACCAACCCTGGTTCCGACGGATTTCATCATCAAGCTCTTGGAGGTCGCAGTGATGCGTAATTTCTTCTTCTTCCAGGGTGAATATTATTTACAAACTAAGGGAGTCGCCATGGGTGCGAGCTTCGTGCAGGACCTAGCTATCATGTACATGGATGACTTTGAGAGTACATTCATTCACAACGAAGCGAACCCCTATATTGACCACATAACCCTGTGGAGACGCTACATAGGTGACATTTTGCTCATTTGGACAGGGAGTCACACAGAACTGGAGACTTTCTTTTCATGGTTGAACGAGAGATCAACTGACATCAAGTTTACGATGCACTCGGACCGAAAGACAATTGATTTCCTGGATATTTCAATTAAGATGGAGAACAACTTAATGTACACCACCCTCTTTAGGAAGCCGACCGAAAGGAACACATTACTGAGATACAGCAGCAATCACCCTAGAGGCCTGAGGGACAACTGGCCCTTTGGGCAATTTCTCAGAATTCTGCGGAACCGCTCCCTTAAAGAGGACTACTTTGGCGAATCGGAGGGACTTCTCAATCGCCTCATCAAGAGGAGGTACCCGAGGAGACTAGTCAAACGAGCACGCAAAAGGGCTTGGTTTAACCTGAGAGAGACTCTGCTTACACCCAAGTCACGCGCCAACGATCCAAGAAATAGAATGATATGCGTTACCACCTACTGTACCCGCAGCAACGAAATCAAACGGATTGTGAACCACCATTGGAAACTTATTGCGGATGATCTTGAACTTGCCGACCCACCCATGCATTCATTCAAAAAGGACAAAAGCATACGTGACTATGTGGTACGCTCACTTCTGGAAACTCCACCATAATCATTGATTCGAACTCTGTGGCACCTACCTGAGATCGTGGGCCATCACAAATGCGGCCGATGCAAAGCATGCAGTTTGACCATTGAAACGAGGCAATTTACTTATAAACAGCATACAGTCGACCTAAAAACCCACACAAACTGCAACACTACTGATGTCATTTATGCCATCGTCTGCCCATGTAATAAGTTGTACATAGGACAGACGTGCCAGAAAGTAAAAGTCTGCATCTTCCAACACTGTAGCAGACTTAGGTGTGGCACGGTTGGGGCACCCTTGGTAGAGCACTTTCAGACATTGAGCATTCACCAGAAAGCAACAAATGGGTGGTCCTAGAGAAGGGATATCAATTCAGTCCTCAATGTCCGGGAATGCAAATGGATGCATTCCTTTGATACGATCCGGGATGGGTTAAATGAATTGTATGCCACCAGTGCGCAATTGTCATGTCTTTCCTATGAATTAATTGTTGCGATATGTATTGTATCTCGACTATGTGTGCCTCCGTAGTGTAACATCATAGATCGACCCTTGTTTTTCCAACCAACGATTTTATCATGCTGTACATTCAGGCATTTTCCTTTTTAATAATGTTTATATTGATGTTCCACCTAAGGATCATACCCACTTAAACGGGATGGCAACATGGCCACCTGTTTGATTTGGGCCTTTGGACCACATCTGACTGTTTGTGTTTGATGGTACGGATGTTTTGATTTCATGTATTCTCATTCCCTCTTCCCTTGATGCATAACGCTCTTTTGAACCACCTACACGGCGGCCATGACCACAGTCGGGTGTGCCCCTCCCTCCACCCAATGGATAACACGTAATTTGACACGCTGACACCTGCCACGTCGGGCCATTTGTGTCAGCATCTAGCGGCTGATCAGGTTATGTGCTCGTCTGGTACGTGCACGTTGACAGCTCTGCGGTCTGCATTTAACAGACGCTGCCACAGCCCTGCTTGTCAGATGTCCGGTTGATCCTGACCGAGCGCGGAGGCATGTCTCACCCCCTGCCCCTTTTTGTATTAGTTCTGTGTTTATACTTGGAGGTAGTGTGTGAAGCCAACCATTCCTTGTGCTTCCACACTAGATTGTTTACGGATTCATTCCCGTCTGGAGCTTTCAGTTGATTCTTTCAATTAATTCTGCCTTCAACTTTGATCTTTGCTCCACAACATGTATTGAGTAAGTTCATTATTTGTTTCAAGACACGGGACGGTAACTATAGTATTAATTTCAACGCCCTAGGCCCCTCATCTTTTGCTGAAACACTCCTTTGGTTTGTTTTCAGCACGCACATTGATGTGCTTCGAATATAGACGCTCGCCTCTATGACATAGGAACCTTCGGGTCCTCGTTTTTGAGCATTCCCACTAGAATCTTCTAGGTAGATTTAAGGGTAACATTCATTGCCTCTTTGATTAATGAATTACAACAAATTTTTCCATCACCTGTAGTAACTAGGCCACCTTATTTTTGACTATTCTTCAGTATCTCCCATTGTCCTGATGAAGACCCCCACGTAAGGATTGAAATTCCCTACCCAAACCTTTGGGGTCGAAACGTCGACGGTTTTATCTGGTTCCACGTACAGACAACAGCGATTGATTGACTGTGTCATTACGATACTATGGGTTTTCATGTATATTTAGCCTTAAAAGCGGCTGGATAGGTTTCTACCAATTGTTGATGTATGTGTTGCTCACTGCCCTTCCTTTCGTCAACCATCACCAATGCACATCTTCAAGCACTCCCTCTCTTCCCCTTTGGAGCACTCCCTCACAACTATGTAGATATTTCTGCTGCGATTGAATATGAATATCATTTTGTACTAAATATGAATAAATTGTAAATTTGATTTACTAAAGGTGATGTTGTATCTGATAAGTTCAATTCCACTGTGACCACTTTATCTTGTACTGTACTCAACCCGGGTCCGGTGGATGTCTGGGTTTCCCCGTTGTTTTGTAACTATAGTAGGAATGATGTCTGGTACTGTAAATCTACACTTGCGATACAAGTTTACCTCTAGTTTGAAACCTCACTTGACTGATAGGCCTAAGAGGGGACAAACTGTACTTTAGTGCAGATTTGTCTATAGTGTACAGTAGTGTAGAAACCACAGACATTCTGTAAGCACTACAAACCTACATCTTGAATGCCCATTCATATTGTAAGACCTACACCAGGTCAGTTCCAATTCTTGAAGAGTCCTTTCTGCAACAGGCTAGCTGTGTGCAGATTCCAAGCTGTGCAAATAGTTGGTCTCGCAAGCGCAGCCCACACGTGTGCACATACATGTGTACTAACGTGTTTCTGTGCAACCAGCCCAGTTCCTCTTACCCTAGCTGCACAGCTGTGACCTTTTCTTAAAAGTCAGACACTGGTGGTTAGCACTCATTCCAATCGACATAAATGAGTGAGTTTTAGATGGTGAGACTCGCTCACCATAAACATCCAAAACTGGGTAGTCCAATAGAAAATGTTCAGGGGAACTAAATTGGTGGAACCCATTTGCTACATAATTTATTGTGTGATAAACATGAATGATCTTACTCAAGGGTTTTGCAGAGTGGGCTCTTCAATGGATTCTCAGACGGGCTCTCTGGAAGTTGCAGAATCAATGAAAAAGATGCTTAAATGCTTCACAAGAACAAAAACATGAAAGCAAGTAATTCTCATTCTTTTCTACATTTCTTGACTTCAAGGGTGATGCTTAGTTAGTTTAACTACGCTACTGAAGGGTGTAGGAGAGACTACATGTCTGGGGGGGCATGGATAACCTTGGGAAAGAGTCGAGCTAGGGTCTGCCTATTAAAGTGCCAAAGCAGGAGCCGTGCCATCAGAAGATGTAAATCAGGCAACAAATGTCATTAAAAAACGTGATCAAGAATTTAAAATGAACAAATTTATTTTTCAGCATTTCTTGGTGTCTCAATTAGGTTAACGCTACGAATATACTAACTCTGGACATATTGGCATGGTTGAAAGACATCAGGAAAAGATTAGTTAAATACTTGCCTTTTTTGATCCTTTTACCGATTAGTTAAACGAATAACCAACATTAGCTGTTTGTCGTATATGTTTCTTCCTCTCTTTTCTTCCCCCTTCTTTTCTTCCTAAAACTTTTTCGGCTTTCTATAGGGATTAGCCATAGTAAATTGGATTCAAACGAACTATTGGGGATTTGTTGCTTATGAATTGTAAGGTTTTTTTTTAAAACAAAAAACTCTTTTTGGATTGAGTGTAGTTTTAATATTTTTAATGTCTGTAAAAACCAATGGAATTTTAATGTAAAATAATTGTGCTGGTTATATTTATATCAATAAAAAGTGTTTTTTTTACAAATTATAATTTTTTTGTATGGTACTATAAGTAGAATTGGGATTGAGGTTAAGAAGAAAATTGGAAGTTGGATGCAGAAGTGCGAATGTGTTGAAAGTGATTTATCCAAAGGGAATCCAATTTCGGATATTTCAATTAGGTTAATACCATTCATTATATCACTGAATTGAGTGACATTGAAAGTAATATTTTTTAAACCTGAAACATTCAAAAATACCCCTATACCATGATGACATGTCAACGTGTTACCTAAAATGTGTCCGTTTGTCATGTTCACTGTTTATGTAACGGTTATTAAATGTAAACAAAGAATATTTTATATTAGCCATATATATATGCGGTTTTTGGCGAGCGCAGATCCTGTACTGAATGACTTCAACATGCTCTCAGATTCGATGGCTGAGGAAGATCAGTAGTGGCCTGTCTGCTCCATTGGTGCTGCTGTGGCTTCCTCTGCTCTCTCACAAGAGAGGCCCAGGGGTGGGTCCAACCTGGAGCAGCAGCAGCCTATTGCCCGGCATGCACTCACAGGCAGAGTTATGGGCCCACAGCACATTGGCCAGACACTGTGCACATTAATTGAATCATCATGGTAAATGACCAATGCGTTGTAGGCCCAGTGCCTTAAGTGTGTACACAAGACTCTCTGTATAGTTTTCCTCATGCCTAGCAGAACTGTCTGATGGTACAGGCCCAGTGAATGTGCAAGAATAGTTAAATGGGTCCATGTGCTGCTGGTCTGCTGATGAGTGATGAGACATTGGTTGACTTGGGTGCTTATTAAGCCCAAAGTTAGAAGTGGCTTGTATCTAGTGGGAACGATGTTCTCTCTCTCTTTTTTTTATTTTTTATTTATCAAACAGTTTTCATACGTTTTTGTTAAATTAAAAAAAAAACATTCCTGAACGGTTAATTCTGAGTTTGAGTTGCCTTATGCTGAAAGGGAACTGTGGGAAAGAGATTGAGAGGTCTCCTGTACTGTGAGACGACACAAAGGGTAGGTAGACAAGAAGAGTAACAAACCTTTGTTAGAAGGTGCCGGACAACTGAAAGAAGTGTTATTGTTTGCAATTGGTTAATCAGCAAATCTAAAGCCTACTTGGTATTGGTAACTATTATAAGATTCAATTGACAAAATAATTTGAATCATGGTGACAGTGTTTTTGAGAGGTTTTGTAAGGGTGTTACCAGTAAGGAAACCTACAAGAGAAGGTTTGTACTTGGTGCAATCAGCTTGGGTATTAGTAAAATATACCCTTTGAATGGCACTGTAAGTAGATAAGGCAATCTTTTTACGCGTTTAGCTGCAGCGCATCTTATGTATATAATACACTTTTTACACTAATGACTTGCATATTCACAGTGCTTTCTGTCACAGGCCGGTATCTCATAGACTATACATACAAGCGTCACTATTCCCTACTGCACCAACCAGGATTCATATCAGTGACACTCCAGTTACTCCATCTGAGTGATCATATTAACTAACTGTGCTTTCATAACAGAGCAATGCATTTAACGCAGATTTGTTTAACTTGCGCTTTTTTTTTTATTGAATCTGTTTGCAATGTATTTTATATGCATTTAACTTTAGGTGAAGGCTAAGAAATAGTTAAAGTGTGGGGTGTGTTTTTTCGGTCAATCAATCAACATTCTTATTAAGCGCGACTACTCACCCGTGAGGGTCTCAAGGCCCTGGGTGGGGGGGAGGGCTGGGTCTGCGGTTCAGTCGAAGAGCCAGGTCTTGAGATCCTTCCTGAATTGCGGCAACGATGGTGATTGCCTGAGTTGCAGAGGCAGGGAATTCTAGGTAGGAGAAGGATCTTCCTCCAGCCGTGGTCTTGCGGATCCATGGGATGATGGCCAGGGCCAGTTCGGAGGAGCGGAGATGTCTGGTGGGAGTGTAGAAGGAGAGGCGGTGGTTGTGGTATGCAGGTCCGGTGTTGAGGGTTTTGTGGGTATGCATGAGAAGCTTGAAGATGATTCTCTTGTTGGCAGGTAGCCAGTGGAAGTCTCTCAGGTGACCAGTGATGTGGTTGCAGCATGGGATGTTCAGGATGAGTCTGGCGGAGGCATTCTGGGCGGTCTGCTGTTTTTTTTTTGTTTCTGGGTGGTGCCGGCGTAGTGTGTGTTGCCGTAGTCCAGTTTGCTGCTGACTAACTCATGGGTGACCGTTTTCCTGGGCTCTGTGCGGATCCACTTGAAGATCTTACGAAGGAGGCAGAGCTTGTGGAAGCAGGAGGACGAGACGGCGTTGATTTGGCAGTTCATTGAGAGCGAGGAGTCCAGGATGATGCTGAGGTTTTGTGCATGGTCCGTGTGTGTGGGGGGGCATTCCAAGCACTGCGGGCCACCAAGAATCATCCCAGGTGGATGGGGAGGAGCCCAGGATGAGAACTTCGGTCTTGTCTGAGTTAAGCTTGAGGCAGCTGTCCATCTAGGTGGCGACTACCTTCATCCTGTCGTGGAAGTTGGTCTTGAGGGCTGTGGGTTCGTCTGTGAGGGAGAGAATCAGCTGCGTGGTGGTGGCGTAGGAGACTATGTTGAGTCCGTGGCTTCTGACGATGGCTGCAAGCGGGTCCAGGTAGATGTTGAAGAGGGTGGGGCTCAGGGAGAATCCCTGAGGCACTCCGCAGCTGATCTCTGTGGGTCCTGAGTTGAACAGTGGAAGTCTGACTCTGCGTTCGGCCGGTGAGGAAGGAGCGGATCCATTCTAGGGCCTTGTCACGGATGCCGGCGTTGTGGAGTCTTGTGCAGAGGGTGTGGTGGGAGACTGTGTCGAAGGCGGCTGAGAGGTCCAGGAGGATGAGGGCTGCAGTCTCGCCTCGGTCAAAGAGGGTGCAGATGTCGTCTGTAGCAGCGAGGAGAGAGGTCTTGTTGCTGTGGTTGCTTCTGAAGCCCGATTGGGAGAGGTCCAGGATGTTGTTCATTTCAATGAACTCAGAGTTGGGCTTTGATGGCTTTCTCGATGACTTTGGCTGGGAAGGGGAGCAGAGAGATGGGTCTGTAGTTCTTGGTCTGTCTGGTCGGCAGAAGGTTTCTTCAGCAGAGGGTTGATCTCTGTGTGCTTACAGTCTTCTGGGAGGGTTGTGGATTTGATGGAGCAGTTGATGGTGCAGCTAAGTTCAGGTGCGATGGCAGTGCCGGCTCTGTTGAAGATGTGATGAGGGCAGGGATCCAAGGGGGCTCCGGAGTGGATGCTCTTCATGATCCTGAAGGTGTCGGTGAGGTTAGTCCAGTTGGTCGAGGCCTGATGGGGGCTGGAGTCATTTGGTGTGGTGGTTGCGGGTGGGGAGGGTGAGTCTTGGGTTGCGAAGCTGTCATAGATCTCCTTGATCTTGCAGTGGAAGAAGGTGGCGAGGTTGTTGCAGAGGTCCTGGAACGGGGGGGTGGTGTATGTCTGTTGTCTCTGTGCTGGCTTTGGCGAATTCTTTGACCACAGCGCAGACGGCCCGTAGTTCCAGTCTAACCCTGCGCTCCATTGCTCTTAGCGTTGCAGTTCCCTAATTGTTTTATGCACTTCAACCTCTCACTAAGACTGCTCCATTATAAATTAATCCCCTGACATACGGTTAGTAAACATGCCAACATTTAATAAGGCCTACGACAGAAATGTAAAGAGAAAAGTCAGGAGAAATCAATGTACCTATCAATTTGCATTGGCAAACTAGGGTGGAAACGTTTTGCAAAATGTAAGCCAGCAAAAAAATGAATGTTCTAGTGTAACAGCTTGGCTGGCGTCGATTACTGAGACTAACATTGTCTCTTTCTACGGTGAAAAGTATTTTTCATATTTCAAATCGTTTTTATTGAATTTTCAAGAAAAGAACAAATAAATAATAAACACAATGGTAAAATGATAATGAACACAAGAATACTGACAAATAATAAAACCTATGAGAAATACAAAGGAAGTAGAAAACAGAAAGATACTCAAGTGCATTACCGTGGATGTTGCAGTGAAACTGGGAAGAAATACATGTGGTTTATCAAACACAGTTTTCACCTGTGTCAAAAGAGAAAATACAAAACAATACAGGTGTACCACAGAGGACATAGCATTCTATAAGCACTGCATTATAGGAGATTAAGATAATTTTCACGGTGGGTCGTATGTGAAGGAATAGGCATCAAGGGACCTCCATAATTTCCTGTGCGATTTACGCCAGGGAGAGGCGTGAAGTGAGATGTTGTCAGCCCCTCTGAGGAAGGACAACCATTCTGGCCACATCCTAAAGGAGACTTCTTTGGAATTTTTCCACTTATTGAGTACAATTTTACAGGCCAAAGTGAGCATAAGATCTAACAAATAACGATCATTCTCATCTGTGATCTTTGGGTCCAGAAAGCCTAGTAAGATATAGGAAAATTCCCTTGGGGGGGACTATGTTGAATGTTTTGCTTATGCATTCGTAAATCTTATCCCAGTATGTTTGTAGGATAGGGCATTGAAAGAGCATGTGGGCAAGGTTACCAACCTGAGAATTACAATTCCAGCATGTAGGGCTCTGGCTGAGGTTAAGTTTTTAAAGATCCTCTCAGGGGTCCAGTATGTCCTGTTTATTAGCATAAGCTTGGTTTGGGATAGTATTGGAGAGATTTTATTTGAGAAGGGAGTGATATGCATCTTCTTCCAGTCGAATGTGATTTCACTGGAGTTTGGTTCGGATTCCCATTTTACTTCACACTTCATGTGAGATTTGCGAGGCTTAGGGGATAAGAGTTTGTATATTTTAGAAACGGTGTGTCCTGACTTTAGCGGCTGAAGCAACCTTGAAAGGATCGGAAGGTTTTATAGAGCGTAGCGTGAGGAGTGACTTTAGTTTTAAGAATTTATAAAAATCTATCGAGTTTAGCTCGTGTCGAGACTGAAGCTCGGAGAAAGGCAAGGGGAGAGTCCCTGTAAAAAGGTCTTTGACTAGATTTATGCCATTTTTAGACCACTGTTCCCAAAGGAGCATGTCCCCATCGATGCTCTGGTTGCGCCAGAGAGGTCAAGTTGGATTTGTTAATTTTTACCGCAGAAATATGATCCAGACGTAATAGGGCTCTTTTAGTATTTAGCAAGATACATTTAGAATGGGGAATGGAAGATATATCCATAGTGAGGAGAGCAGGCAACGGCATATCGTTGATGATTGATCTTTCTATGTCCAACCAGACTGGGATGTAGTCAGCTTGGGGAAGTAGCCAGTTAGATCCTTGTTAAAATATAGTGCCATTACCATACGTGTAAAATTCTCACCCAGATTAAATTTATCTAGTGTTGCTTTCAAATAGGCCCAATCGACTTTGTCGAAATCCTTTTCGGCATCCAAAGTGATTGCAATTGTTGGAGAATCGGTAAGTTTGGCTTTCTCTAGAACGTGAGATAGAATAAGAGTATTATCACGAGAGTCTGTTTTCAATTTCGGTAGCGGTTATCGGGCTGTTAATTTCATTTTTTTCTTGTTCTGAGATGGCAGGTAGGGTGCATTTGTTTAGATAGTCTTGGGTTTTTGTGGTGTCCAGATCCTGGTTCTTACTATATAAAGTGCTGTAGAAGTTCTTAAAAATTTCTGCTATTTTATCAGGGTCAGAGTGAGCTATTCCCTTTGGTCCATTAGATTCTTAATCGTATTCTTCTGTAGTTTGAACTTTAAGTAGGATGCTAAGCTCTTCCCTGCCTTGTTGGACTCACAAAGCTTAATGCATTTTTGTTTATTTATCCATATCCCTGCTTTGTCGCTTACAATTTTATTATACTCATTTCTTTTTCACTATTTCGTTCAAAACTGAGTTATCTCTGGATATAATGTTTTTCTTCTAGCATAGCAATCTCTTTTTCTAGGTTCTGAAGACTCCTATTGGTGTCTCTATTCATGGCAGATCTAATTTTAATGATCTTACCTCTGATGGTGCTTTTTAATGCCTTCCATCTTGTGAGGTCCGATGCGTCTCCAATTTTATTTACCGCAATGTAATTCTGGATCGCACTTTCAATGTTTTGTCTATTTAATTCTGTTTCTAAGACTTCATTATTGAGTCTCCAAAGAGATTGTTTTTTAAAAGGCCTCGGGTCAGTTATAGACAAGCTAATACATGAGTGGTCTGAGATCACCCTTGGTTCTATGGAGGTTTGTTCGATTCGGGCTATGGCATTACCGGAGAGAAGTAGGTAATCAATGCGTGAATAAGAATTATGTGGAGATGAGTAGAAGGTGTACTCCCTCCCTGTGGGATTTTGTAGCCTCCAAGTGTCAGTCAAGTTGAAACGTGTGCAAAGATTCATAAGGGCTTTGTGAGAGTTGTTGGAATGAAAAGGACAGCGTGAATCCCTATCTAAGGCTGGGTCCATGGGCAGATTAAAGTCGCCCGCTAATATGTGCATAGCAGTATCTGGGATTGTTTCAATTTGCTTACTAAGATTTTCCCAGAAGTCCGAATCATCCCTATTGGGGGCATAGATGTTAGTGATGTAGAATTCCGTACTATCTTTTACCAATTTCGTTGTGATCCACCTCCCCTGTGTATCGGATGCACTTGACACCAAGTCTATATTGGCTTATCTGAAAGAGACACGTTAGTGACAGATTCCTTACCTTAGAATATCCCCAGGCGTCAGGCTGGATCCGGAAAGTTTTGCGTAGCAGTACCCTTGCGCGTCGGTAGGCGGCGTCGTGCGGCCCGCGTCCGTCTGCCGGGCGTTGTGATCGCCGGGATGACGTCGCGGGCAGTACTTAGGCGCCGCCCTGCGCGCTGACGTCAGTTCTTCTTTTTCCGCGCCAGCAAGCGCAGATCCGGGAAGAGCAGTGCCCTGGTCAATTTTTTACCATACTTTTTGGTGATTTTTCACTGTTTTTTCCATCTTGAAGGTGTCGTAGGGATGCCCGGCTTCAAGCGATGCGGCGCCTGTGCGCGGACGATGTCCGTCACCGACCCGCATTGGGAGTGTCTCTTCTGCCTCGGCCGAGGCCACGACACCGAGTCTTGTCCCGAATGCCAGGCCCTCAACCCGAAAGCTTTGCGAGAGCGGTCTCGAAAGCTCCTCGAGGCCCGGCATTCGGCTCCACGGAGGCCCCGGTCGCGTGAGAGGTCCAGGGGTCGCCGCGGAGTGCACACCGGTCGCCGGCGTCGAAGTCTTCTTCGTCCGGTAAGTCTAAGCACAAGAAGTCCAAGAAGCATCGTCGCTCTCGGACTTCGCCTCGCCGGTCTCGCGACTCGGCTGAGGCCCCTCCCGGCACCGTCCCCGCGGCCCCGGACTTGCCTGTGGAGTCGCCCGCCATACCCGCCCTTCCCGGGTTCGGGGCGGATCCGGCCAAGGTACAGGAGTTCCTGTCGGCCATGGCCCGCTCTTCGGGCCTTCAGGCCCTCCGGTGCGCCTTCGGGCCCCGCGGGCCCTGATGGGGTTGCTCCGGCGTCGCCGACGGCTCCGGCCCCGGCGTCGCCCGTGCCTCCAGCCTCGATCCCGGCGTCGCCCGTGCCTCCAGCCTCGATCCCGGCTCCGGCTTCGCCCCGGCCTCGATCCCGGCTCCACAACCCCCATCGACGCCGGTCGACCTCACGACACCTCCGCCGGCGCCGATGTCTCCGGTGCCAGCTCTCGACGCCGCCCTGGGCTCCGGGCGGCGTCGTCCCCCAGTTCCTTCCGGCTCCGGACATGGACCCAGAGCGACGCCGCTCGACGCCGGCTCCGGCGCCGATGGGACCTTGGGTCCCAACTGTCCCTCCTCCTCCTTATTTTGAACCTGAGGAGGACCAGGAGGACTGGGAGGGGTCTGATGACCCTCTGACGCGCAACTGTCAGTATGATCAGGACTGGACAGAGAGTCTAGGGAGGCCAGTGGTCTGGATACTTCCCTGACACTGGCATGCTGTCTCCTCCCGTGGCTACGGAGGAGGGGGCCAATTTTGGTACGGTGTTGCGTAGGGCTGCTGGGGCCTTACGTCTCGAGCTCCCTACTTTGACGGTCAAGCCTAACATCTTGACAGAGGTGCTTCAGCCGGCAGCCTCCTCTGCGGAGACTGTGCTGCCGTTTAACGACGCCCTCACTGACGTTCTTTTGGGCGCCTGGTCCAAGCCCAACACAGGGGCTCCTGTGGATCGGAACGTGTCACGACGCCATCGCCCTGCTCCGGGCGACCCCCTGTTTCTTTCTGTCCACCCCACTCCTGAGAGCTTGGTTGTCCAAGCCTCCGCTTCCCAAACCGCCTTCCCTACTGCTCCTCCGGATAGGGAATCCAAACGCCTGGATCAGTTTGGGAAGAAAGGTTTTTCTTCCTCCAGTGCTGGCTTGCGGTCCGTTAACACCGCTTGTCTTTTGGGCCGATATACCCACTCCCTGTGGGATTCGGTGGCGGATGTTTTGCCCCAGTGCCCTGAGGAGGTCCAGGCACTGCTTTCCCCGCGCCATTGCGGAAGGAAGGGATGCGGCCAAATACACTATCCGTTGTGGCCTTGACACCGCCCGACTCGCTGGGCAGGTCGATTGCAACGACGGTGGCGCTCCGACGCCACGCCTGGCTGAGAACCACTGGTTTTTCAGGGGATGTCCAGAATACTCTCATGGACATGCCCTTTGATGGAGTCGGTCTTTTGGGTCCAAAGCAGACCATGCGTTGGAGCGCTTTAAGGACTCACGGGCTACTGCCAAGTCCCTGGGCCTTTCTGCTACACGCCCTCCGCTGACTTCTGCTTTTCGCCCCTATCGTGGCCACGGTAGGGGCGCCCCTTCACGTCAGCAGCCCAGCCACCGGCCCGCGCAGCAGGCGTCTTCGCGTGGCCGAGGACGTGGATTCCGCCGTGGCGGATCGGGCAACCAGCGTGCGGGTCAGGCCACCACCTCCAACCCGTCCGCGGCCTCCAAGCCCTCCTGATCCCTCCTTTCAGGTGCACGGCACGCCAGTAGGGGCAGGGTCCGCCATCACCTTCCCCACTGGCGCACCATCACCTCGGACAGGTGGGTCTTGGACATTGTCCGAAGGGGCTACTCCCTCCCCTTCGAGACCACCCCCCAGCCATGCCACCTCAATTCCACCGCATGTCAGGGGATCACTTGGTGCTTCTACAGAAGGAAGTCACGGCCCTCTTGACCAAGAGGGCCATCGAGCATGTTCCGACCCCAGAAGTAGGGCGTGGTTGCTACTCCCACTACTTTCTGGTGCCCAAAAAGGACAAGGAGGACATGCGTCCTATCTTGAACCTCCGGATCGTCAATCGCTTCCTCCGGAAGGAGAAGTTCAAGATGCTCACCCTAGCTCAGGTCTTGACTGCCCTCTACCCTGGAGACTGGTTGGTAGCGTTGGACTTGCAGGACGCGTATTTCCACATCCTCGGTCCTGCCGGCCCACCGGCGTTACCTTCGGTTCACGGTAGGCCCCGAGCATTTTCAGTTCACCGTGCTCCCTTTGGCCTTACCAGTGCCCCTCGGGTGTTCACGAAAGTGATGGCGGTGGTCGCAGCTCATCTGCGCCGGGCAGGGGTTTCAGTCTTCCCCTACCTCGACGACTGGCTGCTGAAGGCGGGCTCGTCCCAGGCAGTCGTCTCCCACCTCCAGACTACGGCCGAACTCCTGCACTCGCTGGGGTTCTCCATCAATGTGCCGAAGTCGCATCTGATTCCTTCTCCACAGCTCCTTTCATCGGAGCAGTTCTGGACACGACGCAGTTTCGGGCCTATCCTCCCGAACGGCGAGTCCGGGATATTCAGGCTATGATTCCGATCTTTCGGCCTTTATCCTGGGTTTCGGTACGGATGACCCTGAGGCTGCTGGGCCTCATGGCCTCCTGCATCCTGCTGGTCGATCATGCCAGATGGCGTATGCGGGCTCTGCAGTGGGACCTGAAGTTCCAGTGGGCGCAGCACCAGGGCAACCTGTCCGATCACGTCCAGATCTCGGAGGGGACTGCAAAACAGTTGCAGTGGTGGCTCTCGAACCGGCAATGGGTCATGGGCAGATCCCTCTCCTTCCCCAGCCAGAGCATACAGTTGTGACGGACGCGTCCCTTCTGGGATGGGGCGGTCACATGGGAGAGGCGGAGATCAGAGGCCTCTGGTCTCCGGGCGGAGTCCCGGCTCCATATCAACCTTCTGGAGCTCCGGGCGATCCGGCTTGCACTCAAGGCATTCCTTCCTCTGTCAAAGGGAAGGTAGTGCAGGTGTTCACAGACAACACCACCGCCATGTGGTACTGCAACAAACAGGGCGGGGTGGGGTCTTGGACCCTTTGTCAGGAGACTCTGCGCCTCTGGACGTGGCTGGAACATCAGGGCATGTTCCTGATGGTTCAACACCTGGCAGGTTCCCTGAACGCCAGGGCGGACGAACCTCAGCCGCAGGTGCATGATGGATCACGAATGGCGTCTTCACTCGGAAGTGGCGCAAGGACTCTTTCTACAGTGGGGAGAGCCTTGGTTAGATCTATTCGCCACCGAAGAGAACGCGCAATGTCATCAGTTCTGCGCGTTGGAATTTCCAAGGCGGCACTCGCCGGCGACGCTTTTCGTCGCGAGTGGAGTTGCGGTCTGTTGTACGCCTTTCCGCCTATACCACTTCTACCCAGAGTGTTGAAGAAGATTCGGCACGACCGGGCCCAAGTCATTCTTGTGGCTCCGGACTGGGCTCGAAGAGTTTGGTATCCCGAGCTACTCAATATGAGCATAGATCCCCGATCCGTCTGCCTCTTCGGGAGGATCTTCTGTCGCAGCAGCAGGGGACGGTCCTCCACCCGAACCTGTCCAGTCTACACCTGCTTGCGTGGAGATTGAGCGGCGGCAGTTGATTCCTTTCGACTTGCCTCCCGAAGTTTGTGATGTGATTCTGGCAGCCAGGCGTCCCTCCACTAAGGTGGTATACGCCTGCAGGTGGAACAAATTTGTGGCATGGTGCACAGCAAAGGCTGTGGATCCCCTTTCTGCCCCTCTTTCTGAGGTCCTTCTGTTCCTTCTCTCTTTGGCCCAACAGGGTTCTGCCCTGGGTACCATCAAGGGTTATCTTTGTGCTATCTCGGCCTTCCTCAGGCTCCCTGATCAGCCCTCCCTTTCAAGTCCCCTGTTGTTAACAGGTTCTTAAAGGCATTACTCACCTCTTCCTCCTGTTCCGTTTGTGATGCCTCAGTGGGACTTGAACTTGGTTCTTACCTTTTAATGTGCGCTCCCTTTGAGCCTCTGCATAACTGTCCTCTTCGTCTTCTGACTCTGAAGACAGCCTTTCTGGTGGCCATCACCTCCGCTCGGGCGGGTGAGTGAGCTCCAAGCTCTATCTTGCAAACCTCCCTTTCTGTCTGTTCATCCAGACAAGGTTGTTCTTCGGACGCGTCCGTCCTTCTTGCCAAAGGTGGTTACTGCTTTCCACATTGGGCAGACCATCACTTTGCCCACCTTCTTTCCGCCTCCGCATCCTTCTAGAGAGGAAGAGAGGCTCCACCGTCTGGACCCAAAACGTGCGCTCTCCTTCTATATCGACCGCACAAAACACTTCCGGGTGGATGACCAGCTCTTTGTTGGCTACATGGGCGCCAAAAAGGTCGGGCGGTGCACAAGAGGACCATCTCCCGCTGGGTTACCTTGTGCATCAAGACCTGCTATTCTTTGGCTAAGAAGGAGCCTCCTGTTGGGCTACGTGCCCATTCCACCAGGGCAACGGCTGCTACCACGGCCTTGGGCCGCGGTGTTCCGCTGCCGGTTATCTGTCAGGCGGCTACGTGGGCCTCGCTGCACACGTTTACAAAGCATTACTGCCTTGACAGTCAGGTCCGGAGGGACGGCTTCTTTGGCCGTTCTGTCCTCCAGGACTTCCTTGTCTGATCTTTGTTCGCAGACCCACCACCGGGGTTGGTATTGCTGGGGTATCTATTCTAAGGTAAGGAATCTGTCACTAACGTGTCTCTTTCAGATGCACAAGTTACTAACTTGTGTAACGATATATCTGTAAGAGGCAGTAGTTAGTGACAGATTCCTTACCGCCCCACCCATCCTCCCCGTTCTGCGAACTGATTTCTAGGGTTAAGGACATCCCTTTCAGGGCCCTAGTATTTTTCAGACACCTGTGTCAGCTTCTTGCATGGCTCATGCGTTCCTGGCGCGGAAAGTCGTGTACAGAACTGACGCCAGCGCGCAGGGGCGGCGCCTAAGTACTGCCCGCGGACGTCATCCCGGCGATCACGACGCCGACGACGGACGCGGAGCCGCACGACGCCGCCTACCGACGCAAGAAGGGTACTGCTACGCAAAACTTTCCGGATCCAGCCTGACGCCTGGGGATATTCTAAGGTAAGGAATCTGTCACTAACTACTGTCTCTTACAGATATATCGTTACACAAGTTAGTAACTTGTGCTTTTGGCTACCAAAGTCAGGACACCGTTTCTTTTACCTATTGCGTCTGAACCAGCAACATCGCTGTAAAACCTATTTCTAAGTGAGTTAAATTGTTTGCAATCGATGTTGGTTTCCTGTAAGAGGAAGACGTCACCTTTCTGTTTTTGAAGATAGTCAAGGATCTTCTTTCTTTTGATAGGGTGGTTTATACCCTTAACATTCAGTGAGACTATCTTGAAACTGTTATGGGCCAGAACACTGGGGGAAGCCTGAGACGGCATAATAGCGTTATGATCGTAATAAGTGATTCTCTGACTACAGGATTAGTTTTGTGCGGTTTCCTCTCTATATGGTGAAAGGTTGTATCACCTTTTTGTGATTGCGATAAAGTTAGTGGAAGCACTGGCGTTAAATAGATTGGTAATGATTGGTAATGTGTACATGTCGCGTATATAGTGCTTACCGTTCAATGTGGTACCACCTGTATACACAGTTATCACTGCAAAACATGGCATTTGAGTAAAGAAAACAATAATTATAATCAGCATAAAAATGACAAGCAAGGAAAAATAAAATAAGTGCATAAAAAAGGAAAACAAGATCCAAAACCCCTGCCCAGCCCACCCACACCCCGAACCCTCCCTCCCAACCCAGAAAGTAGTGAACTGGCGTGGTGACGGGAAGAGAGCTCCCCTCCCATGGGAACCAGAATAGTGTGTATTGAACGCATGAGTCCAATCTGTGGCTTAAGGCATGAATGTATAGAAGTCAAAAGACTAAGAACTGAGAACTAAGAGAACTGAGAACTAGAACTGAGAACTAAGACCTGAGTGTGGTTAGCGTGTAATATGTATCATTGCAATGCATAAACACAGTTCGTTAATGCGTTTGCTCATATAATCGTCTATGCGTATTAACAGTATGACGCAGAGTGGAGTAAGTTGTGGACTAATAACTAAATAATCTAACAATGTCAATCGGTCACCCGGCCGTGCCTAGTCAGTAGTCATAGACATGAACAGTTTCATATCGGACCGCTAACAGGTCAAAAAGGGCTTGTAGCTAGGCTAATGGTATGGAACGGCAGCAGGACGAGCATAAACAGGTGTCAAATCAGCACAATAGTGAACGAACAGGACCAACTATCTAGCTGAACATTAATACGTGTAGACACGCATTTTACCCCCAAAAACCTGTGATCAATCTATCTGTTTATCAGTTTATCTGATGTCTATCCAACAGTATCTGATGTCTATCTGACAGTTCCTGCCAGCCTACAGTAAGGACAGAAGAATCAAATCTGTGATCTGTAACATTAATACATCAAAATAGCTTAAGGAGACGTGCATGAAATTCAAGTGAAGGTCAAGAGAGTTCATCTTTCCGTTGCGCAAGGACAGAAGAATCAAACCTGTGACATTAACACATCACGTCAGCTTGAGGAGTCGTGCCTGTAGCTTCAAGTGAAGGCCAAGAGAATTCATATCGCCGTTGTGCAATTCGTTGTGGATTGTCGATACAATTGAGAGTTATGGGTTTATGGTAGAAGGCCCGTAGGCCGCAGTGTCCGTAAGAGAATCATCTTTCCCGTTGAGGAATCTTTTCAGTTGTAGGTGATCTGTGAAGAAGTGTGGAGAACCCTGTATCGTTACACGGAATTTTGCTGGGCCCGCAAAGGCAAACTGATAGTTCAAGGCTCTTAGTCTTGGGCGAAGTGCCAGGAAACCTTTTCTTGTATCCACAGTTTCTTTGCTATAATCTTGCGAGATAAATATTTTGTTATTTTTCCAAAGGATGTGGTTATTTTTACGCATGAAGGCAAGAATCTGTTCTACATGCTGGTAGCGGAGAGGTTTGCAAACAATTGGTCTCAGAGTTTTCTGGCTCGCAAGGATTCTAGTTGGAACCCGATGGGCTCTGTCAAACTCTAGGGGTTTATTGAAAGACAGATTAGTGGCTTGAGCAAACCAACTCTCCAGGAAAGTGATGCATGAACCAGAGGGGTCTTCCTCCCCTTCAGGAATTCCAAAAATTCTTAGGTTCCCTCTCCTGTTTCTGTCTTCCAGACCTGATAGGCGTTTCGTTAGAGAATCCGTCGTGATTGTTAGGCTTTTGAGGGATTTGTTCAGTTTGATTTCCGTATCTTCTAGTTGGCTGATTCTGCTTTCTGTTTCTGTCAATCTAACGTTGGTGTCCCTAATATCCTGTCTGATCGCAGAGATCTCTTCTTTCGTGGATTTAGCGAGATCGTGGACCTCTGCTAGTTTACTTAATATGGTATCCATCGTTGCATTGATGTCGTGTTTGCCTTTGGTAGGAGAGTCCGGATTTGGCGGGTCAGCTTTAATTCTCTTGAGGCTCGCCTTAACTTCTTTGTCAGTCATTTTTGGGTGATTACCGTGTTTCTTCAGTGTAACTTGTTGACACCAGCTGGTAACCGTAGTGAAGTCCTTGGAAGTGTGTTATTGGCTAAAAGAAGCGTAACTGCATGAGACCCTGGGGTCACTCTGATCACATCGGTCACCCGCTCAATATTGAGGTTTCAAGTTGATGTCAAATGAGTAGACGGTGCCGAGGGTACAACTGGCACTACTAGTATAATTGGTATAGCTGTAGTGATACTGTTTGTAGTTGTATTTGCACTTGCACTTACAATTGCATTTGCGCTTTCATTTGCACTAGCACTGCTTTCTCTGTTTGCACCAGCCCAAGCACTTGCACTTGCGATGTTTACACTGTATGCGCTGCAATATGACTAATATCCTTGGTCACTGGGCACAGGTTGCTGTTAGCTAAACGCTGGTGGGCACTGGTTGACACTGGTTATCACCGGTTATCTCAGGTAATCACTGGTTGGAACTGTTAGGCACTGATAGTCACTGGAAGTACCTGGTAGATACTGGTATTCATTGGTAGTCACTGGTCACTAGGTGCAGGGTGTCCCCTGATTGACACTGATCACTGGTAGACACTGGTATTCACTGGTGCACTAGGTGCAAGATGCCCCTGATTGACACTGAACACAGGTAGACACTGGTAATCACTGGTAGTCACTGGTCACTAGGTGCAGGATGTCCCTGGTTGACACTGATCGCTGGTTGTTACTGGCTGTCGATGGACATTAGACGCTGGTTGTCACTGAATGACACTGATCGCTGATTACTGTCGCAGGCATCAACTTGAAGAATCTAATCAGACCTGAGCAGAAAGGCGAATTAACAGGTCAGAAACAGCAGAAACAGTTATGGATCTCACATGCGGGCCGCCATTTTAAGGTCAGGCACCCCGAGGGCAGAGCATGGATGTAATAGTACTGCCTCGCGTCAGATTGCCCCCGTTAGCCCCCCGCTAAGATTCAGCTTGATTATGCTTGATTATGCTATGCCACTGATCTGTTTTAATGCACCAAAATGTGTGGCTGCTATAATAGGACTACGGTATTGCAGTATTTACGGACCCGATATGTCCGCCATTTTGTGCCCAGACCGCTCGGCGCACATGGTATTACAGCGAGACTTCTCTTATGATGATTAAGCCTTGATTAAGCTTTGCGATGATCTGCTATACTTTAAATGCTGCTCAATGCTTCTTTAGTACCCTCAAAACGTGTGACCGCTGTGATGGAGCTGCGGTATTTGTGGTTGTTACGGTCACGATAAGATCGCCATTTTACGCTCGAGCTGCTCGTTGCTATCGGGCATCACATTACATTACATGTACACAATTTGTGGGCGCTGTGGACGCTTTTAATCCTTATGAGCAAAGAATTATTGAGTCAGTAAATACAACAATGCTCCACTGCTGCGTTGTGGGAGAACAATGATTGTAGGTCTAATCCTAAAATCAAGTTGCAGGCATGGCCGCCATCTATGCGCTGGCATTTATGGATATAGCGCAACCTTACTTTATAGCTTTAAAAAGCTAGAAGACTGTGGGTTCACGTTGATGTGGCTCTGGACCCTTTTTAAGTCGCTCCGTCTCATATGCGGTGTATGTCCGGTGAGCAGGAAGCACTCTTTCTCCTCTTTGGAGTCGGTGGCGCCATGAGGCGCGATGAGGCAGTGTTCCGTAGCCAGGCCAGATGACGATCAGAGGGGACAGAGACAAAGAGTCTGCCGCTGCGATCCTGATGGGTAAAGCATCCAGCTTTGATACCGCTGGACCCCTCAGGAGTTCCGCCACAAAATCGCCGGTAGAGATGTCTTCATACGCTGCAAGAAACGGGTGAAAATGTAGAATCTGGCATAACCAAGGGAGGAGATGAAGGCTCACGCCGCCATCTTCGCCGACATCCAAACCACGCCCCGGTGAAAAGTATTTTTCAATGTGGAAAACAACTTTGTGCGGATAAAGGCAAACTGACCTAGCAAACATCAAGTCGGGCGAAAATTCGGACGTTTTTAAAACTTTGCCAGTGAGCTCAAAAAACATTTGCACCCGTCAGCCTTCCTGGCCTTGTTGCTAAATTTAAAGCTGGTTTACCCCGACCATGGTAAGAATGGCTTTTTGCAGGTTTCCCGCAATTGTCCCAAGACTTTGGAAGGTTATATTCCGCACCACCAGATGGCGCTGCATTATCATTGTTCGCCTTGTAATAGTATCCAAGCTGACGTTTGACTGACTGCTACTTGTTCTTTATCACGACAGGCAAATGCCCAGTGGGTGAGTATGGACATCGGAAGAAAATGAACGTACGGGATTCTCAGATGGGCTATTCAGGGCGGGACTGGGAAGCCAAGATCAGCCCTGGCAAAAAAACTCAAACCAGTCGCACTCCGTTCGTCGTCTCCTGGTGCAACCGCCATCCACCCATCTATTCTCTCTCTCCTTCTCTCCCCCGGTCGCTTTTTTAATACTTTATTCATTATGAAGCCATTATACATATCCAGACAGTTCAGGTGTGCATACATTGCATGCACAGATCTCCATAGTTCAGTACAATAATTAGGTATTAATATTGTAGGCCATACATGCCACTGCAGGATTGAAGTTACCATGAAATTACTTCAAGAGGGCTGGTTTCTTGGGTTGGATACCCTAGACAAAACCATCACAACATGCCAGTTCTGTAAAATTACTGGGAAGACACTTCTCCGCCAGTGCAGCTCTGAATGTCCTACCTCTCGGATGCGATGTGGTTGAAGCACGCTGCAGAATTCCATGGGTTGCTGGTCAGATCGTCCTTGTGTTGATTAAGAAATATTTGCGGTTCCCTTTAGTATGCCGAGTCTCAGCCATCTTTGCTTTACTACTTCCAGTGCTAGATGACATGTTTGGAGCCTGGGGTATTTCAGAAGTATTAAAAATGGACAGCAGACCACCATTCTCGAAAAAGATTGCGCCCCTCTGGCCGCAAGCCAATGGACTGACTGAACTGTTCATTTCGCTGGTCAAGAAGGCTGTGAAGCCAGCCAAGTTAGCCCAATTATCATTCGGAAAAACCTTTTTATCGAGTGGTCAGAAACACCATGTGGCTCCATGGGGGATTCCCCAACCGAGCAAATGTTTGGAAGAAAAAGCCAGACCAGACTGCCACAAGTCTGTAGAAGCATGACGGCATCTGGCCAAGAAGCAAACGCCAAGATGGAGTCATTCACTGACCGAAAACATCGGAGACCATTCACTTATGGTTCCGAGAGACTAGAGCTGGCAAAGACAACAGAACAGAAAACTGAATCCCCCATTTTATGAAACTCAAATGAAGGTGACGTAATCAAGGGAACCATGGTCTCTGCAGCATCCAGGCACCAGTGGTTACATTTCAAGAAATGTCACCTTGCTGCCACTAAAGAACCACCAGTAGATGGTGACGCTGCGACCTGTGGGTGTCAGATGAAGACGGTGGTAATGGTCCGAGCAGTGGCTTCAGAAGAGACGGGGCGAGAGAGGACCTCGGCACCCTGTCAACCGTGGGGGCTAACCACCGACTGTCTCACGGCATCAGAAGTCCGCAGTAACAGGTAGAGGAGATGTGGTCATGGAGTGGCTCACGCGTATTCCTTTCCTCTAGCATTCTTTTTCGTGTTTTCTTTTCTTCTTCTCCTTCCTGCCTGTTATTTTTAGTAGCCTCCTCCCTCCAATCCGATGGCCTAAATTCTTTCATTTGCCAAGCAAGGGGTAAGATGTCGTATACTGCTTAGTTTGAGATTGTGGTAGCAGGTGGGACCCATGGGCACTCTTTTTGGGGGCCGGCACTTATTTTTCCTAATCAAACTTTGACCTATAACAAGAGAGTGAAAAAAAACCCAGTGGGAAGATGGAGGAATAGAAAGACGTAAAAAAGTGACAAAAGGAGAAAGCAGGAACGTACAAGAGTGAGATAAAGGAGTAGGGAGTGTCTGATAGTGGATTAAAGAGGCATGGGGTGGAATCACGACCATGCCGCCTTGGTATTCGGCACCTTGACATTAAATAGGGCTGGCTATGGGCTTCTGAGCCCAACTTTGGACCGGGGACTTATTCTTTAACAAATTAAGCACTGGATGTTGTGTACAGCCCAGGACAGCAGGACCCTGCAGTCACAGAGAGTTGTCCCTCCCCGGACAGCTGGACATTACTTCTGCTGAGGAGGAGGGGTGCAGTGGAAGGAAGGAAATTATTAGGACAGAAAGGAGTGACGCATCCCTGCTCCAGTGGTAGTACTATAGGACTCTGTGGTCCCAATGATTCCTTTCCTCACGTGATCCTTGCTATCGGAGCAGGACTGGGGGAACCAAAAGCAGCCTTGGCAAAAAATTTCAAACCAGTCCCGCTCCCTTCACCCCCTTGTGCAAAATCCATCCATCTCTCCCTCCCCTTCTCTCCTCCCTCTCTGATCACTGTCTCTCTACCCCCTCTTTCTCTTTTCATCCATCTCTCTCTACCTCTACTGCCTCCCTCCCTTCCCATCTACCTATCTCTTCTCTTTCTGATTGCTTTCACTCTACCTCCCCTTCCCTCCCCCTCTCCTCTTTCCACCCATCCCTCTCTGATCACTTTCTCTCTAGCCCCTCTCCTCTTTCCATCCATCCCTCTCCCCTCCCCATCCATCCCTCTCCCCTCCCTCTCTGATCACTTTCTCTCTACCCCCTTTCTCTTTTCATCCATCTCTCTACCTCTTCCCTCCCTCTCTTTCCATCTCACCATCTCTCTTCTCTCTCTGATCGCTTTCACTCTACCTCCCCCTCTCCTCTTTCCATCATCCATCTCTCTCTCCCCTTCATCTGATAGCTTTCGCTCTACCTCCCCCTCTCCTCTTTCCATCCATCCATCTCTCTCCCCTCCATCTCTGATCGCTTTCACTCTACCTCCCCCTCTCCTCTTTCCTTCCATCCATCTCTCTCCCCTCCAGCTGATCGCTTTCTCTCTACCTCGCCCCCTTTCTTTCTTTTCATACATCCATCCACCTCTCACCTTCTCTCCTCCCTCTCTATCTTCTCCCTCCCGCCCTCTCTTTCCACCATCTCTCTCCCTTCCCCCCTCCCTCTCCCTTCCCCCCTCCCTCTCCCTTCCCCCCTCCCTCTCCCTTCCCCCCTCCCTCTCTACCACCCCTTCCCTCCCTCTCTTGAAGCCTCGCCCTGCTGCAGTTACCCTCCAGGAGCTGGGTGAGACGGGGCCAGGGACAGCCTCCAAGGGCTCGGGCCCACCGGGTAAATGCCCGGTGGAATAAAAGGTCAGTCCGGCCCTGCTTGCTACACTTCTCCCCTTCCACAAGAAGCAGAGGGACCCCCTCCTACCGAACTACAAGGGTTCACCAGGGAGAGGCAGCAGCAGTCCCCCAGTGAAGGTTTTTATTTTGTATTTCAGGAACGTGAAGGAGGCCTGAGGGAGTCAGGGCACCTCATATTAAACACTTATTATCACAAGTTATGTACAAGAAGAGATGCACACAGGATAACACCCCCTACAGGTACAGACATTAGTAGTGGGCTGCAGCGTCAGCTGCTCAAGACACCACTGAAGTCAGAAATAGCCCTGGGGGGCGGAGGGGGGGGAGGGGTTAAAAGTCACTCTTTTGGAGACGGATAATTGAGGGGGCTGCAGCAGCATCGACGGAACCAGGTACCGGAGCTGACCGATGCAAAATGGATCGGACATTTGTTATTTTCTTTATTCGGAGTGAATAATACGTGTCTCGTGTGTAGCGCCTAGTATCTGGTGTGTGGTATTAAACCGCACTCGGGTCCGAACCACAGTCCTGCATCCGGCACCTATGGGCAGATGCAGGGGAGCAGTGTCTCTCTTCTGGGCCTGTGCACAGCGCGCCGAGGCTCAGTGGGAGGCAGAGGGTGGAATGCGGCTGTCCGCGGCCCCCGCAGGGGGCCAATTCAGCAGGGCGGCCCTTTAGTGCCATTTTGGGCACCGCCCACCCGCTCTAGTCATTGGGGGGGGGGGGTTCTGTAGGAGCCCTCTAGCCAGGTCGCCACTGTGGCGTCCTTCCGGTGTGCCAGGTGGGAGGAGGGCATATAAGCCTCCCCCGCCCCTCCTGGCGGTCTCTGTTCGCCAGCCACGCCGTCTGTACAGGTTCGCCGAGGTTGTTTTCGTGTCGCGTCGTTGAATTAGGCGGTGAGTGCGGGTCTGGATAGGCTAGGAGGGGCCGTTTTGTCTGGGCCGGCCAGCCCCCCCCCCCCTTTTTTTGTTGTGGCGGGCGCTGAGGCCATGAGGCCGAATGGGGAGGCATTTGTGTTGGAAAGATCCTCCCCCCACCCTCTGTAGTGAGTGAGCAGCTGTGCACAAATGGGGAGCAAGGAATCGCATCAGGTGGCCAATGAACAGCGGCTTGGATTGTTTGTAGGATGCCTTCTCCCTGGGAGCACCCCCGGCCGCGGTTTCACTGGGTCCCGGCGTGATCCCGCGAGTGTGGTTCCGGGAAGGGCGGTGCTGCAGGGCACTCGTTCTCCGCTCTGGCCTGGGGCCAGGGGTGAGGTCGGCCCAGAGGGGAGGTGTAGAATCCCGCGGTTGCTATGTTTGTGGCCGGCCGGGTAAGTAAGCCTTACTGACATCCATCGTCTGGGTCGTTTGGTCACTCCTCATGCAGGGTTTTTTTTTTTTTTTCTCGAGTGGTTGCTGTCCGGGGAGCACCCCCGGCCGCGGTGAGCTGGGTCCCGGCGTGATCCCGCGAGTGTTTCTGTGAGGGGCAGTACTTCATGGCACTCGTTCTCGCTATGGCCTGGAGCTAGGGGTTCGGTCGCTCCCCAGGTGGAAGAACGACGATCGGGCAGTGTCTTCGTACATTGTAAGGTAACAGTGGTTTGGCGACAGAGAGGTGGCGTTGACGCTAACTGCACATATAATGTAAGGCACATGCACTTGTGAGCTGTAATTTGTTTCTGCTTGCCACCGTGGTAGGGCTGCGGGCCCAGTTCAGAGTCCCGTCGGCGCAGTGAGGAGTGTGTCAGCCCGTGCGGTCATGGCTTGTTGATTGATTCTTTTGGGCCAGCCGTGTGTTTGTGAGGGACGTCTGCATCCTCCGAGGTGTTGTGCACTCGCCGCTCTGCTTCTGGTGTGAGCGGGAGACCACAGCAGAGGGAGCGGAGGAGCGTCGGGCTCTATCTTTAGGATTTGCGGTGAGCCTAGCTGGGTACCCTCTCCTCCCCCACACCCCAACTCGTTCAAACCGCGCCTGGTCTTTTGGTGGGATTTCAATAGTTGAACCCTGATTGTAGTAGTGTTGTCGTAAGAGTGATTGGTAATAAGGACCACGGTTAGGCCACCACTTTGGTGCTCAGGTTGTATACCTTGGAGACGAAAGTGTACTCAGCCTGGCACCCGCCGACTGCCCATAACTCCTGGTGCCGCGCATGGTCCGACTGAGCTATCCATGGGCACATGGTTCACTCTGCTTCCGGCTCGAGGCCATAACAGTGTGGTCAAATGTGAACAGGCACAACGCATGGATATACGCTTACTGTTTAGGTGACGGGACACAGTTCAATCTGCAGTTTGGGTCGTGCATCATCAAGATTCGCCGTATGATGGTGCACATATCAGATGCCCTTCGTTGTTTGGGTTCATTGTACAGCCATGTCTAGTCAAATGGGTGTTTTTGTTCCTGTTCTGTGTGAGCTCAGTCCGCGGTGTCGTCACGTGAATATCATTCAGTGCAGACACCGGGGGTGGTTGAGGTTTCAGACCAGCCCCCCTTTTCTGCATGCCAACATCTGAGCAGCCCCCTAGTGTTCGGGGTTGTGCGCCAGCAGCCGCGCAAGCCCCGCCAGGTGGGGGGCCTCAGCAATGGAATTGGATTCGGCCCAACAGCTGGCCTGGCGCATAGACCAGTCGGGCATGGGCATGTTCCCCCAGCTGGGCGACATCCTTTGACGGAAGTCTTGTTTCATGTTTGCAAATATTTCATTGACGGGGCAAGAGAGTTGATGTCAGTTGTAAGCCCCCACAGTTCACCGTTCCTCACAGGGGCAAGACGTTGTAATTTAATGTCGGTTTACCGTCTTTAAAAGAAATCATGGCATGAGGCGCACATGAAATACAGATGCAATTTAACGGTTGTAAATGTCCATTGCCAATCACTGCTGTTTACAGTGAATGTCTCCGAGGTGCGATTTCTTATAGTTAGAGGGTGGCCCACTGACTACTCACTTAATTTGAGAGCATTGGCCTCTTCCAAGTGGCAGGCATGCGGAAGTAGTTTATTTAGGAAGAACGGCGCAACGCTAATCTGAGCACTATTTTCTTATGGGATTGCCACTTAAAGGAGCAATTTACCGCCGTTTTTTTTTCCATTTCATTTCTCTATATATGTATAATCACACATAGGCACACGATAAGCCCGGAAATGTTTCACAAAAAGCAGCCCTAAAACCTGGTCTTATTAGAATTTTCGTTGCTCTATGGGTGTAAGTACTGATATTGATATGTTTCCCCCATCGTCTGTTTGATTTCGCTCGCTAGAAAGTGTCTCTCAGTCTTTGAAATGCCATCCATAGTTGCACTGAAATTATGAAAATGCCACACATAGCTATCAGAAACCTTGACAGCTATGGATGGGGGCGGCTAGCTCAGGCGCGGCCGGTGTCGGGTGCCCGGGCCCTCACGGATAGATCGTACAGCTCACTTGCCCACACCCCTGTTTTGGGCTCCTCTTCTCCAGACATTCTCATAGCGCACTGTTTTTAACTCTCCCCAATTAGGGGTACACAGCGTCTGCCTCCCCCCTCTGGAAAACGCGGTGGGAGGTCTGTTGCTCAGGTATGGCAGAGCTAACAGGGGGTTGCAAACACAGGCGCTAATTGAATAATTGGAAAACAATTAACTTTCAGCTGCACTTACGACGAACTAACAGGTATACACAAGGTATATTCAGATAGTATGCTATGTTAGTCTCAGCTCTGTAGGTATGTCCCCAAAACCAGGGGGGCATGGTGCTCGACCCTGCCCATAGTAAGTAAAGTTTTGTAAGGTGCCATTGTTAATTATAAGATCATCTATATCTGGTTTAGTATCCAGGCTAAGGGGTGGCTGAGTGACACTCTGGTGTTGGAGGCGGTCAGCCGGCTGGCAGGCCTTCCAGATATAGGTTTCTAACTCGGGCCTGTCCAAGCAAGGGTTCAAGTGCCAGAAGTCGGCACTGGGATACAATTTCACAGGTCTGTGGAGTGGGAGAACAGAAGGGGGCTTGTGTTCGTCCTCCTGGTCACAGGTTCAGAGCCTGGTAGGTCCACTTAGCATTTCATCCTTCAGAGGTCGATAAAACAAGTACCATTGAGTTGGGTAACAATAACCATGTTATTCAGCGCCAAGATACCATGGGGTGAACGTATTCACAATTAGTCAGAAAGGGAAATTTTAAAGGAATTTTGTGAAACGCTGTGGGCTCACTCAGCAGTGTAGTAGCTTACAGTTTTGCACAATTTCCATAGGCCGGATGGGTGGCGCAGGCAACAAGTTTAACCCAGCCGAAACAAAGCAGGGCACTCCGTGTCTGATGTAGTTGCTGATCGATGTTTGGGCTGTTGGGCTGCCCTGGTATCTTATGCTTATCCCCTGGGGCGAGCTGCGTGCTGGGGCACATGTCGCCATCAGATAGACAAAGGCCCCCATCTGCCTCGCCGGTATTTTCGCAGCACTTAATTCGAGCCGATGGTTTGGTAGCGCTGGCACGGTAGCAGGCACTTATGAATGTGGCCACATGGTGGCGCGGTTTGTGCGATTTGTTTGTGTGATTTGAAGATGGAGCACAAGGTTGTTGTTAATTCAGTGTACATTGAAAATAACTAGTGCCTACTCCAAGAAGTCTATTGTCTGGCTGGGGACATATCACATCGGTTTTGCTTGGTACCCACGCCCTCCGTTGGTCCCATGCGCGCTTGCTTACGATATTCCTTATGCCGCGCTGTCTTTGACTCTCATTTGCGTTGATCCCTCGCCCACATATGCATTCCTTTACACCACTATGTTTAACCTACAACTACCAGCAAGCACGCTAGTTATATTTTATGATGCTTGAACCTGGCATTATAAAAATAGGCATTCCGTATGGAAAATGCGGAGTAGGCTCTTGGGCCAAATGTGGCATAGTGTACAGGGAGACGGCTCAGCAGGGAGTAAACTGCCAAATTACCATCACTGTATATTAATTAGTTGGTTCTAAATAAAGTCGCATTGTAAGTTTCGGAATGATGGAAAGAGAACACCTCCACTGGTTTTATTGTGTTCCAAGGAAAGCACGGACCTATCAGATTCTTTACCCTCTATGGTGCCGTAGGTGTTTAGGCCACCATATGGCACTGATTTCGGGGATTCTTACGGCACAGATGCGTTTAAAGCTAGTGTCCATGAATGCACAAATTTCTGATTTTCTCATGAGCACTTCATGACACCGAGGTTAGCCTCACATGGAGCAACAGCATTTTGCAGGCAATACCTCCCGGTTATAACTTGCCAGTGTAGATAATTATTCAGTAATAATGGAGCGCGGCTTGCGTGGATATTCCTGTGCAAAAATACAAAAAACACTAGTCCCCTGTATAAAAGGCAGACATGAATCTAGTGGCTAGCGGGTCAGGGCACCCCTGTAGGGTACGTGCTTTACCCATGGTCACAGGTCATTCCCGGCAGGCTCACCTAGCTTCTCATCCTCCTGAGGTCGATCACCATTAAGTTGAGTATCAATAAACATGTTATGGGGATATACTTCCGTTCTCACCATCCCAGGAGCTTCATAAAAGGTGTGCAGTCTTTCAACAGCCTGGGAAGATGTGGTTGGGGCACAAATGCCGACAATCACCAGTGCAGTTGGCATTTTATTTCAGATGGGGCAGGCATAGTTGCTCATGTTGTACTCCATGTCCTCATATCCAAATACATTGGCTAACTTTTTGCCACGCTGGGATACCTTGGCACTGTTATGGGATACATATGCTGGGGGAGGGACGCCAGCATGGCGGCACTGCATCCGTCAGTGCAGATGACGGATGGGTTTGCAGGCTATAAGGGCATGGTGATCCACCCATGTCTTGGTTTAGGCGAGGTGGCACACCGAGCGGCCTTGTAGGGCATGAGATAGCGTAAATTCACTCCATGGCTACATGTTATTGGCTGGTGCAGCACTTGGTCATCAGTCTGTACCCTCGTACTGGGGATCATCCAGGTAAAGGGGCACATTAGGGCTTAGTCACCCCAGAATGATATGCACAAACTGGCACACGGTGCGTTAGGGTTTGTATCACACAGAACTGGGGGTGTCTCATTGGGCACACTCACTGCCTGTGCATTGTGCTTTGGCCGGTTTGTTTCATCTTTTCATAGGGAAGTGATATGTGAGGTACCTAATTGCTCACAGCCTGGCACATTAAGGTGGGCGCAAAGCGGGTTGTTATCCATTAAATGTTTTATAATAAATGCTTTGGGGCACTTGCAGCAGTGAGGGAGCTTCCTGAGGACTTGAGGTTAGTAGCACTCCCTCCCCAGGCACACAGGGCTTTCAGCAGAATGGCCGCAGGCTCGAGCAGGTCAGAGGGGGATTTCTGCGCAGTGCTTGTAGAAGGTCATGTACCATTAAGGGCATGTTCTACGAAAGGGCAGGTTACTGCGAAGGGTGTTCCGAAGTTTTGGGGTTAAACTGGGTTGGAGCAGTAAAGTTAAAGTCAAAGCACAAACCGGCTACAATGTATTAAGGAACATTTGGCATTCCCAGTATTCAAGAAAGGGCAGGGATTGATACATATTGTCCCCTCATGTTCCCACGGTCTTGTATGCTCCCTGGTATACTAGCAGAAGTTCAGGAGGGCTAGACTTCACCTAGGGTGGTGACTGGCTTAATTCGATGGGCAAATCCAAAGGTTTCACATTTACTAACGTGTGAAAATTTCAGCTGCCGGTGCATAGTTTTATTCATATGCACAGTATTATTAATTTAAATAATAGATGTATTGACTAGTACGACCAGCGGACGTCCTCACGCCAAGGCATTTGGCAGCGGTGAGTGTTGCTATGCTGTAAGGATATCAAGGTTAAATATGACTGCCAGGCATCAGTAGCACGGAGCGGCTTACAGCCAGAGGCGATATCCGATGCAAGGGGCAGCTGTTAGATTAGAGCCCTACTCAGAGGGACCGCCTTAAGTGCTGGGAGGTCTGTTGGCACCGCATTTCAAGGGAAGCCATTGTCTAGTGGGCTGCTCTGAGCAGGGCATTTGCAGGCATAAGTAACAGTATCAGCTGCCAGTTCAAACGTGCATCTTTCACTAATTTCCTCAGACAACTGGGACAGGAAGTAAGGCGGGCTGGATAACTCTTGCTTCTACCTGCATTGGCACATCTTGTCAGGAGTGACTGTCAAAGGGATGGCACTTAAGCCAGGTAATGTTAGCACCCATCCACACCAAGCCGATTGTTTAAGGTCACCCTTGGGCCGCGTTACACAGACCAGTATTAGGCCCTAGTGGGTCAGTGCCATGAATTACTAAATTGAACTGAACAGGAGGCGTGACCGTGGGTTACACTAGCAGAAGTTTGGGGAAGAGCTAAACTCCACCCATGGTCATGGTGTAGTCTTAAGTAGATGGAGTTGTCACTCTCATTTGACCAGGGGTTCGATGCTACATGAGGGCATCGCTTCGCTGCGGCCAGAGCACGGTCATGGTGTTTCCCAGGGGGGCAGCAAGTAAAGGCAAGGCTCTTTCCAAATCTGGCACCAGAACACAAGGTAGTCAGGGCCAACTTGTCTGTTAGGTGACTTGGGTAGGCACCTGTGTAGTTGTCACTCCACAAAGGGGTGAGTTGTCCCCAATAGTGGGCACAATACATATGTGTGTCTCTGGCCTTACAGCTGTGTCGAGCCTGTCTCAGTTAGAGGTACGCCCAGGTGGAAATTGTGTACTTAAGGTTTGCAGGACCAATGCGGTTTGTGGTATCTCCTAGCGGACCCACTGAAGGTGTACTGCAGCTAAACAGGGAACTGGGAAGCTTGGTTTCTGTCACTTTGGCAGGTTTAAAGCATCCAGGGTCGGAGATGGACAGTAGGTACTGTGCATCTGTGATCCGACGGCAGTTAGGCAAGCGGGGTGCGCTGCGTAAGTTGTAATTGCACGAAAGGGTGAGGTGTCTCCAGTAGTGGGCGCATGGCATATATTGTTTCAAACCAGCTTTGATACCATTAAGGTGTTCACCAGGGTAGCAA
The DNA here is from genome assembly GCA_963921515.1 of Calotriton arnoldi. NCBI lineage: Eukaryota > Metazoa > Chordata > Amphibia > Caudata > Salamandridae > Calotriton > Calotriton arnoldi. Next base: position 2,661,971 of record CAWUFW010000568.1, read on the forward strand.
GCAAAGGGGTTTGTGCATCCGTCTGGGCAACGGGGCGAAATAAGTGCACCCCAGAACCAAGGGCAGGTGATATGATCCTGCAGTTAGGCGCAAACGCCCTCCCGGTGAGTAATAGATGCCTCGCTGGGTGGTGACGCTGTCAGCCAACAGTGTGCTGCCGTCCCAAGTAATGGGGCAACGACCTTATTCCCATGGGGAGGAGGGCACTATTACAAACCATGAAGTATGACTTGGGTGAAATCAGCAAACGCATGGGTCAATGCGAACTCTGGTGGTCGGAAATCATCCCTCGCAGAAACTGGCGCGGGGCCAGGTCTAGCATGGCGGCCGAACATTCGCGTAAAAGGGTCAATGGTGCCATGCGCAAGTTCACAGACCAGAGGGGCCTGGGTTTCATCAGGCACGAGCTGATTCAGTCCAGAGTAGAGGGATACTTTGAGAATGATGGGGTCCACTTATCTCCGGTGGGGATGGACCTGTTCCTGCTTGACCTGCAGGAGGCACTGGAAATAGCAGGCTGTAGGTGACAGTATAGCTCGCATGTGGGGGGGCTCTGGCGACGACGGGAGCCGCCTCCAGAGCTGTGGCGGAGTTACATGGCGATCTGGAAGCAGAGTTACAGGGCGATCTGGAAGCAGACTGGTACAGTAAGGGTACCTCTGCGGCAGACCGGTACAGTAAGGGTACCTCTGCGCGGCACAGTAGGGGTGCCAGAGCCAAAGACCAGGAGCCTCAGGGCAGGTTCCTGGAAAACCGCGACGGCGCCCCGTTAGTCCTTCGGGCGGTTGGGGGCCTGACCAACCGGGGTTTGCCCTGAATCGCTCCGCCCTGAAAAGGGCGTGAGTAGAAGAGACCAACATGTCACGTGATCCGGAAGAGGATCATCAAAGGTAGCACTGACGGCGTGTCCCACAGTGCTGGCTCACCAGGCGGGCGGGGGCAGCATAGGTTGGCACAGCTGCCCGCCCTTGGATCGCCCGTAAGATAACCCACATATTGCATACTCTTGTATGGACTACACCTGCAGCAATATTTTCCCATAACAAAAGTTGTCTTGTGTATTTATTCATTCTTGCATGCTCAGACTGGGGGTGGGAGAAGTTGCCGATAATGGCACTATGAACGCTCGGCTCCTCGGTCCTTAATGAGAAGAATCCTTCACCGAGATCTCCTGTGAGAGAAGCCGCTGCAGAACCCCCGAGAGATCTGTGCACTAGAGTGCAGAGGGGGTGAGGCCTGTCCAAGAGGGTGCAGAGAAGTCCAGACCTTCCCGGGGGGGGGGGGGTGCAGGGTAGTCTAGGCCTGTCCAGGTGGATGCAGAGGAAGAGAGGCCTGTCCAGGGGGGGTGCAGAGGAATCTAGGCCTGTCCAGGGGGTGCAGAGGAATCTGGGCCTGTCCAGGGGGGTGCCGAAGAAGAGAGGCCTGTCCAGGGGGGTGCAGAGGAGTCTAGGCCTGCCCAGGGGGGTGCAGAGTAGTCTAGGCCTGTCCAGGGGGGTGCAGAGGAGTCGAGACCTGTCCAGGGGGTGCAGAGGAGTCAGCCGAGACCTGTCCAGGGGGTGCAGAGGAGTCTAGGCCTGTCCAGGGGGTGCAGATGAGTAGAGGCCTGTCCAGGGGGGTGCAGAGGAGTCAGTCGAGACCTGTCCAGGGGGGTGCAGAGGAGTCAGTCGAGACCTGTCCAGGGGGCGCAGAGGAGTCTAGGCCCGCCCAGGGAGGTGCAGAGGAGTCTAGGCCTGTCCAGGGGGAGCCGAGGAAGAGCGGCCTGTCCAGGGGGTGCAGAGGAGTCTAGGCCTGCCCAGGGGGGGTGCCGAGGAAGAGCGGCTTGTCCAGGGGGATGCAGACGAGTCTAGGCCTGCCCAGGGGGGTACAGAGGAGTCTAGGCCTGCCCAGGGGGGTGCAGAGGAGTCTAGGCCTGTCCAGGGGGGGTGCAGAGGAGTCGAGACCTGTCCAGGGGGTGCAGAGGAGTCAGTCAAGAGCTGTCCAGGGGGTGCAGAGAAGTAGAGGCCTGTCCAGGGGGTGCAGAGGAGTCTAGGCCTGTCCAGGGGGTGCAGAGGAGTCGAGACCTGTCCAGGGGGGTGCAGAGGAGTCAGTCGAGAGCTGTCCAGGGGGGTGCAGAGAAGTAGAGGCCTGTCCAGGGGGGTGCAGAGGAGTCTAGACCTATCCAGGGGGGGTGCGGAGGAAGAGAGGCCTATCCAGGGGGTACAGAGGAGGTGAGGCCTGTCCCTTGCTGGGGATGAAACCTGCCCTGTAGGGGTAAAAGGAGAGGCCTGTCCTCTTGGTGTGAGGAGTGTGGACTGCCTCAGTCGCTGCTCTCACCGCACAGAGATGCTCCTTTGCAGGCGCTTTATTTTATTTTAAGAGCTCCTAATGCGAGTTTTTGAAACGTATCTGGAGTTACCATAGGGTCCCCACATGACTCAGGACAAAGGCACACACCTTCTCCATTCCCCGAGTTTCTTTTTTAAAAGCACTGTTTTCACTGAAGTAACGAAGACTACAACTCCCAGAATGCACTCACTTGTTAAATGAAAGTACAGGCATGAATATTCGGGAGATCGCTATACGAAAATATTTGGTACCTACCCAGGATATCTTGGCAGAGAAGGGTAGAACAGTTAACTTGACAAATTTTCAAGGAGTTTAATTCTTAGCATCTTTCTGCAGATTGTGAGTCCAGTGAGATCTGAGATAACGTGAATCACTCAACGAGATTTCACAGTTTTATCTGTTTCATGAAGATATGCTGTGAAAAAAAGGGTGGTACAAGTCCAGTACCCCAGTCACTGGTGTCCATGAATTTCTGTACTGACCACTGCCTGGTCCTACAAGAGGGGACGAGCAGGCTGTTTAGTCTAATCTCTCGAAGAGAGCGGGCCCAGTATCCTGGTCCTGACCTGGCTCAGTATCCTGGTCCTGACCAGGCCCTTGCTCACATCCTGGTCCTCACTAAGTCCTGGCTCACATCCTCAGGCCCTATTCACATGCTGGTCCTCACCAGACCCGTGCTCACATGCTGGTCCTCACCATGCCCCGGCTCACATGCTGGTCCTCACCAGGCCCTGACTCAGCATCCTGGTTCTTATCAAGCCCTGACCGAAGATCCTGGTCCTCGTCAGGTCCCGGCACACATGCTGGTCCTCAACAGGCCCCAACTAAGTATCCTGGCCCTGACCAAACCCCGGCTCAGTATCCTGGTCCCCACCAGGCCCTGGCTCAGTATCCTGGCCCTGACCAGGCCCGGCTCAGTATCCTGGCCCTGACCAGACCCCGGCTCAGTATCCTGGTCCCCACCAGGCCCGGCTCAGTATCCTGGCCCTGACCAGACCCCGGCTCAGTGTCTTGGTCCTGACCAGGCCCCAGCTCACATGCCAGTCCTGACCAGGCACCAGCTCACATCCTGGTCCTCCCCAAGTTCTGGCTCACATCCTGGTCCATAATAGACCCGGTTCACATGCTGGTCATCCCCAGGCCCCAGCTTAGTGATCTGGTCTTCCCCAGGCTCCGACTGAGCACCCTTGTCCTCCCCAGGCCCCGGCTCAGCACCCTTGTCCTCCCCAGGCCCCGACTCAGCACCCTGGTCCTCCCCAGGCCCCGACTCAGCACCCTGGTCCTCCCCAGTCCCCAGCTCAGCACCCTGGTCCTCCCCAGACCCCAGATCAGCACCCTGGTCCTCCCCAGGCCCCGGCTCAGCACCCTGGTCCTCCCCAGGCCCCGGCTCAGCACCCTGGTCCTCCCCAGGCCCCGGCTCAGCACCCTGGTCCTCCCCAGGCCCCGGCTCAGCACCCTGGTCCTCCCCAGGCCCCGGCTCCAGCACCCTGGTCCTCCCCAGGCCCCGGCTCAGCACCCTGGTCCTCCCCAGGCCCCGGCTCAGCACCCTGGTCCTCCCCAGGCCCCGGCTCAGTATCCTGGTCCTCCCCAGGCCCCGGCTCAGTATCCTGGTCCTCCCCAGGCCCCGGCTGAGCATTGTGGTCCTCACCAGGACCCGGCACAGTATCCTGGTCCTCCCCAGGCCCCGGCTCAGTATCCTGGTCCTGACCCGGCCCCGGCTCATTAACCTGACCCGGCCCTGGCTCACTATCCTGGTCCTGACCCAGCCCTGGCTCACTATCCTGGTCCTGACCCAGCCCTGGCTCACTATCCTGGTCCTGACCCAGCCCTGGCTCACTATCCTGGTCCTGATCCGGGTCCGGCTCAGTATCCTGGTCCTGACCAGGACCCGGCTCACCTGCTTGTCCTCACCAAGTCCTGGCTCACATCCTGGTCCTCACCAAGTCCTGGCTCACATCCTCGTCCTGACCAGGCCCAACTCGCATGCTGGTCCTCACTAGACCCCGGCTCGCATGCTGATCCCTCATATTCTGGCCGTCACCAGGCCCCGGCTTGCATGCTGGTCCTTCCCAGGCCCCGGCTTACATCCTGGTCCTCACCAGGCCTCAGCTCACATTCTGGTCCTCACCAGGCCTCATCTCACATTCTGGTCCTCACCAGGCCCTGACTCACATCCTGGTCCTCACCAGGCCCCGGCTCACATCCTGGTCCTCACCAGGTCCCAACTCGCATCCTGGTCCATACCAGGCCACGGCTCTCATCCTGGTCCTCCCCAGACACTGGTTCAGCACCCAGGCCCTGGTTTAGCATCGTGGTCCTCTCAGGCCCTGGTTCAGTGTCCTGGTCCTCTCCAGGCCCAAGGTCACATGCTGATCCTCACCAAGCCCCGGCTTGGCATCCTGGTCCATACCAGGTCATGCAAGAGTGAAACTGTCAGCATCTTTCTGCAGATTGTGAGTCCAGTGAGATCTGGGATAACCTGAATCTCTCTCAAGGAGATTTCGCACAGTTTTATCTGTTTCATGAAGAAATGCTGTGAAAAACAGGGGGTGCAAGTCCAGTACCAAAGTCTCTGGTGTCCCGGCTCAGTGTCTTGGTCCTGACCAGGCCCCAGCTCACATGCCAGTCCTGACCAGGCCCCTGCTCACATCCTGGTCCTCACCAAGTTCTGGCTCACATCCTGGTCCATTCTAGACCCGGCTCACATGCTGGTCATCCCCAGGCCCCAGCTTAGTGATCTGGTCTTCCCCAGGCTCCGACTGAGCACCCTGGTCCTCCCCAGGCCCCGGCTCAGCACCCTGGTCCTCCCCAGGCCCCGGCTCAGCACCCTGGTCCTCCCCAGGCCCCGGCTCGGCACCCTGGTCCTCCCCAGGCCACGGCTCTCATCCTGGTCCTCCCCAGACACTGGTTCAGCACCCAGGCCCTGGTTTAGCATCGTGGTCCTCTCGGGCCCTGGTTCAGTGTCCTGGTCCTCTCCAGGTCCAAGGGCACATGCTGATCCTCACCAAGCCCTGGCTCATTAACCTGGTCCTGACCCAGCCTTGGCTCACTATCCTGATCCTGACCCGGACCCGGCTCAGTATCCTGGTCCTCACCAGGACCCGGCTCACCTGCTGGTCCTGACCCGGACCCGGCTCAGTATCCTGGTCCTCACCAGGACCCGGCTCACCTGCTGGTCCTCACCAAGTCCTGGCTCACATCCTGGTCCTCACCTAGTCCTGGCTCACATCCTCGTCCTGACCAGGCCCAACTCGCATGCTGGTCCTCACCAGACCCCGGCTCGTATGCTGATCCCTCATATTCTGGCCCTCACCAGGCCCCGGCACACATGCTGGTCCTCAACAGGCCCCGGCTAAGCATCCTGGCCCTGACCAAACCCCGGCTCAGTATCCTGGTCCCCACCAGGCCCCGGCTCAGTATCCTGGTCCCCACCAGGCCCCGGCTCAGTATCCTGGTCCCCACCAGGCCCCGGCTCAGTATCCTGGTCCCCACCAGGCCCCGGCTCAGTATCCTGGTCCCCACCAGGCCCCGGCTCAGTATCCTGGTCCCCACCAGGCCCCGGCTCAGTATCCTGGTCCCGGCTCAGTATCCTGGTCCCCACCAGGCCCCGGCTCAGTATCCTGGTCCCCACCAGGCCCCGGCTCAGTATCCTGGTCCCCACCAGGCCCCGGCTCAGTATCCTGGTCCCCACCAGGCCCCGGCTCAGTATCCTGGTCCCCACCAGGCCCCGGCTCAGTATCCTGGCCCCGACCAGACCCCGGCTCAGTATCTTGGTCCCGACCAGACCCCGGCTCAGTATCCTGGCCCTGACCAGACCCCGGCTCAGTATCCTGGTCCCCACCAGGCCCGGCTCAGTATCCTGACCAGGCCCCGGCTCACATGCCAGTCCTGACCAGGCCCCAGCTCACATGCCAGTCCTGACCAGGCCCCAGCTCACATGCCAGTCCTGACCAGGCCCCAGCTCACATGCCAGTCCTGACCAGGCCCCAGCTCACATGCCAGTCCTGACCAGGCCCCAGCTCACATGCCAGTCCTGACCAGGCCCCAGCTCACATGCCAGTCCTGACCAGGCCCCAGCTCACATGCCAGTCCTGACCAGGCCCCAGCTCACATGCCAGTCCTGACCAGGCCCCAGCTCACATGCCAGTCCTGACCAGGCCCCAGCTCACATCCTGGTCCTGACCAGGCCCCAGCTCACATCCTGGTCCTCCCCAAGTTCTGGCTCACATCCTGGTCCATAATAGACCCGGTTCACAGGCTGGTCAGCCCCAGGCCCCAGCTTAGTGATCTGGTCTTCCCCAGGCTCCGACTGAGCACCCTGGTCCTCACCAGGCCCCGGCTCAGCACCCTTGTCCTCCCCAGGCCCCGACTCAGCACCCTGGTCCTCCCCAGGCCCCGGCTCAGCACCCTGGTCCTCCCCAGGCCCCGGCTCAGCACCCTGGTCCTCCCCAGGCCCCGGCTCAGCACCCTGGTCCTCCCCAGGCCCCGGCTCAGCACCCTGGTCCTCCCCAGGCCCCGGCTCAGCACCCTGGTCCTCCCCAGGCCCCGGCTCCAGCACCCTGGTCCTCCCCAGGCCCCGGCTCAGCACCCTGGTCCTCCCCAGGCCCCGGCTCAGCACCCTGGTCCTCCCCAGGCCCCGGCTCAGCACCCTGGTCCTCCCCAGGCCCCGGCTCAGCACCCTGGTCCTCCCCAGGCCCCGGCTCAGTATCCTGGTCCTCACCAGGACCCGGCTCACCTGCTGGTCCTGACCAGAACCCGGCTCAGTATCCTGGTCCTCACCAGGACCCGGCTCACCTGCTGGTCCTCACCAAGTCCTGGCTCACATCCTGGTCCTCACCTAGTCCTGGCTCACATCCTCGTCCTGACCAGGCCCAACTCGCATGCTGGTCCTCACCAGACCCCGGCTCGTATGCTGATCCCTCATATTCTGGCCCTCACCAGGCCCCGGCACACATGCTGGTCCTCAACAGGCCCCGGCTAAGCATCCTGGCCCTGACCAAACCCCGGCTCAGTATCCTGGTCCCCACCAGGCCCCGCCTCAGTATCCTGGTCCCCACCAGGCCCCGGCTCAGTATCCTGGTCCCCACCAGGTCCCGGCTCAGTATCCTGGTCCCCACCAGGCCCCGGCTCAGTATCCTGGTCCCCACCAGGCCCCGGCTCAGTATCCTGGTCCCCACCAGGTCCCGGCTCAGTATCCTGGTCCACACCAGGCCCCGGCTCAGTATCCTGGTCCCCACCAGGCCCCGGCTCAGTATCCTGGTCCCCACCAGGCCCCGGCTCAGTATCCTGGCCCTGACCAGACCCCGGCTCAGTATCCTGGTCCCCACCAGGCCCGGCTCAGTATCCTGACCAGACCCCGGCTCAGTGTCTTGGTCCTGACCAGGCCCCAGCTCAGTGTCTTGGTCCTGACCAGGCCCCAGCTCAGTGTCTTGGTCCTGACCAGGCCCCAGCTCAGTGTCTTGGTCCTGACCAGGCCCCAGCTCACATGCCAGTCCTGACCAGGCCCCAGCTCACATGCCAGTCCTGACCAGGCCCCAGCTCACATGCCAGTCCTGACCAGGCCCCAGCTCACATGCCAGTCCTGACCAGGCCCCAGCTCACATGCCAGTCCTGACCAGGCCCCAGCTCACATGCCAGTCCTGACCAGGCCCCAGCTCACATGCCAGTCCTGACCAGGCCCCAGCTCACATGCCAGTCCTGACCAGGCCCCAGCTCACATCCTGGTCCTGACCAGGCCCCAGCTCACATCCTGGTCCTCCCCAAGTTCTGGCTCACATCCTGGTCCATAATAGACCCGGTTCACAGGCTGGTCATCCCCAGGCCCCAGCTTAGTGATCTGGTCTTCCCCAGGCTCCGACTGAGCACCCTGGTCCTCCCCAGGCTCCGACTGAGCACCCTGGTCCTCCCCAGGCCCCGGCTCAGCACCCTGGTCCTCCCCAGGCCCCGGCTCAGCACCCTGGTCCTCCCCAGGCCCCGGCTCAGCACCCTGGTCCTCCCCAGGCCCCGGCTCAGCACCCTGGTCCTCCCCAGGCCCCGGCTCAGCACCCTGGTCCTCCCCAGGCCCCGGCTCAGCACCCTGGTCCTCCCCAGGCCCCGGCTCAGCACCCTGGTCCTCACCAGGACCCGGCTCATTAACCTGGTCCGTACAAGGCCCCGGCTCATTAACCTGGTCCTGACCCGGCCCCGGCTCACTATCCTGGTCCTGACCCGGCCCTGGCTCACTATCCTGGTCCAGCCCTGGCTCACTATCCTGGTCCATACCCGGGCCCAGCATCCTGGTCCATACCCGGGCCCAGCATCCTGGTCCTCACTAGACCCCGGCTCGCATGCTGATCCCTCATATTCTGGCCGTCACCAGGCCCCGGCTTGCATGCTGGTCCTTCCCAGGCCCCGGCTTACATCCTGGTCCTCACCAGGCCTCAGCTCACATTCTGGTCCTCACCAGGCCCTGACTCACATCCTGGTCCTCACCAGGCCCCGGCTCACATCTTGGTCCTCACCAGGTCCCAACTCGCATCCTGGTCCGTACCAGGCCACGGATCTCATCCTGGTCCCAGCACCCAGGCCCTGGTTTAGCATTGTGGTCCTCTCAGGCCCTGGTTCAGTGTCCTGGTCCTCTCCAGGCCCAAGGTCACATGCTGATCCAAGCCCTGGCTCGGCATCCTGGTCCATACCAGGTCATGCAAGAGTGAAACTGTCAGCATCTTTCTGCAGATTGTGAGTCCAGTGAGATATGGGATAACCTGAATCTCTCTCAAGGAGATTTCGCACAGTTTTATCTGTTTCATGAAGAAATGCTGTGAAAAACAGGGGGTGCAAGTCCAGTACCTAAGTCTCTGGTGTCCCGGCTCAGTGTCTTGGTCCTGACCAGGCCCCAGCTCACATGCCAGTCCTGACCAGGCCCCGGCTCAGCACCCTGGTCCTCCCCAGGCCCCGGCTCAGCACCCTGGTCCTCCCCAGGCCCCGGCTCAGCACCCTGGTCCTCACCAGGCCCCGGCTCAGTATCCTGGTCCTCACCAGGCCCCGGCTGAGCATTGTGGTCCTCACCAGGACCCGGCTCATTAACCTGGTCCGTACAAGGCCCCGGCTCATTAACCTGGTCCGTACAAGGCCCCGGCTCATTAACCTGGTCCTGACCCGGCCCTGGCTCACTATCCTGGTCCTGACCCAGCCCTGGCTCAGTATCCTGGTCCCCACCAGGCCCCGGCTCAGTATCCTGGTCCCCACCAGGCCCCGGCTCAGTATCCTGGTCCCCACCAGGCCCCGGCTCAGTATCCTGGTCCCCACCAGGCCCCGGCTCAGTATCCTGGTCCCCACCAGGCCCCGGCTCAGTATCCTGGTCCCCACCAGGCCCCGGCTCAGTATCCTGGTCCCCACCAGGCCCCGGCTCAGTATCCTGGTCCCCACCAGGCTCCCGGCTCAGTATCCTGGTCCCCACCAGGCCCCGGCTCAGTATCCTGGTCCCCACCAGGCCCCGGCTCAGTATCCTGGTCCCCACCAGGCCTCCGGCTCAGTATCCTGGTCCCCACCAGGCCCGGCTCAGTATCCTGGTCCCCACCAGGCCCCGGCTCAGTATCCTGGCCCCGACCAGACCCCGGCTCAGTATCCTGGTCCCCACCATGCCCGGCTCAGTATCCTGGCCCTGACCAGACCCCGGCTCAGTGTCTTGGTCCTGACCAGGCCCCAGCTCACATGCCAGTCCTGACCAGGCCCCAGCTCACATGCCAGTCCTGACCAGGCCCCAGCTCACATGCCAGTCCTGAACAGGCCCCAGCTCACATGCCAGTCCTGAACAGGCCCCAGCTCACATGCCAGTCCTGAACAGGCCCCAGCTCACATGCCAGTCCTGACCAGGCCCCAGCTCACATGCCAGTCCTGACCAGGCCCCAGCTCACATGCCAGTCCTGACCAGGCCCCAGCTCACATGCCAGTCCTGACCAGGCCCCGGCTCACATCCTGGTCCTCCCCAAGTTCTGGCTCACATCCTGGTCCATAATAGACCCGGTTCACATGCTGGTCATCCCCAGGCCCCAGCTTAGTGATCTGGTCTTCCCCAGGCTCCGACTGAGCACCCTGGTCCTCCCCAGGCCCCGGCTCAGCACCCTGGTCCTCCCCAGGCCCCGGCTCAGCACCCTGGTCCTCCCCAGGCCCCGGCTCAGCACCCTGGTCCTCCCCAGGCCCCGGCTCAGCACCCTGGTCCTCCCCAGGCCCCGGCTCAGCACCCTGGTCCTCCCCAGGCCCCGGCTCAGCACCTGGTCCTCCCCAGGCCCCGGCTCAGCACCCTGGTCCTCCCCAGGCCCCGGCTCAGCACCCTGGTCCTCCCCAGGCCCCGGCTCAGCACCCTGGTCCTCCCCAGGCCCCGGCTGAGCATTGTGGTCCTCACCAGGACCCGGCTCATTAACCTGGTCCGTACAAGGCCCCGGCTCATTAACCTGGTCCTGACCCAGCCCTGGCTCACTATCCTGGTCCTGACCCAGCCCTGGCTCACTATCCTGGTCCTGACCAGGGCCCGGCTCAGTATCCTGGTCCTGACCAGGACCCGGCTCACCTGCTGGTCCTCACCAAATCCTGGCTCACATCCTGGTCCTGGCTCACATCCTGGTCCTCACCAAGTCCTGGCTCACATCCTCGTCCTGACCAGGCCCAACTCGCATGCTGGTCCTCACTAGACCCCGGCTCGCATGCTGATCCCTCATATTCTGGCCGTCACCAGGCCCCGGCTTGCATGCTGGTCCTTCCCAGGCCCCGGCTTGCATGCTGGTCCTTCCCAGGCCCCGGCTTACATCCTGGTCCTTCCCAGGCCCCGGCTTACATCCTGGTCCTCACCAGGCCTCAGCTCACATTCTGGTCCTCACCAGGCCTCAGCTCACATCCTGGTCCTCACCAGGCCCTGGCTCACATCCTGGTCCTCACCAGGCCCCGGCTCACATCCTGGTCCTCACCAGGTCCCAACTCGCATCCTGGTCCATACCAGGCCACGGCTCTCATCCTGGTCCTCCCCAGACACTGGTTCAGCACCCAGGCCCTGGTTTAGCATCGTGGTCCTCTCAGGCCCTGGTTCAGTGTCCTGGTCCTCTCCAGGCCCAAGGTCACATGCTGATCCTCACCAAGACCTGGCTTGGCATCCTGGTCCATACCAGGTCATGCAAGAGTGAAACTGTCAGCATCTTTCTGCAGATTGTGAGTCCAGTGAGATCTGGGATAACCTGAATCTCTCTCAAGGAGATTTCGCACAGTTTTATCTGTTTCATGAAGAAATGCTGTGAAAAACAGGGGGTGCAAGTCCAGTACCAAAGTCTCTGGTGTCCCGGCTCAGTGTCTTGGTCCTGACCAGGCCCCAGCTCACATGCCAGTCCTGACCAGGCCCCTGCTCACATCCTGGTCCTCACCAAGTTCTGGCTCACATCCTGGTCCATTATAGACCCGGCTCACATGCTGGTCATCCCCAGGCCCCAGCTTAGTGATCTGGTCTTCCCCAGGCTCCGACTGAGCACCCTGGTCCTCCCCAGGCCCCGGCTCAGCACCCTGGTCCTCCCCAGGCCCCGGCTCAGCACCCTGGTCCTCCCCAGGCCCCGGCTCAGCACCCTGGTCCTCCCCAGGCCCCGGCTCAGCACCCTGGTCCTCCCCAGGCCACGGCTCAGCACCCTGGTCCTCCCCAGGCCACGGCTCTCATCCTGGTCCTCCCCAGACACTGGTTCAGCACCCAGGCCCTGGTTTAGCATCGTGGTCCTCTCGGGCCCTGGTTCAGTGTCCTGGTCCTCTCCAGGTCCAAGGGCACATGCTGATCCTCACCAAGCCCTGGCTCAGCATCCTGGTCCATACCAGGTCATGCAAGAGTGAAACTGTCAGCATCTTTCTGCAGATTGTGAGTCCAGTGAGATCTGGGATAACGTGAATCTCTCTCAAGGAGATTTCGCACAGTTTTATCTGTTTCATGAAGAAATGCTGTGAAAAACAAGGGGTACAAGTCCAGTACCGAAGTCTCTGGTGTCCGTGGATTTCTGTACTGACCATTGCCTGCTCCTGCAAGAGGGGATAAACCGGCTGTTTAGCCCAGTCTCTCGAAGGGAGCAAGAGCGGGCTCAGTATCCTGGTCCTCACCAGACTTCGGCTCACATCCTGGTCCTCACCAGACTTCGGCTCACATCCTGGTCCTCACCAGGCCCTGGCTCACATCCTGGTCCTCACCAGGCCCCAGCGCACATGGTGGTCCTCACCAGGCCCCAGCGCACATGGTGGTCCTCACCAGGCCCCAGCGCACATGGTGGTCCTCACCAGGCCCCAGCGCACATGGTGGTCCTCACCAGGCCCCAGCGCACATGGTGGTCCTCACCAGGCCCCAGCGCACATGGTGGTCCTCACCAGGCCCTGGCTCACATCCTGGTCCTCACAATGCCCTGGCTCACATCCTGGTCCTCACCAGGCCCCAGCGCACATGGTGGTCCTCACCAGATCCAGCTCACATGGTGGTCCTCACCAGATCCAGCTCACATGGTGGTCCTCACCAGATCCAGCTCACATGGTGGTCCTCACCAGACCCGGCTCACATGGTGGTCCTCACCAGGCCCCGGCTCACATGGTGGTCCTCACCAGGCTCCCGACTCACATGGTGGTCCTCAACGGGCCCAGGCTCACATGCTGGTCCTCACCAGGCCACGGCTCAGTATCCTGGTCCTCAGCTGGCCTCGGCTCAGTATCCTGGTCCTCAGCTGGCCTCGGCTCAGTATCCTGGTCCTCAGCTGGCCTCGGCTCACTATCCTGGTCCTCAGCCGGACCCGGCTCAGTATCCTGGTCCTCACCAGTTCCCGGCTCAGTATCCTGGTCCTCGCCAGTCCCTGGCTCAGTATCCTGGTCCTCGCCAGTCCCCGGCTCAGTATCCTGGTCCTCGCCAGTCCCCGGCTCAGTATCCTGGTCCTCGCCAGTCCCCGGCTCAGTATCCTGGTCCTCGCCTGTCCCCGGCTCAGTATCCTGGTCCTCGCCTGTCCCCGGCTCAGTATCCTGGTCCTCGCCTGTCCCCGGCTCAGTATCCTGGTCCTCGCCTGTCCCCGGCTCAGTATCCTGGTCCTCGCCTGTCCCCGGCTCAGTATCCTGGTCCTCGCCTGTCCCCGGCTCAGTATCCTGGTCCTCGCCTGTCCCCGGCTCAGTATCCTGGTCCTCGCCTGTCCCCGGCTCAGTATCCTGATCCTGAGCAGGGCCCGGCTCAGTATCCTGATCCTGAGCAGGGCCCGGCTCAGTATCCTGATCCTGAGCAGGGCCCGGCTCAGTATCCTGATCCTGAGCAGGGCCCGGCTCAGTATCCTGATCCTGAGCAGGGCCCGGCTCAGTATCCTGATCCTGAGCAGGGCCCGGCTCAGTATCCTGATCATGAGCAGGGCCCGGCTCAGTATCCTGACCCTGAGCAGGGCCCGGCTCAGTATCCTGACCCTGAGCAGGGCCCGGCTCAGTATCCTGACCCTGAGCAGGGCCCGGCTCAGTATCCTGACCCTGAGCAGGGCCCGGCTCAGTATCCTGACCCTGAGCAGGGCCCGGCTCAGTATCCTGACCCTGAGCAGGGCCCGGCTCAGTATCCTGGTCCTGAGCAGGGCCCGGCTCAGTATCCTGGTCCTGAGCAGGGCCCGGCTCAGTATCCTGGTCCTGAGCAGGGCCCGGCTCAGTATCCTGGTCCTGAGCAGGGCCCGGCTCAGTATCCTGGTCCTGAGCAGGGCCCGGCTCAGTATCCTGGTCCTGAGCAGGGCCCGGCTCGCATGCTGGTCCTCGCCAGGCCCCTGCTCGCATGCTGGTCCTCGCCAGGCCCCTGCTCGCATGCTGGTCCTCGCCAGGCCCCGGCTCGCCCCTGCTCGCATGCTGGTCCTCGCCAGGCCCCGGCTCGCATGCTGGTCCTCGCCAGGCCCCGGCTCGCATGCTGGTCCTCGCCAGGCCCCGGCTCGCATGCTGGTCCTCGCCAGGCCCCGGCTCGCATGCTGGTCCTCGCCAGGCCCCGGCTCGCATGCTGGTCCTCGCCAGGCCCCGGCTCGCATGCTGGTCCTCGCCAGGCCCGGCTCGCATGCTGGTCCTCGCCAGGCCCCGGCTCGCATGCTGGTCCTCACCAGGCCCCGGCTCACTTGCTGGTCCACCTCACATCCTGGACCTCACCAGGCCATGGCTAACATCCTAGACCTCACCAGGCCCTGGCTCACAACCTGGTCCTCACCAGGCCCCAGTTCGCATCCTGGTCCTCACCAGGTTCTGACTCGCATCCTGGTCCATAATAGACCTGACTCACATGCTGGTCATCCCCAGGCCCCAGCTTAGTGATCTGGTGTTCTCCAGGCCCCAGCTGAGCAACCTGCTCCTCCAAAGGCCACGACTGACCACCCTGGTCCTCCCCAGGCCCCGGCTCAGCACCCTGGTCCTCCCCAGGCCCCGGCTCAGCACCCTGGTCCTCACCAGGCCCCCAGCTCAGCACCCTGGTCCTCACCAGGCCCCCAGCTCAGCACCCTGGTCCTCACCAGGCCCCCAGCTCAGCACCCTGGTCCTACCCAGGCCCCCATCTCAGCACCCTGGTCCTCCCCAGGCCCCCAGCTCAGCACCCTGGTCCTCCCCAGGCCCCCAGCTCAGCACCCTGGTCCTCCCCAGGCCCCCAGCTCGGCACCCTGGTCCTCCCCAGGCCCCGGCTCGGCACCCTGGTCCTCCCCAGGCCCCGGCTCGGCACCCTGGTCCTCCCCAGGCCCCGGCTCGGCACCCTGGTCCTCCCCAGGCCCCCAGCTCACTATCCTGGTCCTCACCAGGCCCCAGCTCACTATCCTGGTCCTCATGGCCTCGACCCCCAGCTAAGTATCCTGGTCCTGACCAGGGCCCGGCTCTATAACCTGGTCCTGACCAGGGCCCGGCTCTATAACCTGGTCCTGACCAGGGCCCGGCTCTATAACCTGGTCCTGACCAGGGCCCGGCTCTATAACCTGGTCCTGACCTGGGCCCGGCTCTATAACCTGGTCCTGACCTGGGCCCGGCTCTATAACCTGGTCCTGACCAGGGCCCGGCTCTATAACCTGGTCCTGACCAGGGCCCGGCTCTATAACTTGGTCCTGACCAGGGTCCGGCTCAGTATCCTGGTCCTGACCAGGGCCCAGCATCCTGGTCCTGACCAGGGCCCGGCTCAGTATCCTGGTCCTGACCAGGGCCCGGCTCTTTAACCTGGTCCTGACCAGGGCCCGGCTCAGTATCCTGGTCCTGACCAGGGCCCGGCTCAGTATCCTGGTCCTGACCAGGGCCCAGCTCAGTATCCTGGTCCTGACCAGGGCCCAGCTCACCTGCTGGTCCTCACCAAGTCCTGGCTCACATCCTCGTCCTGATCTGGCCATGGCTCAGTATCCTGGTCCTGACCAGGGTCCGGCTCAGTATCCTGGTCCTGACCAGGGCCCCGGCTCACCTGCTGGTCCTCATCAAGTCATGGCTCACATCCTGGTCCTCACATAGTCCTGGCTGACATCCTCGTCCTCGCCAGGCCCCGGCTCGCTTGCTGGTCCTCACCAGGCCCCGGCTCGCTTGCTGGTCCTCACCAGGCCCCCAGCTCAGTATCCTGGTCCTCACTAGGCCCCAGCTCAGTATCCTGGTCCTCAAGGCCTCGACCCCCAGCTAAGTATCCTGGTCCCCCCAGGCCCCGGCTCTTTAACCTGGTCCTGACCAGGGCCCGGCTCTTTAACCTGGTCCTGACCAGGGCCCAGCTCTTTAACCTGGTCCTGACCAGGGCCCGGCTCTTTAACCTGGTCCTGACCAGGGCCCGGCTCAGTGTCCTGACCAGGGCCCGGCTCACCTGCTGGTCCTCACCAAGTCCTGGCTCACATCCTCGTCCTGATCTGGCCACGGCTCAGTATCCTGGTCCTGACCAGGGTCCGGCTCAGTATCCTGGTCCTGACCAGGGTCCGGCTCAGTATGCTGGTCCTGACCAGGGCCCCGGCTCACCTGCTGGTCCTGACCAGGGCCCCGGCTCACCTGCTGGTCCTGACCAGGGCCCCGGCTCACCTGCTGGTCCTGACCAGGGCCCCGGCTCACCTGCTGGTCCTCAAGTCATGGCTCACATCCTGGTCCTCACCTAGGCCTGGCTGACATCCTGGTCCTCACCAGGCCCCGGCTCGCTTGCTGGTCCTCACCAGGCCCCGGCTCGCTTGCTGGTCCTCACCAGGCCCCGGCTCGCTTGCTGGTCCTCACCAGGCCCCGGCTCGCTTGCTGGTCCTCACCAGGCCCCGGCTCACATGCTGGCCCTCACCAGGACTCTGCTCGCATGCTGGTCCTCGCCAGGCCCCGGCTCTCATGCTGGTCCTCGCCAGGCCGCGGCTCGCATGCTGGTCCTCACCAGACCCCAGCTCGCATGCCAGTCCTCACCAGGCCCTGGCTCACATGCTGGTCCTCACCAGGCCCCGGCTCACATGCTGGTCCCTCACATTCTGGTTCTCACCAGGCCGTGGCTCACATCCTGGACTTTACCAGGCCCAGCTCGCATCCTAGACTTTACCAGGCCCAGCTCGCATCCTAGACCTCATCAGGCCCTGGCTCGCATCCTGGTCCTCACCAGGCCCTGGCTCGCTTCCGGGTCCTCACCAGGCCCTGGCTCGCTTCCTGGTCCTCACCAGGCCCTGGCTCGCTTCCTGGTCCTCACCAGGCCCTGGCTCGCTTCCTGGTCCTCACCAGGCCCTGGCTCGCATCCTGGTCCATAATAGACCCGGCTCATATGCTGGTCATCCCCGGGCCCCGGCTCTTCCCAGGGCCCCGGCTGAGCACCCTGCTCCTCCCAGGGCCCCGGCTCAGCACCCTGCTCCTCCCCGGGCCCCGGCTCAGCACCCTGCTCCTCCCAGGGCCCCGGCTCAGCACCCTGCTCCTCCCCGGGCCCCGGCTCAGCACCCTGCTCCTCGCCGGGCCCCGGCTCAGCACCCTGCTCCTCGCCGGGCCCCGGCTCAGCACCCTGCTCCTCCCCGGGCCCCGGCTCAGCACCCTGCTCCTCCCCGGGGCCCGGCTCAGCACCCTGCTCCTCCCCGGGGCCCGGCTCAGCACCCTGCTCCTCCCCGGGGCCCGGCTCAGCACCCTGCTCCTCCCCGGGGCCCGGCTCAGCACCCTGCTCCTCCCGGGGCCCGGCTCAGCACCCTGCTCCTCCCCGGGGCCCGGCTCAGCACCCTGCTCCTCCCCGGGCCCGGCTCAGCACCCTGCTCCTCCCCGGGCCCGGCTCAGCACCCTGCTCCTCCCCGGGGCCCGGCTCAGCACCCTGCTCCTCCCGGGGCCCGGCTCAGCACCCTGCTCCTCCCGGGGCCCGGCTCAGCACCCTGCTCCTCCCCGGGGCCCGGCTCAGCACCCTGCTCCTCCCCGGGGCCCGGCTCAGCACCCTGCTCCTCCCCGGGGCCCGGCTCAGCACCCTGCTCCTCCCCGGGCCCCGGCTCAGCACCCTGCTCCTCCCCGGCCCCGGCTCAGCAGCCTGCTCCTCCCCGGGCCCCGGCTCAGCAGCCTGCTCCTCCCCGGGCCCCGGCTCAGCACCCTGGTCCTCCCCGGGCCCCGGCTCAGCACCCTGGTCCTCCCCGGGCCCCGGCTCAGCACCCTGGTCCTCCCCCGGCCCCGGCTCAGCACCCTGGTCCTCCCCGGGCCCCGGCTCAGCACCCTGGTCCTCCCCGGGCCCCGGCTCAGCACCCTGGTCCTCCCCGGGCCCCGGCTCAGCACCCTGGTCCTCCCCGGGCCCCGGCTCAGCACCCTGGTCCTCCCCGGGCCCCGGCTCAGCACCCTGGTCCTCTACGGGCCCCGGCTCAGCACCCTGGTCTTCCCCGGGGCTCCCTGGAATAGCCTTTTATGATAGAGACGCTCAGGCGCCTTGGTTTGTCATGGCTTTTGAGATCACTTTTGAAGCTGCGGCATACACAGCCTACAGCCTGAGTTTATATAAATGGACTCCACTCAGCAGCCATTCAGATCTCCAGGGGCACTGGGCTGGGATGCCCCCTGTCGCCCATTATTTATACTAGCAACAGACCCTTAGGCCCGGTAACTCCAGGAGAGGCATACCATACTGGGCTGACACCTTTTAAACACTAAAACCAAGAAGAAAGCACATCTTTATAAATGGACAGATTTACAGTTTATAGTCACTGTGGTCAGGCCTGGAAGTGGCTAGAGAGTGGAGATGGTCAGGCGACAGAACTTCAGAGTTCAGTCAAGTGACCTTTCAGTGCAAACTTAAATTCGATAGATCAATGGGTAGCTCTTATCTGGGTGTGGAAACTTCTCCAAACTAGAAGACTAAGCATCTGAATAAAACAGTGCTGGGTACAACTGGTAAGTGCAAATTATCTTTTAGAAGCTAGTAGGGCAAGGGTAGCGCACAGTCTGCCATTAATATGGCCATGTAGCAGTACTTGAGTTTTGCTGTGCAGGAAGTGAGGGACCTATGTGCCCAGTGACAATCTGGAGTGCTGGAGCTCACCGGATGGAGCTGTGCACAAAGCTGAGCTTCGCTCACATGTTTGGCTGTCGAGTGGCAGCCTCCTGTCGAGATAATCAGACTGCTCCGTCCACGCCTGGCTTTTTGTCCAACAGCACTTTGCATGCTGGGATTTGTAGCCCCTTACTTATAATACAAACAGTAAACCCCAACAGCCTAGAGTAAAAGTAAAGAAAACTAAAAATACTAGAATGAAAACTATACGTCCTGGAATGCAAAATATGAACAATTATATGTAGTCTCTGTTGGCTAAAAACCAGCACTTCTATGGTGTCACATTTGCTGCTTGTATGTATGAAGGAATTAAATAACATTTGTGTAGCCCTACAGCTGTCTCTGAAGAAGTGTCCTGGCGCTTTAGTGACAATCGGGCAGCTAAATGGAAATAATTGTTAAAAAGATGAGCTTTCAGCATTTTTTTTTTTTTAAATGAGGCTCTGGGAATTTGCCGAAGTGTTATTTAGTGTGATCCAAAGCTTTCCTGTCAAGACAGGGAAAAAACATCCTCCTTTTCTAGCTTTACATACTTTTGGAATGTGCAGTAGTAGGAGAAAGGTCGAGCGTAGTGTTCTGTTGGGCTGGTATCGAATAAGCCTCTCTCAGATATAAAGGTCCTTTCTGGTAGATCACCCTATGTCTGATGATCAAAGCTTTAAAACGGATCCAATTTTTCACTGGCAGCCAGTGTAGGCCCATCGGACATGGAGCAATGGCTGCTGAGTTCTGAATCAGCTGAAATCTGCATAATGGTTATGCCTGCAGGTCAAGATAAAGGGCTTTGGCATAATCCAGTCTGGAGGTTACTAATGAGTGCACGATAGTCCTTCTAGTGGTATCGGGCACTAAAGGATCTTCTTCAAGGATCCCAGTAGGATGAAACAAGTAGAGGTGAGCGTGGAAGGTTGGGCAAGGAAAGTTAGGTCTCTATCAAATTTGAGCACCAGATTTCTGGCAGGTCATATTTAGGTTGCTTACCCAATTCAGCAGGCCACCAGCTGTGGGACCAAAGGGAAGTTTTGCCCCCAAAGAACAGCCCCTCAGATTTGTCTGAGTTAAGCTTCAGGCAACTCTTTCATCCAAGCTGCATTGGCTTCCAAGAATCCTTTGAACAATTCCACAATCTCCTCCTTAAACTGTTGGAAGGAAAGCAACAGCTTGGTGTTGTCACCGTAGGAAACCATTTTGAGAACCCACATTTTGACAGTATTAGCAAGGGGATCCATGCAGACTTTAAACAACATGGGCTCAAGTCGGAGCACTGTGGAACTCTGTGTCTGAAAGAAATGAATGCAGCTGGTAACACCCACATCCATTGATCCCCACGTTCCCCAGGTGATCCAACAGAATAGTTTGAGACACTGTCAGATGAGAGCCTTACTTGACCGTATTGCACAGATTGGAAACTAGCACAGAATGGCAGTGCTACCAATCCTTACCCTGCTGCCACCCTGTGCATGTTTGTCCCTGAGCCCTAAGGCTCAACCCCACTCGTTGAGTTATTTGACGAGGCAGTGCTCGAGTGTTGAAGTAGGCACACTGCCATACTCTGTGGTCTTCTCCTGCCCAGGGTATCATAATTATAACTCTATGCACTGGGACATGCAGAAGCCCCTTGTAGGGAACAATATGACCTCTTTGACACCCCTTGGCATGCACTCACTCCTCAAACACACAAAAGGTAAGGGGAGGGATGCTTGTCATAAGTCTAACCACTGAGTGTCTGAAAAGTTTCAGCGCTCCGTTCATCTCCTTGTGTTTGCTTTGTTCGCCCTAAGTTGGCAGGGTATGCCCAGACGTGGGTCCCTTGCTCACTTTGCCACTGGATTCAAGCTAGCCTGACTGATGAGGGCTGTTAGCCTGACTGATGAGGGCTGTTAGCCCAAAACCGGTCCCAGGATGCTTGTTTCCGGTCCAGGGAAGACATGGCTTGGCAGTTCGGGCTGGACTGTTCCCATGAGGCAAGGGTCAAGACTGATTTGCATATAGCTGTGTTTGAACTGGGATGCCGAAGTGAGCTAAAGAACGATGATGGATTTAACCCAGATGTGTGACTGGGGGTGAGTGTCTGAAAAGTTTCAGCGCTCCGTCCATCATCTCCTTGTGTTTGCTTTGTTCGCCCTAAGTTGGCAGGGTATGCCCAGATGTGGGTCCCTTGCTCACTTTGCCACTGGATTCAAGCTAGCCTGGCTGATGAGGGCTGTTAGCCAGAAACCGGTCCCAGGATGCTTGTTTCCGGTCCAGGGAAGACATGGCTTGGCAGTTCGGGCTGGACTGTTCCCATGAGGCACAGGGTCAAGACTGATTTGCATATAGCTGTGTCTGAACTGGGGTGGCGAAGTGAGCTAAAGAACGATGATGGATTTAACCCAGATCTGTGACTCTGGGTGAGTGTCTGAAAAGTTTCAGTGCTCAGTCTATCATCTCCTTGTGTTTGCATAAGTCTAACCACTGCCAATCGCTAGGGGTAGCATTCTAACCCTTCTTTCTTGCCACTGGAACCCAGCTACACCTGACTGAAGAGCCCTCCCAATTCAGGGCGAAACCGATCCTGTGTTGCTTGTGTTCCAGTTCAGGGAGGACCTGGCCTGGTAGTTCGAGCTGGACTGTTCCTATTGCACCAGGGTCAAGGCTGATTTCCATATGGCTGAGTCCAAACTGAGGTGTCATGGTGGGTACTATGATTGGTTGGAATGCTAACTCGAGCAATAGCCAGAGGTTTGACTTATTGCAAGCATTCCTCCCATCGCCTTTTGTGTGTTTGATGCTCCACCCTAAGTGGCAAGGGTATAGGTATGTCCAGACGCACGTCCCGTGCTCACTCTAAAATGTAATTTTATTTATATAGTCCTTACTACCCCTGACAAGGTGTTAAAACACTTTGTGGAAAATAGCTTGCGACTCCGGAACCCAAGATTAGAGGTTAATAGTTAGTAGATTAGTACATTTTGTTTTAGTTTTCTTGTAGATTAGTTGTGTTAGTTTTGTGCTCTTGATTTCTTGTGTGTTTAGTAGAGTTTAGAGTAGGGATGGGATGATGGGAGTGGATTTGAAAGGGGGACGTTGTAAGTTGTTTTTGTAAGCATAGGTCGTGTGTGTCCATTAGTTGGGTGACATGGGTCAAAAGGAGAGGAAAGTTAGAGAAAGGTGTTTAGGGATTCATAGTAGTCAGAAAAGATTGGGATGAGTCAGAGAGGAGGAATGTTTTTTATCAGAAAAACGTGGTAGGGTTGTATTGGCTAGATAAATACCCCTCTAGATAAATACCCCTTTGTGCACAGAAACAGTACTATTTGCATGGTCTGATGTGCACAATTATCTTGTGGTTATGCAGATTTTATCATGACATTTCTTCGAGATTTAATAGCAGGCATCAACTCTTTTATATATGCACCTGTATGTACAGTGAAGCAGCAATCATGACCTTGTCTGATATGCACGTGTCTTGTGGTGTAATATACATTTTTCTCCTTATATATACGTATCTGCTTATAACAGGAAGCATAATTCAATGTGCAATGACACATGTATAACAACTTCATCTCCACATTGTGAGAAGCACAGTTTATCATGTCTGCGTATACTGTTGTGGTGCACTGTTGTGACTATAGTCATGTAGGGAAGAGCCAACTCTTGACTAATCTTCTGAAGTTAAGATAGTTGTCAGTGGATCTTAGGTGTGTGTGTAGTGAATTCCATATTCCAGAGTTTGGCTGCTTGAACAATGAAATATGTTCCATCTATGTTTTTTTCTTGTATGTTGGAACGTTGAGGCGGGGAGCCATTCTTTAAGCGTACTATTTTGTTGATTTTGTTCCTGATGAAGAATGGTCCCTTGCATTGTATTTGCTTTGTGTGTGTTAAAAAGCAATTTAAAGCTAGATCTTCTGGCAACTGGTAGCCAGTGTAGGGCCCTCAAGGCAGAGGAGATATGTGCTTGTGGCTTTACATGTAGGAGTAGGCTAGCAGCAGCATTCTGAGTTCCCTGTAATCTTTGTATAGTTGATAGAGGTGATCGGTGATACAGATCATTAGTGTAATCCAGTTTAGATAGAACTAGTGAGATGGTAGCTTGATTTGGCTATCTTGTCCCCTTGTTTTGACTGACAGGTTGGCGTCCACGGTAATTACAAGGTTTCTTACCTACTTGATATTTTTGGTGGTGGTTTTAGATCATCGGGCAAAGCACAGAGAGGGTCATTAGTTTTCCAGTTGCCGCAGGTGAGTATTTTGGTTTTGGAGGCATTCAAATTGATGTGGCTCCATGTTATCCAGTGGTCAATGATCTGGAGACAATTGAACATTTTTGATGTTCCAATGTCTTTTGTATTTTCCAATTTCAGAAGTAGCTGTGCGCCATCTGCGCAGCTCTAGCAGGTGAAGTCAAATCCATTGATCAGATCTGGTAATGATTTCATGTAGATGTTGAAAAGCATAGGTGAGATGATTGAGCCTTGAGGGACTCCTGATTTAATGTTGTATGGTTAACAAGAGAGAGGAAGAGTATGCATAATAATTGTTCTATTGTGTAGGTATGATGTGATTCAAGCGAGAGCTGTGCCTTCTTTTCTGGCTTCCTCAAGTCTTTGGGCGAGTGTAAAATGATCCACTGTGTCAAAGGCCATTGAAAGATCCAAGAGAAGAAGGGCAGCAACCCTGTTCTGGTCTAATGTATTTTTAAGGTCATCCCAGATAAAGATGAGGGTCAATTCAGTGCCTGTTCCAGGACGGAATGCAGTTTGGAAGTCAAAGTATGGAATTATCTTCAATGAATTGTGACATCTGGAGTGAAAGTTGCTCTTTCTATAAGTTTGCCTAGGAATGGACCATTTGCTATGGGTCTGTAGTTGTCGGGGTCTTCCTTGTCCAGGGTAGGTTTTTTTTTTTTATTAATGGGCGTATGTATGCCTTTTTTAGGTCTTCTGTGAAAACTCCTCTTAAGGAGTTGTTGATGAGTGTTCAAAGCTAGAAGTTCCTGGTTAGTGCACTAACCTGATGTCCGTTTAATGAGCCGGATAGCTTGAGCATTAAACGGAAAAAAGATGATCGTAGTCAAGGCAATAGGGGAATGTTGGCGCCTGCTGATCGACCATCTTCCATGGTTCAAGATTGTTGGAAACTGTTTCATAGGGACGGAGTTCCAAAAGCTGTTGCTGGTCCCCAGCTTCCTAGCAAAGAAGTCCAGGTTATTCTTGTAGAAAGCAGCAGAGCTCAGAACTCGAGGAAAGGGCTGATGGGAAACACAGGTTTTTCTCAAGATGGATCAATGAAGCCAAGCACTGGACTGAGTCTAAAAGCTGTATTTATAGCCTGTCATACAAGTGTTAGCTGGAGACTTCTAGATGGTTATTGAGTGTTTTCTGTCAATTAGAAGGCTGTCTCTGGCCGAGAACTGAGGCAGGGACTGGAGCCCTTTAATTAGATGGCAGGGCAGCTGAACAAATAAACAACAAGCAGGCATCTGAGGCGACCTTGAGGTCTGCAGGAAACAGAAGCTTTTAACTAATCAGCACCACCTGTTTGTATTAGCACTTAAGTAAACACATCTTGAAAGAGTGCACCCAAACTAAAGTGCATAGCATGCTCAAATAAGGTGCATGGCAGAGAACATGGCACCTGCACAACTAGAAAACAATGAAAAGTGCATTGCAGAGTACACAGCACTGTCCAACTACAAAACAGTGAAAAGTGCATAAAAGAGTTCATGGTGCCTGCCCAACTACAAAAACATGGAGAACAAATTGGGAACAAACAGCACAGACAGGCCAGGATTTGATGTTTGTATTTGTGAGAGTAGTTTTTCAGATTATAATTTTGATACATTAGTGATAGTTTAAGTTAGCATAACCAGGTTGCAAAGTTGACATTACTAGGCCTCATTCTGCTTGCTTTGACTTGCACATTATTTTTGGACAGAAATGCTGTTTTGTTCTTCACATTTTGAAAACCTGCTGATGTTTTTTTCATATTTAACAAAAATAAGGGAAATTCTATTTGTTTTGTGGTGGTGTCTTTCTTCCACTGAAATATAATGTATTTTTCTTTGTACCTAGAGAAAGCTGATATTCTAACCATACTTTCACTTGAAACTTTGTCATACCCATTCTGCCTATACTGTATGTTCCCCATTGTCATCACTATTTTCTAATTAGCAGGTGCCATGGACTCTGCTATGTACTTTATTTTGCATGATCTTCTCAGTGTTTAATTTTAAATGTATGCTATGCACTTTAGTATGTGTACATTGTGAGCATGTTTAATGAAGTACAAGTGTCTGGCATTTTTGTTAAAGCAACATGCATTTCTGAGCAATCGAGTAAAGGCCTTTGTTTCCTGCTGTCCTTGTTTTGTGTCAGAAAGTCTGGTATTTTTGTTTGTACAGCAGCTGCTAATTAATTATGCACTGCTGGGCAATTAAAGACCTCTGTTTCCTGCTGTCATTTCATGAGGGAGTGTCTGGTAGTTTGATTTTGCTTGTAGAATGGCTGCTGAGTAATTACACACTTCTGAGCAACGAAAGACCTCCATTTAATGCTGATCTTGTTCACTGCCGGAATGTCTGGTATTTTGCTTTTGTTTGTACAGTGACTGATGACTAATTAAGGGCCCCGATTTCCTGCTGTAGACTGATTAGAAATCAGCACTCCATGTGCTTGATGGGCTATAAATACCACATTCAAAGTGAGGCCGCCCTCTCTGCTTTGTCACTCATACTGAAGAGAGAGCTGTGTCTACCACCAGCATTGCCTGTGGTTTCCGAGCCCCACCACCAGCGACAAGAGCAACCTGGACACATACACCTGGAAGCTAGGGCTTGCAATCTCTCTTGGAATCCTTTCCCTTTAGGACAACTTTTTGCAACCTTGAAACCTGGTCGTTCTGATGGTGCCACTGTGCCTCCCTCGCTTTAACTACGGCCAGCATTCTCTCACCGCTGCTCAACGCTCCTGCTATTTCAGGCCATTACACTGACCCCCAATTAGTGCACTAGCCGAGCCCCTCTTTTTTTTGGTTTCTCCTTTCTTTAAGGATACCCTTACAGTTGAATTAAAATGAGGATTTTGTTTGCAGAAGAAAATGATGAAAGGACAAATTGCACTTAGGATTTATTGTGGTGGTCAGTGTTTTAAGGACCTCCACCCTCCGAAGACTCTGATTTCTTTCAGTAATTCTTGTTTGATATCTTCACGAGAACATGCACCCCAAAAAACTCTCAAAATGAACCTTTTCTGAAAAAGAGCAATTTTTCACCCAAGTATAATTTTACCCTAGATAGAGTTGAATGGGTAATCTTGATGGAGGCCTTCACAGGAGGGTTTAGGGATTATGAAGAGTACTTCTACTGGCAGAAATGCTCCTGCTAGACTGAAGAAAAACTTTGTAGTCTATTGTATTGTAAAACGTGCAAGATGCAATGTCATTCTCTTGTTAGGAGAAGAGTTTTGTAGAGTTATATTTTGTCGAGCTATGTTTTCATGAAAAACTATTGATTGTTGTTGTTACCTCAACAGGAACCATGTCATTAATGTGTTCTCTCTGGCTGACAACCTATAAAACGTTTTGTTTTTTAGATATTTTCCATGAACTTTATGCCCTTTTTGCAGAAGCAGGCTTCAATCGTCTTACTGGTTTTATACTTAACAGCTTTTCCTTGCTTTTACCTGAGCAGGCTGTATGCCAGTCAGCTATTTGACATTCTAGAAAAACGTTTTAGAATTCCTTAGCATAAAGTCCCTTTGGTGGTCTGTCTATTGACATTATACTTGGTTCTGATTCTGGCTGCTGATATACTTTGGAGGTTAATCTTATATGATCCCTCACAAATATTATGATTATTTCTCTGTTGGACTAATTATATTTTTGCCTTCTGTAATTATTTTAAATCTATGATAAACCCTTATGGTCCTAACTTTGGTTGTTTGTCTTGCAAAGGTTTCCAAATTCTAACTCTTGGGGGTCAATGTCCTGTGGGTCTCTTATGACCAAGATCCTGCCCATCTGCCCCTTAGATAATTTTAAATACAAAAGCGTAGACAAAAATTGGTAGAGAATACGGATGTGGACAAGTACAATTAGACATTTGGTGAAAAAGCATTGAAAGAAAAATAGATTTAATTTGCACTAACATAAGAATACCCATGCCTAAGTCCTGGAATCATTTGAATTAGTAAGGGAGTACCT
Source organism: Calotriton arnoldi (assembly GCA_963921515.1). Classification (NCBI taxonomy): domain Eukaryota; kingdom Metazoa; phylum Chordata; class Amphibia; order Caudata; family Salamandridae; genus Calotriton; species Calotriton arnoldi. The sequence continues at coordinate 2,688,930 of CAWUFW010000568.1, forward strand.
GTGGATGTTGTCTTGAGTAGACCGATGTGACTATCAATAGGGATTTGTGTGATGAAGGTTTATGTGGATTTTGTTGTCTTGTGGTGTGTGATTCGGAGTGTCACCTTCTACACCAAACTGATCCCTGCGCTCAAGTAACCTGGACCTAGCTGCAGTGCCCAAAGTTAGGAGATCCAGGCAAGGAGGCCGTGCCTTCTATTTCTTAGGCCCAAAGCTGTGGAACTCTCTCCCCCCTGATCTTAGAGCCTGGAGATCATTCTCAAATTTTCTTAAGAAGCTTAAAATCTTGTTGTTTTAACCATGGACTTCAGGATTAGCAATCAGGACATTCTCTGGTATTCAGGCCGTGACGTAGTGCTGGGAAACCTTTGGTTGGGTAGCCTTGTGCTCTATAAATCTGGCTAATAGTAATAATAAAAAATGCTCTGCTACAAAGCATAGATATATTGTCAATGGTATTTTTGTTTTGTGCATACATTGAAAAAATAAAGATGCGTTGAATTGCATTGTAATATGGTTGTGTAGCACTGACATTTGATGTTCTATATTTCAGTGTAAGGTGCTTGATTTGTGATTTCATGTGATTTATGTGCAAAGCTTTTGGATTTATGTGGAGAGCTAATGGATTTAATGAGAATCTAAGATCACAAGATATTATAATAATGTTATATTTGTCTTCTAAATAAAGGTCTGAGGTACCATGCAAAGGTTATTAATGGTTTATTGAATCTTTAATCCAATTGTCAATGTGAATAAACTGTGATAAGTGGTGTTTATTCCATAGCGCACAAGGATAGACATGCTAATCAAAAGGTGGGTTATCGCTGTTGGAGAATTTGTCCTTGTGTGATTGATAGTGGTGGTATTGGTATAGCATACACCAACTTTCCTTTGCAATTGTAGCTTTGGTTTCCTTCCTATTTGTTTTGGTCATTGATAAAACGTCTAGCATTTTGTGCTGTTTATTTTTTCTTGAATTACATTGTGTTTGGTTGTTTAAGAATCAAGAGTTAGAGATATTTTAAAGCTCCAATGGGTATGCATTTCAATATATCTGTGAATATTACTTGTGATGGAGAGGCTTTGTCCCCAGCTAGTACACCAACCCACAAAATGTTATTGCATTCCGGGTTACATACATGCCTGTGGCTTAGAAAATGGAATAAGATCTCTGCTGACAATAAGCAGATGCAATTTCCTGTGCATTGTACGTTTACTGTGAGAAAGATTGAAGACTTGAGGCGTGTAATGTTTGAAATGAAGCCGCAACCTTGACCTGCGCATTTTTAGGCTTTGAATGAGTGGGTTTTGGAAATGGCCATTTTTGCAGGGTCAACCCAAAACGTTTTTGCCTTCCTCCTCCTTTTTTGCTAAATTAGTTTTTGTTGGCCTTAGGACTGTGCACTTTACTACTGCTAACCAGTGCTAAACTGCTTGGGCTCTCTCCTCTAAACATGATAATATTGACTTATCCCCAATTGGCATATTTAATTTACTTCTAAGTCCCTAGTATGGCCAGTGTGCCCAGGGCATGTAAATTAAATGCGACTAGTAGGCCTGCAGCACTGATTGTGCCACCCTCTTAAGTAGCCCTTCAAACATGTCCCAAATAAATAAAAAAATCTGAATGCATAATGATGTAAAAAATGGAGAAAGGGGGTTCTCACCCCTAAAAAAGAAAGAAAGAAATAACATTAATTTCAAATTACTAATATAAATTTGAACATTTATTTATTTTGATTTTTTTAATATATTTAAGTATGTAAGGATTTAACGAACCTTTAATAAACTTAACTTGCGTAGTAAATGATGCGTGGTAAAGGCGTGCATGGTAAATGCATACTGTTTGCACTAATCATGTGCTCAGCCAGTACCTGTATCGTTTCAATCCCGAAAGATAGTACAGAGAATAATCATTGCGTCGATAAATTGTATGCCACCGGAAAAAGCCATTTCCCTCACTGAAGAAGTGGTGGGTGGGTGTCCCAACCAGAACAGTGGCTTGGACACTCTAGCGATCCGGCACCTTCAGTAGCTGATCAGAAATATTTTTATATGATTTTTGTTTGACTTGTCTGTTCCAGGCCTGTGTTTACACTGACCTCGGGGAGAATATTGCTATAGTCCTTCTCTTGGAAGAGGCTAACATTTCAGTGCCTTTGCGAACTGAAGTCCTGGTTCGTTTTGGACCAGGTTACACTCAAATATGGGAATACTGCACCTCACGTACAATACAAAAACAGGCTTTAGGACCACAAGAATGTGTTATGCTAAAACTTCTTTTACGAGTTGGAAACATATTTTGACGCCCAATCTTGATGCGTATGACTCATGATGAATGTCGAAGTTTGCGAGGTATGAAAGGGGCACCCCCCACCTCACTGAAAATTACAGTGTTGAATTGATGGTAACGTGCATGAGGGATGACGATTTGCTGTCCCGCACAGGCCTTGATCTGTGCATTTGCAGCCATTCATAGATGGTTACAAAAAGTAACTTGCTTCATTAATTTTCAAGAGGCAGGAGGTTTTGTAATCGTCAACTTGTATTCATTTTCATTATTAGTACATTAGCCACATCACAAATGCTGCGCAAGTTGCAAAAACTCATGCACCATTGGCAGCCATTACTTCCGACTTGCCCAATGAGACACCGGGCCGGTTATACTTGACAGGCGAAAGTGTCCTGGCAAGGACGTGCCTCTTGGCAAGGAGTCACCTGGTAGCAAGCAATGAGCGAGTTTCATTTTGGTCGTTGCTCACTTGACCAATCACACTCTATAAATTCAAGTGCTATAAAAATAGAATGGAACACTCTGACTTGTTTTAGAACAACATTTCTAAAGAAAGGAAAAGCTGTGCAGTTCGCGTATACATCCCAGGCGTGGAAGGTTAAATAAATGGAAAATTATAGATGTGGGCGGGTATAACCAACACAGTGACCACAGCCAGAGAAACATTAATAACACATAATTATCGCAGCATAATAGCCTAAATTAGTTATCACATCTCCATTACATGAAGCATTTCTCATATATCTGAACTTTCAGGGCCAAAAATGATTCTTTAAAATAGCTATCCACTGACTACAGGATTCTTGTAAAATAAACAAGCAGAAAGGGAGCAACAGAAGATCGGGCGCCGTGCTCAAAGATTCAGCACGGCGCCCATGCATATAGCTGTGTGTTTGTGTTAGTGCGCACGGTGCCCTGGCTCCCTGGCAGACCAGTGCAAGAAACACTGGCTCCCTGAAAGGAAACAAGCAGAAGGGGTGCAAAAGAAGATCGGGCACCGTGCTGGAACATAAAGTACGGCGCCCATGCATATAGATGTGTTCCTGCACGACGCTCCCTGGCATGAAATGAATAATCACGAAGCAGATGGGTGCCGGTGGTCCGCGAGGGAGACGGGAGGAAAGCAATTATTAACAAGGATTGTTGCCCGGGGCCGCAGCCACCAGGGGAAACAAGCAGCTGCCCATGTACCAACCATGTCGGCCCTGCCCGTCGTCCACCACCCAGATGCAGTGTCTGGCACTCGGCGATATGGCGCCGACCACAGTGCCCAGCCACAACAAACCAGCCTGGCCCTGTCAGTGGACAACCCCCGGGGAGGGAGGTGGGGGGCACATGCACGAGAGTGAGCCCTGCCGCATAGGGACCCCCGGCGGCCGCCCCCCAGCAGAAAGCAATGCCACAAACAAACAAAAACTTGTCTGCCCCTATGCAAGCGTGCAACCCCGGGATGCACCGGCAACGTATTATACTTGCTGCATACGGAGTACAAGCGGCTCGACCCAGACTACCAGGTATACCGGCGGGACAACGATGGCCACTGTACAAGCGAGCATGCGACAAAGAGTCAGAGATAGCCATGGGGCAGGTGCGGCGTTGCCGCCACCCACGGATCCCCAGCGGCTTCCCACTAGGCCCGGCAATCTGCTGACTCGGCTCTTTCTGCTCCTTAGAGAGCAAACCGGATTGCTGCGAACAGCTGAATTAACTCTTGCTGTGACCGCGGACCTCTAGTGGCATTTAGATCGGAGGTAACCATTTATTAACATTAATGGGAGGGAGGGTTTGGGGGGGCATCGGCACGATGGAGTCATTGGCAGTGCTTTAAATGGGCCGGTACTCACCGGTACTGAGTACCGGCACTTCTTTTTTTACCCCCCAAGAGTACCGGCACTTCTCTGTTGCGAAATAGAGTACCGGTACTCACGGGCACACACACAGCCGCACCCGAGCACTTCACAGGTCTTTAGAAGACCTTTTGCTTGTTAATGAGGCTTGATGTGTTTCACCCCTTCTTAGAGCCCCTGCAGCTCCACTCTGCCTTTTGGTTGAAGAATCAGCCCCCCCCGACATTTTTTCTTAGCCCCCCTCCCGAAATTTGACTCTAGTTGCGCCTCTGGTGTGACCTCACCCGCCAGGAAGCAATTGATTCAGGCAGGCTGGACGGAGTTGGAACAGACGTCAAGACTGGCACCACTGAAATTGAGACTGTACTTCGAAGAGGAGACAGACACCAACAACCTATCAAACACCACAGCTGAAACTAATTGGAGTGTGGTTCTGTAGAAGTCTTAGAAGCTGAGAAAGATAGCTTTGTACCAAAACCGACTAGTGCCATTGGTAACAGATACATCATGGAAGCTCCTGCAAGTGCTTTGGATCCATGCCTGTACTGGTGTGGAAACAACAGCGGTATAGGGGCGCCTTATATGATCAGATGTAAAATCATGACGGAAGTCACTGCCTGTGCTGGTGAGCAGGAGTGGGACGTGTCTCTGGCAGCCAAGGCGCCGCTTCTGCAGCCCCTGATCTGAGCCCCAGCTGAGCTATTCAGCAGGGCTCATTTGAATAATGTCGGGTGCTCACAATCATCTTGACAGAGCAGTGTCCGTTCAGGCCCTGTGCTGTCAATCACATTCACACTATCTCCTGCAAGCACAGGAATCATGTCAGTCCCCTGGCAGTGACAATCAGGCCACGGCCAGTCCGGCCCTGGTGGCAATTAAAAAAGCCATGGTAGGTGAAGAGAAAAGATGGCTTTCATCTACCTTAGTCTTTTGTGTGTCTGCTATGTTTGTGTGTATGCCTGTTTTTGTAAGAAAAAAAGTGAGAGAAAGAGAGAGAATCCAGACACTCTCAGTAGGTATTTTAAAGAAAATAGGTGGCACTTTGTTTGTACATATCTGCTCGGCGACAAAGATTCATAAATATTGTAAAAGGGAGGGTGGGTGAGTGAGTGGATAGATGAGTGAGCAAGGGTGGATGTATGGATGGATGGATGAATAGATGGATGGATGAGTAAAAGCATGGATGGATGAGCAAAAGCATGTATGGGTGAAAGAGGGTGGATGATTGGATAAAAGGGCGGATGATGGTTGGATAAGTGAAAGATTGGATGGATGAATGAAAGGTAGGGAGGATGGATGAAAGGGTGGATGATGGATGAGTGAAAGGAGGGATTGAGTGAAAGGGTGGATGGAATAAAGGAGTGAAAGGGTTGATGGATGGATGAGCAAAAGGATTGATGGATGAGGGAAAGGGTGGATAAAGAGATGGATGAGTGAAAGGATGAATGGATAGGTTTGGAGATGGATGGATGGATAAGTTTGGATATGAAGGGTGGATAGACGGAATGGTGAAAAACTGAATGATGGATGAAAGACTGAATAGCCAAGAGAATGTAAAGGTTAAATGGTGGACATCAGCAGGTAAATGGTAGGATGAAAGGATGAATGGATAGATCGATGGAAGAGACAAGAGATATCTTCTGGGGAGGGTCATGATGAGTTGCTTCATTTGCTTGGTGCCATAAGAGCTTTGATTCGACGTGGGGGTATTTTCAGTTTCTTCCTACTCGCGTGCTCAAAAATATATAGTATTGTGCCAAATAGCAATTAACAGTATGACATTAAGAAGGTGCCACTATTGCAAAAAAGGAACTGTTAACATATTATTCCATTTCTCTTTCATTTTGTGTAATGAGTTAACCTGCTTTGTTTATATAAACACATTTCTCATGTGTTTTGGTATGTGCTGCAACTAATATAGAAGTTGTTAAGTATCATCATGTCTTGCCCTTAGCCCCGCCCCTAGCCCCCCCCCCTCACTACACCTCTAGCGCATTTTAATGAGTACCTGCACTTATTTTTTCCCATTTAAAGCACTGGTCATTGGTTCAATTCTAGTTCTTGGGTGAAGCGCCGGGTGTGTTACTGCACCGCGCCCCTTATCCCGATGTTGGTAACCAGAACTGCGGCCTCTCCCACCATTTCCTCACCTCTTGAAACAAGCACGGAATCGAAACCTGTGGTGCGCGCGCACCACAGAGGAGCCGAACGCGGGAATCGAAACCAGTGGTGCGGGGGGGGGCGAGGGAGCCTGTCGTCTGTGCCGCGCGCTGATGCGCGTCCTAGACACGGACGGGAATGGGCGGAGCAAAGGCGGGACATGCGCCCGCCTTTGCCCAATTGCGTGACGTTTTTTTTTTTTTTAAAAGCACGCTACAGCCAATGCCAGCCTGCGAAAGCAAAACCACACGCACGAGCGTGTGGTTAGCTTTCTGAAGCCCATACAAGAGGTCTGCGCACTGCAACGCTAGGCGCGAGACCTAAAAAAGAGGAAGTCGCTCACAAGCCGAGACATTGTCACTGCACCAGCAGGAAAACTAATGTCATTTTCCCCGAAGAAGAGTCAATTTCTGTCAGTCATGCCCGTGAATGATAGCGGTACAAAATCACCACGGTAACGCCATACACCTCTCTGTAGCTCTCACTTACCGCAATCACCACCATGTCATGGGCTGAACAAAACAAACATGAGTGCAGCCAGCTGGTGACGTCAGCACAATCGTGTCAGTGCTGGGCACAATGGGGCATGTAGTCCCTGCAGCGCTGGTGCGGCAAAAGGAGCGCGTTGAAAACACATGAAGAGCTGCATGTCCCTGCGGGCAGTGCGCACTGCACTTAACAGAGCGGCAGGGGCAGCTTCGGTGCTTGAGAGCAACGGTGGAAACGGGCGCCTTTGGAAAGCACACTCTAACATTTGACCTCGGTGTTTGAATGCACAGCAAATGTAATGAGATAAGAACATGATTTACAGCCCTGTTTACAGAAACGGGCCTCTGAGCTACTGAAAACATCTAGGGTTCATGTTGAATTAGGGAAAAGTAGTCCCTAAACAGATGCTGCAATGGGACAAGTGGAAGGGTACAAGTACTAGAGCGAAAACTGACGAAAAGGAGGGATAAATAGAAAAGATTAACCACTCAGAAGCAAGGATTTTTAGAGGACACAAACAAAAGAAAAGCAGTGGGTGGGCTGTAAGGCCACAAAGAAGTATATACAAAGTATATAAAACAGGTCTCCAAAGCTCGACCTAAAAATCAGTATCTCTGGTTCTACTAATAGGAGTTTTGTTGTTTTGCTCTTGCTTTATTTATTAAAGTCTAGTCAATTTTTCTAACTTGGTGTGGGATCTTTTTGTGTGGTGTTTTTACTGTTTGAAGTGTTGTAAAAATACTTTACACACTGCCCCTTAAATTAAGCCTGGCTGCTCTGTTTCAAGCTGCCAGAGTGTGAGCACAGGTTAATTTAGGGTTTGCCTTACCCTTACCAGAATTGCAGTTTCTGCTTGACCAGGGCTTACACCCCAGTCAACCAACAACCCAACAATCTAACAGTTGGAGTTTGTAGCAAATGAGACATAACAAAATGTTGTAAGGTCAGGTTAAAAAGTCCATTGACTGGATGCGAGGTTGAGTTTATGAAAAAAGCATGGAAGGAGGAGGTTACAGAAGGAGTGGGTGATTTTACTTTGATTCCTCGTGACTTAGACAAAAGGAAAATAAAAGCCGATAAAGATTAACAGCAAGGATGGCAAAAAGAAAGAGATGGGAGAAAAAAAGCGGTATTCTGAGGAAGATGAATCTATAAATATGTTGATTGAGAGACCGCCACCTTATAATGAGGCTCATGTAGAAGTGCAAATGGTAGAGAAAGGTGCGGTAAAGGTGGTGACCGCATAAGTCGGTCCGCGCTGGAAGGACGGGGAGCTGCTCTGTCTGTAGTCCTCGGCGCACTGAGGAATCAGGAACCCTCCCGCCCTGTTTCCTCAGTGCGCCGAGGACTACAGACTGAGCAGCTGCCCGTCCTTCCAGCGCGGACCGACTTATGCGGTCTCCACTATTTCAAGTCCGGATGCACCAACTGCGTCGTTTCCTCCTGATTCCCGGTAGACTTCGTACCGGAATTTTTCCCTACTGCCGCAGCAATTAATTTAAATTATGTCTTGCGTATCCATAACCTTCCAGGCTTAACCACCTGGTGTCCCTCGTGCGCCAACCATTTTCCGACGCTAATCACAGCATCTCCCGTTGCTTCATTGACAAGTCTTCATTACTGCTGCACTGGCCCCGGCCAGATGCCCCAATTCTTCTTGCTCACATTTGTTCTGTCCTGATGATGATCTCTAATCAGTGAGATTGAAACGCCGTCGACCCCCTACAACAGAAACTCCCTGTATTGCTTAAAAGTTGTCACTTAGGAGTTTCCACTTTCTGTTGTCAATGCGATGTATATATTTTAAAAGTCACCTTCACTCACCACATCACTCTTGCTGTCACTTTGAGTGAGCACTTGAACTATATTCTCATTTTTGATAAAAAATAAATAATTTGTGTTACATATCTCCCTTGTGTCCCTGCTATTTAACTTTCTTGTTGCTCCCCTTGGCATTAAATTACCCTATATGCACACTAAAATACAGGCATATTGATTAACACATACCTCTAATGCAATTGCTCGTGTCTACTTGGACCGTATTGGCCACTTAGGAACCATTGTTGTCTTAAACACAATAGTTACCCCCTGGTTCTAGTATTGGGGTCGCCTTGTTTATCTTTCTACGATTTACACAATTTAGCAAAGTTGAAGGCAGGCAAAAGAGGGCGTGTCTGGTTTTGTGTCTGCCTTTCTTTTAGCGTTGCGTCCCAAGGTTAGCGCACATATCCAGCAAAGTGTGATGTGCTGGCAGATAAAATTTCTGGATGAGATTTTCTTGTACACAAAGTACTGTAGTGATTGTTTTGATGCTAAGAAGAAATATATCAAAGAGAAAATGATTGTGGGTCAGACAAAATTTGCACCTACACTTGGAGTTTCTACTGGACTGAATCAGACACAATGACTTGAGACAGGAGAAGGATTGCATGATTGGTGCAGTCCTAGAGGTAGACCAGAATGGCCCTTTTGTGTAAGAAGTAAATGGTCATCCAGCATCACTTTTAATCTATAACGCAGCTACCCATTACGCAGTCAAACTGATGGAAGCTCCCAACCTACCCCTCTTGGAAAAAGAAGTCCAAGTTATAGGCATTTCTAAAAAACAAATAATAAGCTGTCAGCAAATGTTCCTGTAAAAATTGGGTCAATAATGAATGGCCACAAATTTATACTTAGTGAGAAAAGTCCAGTTATTTTGTTAGGGAGTAATCTTCTTTGTAAAATGAATTGTGTAATTTTCTATACACCGGATGGTGTTGGTTTTCAAACACAAGATGAATACTCTATATTACATTCGGAAGACTCGAGAGTTAATTTGTTTCCAGGCTTTACAAAAGAGGATTTACATCCAGGTTTAAATTGCACAGTAAATTAAGAGACTTGGAACTTTACAGGAACAGAAACTAGATTGATTGAAAGTGCAGAGCCAGTACAAATCACAGTAAAACCGAATGCAGTGTATCCACACACTCCTCGGTACACCCTTACACTTGAAGTAGAGGAAGGAATTTTACCTGTCACTGATAAAATGATTAAGTAGGGCATTCTAAAAAAAGTGCTGAACAGTCCATGTAACTCTCAAATCATGGGAATTAAAAAAACACAAGTGGAAAATGGAAGATAGTGCAGGACCTGAGAAAGAAAACTGTTGTTGTCCCAAGTTGATGTATTGTAGAACATGCTAGATCCAATGCCAATCTCTTGCTTTTAGATGAAGTCACAATTAATTATTAATTTTGTAGGTGTGTTTTGTAAGATTGCATTTTGTTGTGCTATGTATTCATTAAAGCGCATTGCTTGTTGTCACTATTACCGACTCAGGTCAATAATTTGTTCTCTCTGTCTGAAAACTCATAAAATATCCTGTTTTTGGGATATTTGCTGGAATTCTTTTTATCCTTTTCCAAAAGGCAGACTACATGTCAGTCCTCTTACTGATTTTATACTTAATTCCATTTGATTTGAACTAAGCAGACTGTCAGTTTGCTATTTGATATTATAGAAGAACATTTTCCATTTCTTAGCAGACAGTTGTTGTGCTGGTCTGTCTATTGACTTTACATCTAGAGTTCTTTCTGATTCTGGCTTTTGATCTACATTAGAGGTTACCTTTATGCGATCCTTTTGCGAATATTGATTGATTATTTCTCTGTCAGAGTAACCTTGTTTTTGCATTCTGTAATTATTTTAAGTCTTTAATATAGCCTTATAGCTCACTGTAGCTCCAAAGGCAAGGGCCTTTAACAAAGGAGCAGTCCTTTAGTGCCTGGTATAGCCTGCTACGGCGGACTTTCCCCATGAAGGCAGAATGTGTTAATAAAGCAAAGGTGTCCCAGAGACCGAGGGTGTTGAACCCCCCAGCTCTAAAACGTCTGTTGCACAGCTGTTGCTATGAATGTTCAACAGTTAACAGCTGCATGCAGGGTCTCAATGGTTAATTGTTGAACATGCACAGCAATAGCTATGAAAGGAGGCTGAAGTCAGCCCCTGGTTCTCTCTGGGCTCAGCTAAACTGCTTTTTATCGTTCGGGTGAGTGAGCCAGGGAGGGTTACTGGAGCTGAGCAGAAATTACCCCCCCCCCCCCCTTCCCCTCTCCTTCTGAGGCACCAGTGACACTATGAGATATGGAAAGAGGAAGGCTCTTGTGTGCCTTGCTGCACAGGCTCTATCTTTTGCTTTCCCCTGCCCAATCCATATATTTTGGAGAGGCAGGGGAAAGAGAGGCAGAGGCTGTTTATAAGACATTGTAATGTTGAGAGCAACGGGCCTATAGATCAGGCTTTATAGGCTGCTGCTGCTCCATTGTCGTCAATGGAGATCTCAACATTCCAATGTTCTAAGCTTTGCCTTGCGAAGGCTTGAATCCAAATTCTAGTTCTCGGGTCGCCGCCCTGTGGGATTAACAAGACTGATCCTGCACATCCTCCCTTTAGATAATTTATTTTAAATGTTCAGCATTCACAATCTGCTTCAGCTTGAACTTGAATTGCTGTTGATCAGAGAGCATGGTTTCTATAAATCTAAGAGTGTGGTTGAATGATTTATGAGGGGGCAGAATTATGTTTAAGGACTTTAACATTCTGTTTATGAACCAGATTGTTTTGATTCACAAGTTTCATGTGATGTAAAAAGAAAGATTGGGGTTATGAGGAAGTGGACTGGGTTGTTAGCGTCTGTTCTCTGAGACTATGGGTGCTCCATATTTACAGAGACTTTTTCCAGCAAGGGATCATGAGCCAAAAAAGTGTATTTATTCATAACTATAGTTGCTTCACAATGGCTTCCAGAGAACAAGAGTTCCTTTTGTTTTATACGTTCAGGGTGGTTATTTAGAAGATGGGATGAAATGTGATTGTCGTCTGATGCAAAAGCGTCTCTTTAATTCTTTTTAAGGAATTCTGGTACAACCAGCCGGTGCAGCTGCCACACTTGGAGGAACACATAAAATAACTGTCAGGTGAGGTTTCCTATAATCCTATGTTTCCTTTTCCCCTGTTCTTCTTTCTATATTTCCTCTCTTGATCTCTGTTTTTTTTTATGTCTCTTCTGCTTCAACATTAGACTCCCTCGAGACACTATTCTTGTTGTTATCTGTCGTCTGATGATAACCTGATGGAGCCACATTCCTCTGGAATGTTTAATACTAAAGCTGCCAGAACGATTGTGAAGTAGTATTGCCACACTGTGTGTAGTTCCCTCAAACACTAGGTACTCACTCTTAGGGACAATCGTCCAGAAGACCCCAGATTTAATACAATGTAGCACAAAGTGAGAAGCATACATACATGCAAGAGTAAAAAAAAATGAAATTTCTCTATGGGAAGTATATAACTGTAAAGACTCAAGGAGCAGAGTTACAACAATATCACTGTACAGGAACTAGACATCACAAAACATGGAGTGGTTACTGGAAATTCATTTTTTATTTTATTTTTCTTGCACTTTAAAAGCAGAGACAAGGACACAGCCAACGTGTTTCGTCCCTAGGCATAGGGGCTTCTTCAGGGTAGAAAATGTAGAGCACTGCTGTGGAAGCCAAACAGTGCTTTAAGTTGTAGCTAAATGGTTCTCCGTATTATTTCAAACCCGTGCCCACATTCAGCAAATATTTGGAAGGTATGTGTCAAACCATCAAATCCTCATTCAAGTGAGATAAAATATCAATCAATGATTGTTGGTGCACGCTGCTGGGAATGAAAGTTTTGACATCCTATACAGTCCGGGACTTGCAATTTGACTGCAACATTTTTATCTCACTTGAATGAGGATTTGCTGGTTTAACACATCTCTCAAATATTTACTGAATGTGGGTACGTGTTTGAAATAATATGGAAAACCATTTAGCTACAACTTAAAGCACTGTTTGGCTTCCACAACAGCGCTCTAAATTTTCTGGCCTGAAGTCCCTATGCCTAGGCACGAAATTCGTTGGCTGTGTCCTTGTCTCTGCTTTTCAAGTGCAAGAAAATAATTTCCATTAAATATTTTATGTTTTGTGATGTCTTGTTCCTGTACTGTGATATTGTTGTAACTCTGCTTCTTGAGTCTTTGGAGTTATATACTTTCCATAGTGAAATTTCATATCGCTGCACTAGGCTGTGTGATTCTCGCTTTGTTACATTCCTCTGGAACGTGTTGGGGGCCTAGTGCAGGTCCAGTTCCATTTCAGGTCGGAGTGCACTAGGCCATGGGTACTCACAAACATTTGCCCAGGGGCCACAAAGTACGGTCTGTAGTGTGATCGAGGGCCGCACTGATGCCAGCAGGGTGGCGGTAGTGGGTCTGGGTGGGTCAGAGATTGTGTAAGGAGGTCTAAAAATGTTAACTAAATGCTTGCCTGTTTGTTTAGCATTTTTTCTGGATATTAATGCTCAGCAACTAAACAGCAGCTCATGTTACTGTTCACCAGGGGGGCCGCATGTAAAGGTCAAGAGGGCCACAAGCAGTCCTGGGGCCGTACTTTGAGTATCACTGCACTAGGCTGTAAGCGCTTGCCTCCCGTTTGGCCCAGCAGTTCCTTAACTATCGGCGCATTTGTCTCCTCTTCTGCACCACTTGATACTATCTTCCCTCTGTCTGTTCTATCTACTTCTTTTCTCTCTGGATCTGACTTCAATCTCTTTACGTCCTTCCATCCTGCCCTTTTCTGTCTTGTCTGCCGCTTCAGGGGTGGTGCTGGGTCCCTGTGGTGAGAGTGGAAGATAGTCTTCTTTTTTTTAATCTGTTTGTTGTGCGTTTGTCTTTTCTTGTCCCTTTTTGGTTTCCTTTACTGTTGTGATGTTTTTTCCTTTTTCAGGTGTTGCAGTGCCAGGGTCCTGTCGGAGGAGCGTGACAGGTTCTAGGCCACCAAGTAAGTTATTATCTTCCCCACAAATTGAAATGGTGAATTCCACTGAGCTAACTGGACAGAGCCTCAATATACAGTGGCATTTAAATCAGTGATTAAAACAAGGCCAATTCATTTGTTCAATAAAATATCCATTCCTAGATCACTGGAAAAAGGAATAAACACTCAGTGGGTAGAGGAGCAAATAACATCTGATAATACATTAAAAGTATTACAGATATCTCACTATGATGCCAGCTGTTGCCACAGAAAATGAAAATTGATGGTGTTGGCTGCTTCTGAGAATCTGTCACAATATATGTGTAACTTGTGTTTTTTTAGGTCTCGGCTGGCGAAAGCAGCGCGCATGCGCTGCTCTCGTCATACGAGAGCTTCTTGGAATCAATACAGATTCCAAAGCTCTCGGAGGCGGAGTTGAAGCCCCGCCCATCTTTTTGATTGGTTCGCGTCATCTTGCATGCAAAACGCTGGCTTCTCATTGTAAAGGAGGCTTCTTAGTCCCTCCTTGTTGCCGCCTTGTCTCCTTTTGGCCACGCCCACCGGGATTTGATCTTTTACCGGCGGCGTGACACTCTCCACTTCATTACTCCCTACGCACTTTTTTTTTCTCACTCAGCTTTGGCAAAGTCAGCCGCGTGTTTACTTTCACATCACGCTTTCACTTTAAAAAGTAAACACGCTGCTGCCTTTGCGGTACCGCGCTTGTTTTAGCAGCCCGGGGGCGACGGAGGGGCTGCGGGCAGCAGCAGAGGAGGGGGCCAACGGTGAGAGCAGGGCCCTAGCATGGCGGCGCCATGAAGAAATTCAACATCCGGAAGGTGCTGGACGGCCTGACCACCTCCTCCTCTTCGGCCGCCGACGCGCAGCCCGGGAGCAAGGAGGCGGACATCCCCGAGAGCCTGCACTCCGAGCACTTCCAGCTCTGCAAGGTGAGGCCGCGGCCGGTGGAGGGGGAGGGGCGGGGCGGGGATTGTGAGATAAGATTCCTCCAATAGCTAGATCTGAGGCATCGACCGCCACATAAGAATGTTCTTGCAGGTTGAGATGTTACAAAATTGGAGCTTTAGTGAAGGCTTCCTTGAGGAAATTAAAGGCCTCTTCCGCCTCAGAGGTCCAAGAAAAATGTACTCCTTTTTAGGTCGAGCCTAGCGCAGCGCGCATGCGCTGCTCTAGGAGAGGGCCTCTTGGAAGCACTCCAGACTTCCAAGAGACTTCTCCGTGTGGGTCGGACTCCTCCCACACATTCCATTGGCCTTTGCGTGTCGCTTTCAAAAATGAAAGCACGCAAATGGCCAAAGGTGGGGGTATGTCCCGCCTTTTCTGTGAACGTTCACTCCCATGGCCTATGGGTCTCGGGAGCGAGCGGAGCGAGCAGCGGCATGCAGTGTCCAGGCTGCATTCCTTAAATTCCTTGCAGTGCGCGCACCACTCGTGGGCTTGTTCTAATGTGTGATTCATCCATGGTAACTGGGTTGCGTGTGCAGGAAATAGGGCTTTTTTGTATGCCTGTTCCTTTTCTTTACCGAGGCGAGGTTCGTGTCCCTTTTCCAGCTCTGTAATTGAATTTCCGATCCCAAGCATTAATAATAAGGTCATGCTTGCCCTTTGGTGGGCCGGGCTGAAGTAAATGACAGCAGCGTAACCCTTTGTCATTCAGAAGTGTCAAGGCTTCACATGCCCGTCCCAAGTAGGTGGCTGGGTCTCTTTAGCTGCCACATTGGTGCCTTGATGTCTGCAGCAGTAACCTGTGAGGTATTCGTGTTGTCACTCATTGAGACATCACATTACTTTCCGCTGAAACACAGCCTGTGCGGTTAGAGGTTTTCCATCAGCGCCAACTGGCGCGAGCGGTGTATTATTTCACTTCACCACGCACTTTACGAATATCACCATAAGGGGAAGTAACAGGAGGCAATCCATCCGTCAACAGACCTCATCTGCTAGCAGCCACGAGTACTACACATTTAGGGAATGTAGATATTGCGTTCTTTTTATGCAACTTAATGGAGTCCACATTTTCCATGCTTTTATTTTCCGCAGTGGTGTTTGCTGTTTCGACTAATGTTCACACAGTCACTTACATTTGTTTTTTCTTGAGAGAATGTAGTTGTGCTTAAGACCACTACGTGCTCCTGTTCACGAGCTCGTCTACCTCTTCCCTACCCTCCACAAGTAGAGTACCTGAGCGCACTGCCCCAGTCCTCTCCTACCCTCACTGCATGACTAACCACTTCTAAGGTCCCAAAGGCGAGACCTATTGGCTATGCCAATGCTTGTTTCAATAGTCGGGTTAGAGGAACATCCTTTGGGGGAGAAACCATTGATGAAGCGTCAGTAAAAATTGGCGAACCCAATAAAGCTTTGTACCTCTTTAATAGAATTTGGAAATTGCCAGTCATGAATACCTTTGACTTTAAAAGGACCCATAGCGACTCCCTTAGGAGATTGAATAAATCCTAAAACTCTACCTCTTCCACATGAAAGGCACATTTCTCTAATTTTACATGCAGCTGGTCTTCTTGTAACCTTAGAAGGATGACTTTCACATGTCGTACATGATCCTATCTGTTCACTGCAAAAGATCAGAATGTCGTCAATGTAAACTTCTGCCATTCTATCCAAAAACTCTCTCAAGACATCGTTGCCGAAATGTTGAAAGGCCGCTGGGGCAATGCACATCCCATAGGGCATCACTTGGTACTTGAAGAACCCGAAACAAGTACAAAAGGCTGTCTTCTACTCGTCCCCTTTGGCAACCCTGATTAAATGGTAGGCTTTGCAAAGATCCAGCTTGATATAAATCTTGGCTCCTTTCACTTGATCCAGCAGGACTGATATTAACGGCAGGGGATACCTATTCTTAATAGTAACTTGATTCAATGCTCTACAATCAATGCAAGTTCTAAGTTCCCCATTACTTTTTGAAACCAAAAATAAAGGAGACTAAACTGGTGATTGGGAGGGTCGAATGAACCCATTGGCCAGATATTGGTCCAAATAATAATGATTTTCTGTCTCAGGGCATAAATTCTACTGCTGGGTAAAGTTGGCCCAGGTTCTAGATAGAACGTGCAGTTCTATGTGGTGTAAGTTTGTCTTCTGTTTCACTGAAGACCACTGCAAACTCTTAATACTCACCTGGTATATAACAGGTTGCCACTGTATTTATTGTTTGGGATAGTTGAGCTAAAATTTTGGTTTGGGTCATTTGTTGCCTCTTCTGAGTTTTCTGAGGGCAGTTTTCTTGGCAATAACTTGAGTTAATTTTGACTGTTACATCCAGCAAGCTCTATTGGTTCTCTTCATTGATAGGGCCAGAGGATAGTTTACTACCATCAACGCCCGGACGATTTCTAAAACGTTCCTCTTAACAGAACGAATGCCCATTTCCTTAGCATACTTGATGTACCAAAACTCCTTGGATCCCTTCTTTATTGAATTTTGCAGGTAGAGATACTGAGATGAGGGGCAGCTGTCTATAACGTGTTAGCAATTTCTTGAGAATCAGGAGTTGTCCTTTGTTTGATTACACCCACCAGAGCAACTTCTTTTACTGATGGGGTTTCTAATTTAACGGCTGATTCACCTTTGGTCTTTTTGAACACTCCTTTACAAAATGTCCAGCATTTCCACAGAGCATACATAGATTTCCTAATCTTCGCTTCTCCTTCTCCTCTTTAGTTAATTGACCTCAAATGCTGCCTATCTGCATTGGTTCTTCGCCCGGGTTAAGATTAACTAGCTTTTTTGGATTCCGATCTAATCCTGTCAAAACGCAGAGGAACGTGACAAAATTCTCTTCTTCTTTCTGTCTTATGTTTGGTCAGTCTTTGGTCAATCTGTAAACCCAAGTCAATGAGTCCTGAAAATTCTGTGGGTCGGTTGGGTATCTGCGCTAAATAATCTTTCAGTTCATCCTTTAATCCTCTGTAAAATATGGCTGGCCTCTTAGATTCAGGCCAATTGGTTTCGACTACCGACTTGTTGAGTTATGCCAGGTAAGTGATTAAGTCCCTGTTTCCTTGCTTAATCTCTAATAATTTGTTGTCTGAGGCTTGCGTTACAGTTTTTCTATCAAAGATTTGTAGGAAGTCAGTCTTAAATCTCTCAAAATCATATCGAATTGGATCGTTATGAGTTACCATTGGCCAGGTGGCAGCATCGCCACTCAGACAATATGAACGCTACTTTAGATTGATTTTCTGCAAAAATTATTGGTCGACACAAAAAATGTAAGGAACATTGAGTTAGGAAAGTCTGTGCTTGTGAGGATCCCTCCGCTCCGGTGGGGCTAACGGAACAATCGAAGAGACTGCGTGGATAATTTGATTGTACATTTCTGAAGTTGACATGGTAGGAAATTCTCTTTAGGGAAATTCAAGGGACCTGCTAAAAGTTCATGTATTCTCTGGAGTAGCATTGGAATTCTTGATGGGTCCTCTCTATTTTCTCCCTTAGACTCTTATTTTTTTATCTATAATGAGATTCAGTTGTCTTTGCATTTTTTCTAAAATTGCAGCTAACCCCATTAAATCTAGACCTTCAGCCATTCTGCTCAGGTGGAATATGGAGGCACTTCAATCTGTCAGAAGACTAACCTGGTGCCAACTGGTTCCACAGGAGCTGATGAATATTCTCCCCATGCCCTCCTATGTTTACATGCAAGGAACCATTAATTTCTGATTGCCTGTATCCACCAAGGGGAAGCGGGAATGGGAGAGAAAGATGAAAGACTGCCTTGGATTCCTGATGCTGACTTCCGACTACACCGCTCTACTCTCTTCGTGCAAATTTTCTGTTTTGGCTTTATGCTGATTGACAAGCACTGAAAAGAGGATAACATTCTTGAGCACAACAGTCCGATACACAATAACCTTTTCATAAATGTGGTATTATAAGCATAGCAGTGTTACACATGCAATGAATTCTTGTACAACATACAGTTCTCATCAATACCTAAAAACCCTTCAAGGATTAGCCTCTCTCTAATATAGTCTCTTTTATAGTCTTATTTGGTATTTAGCTCTCTTGAAGTTCTTGAGAAATAAACTTCTGAAATGTTACACTAGATTAAATGATTTTCATCACTTATATATGGGGGATTCTAAAACGTCTTGGCCTGAATTGGTGTCTCAAGTCTGTTTTATCTTTTTTAGACATCAAAACCCTTTCGGTCTTTGTAACCTCTTAAAATACTTTACTTGGAAATCTTGAAACTTTCACTGCGATGACTTCAGAAACACAATCTGGAACTACCCTCTTATCTCCTCAGGTAGAACCTCTCAGGAAATAAACATACTCACCTTTTCTGCAAGAAGTTGGCAAAAATGATTTAAAATCAGGATAACTCCTCGGGTGTGCACACCAGTCTATGGCATAGGCGGAACCTCAAATGGGAGGAATTTTATAAAGATTTGTTCTGACTAACAAACTGGTGCGAAGACAAGACAATGCTCCTCAGTTGAAGTGCACCGCCCGATAAGCCCTGGGTAATTATTGAAAGAGAAAAAGGAATAGTACGCTGAACTACTCATGTACACGGTGGCCATGTTGAAATTGCTCGAACCCACGGCTGCCAAGCATCTTTAGGAAATGGTGAAAGAGGAACTGGGCAAATGGTAATTGGAATCTCCAGTGAGGATACTTCTTGGCCTTGAGCCATTTTCTGGTACATTTTCCTCTGATGATGGCATTCACTGTGATATTCTTGGCAATCTGGGGATGAAATAGAGGGTTCAATAAAACGACAGAATAGGAGATAAATTGAATAAGTCACGAGAAGAAACAATAGAGTTACACTGCCCCTCAATAACCTCTAAGTAAAGTCAGAATACAGTTTAGAAGTAGGGAACAGTCTGGGCCCCTGAAACAGGAACAAGATCTCCACAGTGGGTTTCTAAAAGGGAATAAGGGGGACATTGTAGTCATCAAGTCAAGCGAAAGTGTATCCTTGAGTAGAGGAACACTCACACTGAAACTTACTTGGTCAGGGGTGTGTCCGTCCTGTTATCAGATCTTCAATTTCAGCAGAGGTCACATCGGGATAGCGTGCCCCCCACCCCCATATGTGATCAGTTGCGGTCTGTGTAACTGTCTTGAGAATTGATTCTGTCGGGACCAGAGGATTTGGGCTATGCTTCTCTTTCTTCGCTGTTTATTTAAATTGTTTTCACAGCAGCCAATCACATTAAAGATTTTCATCATAACTAAAGGACATTTCCCATAACTCCTGTGTGACATCATGCTCTTTACACCAATCATTATGTCCCTGATGCCATAAAAGTCCTCAACACCATTTTAGAGCCTCTTTCCCTAGATGGGCCGATGCTCTCTCTCACACCTGAAGGGGGTGCTCAGGAGGTGGGGAAGTGAAGCGTGCACTGACACCCGACAGACAGACCACCAGTTCTCTTTTTATCTCGCCGCCCGAACTTGCATGCCACACTGCAGAAATCCCAATAGCACAGGGCAGCGTGCCCATGACGCAGCTCTCAGTAAGCACAGAGCCACCTCAACGCTCCATGTACCACAACAAAGTAGAAAGTGCTTAGAAGCTCCCAAAAACTTCCCCTTCGCCCAACATGATTGGGCAAGTACAATCATTGTACAGGTTACACCTGACTAACTCAAAATGATTCTTGTGTCCTGCTTTGATGGCCATACCTTCTGGGGTTGCCCTGCCCATTGGGGTCTTGAACTCTCATACACCTGTCCATTACACAAACGTTAACGATTATAGAGAGGGTTCTGTTTTGGACACTTCATATACTAACATGGCTGAGAACAACCCCACTGAAGAGGACACCTATGAGCAGTGCATTGGTGATGACTGTTTCCTTAGGCCTAAGATGAATCTGC
Organism: Calotriton arnoldi; assembly: GCA_963921515.1. NCBI lineage: Eukaryota > Metazoa > Chordata > Amphibia > Caudata > Salamandridae > Calotriton > Calotriton arnoldi. The sequence goes on from CAWUFW010000568.1 coordinate 2,709,428, forward strand.
CACCCAGTCAGTTAACAGGGCCCTAGTGTTTACGTTAAGAAAATACAACATGCACATGCCACTGATGGTTCCTTCCCTAGAACCGTCACACCCTCCCAAAGACGCCCTTCCTAAGAGTGGCAAGGCCATAGAAAATTCTTCTGAGTGGCACCATGCAGCCATCTTGGACCGAATATCCCTGACCTTGCATACTAAGCGCTGGAACCCTCTTCCAGTAGTCACTTTACTCCACCTCCTCTGGTAGATTACGACTTCGCGAAAGTATCTACACATTTCACGGCTTAATGTAGTAGTCCCTGATTCTAAAAAAAAAATATATATATATATATATATATATATGTAACCAAAAACGCCCAGAAGCTTTAGGCCGCACACAGCTGCAGGTGAGTTACAAACTCCATTTGAACCAAGCAGGCAGCTTAACATCCCTTTGAAGTCCATGGCCTGACGCGTTTCGATGCCGCTGTTTGCATCTCCTCAGAGGCCGTGTCAGCGGAGGTGATTTATGGCTGCCGCATTTCCCTGCGTGTTTGGGGTTAGTGAGCTATCAGTGCTCCTCCCTTGGTGGAAGTTCATTTTCAAATGCACGCTGGGATATGAGGTCTCATTTTGCCAAATAACGCCCTCTGGTGGGTTACCTCCGCTGCAGCTAATTATGGACGATTATTCTCGGCCCTCCATTGAGCCTTGGATGATACTCTGCCGGCTTCATTAAAGGTACCCTGCAGCTCGGAAAGAGGAATCTTCCTCTCCCTAGTCCCGTTGGTTGCGGGCAGTGCGATCCCTCTGCGGCCTGGAACCGCTGCATAATATGTAACCAAAAACGCCCAGAAGCTTTAGGCCGCACACAGCTGCAGGTGAGTTACAAACTCCATTTGAACCTATCTATATATATACATTTTGGCACAGCACCATTACAGAGGCCATGAAGCAATGAAGAGTCATACAGGAGTGAATGTCCAAGTGGGTTTTTACATCTATGTAGATATCTTTGTCTTCATTCTGGCACCTGTATTCAAAAGGGAGTTTCCACCGCTAGTGGGGGACATGATCTTGAATCCTTTCATATTATCCCAAGAACTTGTACATTTGACAATCATGAAACTGACACCTTGAAATAGGGAGTGAAATCATCCTGTGTAATAGCCACGTTGTTGACCGTGTGGCTGCCATTCAAAATGGTGTTTGTTCTAACTCTTCAATTTTTAATAAAGTGTATGTCGACTCTTTCTTCAGCATTGTTCTCTGTGTGAGAGTTAAATTATAGGGTTCTTACATTTCTGGAACATTCAAGAGCTGCCAAGGAACACGCCGAACAAACCCTACACGCATCGATTACAACCTAAATTCAATTGAAGTATAGTCAGTAACTGAGCGTGGCCATGTTGTAGCATACATAAGTCACCCTGTAGTAGGTCAAATGCAAGTGACATAACTTTATTTGGGGAACACACACGTCTGGACAACCTATTTGTACCATTGTCTACCTCCTTTTATTTTTTTTATCTCCAAGTTTTCCTTCTCAATTTGCCTAATCCTTTCCGCTGCTTCCTACTGTGAAACCTTCCATGATTCATAAATAATAAACGGCATAAAACATAGGTTTGAGTTTGGGAATATGTAGGCCTAAAATGAAGTCCGGAATATCCCTGTTCTCTTTAAGTAGTGACATATGCTGTTTTGCAGTCTGCAGACTGACCAATCGCAAACAATGTTGACTTAATTTAGCAACAGTGTAAGTGGTAACTATTACAGGTATATCACACGATCATATCGAGGATCTGGTCAGGTTTCTCTGAAACCAGGAGTTTTGGAAAGGAAGCGATTCATGCATTCACTTGTATCTGTTGGCCTCAAAGGCCAGCTTTCTGGGTGAAACAGAGATGAATTATAGGTACCATTTTTAATCGGGGCATTTACTGTGCCATCAGACATATTTATTTTCTGGGGAGAGGATGTGGCGCAGCGGCCAGCGCTGCCCACTCGGGAGCTGGCCATCTGGGTTCCAGTCTCGGCGCAACATCCTGTGATTCTGGGAAAATCACTTAATCTCCCCTGTGCCCATGGACAACGCCTGGATACCCTCACTGGTGATGAGCAGCGCTATATAAATCTACAAACTTTAACTTCTGCTCCCAAGTCATGAATCCTGCCACTTTGGGAGTGAAGGGGTTCCTCATATTTTTCATACTACCAAATCTCATCATCAGCTTTATTTCAGTTCATAGATTAAACCATAAAAGTACAGTCACAAAGAACCATAAAATGCATAGCTAAAATGCAACAGATAAAAACATAAGAGTCCGATAGTTAAATCAATACAATAGCTTCGAAAACCAGCTAAAAAGGTGCAAGATGTTGAGTCGGGGCTGCGTAGCATGCACCAAAATCAGAGTTCACGTCGCCCAACGGTGCAACAAAACAGACATACAAACATCAATAAATGTACAGTGCAAGAGTAAGCAAGTGCAACTCCTCATAAGTGATCTGTGTGCATAACCTGATGGCAAACGCAATATACAAAACTGATACAGCTAATTAAAACAGTAGAGAACGCATGTGCTGTAATGCGGTTTTGAGAAAAGTGGCCACGCCAAAACAAACCTCAGGAGTGGGGAGCGACTGGAAATGCAAAAGAGCAGGGTATAAGTCGAGAGTGTGGTGCACCTCAAAAGTGGAATTAAAAATTACTGGTATAGCTGTTAAAAAACCTACAAAAGAACAGAAAATGCGCCAAAGTTTGCAGTGATCGCTCGGCACAAGGGCAGACCAAAATTCTCTTCAGGTCAAACTGGCCCATGGAGAAAGAGAAGTTGACACCTGATCAGTCCCAGCCTAAACCTTGTGAGAAGGACCCTTTCCCTACCTTTCGGGACCATAACCAAATAAGGCTCAAGGTACCAAAAATACTCTCCGTTACCGGGCATCCTCCGCTCAGACTCCTCCCTTTCGCTATTCATGAGGGCAGTAAAAGTGTTTAATAACCAACTTTTGTCCCTCACAGTGATGTCACCAGGCGAGGAAAAAATATCAGGTCTACCCACTTTTTTACACACATCCTTTACATACCTAAGCCACGAAATACGGAGACCCATATCACAAGGCAATCCAAGATGATATCCCTATTTAGCGGGTTGCGCCAGATGGAACACCATAGCATTGATAGAGCGGAAAATGCTCTGTCGTTTGTAGGGATGCATTATAATTAGGGCTCCCGGTTTTCCGTTTAAACTGATTTTTACATATAAATACAGACGGAAAACAAGTTTTCCTTTATCTGTATTTATATATAAAAACGGGAAAATACTAGTACATTTTGTCATTGACATCAATAGAATCACACCCCCAACCATCTGGTGTCTCCCCCTCCTTAGAGGGTCAAGAGGTGTCAGCCCGGGCTGAGACAGCTTCCCGGGCACACACACAGCCGCACCCGAGTACTTCACAGGTCTTTGAAAGACCATTTACTTGTTAATGAGGCTTTGTTGTTCTTTCACCCTTAGCCCCTGCCTCTTCACTCTGCCGATTGCACCAGCACCCGTCTTTTCCTTGCAGACTGGGTTTTACAAGGGCAGCTTGCGATGCGCGCACATACAGGAGGTAGGTTAAAAAGGGCTGGTGCGGTATATTAAACCAGCCAGTTTACGGTCCACGCTGCGAACTGCTTCAGTTACAGCCAGAGCAACAGCAGTAAGCAAATCTTCATCTAGCCTCCGGTTGCAAACCCGTGATGCGGTACAGGCAGGTGAAAATAGGAACCGACCTCAGTTCGGTCATTTTTGTGATGTATAGCGTCAATATTGTCCCCAGTCGAGGTGCCGAAGGACTCTAAGCAGAGAGGCGTAGAGAAAAGGCCCTCGTTTTTAATTCACGTCCTTTGTTTTAACTCATAAATCTGCTTGATGACTTAAGAACTGCCTACGTCGACTTACGTGAAAGACTGTTTCGCCTTATAGATCTGAGAAGAAAAAAACCCACCGGGGACCCAGTTTAAACTTCTGGAAACTTAAGACAAACGTCAAACTTAAAGTAAAACCCCCTTCCGAAATCGTGTCAACGAGAGTATAAAAAAAAGTGTGTAAAAATGTATATTTAGAATCCTTTGAAAACATTGCATGTTATTCGCCAACTTTTTTCCCTTGCCGACAACGTTGTTGTGGCCACACATCACGAGATGCACTCCAGGCGGGATGGGATTTCATCCAGCAGGTCGTGCGCAACGAACATACGCCTGTTTTTAAAATCTCATTTAAGGAAGGTCGGTTATCGTCTTATTTAAATGCGCCAATCGGCTTTAAGGCGATTAGTAGAACGTTTTGTCATTTCCGGAGTATTTGGGTGTGACTGGATTATGGTCGATTTCATACAAATCTAGTGCAGTTTTTTTCAAACACTCAATTATAGCTTTCCATGAAGCGCTACATAAATACCAGTATAATACAGTATCTATATCCGTTTGAAAGAGCTTTCGGTGAAATGAAAACCAGCAGCTCTGGCGAGTGCTACATACGGACGGGTACTGTAAGGGTCGGACCCCCCTCAACCCCCCCCCCCCTCTCCAGGTCGGCCAAATCCCCACACCAGCACTCAGGGAGGCGGGTCTCAGGGGCTCCCTGTGTGCTGGAGGCGAAGCCGTGATTAAACAAACGCTCAGTGTAGTCCAACCAGGAATGCGGGGGATTAAAAGAAGTTTTCGAGATAAGATTTTTAAAAAAATGAGAAACAAACAAAGAGCTTTATTGTGCGTGGGCTGAGAAAGGAGACAAGAGGCGAGTCGATTTAAGCACCACAATGAAATGGATCCAAAAAAGAAGAAACACTTTTGCTGCAAATGTCTTTGTCTGACATTTTTCTACTCCAAAATGCAGCCTCAGGAGGAGAGAAAAAAGTTTTAAAATACAAACAATAAATACATAACTAAATAAAGCAAGACAGAGTAGTCGCAAAGTGGCCAGATTGGTTTTATTTACACTGAAACACATTAGCGCCACCTTACAGATTTTGCCAGTGAAACGCTACTTTTCTTTTCATGTTGTTAGCTTTTCAAGCAAAAACACTCATTTATTTCTGAATAATGAGTGTAAAAGCTTTAAGTTGTATTCCCTATGAGTGTTTGCTTTTTCCAGTATGTTGTTACTTTTTTTCAGGCAGCATATTACTGTAGTCTAGTGCATAATTTGACTTGAATTGCTTCCAGGTGTTTATAGCGGGGCACAATTGGGTTGCAGCTGAAGGCAGTGTGAGTTTCTCTTAGTGGGGCAGTATGGTGTTCAGTGGGGGAGAGGATGTGGCACTCTGCCGATGACAGAAACTGGGAGGCTCTGAGACAAAAGGCTTGTGATAGCACTTTTAAGCATATTTGGGACATTCTGCAAATGGCAAAGTTTTCAGATGAATGTATAGTGTTGACCAATAACAACTGAGCACATGTGTGCATTGTCAATTTAAATAAATGTGGAAAAATACTAGCTGTAGCGTCGTCTTTTGCTTGTGGCAAAAATAAATGTGGATAAATACAGAAAAAATGCCCAAAAAATAAATCTGGATAAATACAGACGGAAATGGCAAAAAAATAAATACCATAAAACCGGGAGCACTAATTATAATCATGGGTAGTACGCACTCGTGTATAATCTTTTATCGTGTTACCTTTTGTGTCATTAGATCTTCTATTGTAATAACATGCAAGGTGAAGTGATAGGCATATTTCCGTATAACGTGGAGAAATCAACATTGCAGTTATGTATGAGTAGATGAAGGCCATAATGTGAAGAATTGTACATGTGACTGCTGAACGTTCTAATCCGAATGCTTATGTAACGCATTGACTTAAATGTGCTCAGTAACAACGATTATGTATACGCGTGCTTTATGAAGTTACACGCTGTTTATGTTGGCCGAATTTTGTAGGCCTAACGTGTATTTCTCCCTGATGCTCAAGTCAGGTTTGCTAGTAGAATTCATGTGTATGCAGAACTTGATCTTTCTCACGTTTCCCGTTGCAGGTGGAGAAACGCATTTTGTTAGTTAGAATAATGTCTTTGTTTTAGGAGTTTGGCTTAAGGAGGAGAAGATACATTGAATGGCGATGCTAATAATATGGGATGGTGTTCTCTCTCACCGGAGAGAGCCTGGCAATCAAGGTCATCAAGCCAAGGCCTGGGAGCATCGCTGCCGAATGGAAAGTTACCTCCGAGGAGGTGTCTTGCGTGGATGGGGTGATGTTGCTCAGCATTATGGGAAGTCTTGTAACACCTCTTTTGTGCTGGAGTTAGTCCGGGGACTTCTGCTTGCCTTGAGAAGAGAGAGCATCATAGAACGAGCTCTGTAGATTCATGCTACCTGACCCATTCAAAGTGAATGGTCTTCTTAGGAATCCTTCACTTGCTGACACTTTTTCAGAACTTGCCTGGGAAATGCTAAGTAGGGATGTCATGTTAGCGATAGCTTAGGGACAGACTAATGCTTTTTACCTACGAACCTCCAAAGAAGGTGACCCTTGACATCGGAACGGTCATATTCTGTGTCCTGATTTTGGAATTGGTTATTCTGTGCATGCTGCACTGCCTTAACTTCACCCGTAGATTTGGCTTTGTATTAGTTCCAATGTATTTCTACACCCTCGTTTTGAGGTGTTTGTATGTCCAGCTGTTCTTGGCTTTGTACTAAAGGAACTAATTTTGAATCGAGAGTCTGTGATTCTTCTGAGTCATGGCTCGTTGGAACAGTAATGCATAATCAGCTAATGATAATATTCCTCCCCTCCACACTATCAAGCATACAAAAAGAGACATCGGCCAAAGGTACCAGAGTAAGTCTAGAACGTGGAACCTAGCTCCTTCAGCATCAATGGGGCCAATTTAATGATGTTACCTACATATGGCAGGTCCAATTCCTCATAAATGGCATAGGTTGGCAGCACTCTAAGGATACATCTACAGACCCTGTTTTCCTCAGCCTGTAATCTGTTGACAGCTTTATCCCCCACAAGCCAGAGCCTTAAGTGAGGATCGGCACACGCTTCCTGATATAGATTGAAACAAGAGCCGCTACTGGTTTGCTACCTATCTTTGACACCAAACTAAAGAGAAACACAGCAGAATTAGAGAACTTAAGACATCTGCTTTAAGCAGACTCAAAGTTGGCCCCCAAATAGGGGAATTCATGAGTTCTTCCTAGGGGGATACCCTGCAGTGCAAAACAATGCAGTTTCACATTGTTTGCCCACAAGGCATTACAAACGTTTTGGCATGGTTCGTGTTCAGTCCCAAACTATTCATAAAATCAACAAAAGAGTCCAACAAAACCTGGAGGCCTTTCTGTGTTTGGTACATTAGGACAGCATCATCTGCATACAGGAGAACTGGGACACACTTCCCCTTCATGGTTGCTGGGCCCCCGCCCCTAACTGTCAGAGCTGCCTCCAGGTCATTGATATACAAAAGAAACAAAATTGGCATGAGAACACAACCCTTCCGGACCCCACAACCTAGGCCAAAACTCTCTATACACTCGCTATTCTGTCCAAATCTGGCACATGTGCTCAGATCATAGTGGAGAGCGTGCAGAAAAAACACCAAGACGGGAACAAGCCCCAGGGATACTAAAACTTCCCAAAGTTTGCACCCGACTACGCTATCAAAAGCACAAGCCAGGTCCATGAAAGCAAGATATAAAGGACCATCTTTGGCCACAGTATATTTATTATTGAGAAAATAAAGTTTGAGACATTGCTCCTGGGTACCCAAACCGTGGGGTATATTTACAAGAACTGCCACATCGCTACGTCACCAAAGAAAATTATCGATGCGTTACGACAGACTCCTACGCTATGGATGCATCGTATTTACAGTATGGCGCACCATGGCGTAAGGAGGTAGCCAGTATCGTAAAAACTGATGCTGTTTTGTGTGCCGTGTTGTAAAGAAATCTGACGCTAATGCAGCAAAAGTGATGTTGGGCTAATTAGCATCTTGAAAATAGACGCTAGCCTTCCTAGCGTCACTTTTGTGCGCTTAGTGTAAAAAAAAAAAAAAAAAAAAAAAACACTGCTATGTGGAAAAAAAATGGCACACTCACCTGAAAGCAGCCATGGAGGAGACAGCAGAGAGCAGAGCCCAGGGCAACAACCCCATAATCCCAGTACCAGCCAGGCTGCCTTGACAGAGTCCCAAGGAAAGAGGCAGAGGAAGTGCAAGTTTAGTGAGGAGGAGGAGAATGAGATCCTGATCACTGAGGTGACGGAGCACCAACAACAGCACTTGTCAACTCCAAAATGTCATTAGGGAGTTAAAAGGCCATAGGGCAGACTATTGTGGAGAAGGTCAACATTGTTGCAGAAGTAAAGAGAACAGTGAGAGACTACAAAAAGCGATGGCATGATTGCAAGCGCAGGACAAAGAGACTGGCAAACAACCTCAAGGTAGTCATGCAGACTGGAGGTGGAAGTCCAGCGCCCCGGAGCAGCTGGATCCCTTGGAGGAGCGGGTGTCACCTGTCCTCTGAGGAGTGGGTGCAGGAGTAGCGAGACAGGACAGTGCTGGCTATGATGAACCGCAACAGGGTAAGTTGCAACAAGGGACAATGTGGGTAACTAGGTCATATTGTGGAGTGCAGGCAGCTATGTCCCAGTGCTCCACAGCACTGTCTGCAGGCCAAAGGGTAGTATGCTGGCTCATCTATGGTTAAACTTAACATAAATGGAAGGCTCACTGCCCGGTTACACGTTGCACAGCTAAGTCCAGCTCTGTCACCTTTATCCATTCCATTTGTGAAGTGCAGCACCAGTCCACGTTCCCCTTTCTCTGCATACTGGCACGTGCTGTTGAATGTACAACATCAGTCACTAGAACTACAAGTCCCGGAATACAAAGGAAAAAACATGGGGGGATATTTACAAGATAACGCAAAGAAGCGCTGCAAGCCATCTTGCTGCGCTGAGCTGTGTCATTCGGAAAGTGCAGGGATGCGTTGTTTTACAACAATACGAGGCATCCCAGTGCTTTCCTCTGTACCATAACAGCTTGCCACCGCAACATTGCTGCTGTGTTGCAAAACAGGCAGATCCTCCTCGCTGCTGCACTGCCTCATGTGTTGGCACAGATAAGTGCTGCTGCAGATATGGGATCCACATCTTCAGCCCCTGATGTGTGTGTGTGCCTCCCTCGGCTCTTGCACCTACACCTCCCTTACGGGAGCCACCGCATACATCAGAGGAGGAAGATTTGGACCTACCTCTTTTTCATACACAAGTGTCCGGAACAATATATCTGTGCCACATACCCAGTTTCTCCTTTGCCCTGTGCCTATGAACATGCCAATAAAAAATCAGCTGCCACTGTCCTCAGTTTTCTTTCTCCCTGTTGACCTCAACCATTTTTGCAGTGTCAATGTGTCCTATCCTCCCTAATGCCAATGTGGCCATTGTCCTCACTGAAACTCTCCTCTCTTCCACATGTCCCATGACATCTTCCCCCCTATGGACACTGTCTGGACATCCACTGGCTAAAAACATCTTTTGGTGGTGTTGTCCTATGAACTGTCCCTGTGAGGCGCATACATATCTGCACATGTAAATAAATGCACTTAATACTACCTGTGTTTTGTCTGTATGTTGGAGTCTAGACCAAGTTGACCATTGTGCATTCTGTGAGGCAAAGACACCAACTACTTGCCAAAGGGACATGTGTTTGGAGTCGGGGACAATGCTAGACAACGATAGTAAAACATATTTGGTTAACCCTATGTGTGTGTTGACTAGAGAGTGGTTACTCAAGGTTGCAAGCATTAAGTGCAACAGGTATCATGTAGTCAATGTTAATGGTGAATTAAGTCACACAACAGGTGCCAGGTCTACCCATGTCTAGCAAGCAAACAAAATTGAGCTGACAAGTAAACGCTGCAAGTGTGTGTGTGTGTGTGTACGGGGCAGCCATCAGTGTGTGAGTCCAAAAACCTTCACTTTGGGCAAATGTTTTGACTACAACATCCCTCCAATACATGTCACATGACATACCCACACAGAGAAATCATATGTGAATGCATGTGTTGCACTGTGTATCAATTTCCATCATTATTGCCACATACACTGCTCAACAATATCTATAGATATATTATGCAAAGCCATGGCCAACCTGACAGCTCCTTGTCCATAGGATAATTGCCTACTCACACATGTTGCCAAACACTGCTGGCAAAGACAAATGCATGTACATAACATTAACAGAGCAGACATGCTACCAACTATCTCCCCTGACCCTGGTAGAGAACCCAGTGTGAACCTAAGATCTGTGAATAGGGATAACCTTCTTCAGATCACCACATCTCACAGTGAAGTAGCCACTACCAGCACAAACATCAAATCGTTTCTTCTCCTTTTCAGATCTGCTGTGAAACACGCAGCAGATATTTTGGAACCCATCATCTCGCAAAACCTAGACCTCTTGATCCATACTGAAACTTGGCTCAATGACTCCTCCTCTCCAGTTCTCAACATCTTAATCCCTCCTGATTATGCCTGATTATGACATTATCAGATGCAATCGACCTGTTAAAACTGGGGGGGGGGGCATTGCTTGCATACATCGCTCCAATCTCGTGCTGAAGCAAACTCAAAATTCTCTGATGTCCTCCCTGTGAGCAACTAGTCACCGAAATCTGGAACAACAACAAGAATGTCTGTGTGCTCCACACGATTTATCATCCACCAAGGGACAATCTTCTCTTCATCGAACAAAAGATGGAGTCCATAACCTCATGCTCAGACCAACACAGCCATATCTTCTTCGGAGACTTTAACCTTCATTGGAACGACACTGATGATCCTTTAATATGCTCCTTTAAGGCCTTCCTCTCCGATCTCTATTTCACCCAGGTCTGCAAGGGACCTACCCACAACAAGGGCGCAACCCTTGACCATATCATAGTGATCCAGCGGTATACTAACAACAGATACTCTACTACCATATACTCACCTGGGCCCATAAACACTTTTACACAAATCCGAGTAGACCGCTGGGTTTAGTTTATATTTTCCTTATTTCAGGATTAGTTATTTCTTATTCCTAACTAACCTTTCACTGATCAAAAGTTCTTTCCTCTGGTCAATGGACCATTAGTTGAACTAGTTGATGGTGATAATTAACATAACTTATTAACTATTCTTTAATTAAAGTAAATAATCACAGACTCTGGAAATTTTAAAATCTTTATCTAAATTAAATGAATGTGAACCATCTCAAATTTTCAGTACAAACACCCTCATTCGTAAGATTGCAAATCTGATCAATATTTCATTAAGAAAATATTTCAGACTCCTACAATAACTATGCCCAGAAAGGAGAGGACAGAGAGAAAAGATCATCTACAAATACCATGAATTTATAGTTACTAAGGATGGTGTGAAGACCAAACCCTCTGGCCAAAGGGCTGGTAAGGGTCCCCCGGGATAGATCAGGAGACAAAGACTTCAGGACAGGAATCAGGACAGGATACTTAACCTCTCTAAAATACCGACACCTGCGTAGAACCCCTCTCTGACACTCTTTCCTCCTTGAGTTTCTTCCGCGATCTTCTTGTCTAACCCAATTAAATAAAGATAGATGGTTCTGCATTCGGTGTCTTCATCAGCATCTCACAGCGTCTCTTTTAGCATCAGCACCACCCACAGCACCAACAGCATCCCGAGCTCTCGAATTCCAGCATCGACGTCTCACTAACTAACTAAAGCTACCTCAGTTATACCTTTCGTTTACCATGTACCACCCACTAAAGTTTCAATATCGCAAAAATACGAAATCTAATTGGTCAGGCAAGGGGGGGATGATCATCACACCATGCTTGCATATTACTTTTTCCATTGAACTATTGTTCGCAAAACCCATCCCCTTAAATTTTATTCTTTTCTTCCGTTCCCATACATGTCCAAACTTTATTAGATACATTTATTTCAATATCATGAATACAAGTCTTCTTGAGTGAACTCTTCACCCTCTGTTCACAGGGCACATCATTCTCGTCCTTGGACGGCTGTCAAAAGCTTGGTCATCCTTCCGGGTTAATTCTCATGTAGGCATGAGCAAACTTGAATCAGTCGGCTGAGTTCAGACAAACGTGAAAGGCCCAAATGCGCACTAATAATAAAGTCAAAAGAAGAAATGTTACTTTCACAAATAAATGGTTTCACTGTATACCACCCATCTCTACTCTAACCCTCTTTACTTATTAATTCTTTCCCCGCATTATCATTAGTAAAATAGCTGGTTTTCATTTCGGCTAAGCAGATGCCATGCACGTGAGTCTTCAAGACTCCATTTTAATGCCTTCTGCACATGCGCTAGAATTTCCCTCCAAGCGTTAGTACCGTCATACTGCGTAGATGCAGTTGACGCATGCGCGATAAAGATTTCCCAGTTAAAGCTGGATTAGTCCGTTTTCATTGTTATCTATATTAGTACACACATACGCAAGCTTCGCTAACCCGTGTGTTTCTGTAGTGCGTGTTATTATTTACAAGACGTTTGTTAGTTATTCGTTAGCGAGTTAAATGAGAGGATTGCTTCCGAGCAAGCCTCTTTTCCGAGTCCTTGCTCCATCAATCCCCTCTCTGATGGCATTTTAAGCCATCACAATTTTCTATTTCTTTTCTCATTCTTCCATTTGTTACTTCTTTTCCTTCTAAATCTTTCATCTTTTTATATATCTTTCCTTTCATTTCTTCTAGTTGAATCTCCTCATATTCTTTTTCTTTTCTTTCCTTTTCCCTCTCTTTCTAAATGTATTCTTCCTTTCCCTCTATTTTTACAACATTTATATGTAATCATTAATATCATTACTATTGTTATTATCACAACTAATGGTAATATTATTTGACCTAGAAAACTTTTCCCAAAATCAGTAAACCATTTCCCTATTGATGTTATACTCTTTGCTAGTTTTCCCCACACACTGTCAACCTCCAGTTGGGTCAAGTCTTTATGCATTCTTTAATGTTTTCAATATATCCTTTAATTTCTCTGCTTTTGTCCGGAATATAAGTGCAGCAATGTTGAATTTTCAACATACCACAGACTCCACCTTCTTTTGATAATAATATATCAAGAGCAAGACTGTTTTGTAAAACCATAGACCTGATTGCAACCATCTCTGTGTTAATCATCAAGAATTCTCCTGCAGTGTCTGTAGAAAGACGATCAACTATGGTTGATAACTTACAAATTTTCTGTGAATTTAGAATGACTCCAACTGAAGATATCAATGCACTAAATATATCTCCTACTATTTCAGAAAAACTAGCTCTTCTTCGTGTTAGTTCATTAGATTTTCCATTGATTCTGTCCACATGATATATTTTCGGGAAAACTATTCCAAAATAACAGCTCCGGTACCATCTTGCAGGTAACCTATAATAGGCATTGTTCCCGCAGACATAATAAACTCCTGGAAATACAGGATCAGTTCCCCCTTTTAGTCCCCACTCTCCTAAAATTAGGAAGTTGTATTCACAATCACTGGAACCAATGTAATTATTATTATAATCTGTCTTTAATCTATGGAGGCAGAATTTTCCCTTTTTCACAAAATCCAGGGACATCGCAGCATGAGCTTTGCCTTTTGCATAAATTCCCTCTTTCTCAGCCCATGGAGGTACATAGGACTTCTGTTCAGCAGCTTTCTTTGTTAAATCCTGTCTCCTTTCTTCTCCTAAATTCAAAAACTCTTTTTCTTCTTTTTGTAATATACATGTTAAATTATCCTTATGTGCTTGAACTAGATCTATTGAACTCATAGTTAAGAAAAATTCACCCAAAAACTGCGCATTCTTACTGCTAGCTACTGGATTCATATTCTTTCTAATAGGCAATTCAGAAAATACTACATCTATGATTTGAATAAAAATACTGAAGTCTCCCTAATGCTATAAAATAAACTTGATAAAACACTACATGACGCACCATATGTTAGAGGAATATGGTGATATGTCACCCCTTCTGATACTGATGAGGGTAACTTCATACAAACATAGCAATTATTAATCTCCATTGTGTTAACATACTGAAATAACAATTTAGTAAACACATTTGAAGACATATTATCGTCTGACTCATTATGATAATTTGCCTCATCTTCTACCCCTATTTCTATTTTAGTTCCCTTTATTCTATCTACATTTTCATTAGTAATGGTATTATTTTTGTCACTTGTTTCCATTAACAAAGGTACTCCTACTGTTAGGAATAACCATATTAATACTACCAATAAAATACTACAAAAACAAAATCTAAAACATTTTCTGTTTAAAACCTCGTTTTGGTCTTTCTGTGACTTCAACTTCTGCCATTTCAATCTGAGAAAATTTCTTCTCTCTTTTTCTTTCTTTGTCTGTTTAATTTTCATTTTTATTTTAAGGAGGTCTCAATTTGCTTTCATCAATCTGTGCAACATGAACCCTCTCTGTTTCTTCACTTAAATCTAAGTTTTCAAATTCTTCGAGTATAACGTAAGTCCACTCAGGGGCCTTGTATTTTCTGTTTAAATTTCTAAGTCTTGGGCTTCTTCGTGTAAGTTTCACTACGGTTTGTTTAGATTCGTGTTTGACTCGTGACTTCATTTACTTGTTCTGGTTTCTTTTCTGATTTTCTCAAATAATACCTTAATTTCTTCACTCCTACTGGCCAATTGTCTCCTTTTCTAACTCTTTTGACCTGAACTGCACTTTCACCTTCCCTATCTCCTTCTAGAGTTCTTTTATTTTCACTTAATCTAGGCACAATCTGTCCTTGCTTCTCTATTTTCTGTGCTTGGACCTTCCTCTACTTGCACCTGTTCAGGTCTTATTATAATTTGTTCTTCTTCTTCTGCCTGAACTTGTTCTTCTAGATCTACCTGATCCTGTTCAGGTCTTATTTCAGATTGTTCTCTTCTTCTGCCTGAACTTGTTCTTCTAATTCTGCCTCTCCCTCCTCAGGTTCCTGAATGTCTTTATTTATTTCGACCTGAGTGTGTTCTTCTTCCCCTGTCCTGCCCTGTCTACCTTCCTACCTTTTCAGTTTTGTTATTCTTCTTGTTTCGACAGCATCATCAGGTATTTCAATTATTGGTATCCAATCTTCCTGACTTGTACTTGGCTGTTGGTCACATAGTTGTCAGTCAGAATCTATCACTCTAGACTCTTCAATTTCACAGCTTTCAACTTCTGACGTTTCAGCCTGTTCAGTCAGTGGTTGCTCTTGTTGTTCTGATGGGCTCGGTACTCTTCTGGTATGACTAGCATGAATCCAATTGGGCAAACCTGCACACTTCACTGCTGTGGTAGTGACTAGTATGACTTGACGCAGTTTATCCCACCTTGGTGCTAGACACGACTTCCTTGCGTGTTTCTTCACTAACACCCAATCTCCAGGATTCAAATCATGTGCTTGGTCTGGCTGTCTTTCAACTGCGTCTTCTCCAACCTGGTGAGAGACAGAACGCACCATTTCAGCCAATCCTTTGCAATAGTCCAATACCAGATCATCAGTTATAGTCATTAATTTATTTCCAGGAATAAATGCTTGTCTCATTGCCCTTCCCATGAGTACCTCATGAGGACTCATTCCTGTCTTTCTGTCAGGAATACTTCTGAGACCCATCAGTACAAGAGGTAATGCATCTGGCCATTTCAGCATTGTGGATGCACACACTTTCCCTAATCTTGACTTGATTGTGCCATTTAGCTGTTCAACTATTCCAGAAGCCTCTGGACGATAAGCACAGTGCAGTTTCTGTTCAATGTTAAATTGCAGCACAGATTAATCGAATTATTTCATTATTAAAATGAGGTCCTCTATCTGATTCCAAAGTGACTGGAAAACCAAAACGAGGAATCAACTCCCTCAACAATAATTTAGCAAATGTAAGACTGTCATTTCTTCTGGTGGGGTATGCCTCCACCCATCTTGAGAACAGGCATACTATGACAAGTACATACTTTAGTCCATTACAAGGAGGTAACTCAATGAAATCTAACTGCAACCTGGTGAAGGGTCCTTCTGCCTTTCCAATCTTTCCCCAGCTAACCACTGTCTTCCTGCCTGGATTTTGCTGCTGACAGGTTAAGCATCTTTGGCAAAGGCTCTCTGCGACTACCCTGAATTTCGGATTATACCAACTCTGTCTGAATAATCTGATCATTGAATCTCTCCCTATGTGTGTTGCTCCATGATATACTCTTGCCATTTTAGAGAGCAAACAATCTGGCATGACTGGTCTTCCATCTAAGTACACCCATACTTCATCTTCCGTCCTTTTTGTATAGGCTGCTTTTATCCAAATTTCCTTTTCCATTTCCTCAACTTCTTCTTGTAACTGTCTAATCTCATCCCATGTTTCTGGAATTGAGAAAAACATAAGTTGGCAGCTGGTTTCACCCGTCTCAACTTTTCTGTTTATGGCCATTGTATTTTTCGCACAATATCGAGCAATTTGGTCAGCGTATCTATTGCCGGCTGCCACATAGTCATTTCCTGACTGATGTGCAGCGCATTTAACAACTGCTACTTCTTTTGGTAATTGTAATGCTTCCAGCAGATCTTTCACATTTTTACTGTTTCTTGTAGGAGATCCTGAAGAAGTCAGAAATCCCCTTTGTATCCAGAGTTGGCCTAAATCGTGCACAACCCCGAAACCATATTGACTGTCCGTAAATATGGTTATTCTCCAATTTTTCCCAATTTTGCATGCCTTTGTTAAGGCCACCAATTCGGCTACTTGTGCTGATTTGACTCCTGGTAAACCGGATGCTTCAACTACCCCTGTTATCTTACATACAGCATATGCAGCACTTAATCCTCCTTCTTCTGTCCTCAGACAAGACCCATCCACAAATATCTCATGATCAGCTTCTTTCAATGGGGTTTCTTTAATGTCAGGATGGGGCTTAGTACACAATTCAGTCACATCCAAACAATCATGATCAATTTCATCTCTTACTTCCTCATTGCATGGATCTGGTAACAATGTGGCAGGGTTCATGACCATACATCTTATTACTGTCACATTTTCTGCTCCCAAAATTACTCTTTCATACTTAGTCAACCGACTAGGTGTAAGATGTTGCGTTCTTGTCAAAAGAATTTCAACTGAATGTGGAACATAGACCTTTACAGAATGTCCCATCACTATTGACTCACTTTGCTCCAGACTCATACAAGTAGCAGCTACTGCTTTTAAGCAGCCAGGTAATGCTGAAGCTACTGGATCCAATGTGGCAGAAAAATACGCCACTGGACGTCGGCTCAGTCCATGTCTCTGTGTTAACACTGAAAGTGCACAATTTTCTCTCTCACAGCAAAACAACGCAAATTCTTTTGAATAATCAGGCATGCCCAAGGCAGGAGCTTCACACAAACAATTCACGCAATTTCACAAAGGCTTCCAAACATTCATCATTCCAATCAATTGGATCTTTAGCTCTCTTTCGTGTCAATAGTATCAATGGTTTTGCTAGCATGGAAAAACTGTTAATCCACTGCCTACAGTACCCAACCACTCCCAGAAACATTCTCATCTCTCTTTGGGTCTGAGGTAGTTGCATTTCTTTGATTATTTTTATTCTCTCCGGTGTCACTTTTCTAACTCATCTTTCTATTTTATGCCCTAAATATCTAACTTCTTGTTGACAGAACTGTAATTTTTCTGGAGACACCTTGTGTCCTCCTTCAGCCAAATGGTTCAGTAATGCAATTGTGTCTTTGATACAATCTTCTCGTGTTTTTGATGCCACCAGTAGGTCATCAATGTACTGAACCAGAACCGAATTTCCAGGCATGACTAATGACTCTAATCACATTTTCAGGATCTGATTAAAAATCGAGGGACTCTGTGTACCCTTGAGGAACTCGGCACCATGCATAGATACGATCCTCGAACTTAAATGCAAAACGATACTGGCTGTCTGGATGCAAAGGAATAGAAAAGAATGCTTGGCACAAATCAATTACTGTAAACCAGCCTGTATTCCAAGGTATCTGATAAAGGATTACTGCTGGATTTGGCACTATTGGGCAACATGGCACTACAATTTTGTTTATTTTTCGTAAATCTTGCACTATCCTATATTTTCCACTAGGCTTTTTAAGTCCCATGATTGGTGAGTTACAAGGACTACTCATTATTTCTTTTAAAATGCCTTGTTTAACCATCCGTTCGATTTCTGGAGTAATTCCTGCTTTCACTTCTGGACTCATCTTGTACTGTCGCGTGTTTGGATAAACTGCACCTTCTTTCACTGTCACTTTAACTGGGTCTACATTTGACATCAGCCCAATATCCTTTCCTGTAAAATCCCACACTTCCGGATTGACTGTGGCTCTCAACTCTTCTGGTAATTCATTTTCAGTCATTAATGAAAACATCTCATCTACTTCTGTTCCTTGCTTGACTAGCATCATTTTATATATAATATCTTCATCAGGGGTCTGGAAAGCGACACCATATGGTGTACAATAGATCGTGCAATTCATTTTGCACAGTAGATCTCTTCCCAACAGATTTACAGGACTGGAATCGCAAACTACAAACCGATGCATTTCTTTAAAGTTTCCAATGTGTACCTCCATCGGTTTCGTGATTGGGGTTCTAATCTGTTGATTTGACACTCCTACAACTTGGATGGATTCTCCCGAGAGGGGTAGGTTTGGGATGTCTGCTGTTCTCACAGTAGACCGGGTAGCACCAGTACCCAATAGAAAAGTGATGTCTTTACCTTCCACTTTCCCATCAACAAATGGACCTGACTGATCTACCGGCAAGGATGCGCCAAGCACGCACTCCTCTTCCTCCCCCCCTCAGGCACCGTCATTGCACAAAGTCTGAATTTTCCTCATCATTCTGTAAAAAATATTGTGCAACTGTTCTATTAGTCTTACCACTTTCTCCTTGATATCCGGTGTTCGTACTGAACTTTTGATGGTTCACAAAGTTTGGCATAGGAGCTGGTGGCACCTGATATTGTGGAGTAACTACTACCTGCTGCTGCTGATTCATAAGTACTTCATTCTGCATCTGTGGGATTAAATTTTGATTTGGCCCATTATTATTCTGAATACTCTTACACTCCTTCTTCCAATGTCCAAGCCTTCCGCACGCATGACAAGGAAACTTCTTCTTCACTTCTTCTCTGTTCATTCGTCCTCTAAATTTATTTCCATTCGCCACTTGATCATTCTGACTCTGTTCTTTCACTTGGTTATCATTCTGGGTATTTGTTTTATTCTCTTGCTGTTCTGCCAGTTTTACTTGTGCCCACATCATTTTCTCCTTTAGTTTTCTACGCCTTGCTTCTATGTTGTCTCCGCAGTATTTTGCATACTTTAAAATTTCATCCACTGTCTTACTCTGCCAACACAACATATGCTGCTGAATCATCTGAATAATCTCCGGTTTCAAACCATATACAAACCGATATACAAACCGATACACAAAATGTCCCATATCTTTATCACCAATATTCTCAAAGCCACTATACTGCTTAAACACCTGCAATAACCTTTCATAATACGCATGTACAGATTCATTTGGTTCTTGTGTTGTCCTATCTATCTTTACCCAATCTGTTTCTTTAGGAGGAATTTTCCCTTTCAAATAAGTAATCACTTGGTGATATTTCTTCATCACCTCCTCTGAGGGTGCTCCTGTCTTTGAGTCTCTAGCATACTCCTCACTTGGCCTATCAATTGTAATCTTACACTCCGTACATAAATCAGCGGGTACCACAATGTCAAACAAACCATCCAGATCCTTCAATAAGACCTTTGAAACCTTCACAAATCTTTCTACCTGTTTATACCATTCAACTGGTTTTTCTCTCAATTTTGGAAAATCATTTGTAAATGACAAAATATCTCGTCTACTCCAAGGAACATGAACATATCCACCTCCGGGAACCTCTCTCATTGGACACAATTTCTCGACTTTATCTGATTCTCTCACTGGAAATGCAGCTGCTGCTTCTCTTGCTTGAACTTCCTCTTTCTTCCTTATCCACCTAATTTTCCACTTATCAATGACTCCCCATTTTCGCAAAATATTAATTAACTCCTTTATCTGTAGTCTCTTTCCAGATGCATTAACACTTTCTAAATCTTTGTCAGTAAAATCCACTCGATATAGTTTCTGCAACAACTTCGATTTCCCTATATCTATTTCAATTTCTGAAGCAACTTCTGTTAATTTCTCATGAAATACTCTTGCTCTCCTGGTTATACTCTTACATAAAAATAATAACTCTTCATCATTGTAAACATTCAATCTTTCTATGCCCACACTTCCTACTATCATTTCTTCCAATTTCAATCTGCTGATGTCTAAAATGTTTGGTGGTGGGTTCCGATTATCCATTTCCTGTGCCCATCTCTCTATATCTTCAGGGGTAACTACTGTTGCACCTCCAGTTCCTATAGGAACCAAAGATCTCTTCTCTCTCAAATTCATAGGCGTAACTCTTTTCGGAGTCTCAGTTGAAGGTTCCACATTAGGGAGATCCATTAATGAAATAACTGATTCACTTTCACTGACCTGGTCATCTGTAATTATTACTTCTTTTCTGGGACTGTTTAACGGAATTGTCACAGTTTGTGGTTTCTGGCAAATCTTTTTATCTCCGTACAATGGGATTACCGGACCAATAGTCACTGGTACTGTCAAAGCTTCAGTATTCAAATTTAATTGACTTATTTTCTGAACTAATTCTTCTCTAGTTTTATTTAAAACATCTCTCTCATTATCCTGTAACACCCTAGTGAATGACGTATCATGTAAAATTTGTGGGGTTAAAGGCATTCCTATCACTGGTGCACTTGGGGTAACCTTACTAGTCGCTTCTTGATACGGTGGTGGATTTTTAATCAAAATATCCTCTAATAACTCATCATCCGATTCACCATATCCTGTTGTATTCATGTGTTTCGTTTTTTTTTACACTTTCCTCCAGACTGTTCCTCAGCCACTAACACTGGATATAAACCTTCTGATACCATAGCTCTCCTCCATTGTTTCATCTGCCCTTCGCGTGACTCATGCAAGTGTCTAGGAAAGAATCCTTTATATCTCCCACCTCTGCATTTCTCGCGTTCATATGCCTCCGTCTCCCATTCTTCCAAAGCCTCGTACTGAGTTAACCTAGGTCTAGGTTCCAAATCATTCATTCTCAAATTTTGAATAATTCTCCCATTAAACGTACCATTTTCAGGAAACGCTAGCACTCCATCACCTTTCGTATATTCTATCCAATTTTCCAACCACACGCAAGTATGATATCCTCTTTCCATCATCATAAAGGATGCTGGCGTCTTCGGTGGTGGAATTGGAATTCCCTCCCTAGTCAACACAGGCTTATCTTTCTTAAAGAAATTCTTAATTTTCTTTATAAATGACATCTTTCTCTTTTCTCCATACATCCTAGATGAACGATATATAAAATTATATTCTGCAAACCCTTGAAATCTTTTGTCTGCGCGTCTCACACTAGCAGTCAAATCAAAATCCTGCATACAATCTCTTTCCACCAATTCTAGTGCGGCTTCTAACTAGTTATCCAATCAAAATGAGGCTCACGCTCGTGGTCTGACCAATGCCAGCGCGGCCTTTTCTGACGTCAGTTCTGCTCCTTACTACTGACCCCTCCTTTACAAGGCTGCTTCTGTCACACGCCCGCTGTTTCTACCAATCCCAGCGCGGCTCACTGTGACGTCAGTGGAACTCCAGCGACTGACCCTCCCTTCACAAGGTAATACGAAAACTTATTTCTTAATACTTTTCATTAAATTCTTTGTTATTAACAACATAAAAACATTTGCTACTCTGCCTGTTCCACTAAAACCAAAGGATAGATTATTTCTTTCCACTGCGAGTAAAACCTTCCGCTTACTCTTCATACACTGCGAGTAAAAACCTTCTGCTTACTCTTCATTCAAGCTCAAGAGAACCTGTTACTCCTTTAGTGTTACCCTTTCTAGGTGATATAAGACCAAAGTTTCACCAGCGAACCCTTTTGCTATCATTCGCACTCTACCTTTATACGAAATAGTCCCTAGTTTAACACTGCCAGCCCTACCTAGCTTCTCAGTGTTATTCCAACAGACGAGTAACCTCACTGCAGTATGGCTTCTGTCACCACCCGCTATTCATTCCCTGGGAATTCTGGACAACATGAAACAAAGACGCTAACTCTTTTGTTAAAACATAAATCAATAATCAATAATCTATACTTGTCACCGAACTAGTCAATAATAACCATAACTCTGCTACCAGAAAACTGATCCAGCAGTATACTAACAACAGATACTCTACTACCATATACTCATAAACACTCATAAACACTTTTACAAATCCGAGTAGACCGCTGGGTTTAGTTTATATATTTCCTATATTCAGGATTAGTTATTTCTTATTCCTAACTAACCTTTCACTGATCAAAAAGTTCTTTCCTCTGGTCAATGGACCATTAGTTGAACTAGTTGATGGTGATAATTAACATAACTTATTAACTATTCTTTAATTAGAGTAAATAATCACAGACTCTGGAGGTTTTAAAATCTTTATCTAAATTAAATTAATGTGAACCATCTCAAATTTTCAGTACAAACACCCTCATTCGTAAGATTGCAAATCCGATCAATTTTTCATTAAGAAAATATTTCAGACTCATACAATAACTATGCCCAGAAAGGAGAGGACAGAGAGAAAAGATCATCTACAAATACCATGAATTTATAGTTACCAAGGATGGTGTGAAGACCAAACCCTCTGGCCAAAGGGCTGGTAAGGGTCCCCCGGGATAGATCAGGAGACAAAGACTTCAGGACAGGAATCAGGACAGGCTACTTAACCTCTCTAAAATACCGACGACTGCGTAGCACCCCTCTCTGACACTCTTCCTCCTCGAGTTTCTTCCGCGATCTTCTTGTCTAACCCAATTAAATAAAGATAGATGGTTCTGCATTCGGTGTCTTCATCAGCATCTCACAGCGTCTCTTTCAGCATCAGCACCACCCACAGCACCAACAGCATCCCGAGCTCTCGACTTCCAGCATCGACGTCTCACTAACTAACTAAAGCTACCTCAGTTATACCTTTCGTTTACCATGTACCACCCACTAAAGTTTCAATATCGCAAAAATACAAAATCTAATTGGTCAGGCAAGGGGCGGATGATCATCACACCATGCTTACATATTACATTTTCCATTGAACTATTGTTTGCAAAACCCATCCCCTTAAACTTTATTCTTTTCTTCCGTTCCCATACATGTCCAAACTTTATTTGATACATTTATTTCAATATCATGAATACAAGTCTTCTTGAGTGAACTCTTCACCCTCTGTTCACAGGGCACATCATTCTCGTCCTTGGACGGCTGTCAAAAGCTTGGTCATCCTTCCGGGTTAACTCTCGTGTAGGCATGCGCAAACTTGAATCAGTCGGCTGAGTTCAGACAAACGTGAAAGGCCCAAATGCGTACTAATAATAAAGTCAAAAGAAGAAATGTTACTTTCCAAAATAAATGGTTTCACTGTATACCACCCATCTCTACTCTAACCCTCTTTACTTATTAATACTTTCCCCGCATTAGCATTAGTAAAATAGCTGGTTTTCATTTCGGCTAAGCAGATGCCATGCACGTGAGTCTTCAAGACTCCATTTTAATGCCTTCTGCACATGCGCTAGAATTTCCCTCCAAGCGTTAGCACCGTCATACTGCGTAGATGCAGTTGACGCATGCGCGATAAAGATTTCCCAGTTAAAGCTGGATTAGTCAGTTTTCATTGTTATCTATATTAGTATACACATACGCAAGCTTCGCTAACCCGTGTGTTTCTGTAGTGCGTGTTATTATTTACAAGACGTTTGTTAGTAATTCGTTAGTGAGTTAAATGAGAGGATTGCTTCCGAACAAGTCTCTTTTCCGAGTCCTTGCTCCATCAATAGCTAAAGACAACATCATTCAACTTGATGACATTTACCCTGTGACTGGTCGGATCATCACCAAATATCCTTCCGCATACTGGAAAATGTCATGCACAGACCGGGCCAACCTCGTGAACCCAAACAACTGTCTCGTAACCTGAGAGACATCAACATTAGTGATCGAACATCCATTTGCAAGAATAGTCTCAAGCCACCCCCTAACATGACCAATCTGGACAACCTTACTGACCACTACATTAACTCTATGACTAGTATTCTCGACTCTATTGCTCCAAAGCAACTCAAAAAGATTCTGATCAAACAATACAAACCCTGGTTTAATAACTCCCTAAATGATGATCGTTGCAAACTTGGGTTTTCAGAGAGACTCTGGAGAAACTCTCCCTCCACTACCAGCCTCATTCAGTTAAGGAAGATGAGAAGAGCATACAACAAACGTATTCGCAATGCTAAAACAGATCACTTCAGGGCTCAACTTGGCAGCACTAAAAACAGACCCAAAAAACTCTTCGAAATCATCAAACAGCAAGCTAACCACTCTTCCAACCCTAGCTCGGCACACATAACCTCCTTTCCTAGTGGGGAGGACTTCTCAACACACTTCGCTGAAAAGGCTAGGAAAATTGAACTTGAGCTGCAACCTACCACTCCTAATCTGCGCCATCTGAACTCCCCTGCATCATCAGAGGAACCAATGGAACCTTCTGCAGTGAGTGCACCTTTCTTCCACATAAGTTGCGCTCCCAAAAACAACACATCATGGAATACTTTTCTTCTGCTAGATGACACAGAGCTGCTCCAATCTATGGCATCCTTAAAACCTTCCAATCACTTCAGCGATCCACTACCAGCCAAGTTTTTTTAAGACCTCAATCCAGCCATCCTCCCTCTGTGGTCCCGGATCATCCAAGAATCCCTGTTACATGGGAGGATTCCTGATTGCCTCAAGTCAGGTCAAGTCACTCCCATCCCAAAGAAGCCCAATGCCGACTTAGCTGATCCCAATAACCTCCGTCCGATCACCAGCATTATGACTCTAGCTAAACTGCCCGAGAAATGCGTCCACACACAGCTCTGCAACCATATTGAGAAATTTCAGCTCCTTGACCTCTACCAGTCTGGTTTCAGAGCGGGGCACAGTACTGAAACAGCACTAAACTCATATCGTTGACGACGCCTTGAGATCCCTTGATCAAAACGTCCCTTGTCTTCTGATTCTTCTTGACCTGTCCTCAGCATTTGACACCATCAAACATGAAAACCTGATTGCGCTTCTTCAATATAGGATGGGATTTTCGGGCTCCGTCTTAAACTGGTTTGCCACTTTCTTACAGAACCGCAGCCAAAGAATCAAAGTTAACCAATCCCCTGCAACCAGTACCCCGGTCACCATTGGAGTACCACAAGGCTCCGCACTTTCGCCCACTCTTTTCAACCTTGTTATGGCACCGCTCTCCGATATTCTGAACCGCTCTAACATCCAGTACCATATGCATGCTGATGACACTCAACTATATTTGAAGATCGCCTCTCCAGATGACATAAAAACTTTAAATGATGCACTCCTAAAAACTCAACAATGGTTAAATCTTAACCATCTATTGTTAAATACCCTCAAAATTGAATTCCTTCTGATTGCCCCCCGTAACCACTCTGCACCTACCCTGGACTGGCTCAAACATCTTACTGTGCTTAACTGCACTCCGCACGTTGTTGACTCGGCTAAATATTTAGGTATAACCTTGGGCAAATACCTAAATATGCAAGATCACATCAGTGCAACGATTAGGGGAGCCAATCTTCAGCTCAACACCCTTAGGAAAATCAAGCCTTTCCTCCCACCTGAGGACATCCAGCCAGCGGTACAATCCCTAGTTATCTCACGCTTGGAATATGGTTTGGTGACCCTTGCTGGGCTACCTAAAACTAGTTTGGCTCCACTTAGAGCCACCCTGAACGCTTCGGCCAGACTCATCACTGGCTCCAGAAAACATGACCACATCACGCCAGACCTAATTCAACTAAACTGGCTGACCATTGAAGCGAGGATCAGGTTCAAGATAGCTTGCCTGACACACAAAGCTGTTCATCACAAAACCCCCGCTTACCTGGTAAAAAAACTTGAGCTATCGGGCTCAAGTCGGAACTTAGGAAGCTCTAACACTCTATTATTGAAACCTCCAAAATTCAATAAGAAAAGAAATTACAATCATGCTTTCTCTGGTCTTGCTCCAAGAATATGGAACGCCCTTCCCCCTGAGATCAGAACCAAACCATCTACTACCTCTTTCAAAAACATGTCAAATGGCTTCTCCTGAATGGCCTTCAACAGCATTAACCCGATTTTATCGCTATCTACTTCTGTCTATGTTCTGGATATTCTTTTTAACATGTTTTTGTTTTGTTTCTTCTCTGCTGAAACCCTACAGGTCCCACTGTATTGGCTGACTCCCCCTGCCCTTCTTTGATCTTGTTCCCCCCCCTTGACCTTTTCCTTGTTAAGTTGTCTCTTTTGATTCATTTTGTTGTTGTGCTCATACCTACTCCTCTTTGTACAGCGCTCTGATACCCTTTTGGGTCTTCTTCACGCTCTATAAAACTTTTCAAATAAATAAACTCCCATGCAGTAAATGATGATGTAGACCTGTATGTAACAAACGATGACAATTAATGTCAACAGAAAATTTTAAATTACTAAAACTACCTAACCTACACTAACTAATCTAACCTAACCTACGCTACCTTTTCTTACATACTACCTAAAACTACCTTAACTTAACCTAGCTTACTTTACACATATAGCACGACAAGATAAACATCAACCCCTCACACCCCTTAATACACGTCTTCACACAAGGACAACAGAAGGTGCACCTAAACATCAACTAACTACACATATAATCCTAAACAATCATATATATTTTTGTGTATTTTTTGGGGTTCTTTATTTTTTAAAGCACATATATAACACATAAAACACAAAGTACCCCTACCCACTAAAATTGTAATGACCCCCTACCAAACCCCCAAAACTACTACCCTTGTCCTATAACTACACTTACTAACCTAAACTGAGCTATAAAATCATTAAGAACAACAATCAATGTACAGGGGGAAGGGCAGAAAAGCTCCCTGTGGCTCATTGAGGGCTATGGTCTTGCCACTGCCTGCTTTACTTCCTGTAGGAGGGTTATGACATGGTCCTTCTGGTTCTCCAGCACTGCCACTCTCAACTTAAGGTCCGAAAGGTCTTTCTTCATGTCCTGCTCAAAGAAGCTAGCCCCTCCTGTGGGCTGAGGTTTGGGGACTGCCGGTTGTGTGGGCATGTTGCTGGAGGTGCTGGGTACCAGTCCCCTGGAGGTACCTTCACCTGCCTGAACATCTTTGCATTTGCTTGGCTTCTCCAAGCTTGGTGGTCCTTGAGGAAAGAAATGCCATTTCCCAGCTGCCTTCTCCTCGGCATAACACTTCCCCTTCGCTTTCTAAGCCTCTGCTACTCAACGTATGTGGAGGTAGCAGTCCTTTCTAATATTGTGCTGTCTCAACTGCTCTGGGTTCATGTTGTCTGTTTAAGCAAAAAGGAAAACTGTCAGTCAAAGGGTGACTAGGAGGAACAAACGTCATGAAACAACAATATTTTCAAAACATCAAATGTAGCACCCCCTACAGCCTAAACTTATCTTGCAGCTTAGAGTGAGCATATACATGCCTATTATCTAGCATTTCAGATTTACTATGGCCAAAGTACAGAGGCATGGCAAATATTGAACAATGCAATTGCACCACATTGGCACATCTTGGTATGACCATGTCAGTACATAGTATGCTTAGGAACAATACAGTTTTGTACCCATGGTATGGTACACATGTAATCTTTACGGAACATTAGTGTGCCTTTTGCATCCTGCAATGGCCTTTATGCCATTGACCACAGTAAGATGTGCAATGTCTGCAAAGTACATGTATTGTCTCACAATGTAGTGTACTTGATATGGCAAGGACCCAAATCAGGACACATTGCTAACTATGCTGAACACTTGGCAGGTATTAGATGTAACAATGGAGGCTGGATAAGTAACTCACGTCACACAGAGACATATGAAACATCTCCTATCTGAACTGTTGTAAGTCCATGGTGGACCAGCCACAACTCATTACATGCTCCCAATGTCATAGTATGAGCAACTGACATGCATGTAGATGTTTTCACATCCACGGCCATGTTTAGATGTTTATCCACTACCACATATTTTCACACAGTCTGCCAGTGTGATCATGGCTCCCCGTCAAGCCTTCTCTCATGTGGTCCATCCCAGTTTGGCAATGTTCTCCTTGACATTAGTCAGAGGTTAATGCAATGCTACAATTAACATCCACTTTTTTGACCTATCATTCATAATACAAAGGTTTCTTTGTAATAGGGATGCACGTTGAATCTGGCAATTCACACAGCATCTGACATCACACTCAATCCGTGCACTACACAATTCGCATTGACAAAGGCACTCACTGGTAAATGCGAATTGTGTAGTGCAAAATTCAAAATTCGCATTGACAAAGGCACTCACTGGTAATATTGGGATCCCTGAAACCGTCCACCTCACCAACTGTGTATGTGGCAGGTCCACCTACAAGACATAACATATAAAAAAAAGTTAACTTAGAACACATATATTGTATGCAACAGAAGCACAGTACATATGCATAGCTATTGGCTATGTAACTCTTCAGGTTGTAATGAAACCAATGGCACAGTGACTGAATGATACACATCAGTAAGGCAGGCTGTAGTGTACACATGATGAGCCAAAACATGCACCTGTTGGCCAATTTGTGGAATCAGTTCTAAGACCTCAGAACTACTATATTTCACTATGGTAGCTGACTTTGACGAGTCTCTGTACCTACAAAACTCACATACCATACTCACCAAGGTATTGCAATACCCATGCCCTCTTAATTTTTACACCAGGAGATGAGTATACAACATACATCACACATTAT
The DNA here is from genome assembly GCA_963921515.1 of Calotriton arnoldi. Lineage (NCBI taxonomy): Eukaryota > Metazoa > Chordata > Amphibia > Caudata > Salamandridae > Calotriton > Calotriton arnoldi. The sequence goes on from CAWUFW010000568.1 coordinate 2,738,397, forward strand.
GGGTCCTTGTTCTTTAAGTTAAGGGAGTTCTGTACCTGTCAGTGCTGCAGAGAACCAGATATTACTCAGACATGTCCGGTGCATCCCCAAATATGTCACTGGACAATTGAACACCAACATGTATGGGATATGCTGAGATGTGTCAGACTCAGGCTGGCATACCCTTGGATACAGTACCATGTGAGTGGCCTCCCCTGTGACATACATTGGGCCTCTTTTATAAAACCTAAGAGCCATGTACAACAGGAGTCTCATATGTAAGAACAGCTCCAATGGCTCTGGCCTCAAAATCACCTCCATGAGGCCATGCAAAGCCAGCAAGCGGGACTTGCTATGCATTCAGATGTATGGAGTCAGGCAAGCCATAGTGGACATCAAGGAGCCATACCTTTTAAATTGGAATTGCTGTTCAAGACCAGTGAAAGGTGTTTTGTCACATTCACAGGTTAACTAAGCTGTGTAAGCCATGGCAGGACTCATTAATGCGTGACTACCCAGGGGAGGTATGCCAAGGAGGATCATTGCTACATCACTGTGTGTCATTCAGTATTGTATGTGTGCTGCATTCTAGTGCACACATAAAAAGTTGGAAACTTTTTATTTGCATTTCTTTGTGCGGAGAGCTGTCCCTTCCAGTACAATACCAATCATGTCAACAATGCTCCATCTGATACCGAGACCTCCTCTAATGCTACCAGTGATTGTGTGACTGAGACCCACAATAACACTAAACCAACCAATAAACTAGAAGCTTGGTCTCTTTTGGAATTCAGCTCGTTTAATTGTCTTCTGACAAATATTAAATCTGGTTCTCCCCGGGATTTGCTTCCTACTTCTGTGATGAAACAGCTTGACGTTCCTATACTCTCCATAATTATGAACCTCTTCAATGCCTCCTTGCAGGAGGGCCTAGTTCCCTCGGAATGGAAACATGCTATGGTGCTCCCTCTCCTAAAGAAAGCCAACGCTGATATGACTAAGCCATCTAATTTCTGTCCCATCTCGCTGCTCCCGGCTTTTTCTAAAATCCTTGACCAGCATGTCAATACTCACCTGACCTCCTTTGTTGAGTCCCAGAATTTTCTTCATACCTCTCAATCTGGATTTAGAGCTGGGTTCTCTACTGAATCAACTACCTGGAGTCACCGAAATGCTGAGGCACCGGTTAGATGAGGGAGATACGGCAGCTCTCATTTTACTGGACCTCAGCGCCGCATTTGATACAGTGTCCAATGTTCCCTCTAATTTGTTTCCTCTGTGTGCAGCAGTGTAAGGTCTCTGTGCGCTGCAGCCAAGGCTATGTGCGCCAAGAACCTGACCGTGCGTGTGGGTGCAGCGACAGGGGTTCTTAAACGGGGGTTTCTGCTTGATTGTGCAGATAACTGGCCTAGGTACTGGAACGCGGGAGGCCTGCTTGATGGGGCAGGCAGGGCCAGACTGGGAACCCAAAGCAGCGCTGGCAATTTTGTCGGACTGGCCCACACCCCCTGGGGGGCAGGGGGTGACAAGTGTCAAGCACTCCTGCTTAACAAAACCGGTTCCCAACCCTGCAACTTTTGTTACTGGGGGCTGATATTGCAGCATCATTGCAAAACCGGCCCCCAATAACAAAACTGTCCCCCGCTGCTGTAAAACCAGTCCCCACCTTTCCAGCCTCCCGGGCAAACGCATGTTGCCCGCTATGGCCAGCACGGCCCCGGGAGCAGGCCTTCTTGTTTGTGACTGGCGTACACTGGTTGTGTCATGTTGGCAATTACACGTCAAAGCAATCCTGTACCAGTATCAAGCAAAATTTGCTTTGTTTAAATTGGAAATCTAATTTGGCTCATTATTTAAAAATAAAGCGAGGCAAAAAGACATTGTGCCTGTCCCTAGATACATTCTAATGGAAACACAAACCATAAATCTGAGAGATGCAGAAAAAAAAGAAAGACATCTGAATACCCTTTTTTGAATCTTAAATAAAATAGCTATTTAAACAGATCTATCAAGAAGTAAAATGATAATGTAAACAGGGATTTAAGTAGAAAATGCAGCTTTGCTCACAAAGCCTTAAAAGCAGTGTCCGGTCCAGTATTTGCTTTTACTGCAGGCTTTGCTTGAAATCAACCCAGTTGTAGTGTTTGATTCACCGGGTCTCTGCAGCACAACTTGAAGAACAGCCTTCTGTGGCAATATATTCAAGTTACCTGTTCCTGCAGGGGATGGGACTCGCCCCAGAAAGAGCAGGTCACACAACACAACACCCCATCCTGCAAGCCAGAATAAAAGTGGCGTCAAATTTGGCTCTGTGCGCTTGACAACATGTCTGTTTTTCTGGGGATTTGATTTCAAGGGCTATTTAGTCCGAAGCTAACAAGAACAGTCAGGAAGGGGAAATCCATTACCGGAACCAAATCACCCCTCCTGCCCTTGTAACCACTATGCCCAATATACAGAACCATGGAAGTAGCTTGTACGTATCGTGCGTGAAAAATATACGGACACGGAGCAGCATGTCAGAGGTACTGTCCTTCTGTTGCAATGTAGTGCGCAGGGTGTGTGCTTACAGAATCAGTAATATATATTAGTGATTCTTAAAGCAGAGGTCGTCCTTCTTGACTTGCCGCATGCCTTTTATTAATAGAGCGCTGTTGAAGGCAGATTGTGTGCATTTTTGAAGCTGCGCTCCATTAACAAAATGCATGCAGCAAGTCCAGAAGCAGGGCGTGTGCTTTCAGAATCACTAATATATATTAGTGATTCTGAAAGACACACCCTGCTTCTGTACTTGCTGCATGCCTTTGTTAATAGAGCGCGGCTGGGGGCAGATTGTGTGCATTTTTGAAAGTATTCATGTTAATTGCAGTGCTCACATGGCACTGCAATTAACATGAATACCTTCAAACATGTACACAATCTTCCCCCAGGCACGCTCTTTTACCATAGGCATGCAGCAAGCTCTGAAGCTACTTGCTGCTTAGCTTGGGCTGTGACCTATGACCCCCACAGGCTGCCGCGTAAGAGGGAACTTGCGTTCTCCTCTTCACGGCAGTCTGTTCCTCAGGCTCCCTCAAAAGGTAAATGACCGTTTTTCGAGCCGCACGCTTTTTGAAAGCAGCGGCGCGAACGGTCACTCGCAGCCAGCGCGCTTCAAAATAGACACTGCGCGCTCGGAGAAGCATTGGTGCGCATGCAAGCGCGCATCCTACTGGGAACAGTGACGGTGTCTGATGCTGTTCTGTTGAGAGCCTTGCAGTCCTTGGGTCTAGAGGGCTCAGCCTTGCAGTGGATCTGCTCTTTTCTAACCGGCCGCACTTTTCAGGTCTTTTCTGCAGCGGCCAGCTCCAATTATTATTTGTCATCCTATGGAGTCCCCCAGGGCTCGGTGCTGAGACCTTTGCTGTTCAATGTTTATGTCCGTCCGCGGGCAGATGTTGCAGAGGAGGCTGGGTTGTCCCTTTTTTCCTACGCCAATGACACTCAGATCATCAGTAAAATCGCGTCCTGGATGCAAAACTACTTGCTCAAACTTAATGGAGACAAGACTGAAGTCATGATCCTAGGGAAAAAACATGATCTCTGGGGACTGTAACACTGGCCCTCTGAAATGGGTGCTTTGCCCCTGCCAGTACATCAGGTTCGCAATTTGGGCTTCATCATTGACGACCACCTTTCAATGAAACAACAAGTCACCAAGGTGGCTTCCATCTGTTTTGGTGTTCTAAAGTGGCTGAGAAAATTGTATGGATGATACCCCTCTCTGCGCAGAGAACGGTGGTTCATGCCCTGGTCACGTCTAGGCTGGACTACGGTAATGTCCTCTATCTGGGCTCCAACAAAGCTATGATCCAAAGACTTCAGGTGGTGCAGAATGCGGCGGCTAGACTGCTGTTATATATACTTAAGACTGCCTCAGTTCTCTGGCTGTCTTTGCGACCTTCATTGGCTAAAGGTGGAGAATCGACTCAAATTCAAAGCCTTGTGCTATATGTTTAAAATTAAAATTGGAGTGGCCCGAAATATTTGCGTTCTCTAGTGCAACTCTACCAACCCTCACGACCTTTGCGCTCTGCCCAGCAAATTAGGTTTACTATCCCCAAAATCAAACTCTCTTGTGTGCGTGGTCGGTCTTTCTCCTACCTGGGTCCCACCCTATGGAATTCTCTTCCTCTCTCTTTACGTGAGGAAACCGTGTATGGTAGATTCCGCAGAAGTTTGAAGACTTGCTTGTTTAACCCTTGATTTCCTGTTCATTCTTTTATCTTTCCTACCGGGTTGGCGCCGGGTAACCTCTTGGGGTAGCTGTGCGCCCAACAAATTCAGTTAATAAATAATAAATAAATGCACACACGTGCACCATAGGTCAAGGGTGAGTGTGTCTGCTAAGAACACAAAGGGGCTAATTTGCAAGCCCCTGGCGCCGCCAAGACCTCACTTTTTTACATATAAAAAGTGATGCAACGGCGCCGCTAGGGGCTTGTAAATAAGCACCCGAGTTGGTAAGGTGGTCCGATATAACTCAATGGACTGCCCCTTAATAACTTACTTCTGCTCAAATCTGCATTTTCAGTCTTGCTGGCCAGCTTAGGGCAAATCATTGTTGAGCTGCACAGCACCATTACTTGTGATTTGCACTCCCACAGAATTTTGCGGACAACTTTATGTATAACGTATGTTCTGTAATGGCCAGTCACAACTGTACCTGACAAATGCTTGTGGTGAAAGAAGCACCTCTGGAGTTGACCTGCACTACCTGGTTAGTCATCATATGAGTTATTTGGATGGGTTACGGGCATGTGTGTCATCTCTATGCTTGCCGGGAAATCAATTGTATCACCTAAAGGGACACTAACACTTGTGTGGCCTGCTCAGTGACACAGATAGCACTGGTACACAGATAGTGCCAGCCCTATTGCCACACATTTGCCTCATTTGCATGGGAGCATGGCTATTTTGAGCAAAAAGTTATGTGAGCCATAGTTACTGTTATCACTATTCATCAATGGTTAAATGAGATACATAGGAAAACACACATCATGTGTACTTACCAACTTGCCCACCAACTTGGATGCCAATGTAGTCCAGGAGGTCTGACTCACAGCCAACCACATCCGCCACGTGATGTTTCAATTGATACCAAGCATCCTCTCCATTTGTGCCCGCACCTTCTCCCACTGTTGCCTCCGCACTGCCGTGGGGGTAGCCCAGGATTACCCATCCACCACCGGCTACTATGTTTGGCAGGTAGAAATTCACCACAGGAAACTCCCAAACTCCTGGCCGTTCATGGGGCATGCCCTACCCTTCCCAGGCATTACCCAACCCAAACCCAACTAACAACCAAACAATACAGAACCCCCAAAAACCGACAACTAGCCCTGTTACAATAAAACCCCAAAAGACAAACACCCGACTGAACACAGGACAATACACTACAATGCACAACAAGAAAGCACAAAAAGGACTTTAGGGACACAACAGGGACAGCAGACACTACTAAACAACCTCAGACACGCCAAAATACTCTCCAGCACAGCCAATACACAACCACTCAGAAGCACAGACAGTTAAACTGTGATTTAAAGTGAAAATGAAAGTAACTTCACAGTTCCTGGATTGCAGCATGCATGATCCATGACATCACTTCCTGGGCAGAAGCGTCACATTTTCAGCAGATGCATAGTTTTTTTTTACGCTACCAGTCAATGCATCGGTTTCACACAAGGCCTGACAAGGCAACATGCGGTCATTCAAACGCATCAGTTGGGAAGCATCTTTTTCGGCTGGCGTGATGGCTGCAAAGTTCACGCTTTAGGCTCATGTACCTTTATTTTTGATGCAGAAGTTTTCCCAAAGGAAGGCACGGAGCACTCGCTGGGTTGCATTTCCACTGAATTTATTTTACAAGTAGATGCTTTTCGGCATTTCGCATTCTTCCATACTTGTTAATAGCCCAGCAAAACAAACACAACGGCTTTTAAAATGAAGTGCTACACTCCCATTGGAGAACCCGATGTTGGTAAATGACAGAGGACTGCTGCCATTCTGCTGTATATATTGTGTCTTATGGCGCCATGTTCGTGTGGTTGATAGCCATGATTTCAAATATTAGTACCCACGTTTCACCACTTATACTCCAATGCAGTCTCCAATGACAAACAATCATACCTTCCATAGGTAGAGAAAATGTATGGATACTTGTCATTTCCCACAAACATGACTGATTATACTCATCTCTCTTTCTCTCACAAAGTTTCACTTTAAATAAGTTCCCACTCATGCCCTAGGCAGTAATGCTGGCAGATAGTTCCATAGTCAATTTGCACCCCTTGCCACAACCTTAATGTCAAGGTCTTATGGCACATACCGGCTCCTGTGGCGCCTTTGGCCGTGTGAGGTGGGGGGGGGGCTAGCCGCAGGGCCTGCGGCCAGCACCCTGCATGCCACCAACCCCACGCCATGCACTGTCTTCAGCTGTGCATGGTGGGGAGTTAATCGCATGTTGGGGAATTAGCCACAGGGCCTGGCCCTCCGGCCAACCCCTCAAAGGCAGTCAACCTGGGTGGGGGCATGTACCCCACCTCCCTAGTCCAATTTCGGCCCCGGTGACCCCATCCCTGTGGCCTGCCACCTTTTTTTAGAGGAGAGGAGTACATCGCCCCCTCCCTGGGCGGTATGTGGCCTCGGGGACCCCATCCACAGTGGCCCCTCACTGGCCAATTTCAGCCCCGGGGACACCATCTCCTGGGGCCTGGCCATATTATAAAGGGGGGCACGCATCCCCCCCTCCCTAGGCCAATATTGGCCATGGACACCCAATCCCCCGAGGCCCGCCACAGGAAATGGTGTGGGTTCCCTGGAGCCCACCCAGGGCAGCCACTTCATATTTAAAAGGGGGAGGGGACATGCTGCCCCCTCCCTGGGCTGATCTTGGCCCAGGAACCCAGTAAATGGGGGGTGCCTTGGAACCTGCCCAGTAAATAGTGGCTGCCTCCATAGTGGGCAGGGAAACAGATGAAAAGTCCACTCCCAGCGGGCGGGAACATTTTTCATGCTCCTGCCTGCTGGGAGCAGACTTACTGTTTGCTCTCACTTGTGGGAGTTTTAAATTGCACCTGCCAAACAAGAACAAACAGAGGTTTCCCTGCACGCACTACAGTGGGCAGGGAAACCGCTAGGTCCCAGGGGTGGGCACCCCAGGATATAGTAGAAACCTGGTCCCCAGGGCCATTAATGGCTCCAGGAGGGGGGCTCCATGGCCCTCCTCCCTTTTAATGGCACGGCTGGGCGCCGGGGGTTGGGGTCACCCGGGCTGAAAACGGGCCCCCTTCCCTATATCTGTATGGCCAGGCCACAGGGGGTAGTGGTCCCTGGGACTGAAATGGCCAGGGATGGGGGGGCGGCACGGTCAGTATGAGAGTTCTGCCTCCCTCTTGGCGTTTTGGCAATATGATCATTTTCAAAATAACTCATTAGTTGCCAATGACTGTTGTGGTTTTATTAGAAATGTTTAGCAGTACTTTAATTCAAATTTTTATTAGTACTGGCTCTACTATGTTCTAGTATCTACTTTTTCACTGCAAAAGTAGTGCTCTATATGTATAGTTTCTCACAGGGGCACTTGATGGCATACACTACATGTCCAGTCTGCAGTAAAGCGTTTCATAATCTTTAATTTCCGGCCTGTGATACCTATGTCATATTCAAAGACATCTTTGTTAAATGTACAGGCTTTGCAATGTGACGCAGTGCAGCTACCAAAGTCACCAATACCCCCTAAGATCCAGTCCTGGAAGGAAGAAGTCGAAAAATTGGGTTTAGCAGAAAGTGTAGCCATTCGCAGAGATGAACGTAGAGGACTTCGGAAGAGACCCATAGCTATGAGCTGGGATATCTTATTAGAAACCTTTGAAACATTAGACACACTAAATTCCCAGCAGTAGCGTCGTTAGAATACTCGGGACCTTCACAACCGATATAGAAACCTCCCAAAAGCCTCATCCCGCGTTACTTAGTTACCGCTCTGCCTACTGCCACACTATAACACCTACATACTTGCTCTCAGCCCGAACCAAATACACCAAGGAATTGGTGCCTCCAGGCCCTCTGCCTGACCATGGATCGCGACTCATGCAACCGTAAGGATACCCTAAAATGTGGCGGCCAGTCATTACTTGATCGCTCGTTCCATACCCGTCAGCAGGGGGGAGGGGGGGAAGTTATGTTATCTTACTGTTTTTATAATATCTCTCAGATGGATTATACTACGACAGTCGGAAGACAGGTCTCAAACGGCCACCTCAACTGTTATGTCATGCTCAGCTGATGATTACTATGTGTAACAAAGTGAATGTACCAAATACCGTGAGTGTACAATTATAAAAGTTGGCTGATCCAGCGCATATGTTTCTAAGAATACTGTATACACCGAATATGTCATATCTTGCAAAAACTAATAAAATCTGTTTAAAAAAAAAAAGTTGCTGCACTGCTTTATGTGAAAGAGAGAGAGCAGGGCACAGACATATCTACTAAAGTGTGGCGCTTTTTCTCTATCCCCCTGCGCTGGTGCACTTTTGGCTGCCTTGCGTCAAGCACACACCTATGCACCATCATGCAATGTTGTGTGCTAGACATCGATCATAGGTTTTGTACTAGTAGGGTACTTTTCCAGTGCAAAATACTATGCTTAGACATAAATTAACACTTTTCCAAGTTTGTATGTATCCTTTACAGTACAGCACAGATTTAAAGTTGGAAAAGCTGCGAGAAAATAAAAATGTTCTCCAAAGTTACGCCTGCCTCAAGGATACATAATTTTCGATGCAAATCCCTGTCTACCAATGTTAGTAGATAGGGTTTTGTATCAAACCTCATGGGTGGTTACATGCCCACGTACAACCCATGGAACGCCCCTAGATACAAAGTAGCGCAAAGTAGCACATAGAGCTACTTTGTGTTTCTTTAGGGCTACTTTCGAGGGCAAAACTAGCATTACAAGTGCTACTTTGAATTTCTTTAGGACTACTTTTCAGCACAAAACAGATTTTGTGCCTCTGCACTGTTAGTAAAGCTGGGTCACAGTGTTATGGCAGACTACAAGATGCAGGTTAACTGCAAGGTGGGCTCCTTCCCTACTTCTCTTGTGGTCTCAGTTGAGTGAACCTACTTGATTGCAGTGCATAGTGCAAACACGAGTGGCAACTGTTTGCAATTAATTACGATTATAGACTTGAAATGTACAGTTATTTTACCTCAGTCCAGGCAGATGTTATACAACAATTAATGTTTTTACAAAATTAAAAGCAATAAGCTGAATTTAAAATTAAAAAGCACTAGTGTAAAACAATGACAGTGTCCGAGCCTGTGCTGTGATTACTACATTTAATTATGAGGGATGTTTTAAAGTGTCGAGTGAGCACTTCATGGTGTATGTGACATGGGAGGGAAACAGGCTATGCAAATGCAAACAATAACAGTGAGCCTGCCTACTGTTTCAGAGAAACAGAGTTACTTAAATATTAATTAGGCATTTACAAAGCTAATTTAGCGAGCTTAAACACACATTTTATAGTGTTACCACATTCTAAATCAGTTAATAGTGCTAGTGCAAAATTGCCACCAATGTAAGCCATAGAATCTGTCACTATGTCAGTACTAACATGGCAAGCGATAGTAACCCAGTCACCATCACGGACACAGTGTACCCCTCAATATTTTAATTGAAATTTGTGCTGGTCCCGCAATATATGCCTCTGTAATCCATTCAGCACCGTTTGCCCCTGAACCACACAGGAAAACAAAAGAAACTGTTTACATTCATATTCACCATCAATGGCAGTTCCACCAGTGCACACCAGTGCAATGCCCTAAGTTCCCAATGGTATGCCCACCTGTGGGTTCATTGCTTACTGTGACACAGGATCCAAGCTATCCTTCACTGACGAGGCCTAATAAAGCGGAAACCTATCTTGCTTGTGTTCGCTCCTAAAGGGGTTCTCGCCTGGAACTTAGGGATAAACTGTTCCCAGTGTCAGTACTGATTTGAATAACGTGGGCCTTTTGTCTCTAGAGTGTCACAGTGCTGAAAAAATAATGAGTTGGAATGCTAACCAGAGTGCCTGTGGTTTCGAATATTTGCAAGCACTCCTCCCATCACCTCTTGTGTGCTGTAGCCAGCTCAGTCCCTGCACATGGGAACCCTTCTGTGCACTCCTTGGTCACCCTTTCATTGTCAGTGAGAGCTCCCCAGTGTTTGTGACCCAGTCACCATGAATGCCAGTTCAGCAGCTGGTGTGGAAGTCATGGGGCACTGCCCTTCACGCAGTCACCCCTTAGAGGGCACGGCAGGGATCGGCAAGGTCTTCATGGAGATCCACAAACCTAGGATGGGCCATCACAGGACCAACAGGACTCAACCTCCGGTACAGAATGGCTCGATAAGTCAACACTAAGCTGCTGCTCCTGATCCAAAAATAGGCAGGTATAGAAGGAAAGCTTAACCTCCCAGGCATCAATGCATGCCCAGCTAATCGTTGTTCACATCTGGAGCATAGTGACTCAAAGTCCAGATTATACGGCATTACCTCCTGTCTTTGCAGTCCTAGGGTGAGGCGAACTTGCGCCCCAGTATTCCATTAGAGAGGGTGGAGCTGCCCGTGTCCATGCAGTTGATTTCTTTTTAGGTGGTCCAGTGCCTTGGTTTGAAATGTGTGAGAGCGCTCACAGCCAGTAGATAAAGATGAGTCTGCAGGGTGGATGTCTTAGTTGGCCGGCTATAGGGACAGATGTGGCATTCTTTGTTATTGCCCTCACCTGGAGCCAGTGAGGCGCCCTTGCCTGCCCCCTAGAACATTAATAAAGCCGCTGAGCATGGCACATAGCCAACCATTTTATATCTTTTTTAAGGGTTACACTGGCATCTGGGCCACATATTCCACATTGAACCACTGTGTCCCTGCAGCTGTTTGAAGATAGTGACTGGGACTAACTCTGGGCAAATCCCTGCGAGCCACACACATCTCCAGTGGCCCCCATGCTTAGGGTGCATAACGCCCTTAAACTTGTGCAGGTGGAACCAAACTGTGGATGAAGATTGAAAGGCGCTGCACAGAAAGGACATCTCTTTGGAAGGATGAACCGTGGAGGTCTTACTTGGGGCAAATAGTGGTAGAGCAACACACCTCTCTTTCCCTTTCTCCCTTTACCCTTTTGTAGTGTTCTAAACATATGCTTTTGACATAAATGTATATGTGTTATTTATGCTTTGGTTACTGATGCTCTGTAATATTCTTAGATTGTTACTATGTCATGTATTTTATCCATGTTCCATTTGGAACCCTTCTCTGGTTGCCAGGAGAATGGTCCGTTTACTCTGAGCCCTCTCCTGAGCTACTGGATACTTAGCCGTAGGTACTATTACATGGATTTTATGGAATAAAAGTTTGGAAACTTAATTCCGGGCTCCTGTCTTGGATTTGTCAGTTTCCCCCATTCCACATCTAGTATCAGGAGTGGAGTGATGGAGCAGGGTTTTGAGAAAATAAAACCTGCTCGGCTTAAACCCTCAGTAACATTTATTAATAGTGTGCTGTGGAAATTATTATTAAGAAAAACGCTAATATAAGGGGAAATGCTTATGCGCATGCGTAAACAAATGCGTGTACTAATGCATGAAAACTAGGCCGCAAAAATTGCTTCGATAAAAAAACTAATGCTGCTTTTGTGCACGTTAATAATACTTTGCTAGGGATAATACGGGTCATGCATGGGTTAGTGCAAATGCTGGGATGGTGCGCGAAATGAAATTAATTTCATGAAAATAATAAATGTTTGTGTTCTGTTCTTGTAGAAAGACAAATATGGGCCTACTTTCCTGCATGCCAGTTTTGGGTTAATTCTTGCTGAAAGAAATAAAATGATTTAAAATGGGCTTTGAAGGAGAAGAGGACGCAAAGGCATAGAAATGTCCTTCAAGATATACTGACTGTCTGCCAAGGTTGCGGAAGAAGGAGGATACAGATAAACAAGTGAAAGCGTTCAACTTCCTCACGAGATGGCAGAGGCGAACAATGGAAGCGTAGAGACTTGCAACATGTTGAATATGTAATATGTTTGTGTTCAAAAATGTTTCTTGAAAAGGATCTATCGTCATGTTGTAAAACTAGAACAATAAGTTAGTGAATAAAGTGATGACGCTGAGAGTGGTGTGATAGAACACCCCCATTAATAGCCAATGAAAGACCGAGTTGGTGGTAAAAATGAAACAAATGTGGGTTGGACATTTAGGTTTTTGGGTATAACTGTAGGTGCCTGGGGGGTGTGGTTTGGGTCGGCTGGTGTTTAGCTAGCGGGAGATCGTCGCTGTCGTCGGTTTGCTGTTTCCAGATAGAGGCCTACCTGATTCCTGAAATCCTGTCTTTTTCTTTGCCATTCGCCTCTATTTGAGTGACCTTGCTCCCCTGACTGGCCAGTGGGGTAGTTTTCCCTGATCTTTACTTGGGTTAGTATAGATATAATTTTGCTTTTCCAATTGCAAATGTATTTGTCTCTGAAACGTATCTCTTTTCGCCTATCCACTCCTTCAATGCATTGTTTATTTGACATGAGTTTGAATTTATATATTGCTAATGTTCTCTCTCTGTGATTTTCTATGATTTGCATTCGTATAATTGTACTTGATGAGCATTTATTTTACATTATTTACGATAAACAACATAAAACTACACACTGAGTCTGTTATTATTTAGTAGCATAGATAAGTACATATTATTGTCATCAACTACTCAACATCAAAAAAGTCTATCGCCACATATATTTTGTTAGGAGAAATGCAGGTTCTAAAGAGTATTTAGTGAATTAGGAATAAACTTGCATCACACTGAACCCCAGCGTGAAGGGATGGTCGGGTAGTGTAAATGGGCCTATGTTTGTAAAAATTATCGATCCCTGATCGCTGGATCAGTTTTTGGTAGCAGAGGATGGTTAATTATTGATTAGTTTGGCAATAATGATTGATTATTGATTTATTGATTATTAACATGAAAAGTTAGTGTCTTTGTTCTAAGTTGTTTGGATGTACGGGTACGGAGTTACCTAAGATCCTAGGATGATTATTTTTGCCTAAGTGGCAGAAGAATAGTGTGAAAAGGTATCGCACTGCAGATGTACTTTGTCTGTTGTTGTAATATCGAACAGCGAAAGGTTGTCGATGTTATTATAGGGACAAATTCGATTGAAAGAAGATTGCATGAAATAGTGAAAGGTCCGCTTCCGAAACTTTGGCCTTGCATCCCCAAAGAAGTACCAAGACCTCTTTCTGAAAGGAAAGTCCTCTTCCGAAACTTTGGCTAGTATCCCCAGAGACCTCCTTTAACTTGATTGAGAGTAGAGTAGCGCTGGTCGTTATTTTACTAGAAGTAAAAGGAAAACTCTCTTTGAATGATCGAACTATCTCTTTTATTAGTGGAGCAGACAAAGTAGCATTGTTTTGTGTTGATTCTAACAAGAAATAGTTAAGAAACACTTAGAAAATACATTGCTGTATTATTTTGTAAAGGGAGGGTAGCAGGAGTAATACTGACGTCATAAAAAGCCGCTGTGGCATTGGTCAGATAGCGGGCGTGTAGTGAGCCGTGATTGGTTGGTTGCTGTGAGCCGCGCTAGCATTGGTTGAGGTAGTGGATACGTAGTGAGCCGTGATTGGCTGGTTGGTGTGAGTCGTATTGGTTGGGTTTAGCGAATAGAGTGAGAAGATTTACGGAAGATTTCTCTTGTTTGTTTGGGTTTATTTAGCGAGAAAGAGTGTTTAAAAATGAAGATGGTAAAAAGAATAAAAGATTTCTTTAAAAAAGACAAGCTGATAGTTACTAGAGAGGGACTTCCTATACCTCCTCCGAGAACACCTGCTTCTTTTATGATGTTGGAACATGGGTATCATACGTGTACATGGTTAGAGAACTGGATGAGTTATACGGAAGATGATGGAGTTTTAGCTTTCCCAGAGAATGGTACATTTAATGTAAGGATTTTGGAGAACTTGAGAGGACGAATGAATTCATTAAAACCAAGTCCTAGACCTACGCAATATGAAGCGCTCGAGGAATGGGAACATGAGGCTTATAAAAGGGAGAGAGACAGGAACGGAATTAAATACAGGAATATGATAACGAGATATTCTGAGGCTGGATGGGATGATCAAAAGAAAAGATGGAGGAGAGATGTAAGTGCTGATGGATTATATCCAGTAATAGTTGCTGAGGATCAGACTGGAGGCCAAAGTAAAGAAAAGAAAAATAATGTAGAGACTTCAGAACAAGATAATGACTCGGATGAGATTGATGATGAGTTATTGGATGAAATATTATTAAAGAGACCTCCACCATATCAGGAAAGTTCAGGGGAAACGGTTCCAAATGCACCACTAATTGAAATACAGGTTCCTCAGGTTCCACAAGCTTCACAAACTCCGCAGGTTACACAAGTTCCGGTAGCTACACACACTCGAGTGTTGCAGGAGAATGAGATTGACATGTTGAATAAGGCGAGAGAGGAGTTAACTCAAAGAATTAGTCAGATGAGTCTGAATGCAGAAGCATTATCGGTACCAGTAACGATTGGTCCTATAGTTCCATTGTATAGTGAGAATCAGAATATATCAAGAGTACATGCATTGACAGTTCCCGTGAATAATGCCAGGAGTGTTAGTGGATCAGAACAAGTTGAGATGAGTACTTCATTGATTGATCTTGCAGAGAGTGAAAATGTAACTGAAACACCAAAAAGAAGTGTACAGATGGATCCGAGGAAAATAGTGCAGAATGTTAGTGGAACAACTCCAGTATCAGGGAATTCAAGGGGTCTTTCGCCAGAGGAGTTAGATGACTGGATAAGAGGAATGGAAAAGAAAGTCACAATCGAGTATAGATGTAGCTAGATTGAGAGTGGATCTGGAAGAAATGATTATTGGTACAATAAGTCCAGAAATATTGAGTAAGTACCGAGATGGAGTTGTTATTTTTGATAAGAATATTACGTGGAGAGCAAGGAATTTACATGAGAGGTTAGCAGAAGCTGCACAAGAATATGGAGTAGACATAGAAAAGTCTAAAGTTTTGCAAAAAACTTATAGATTGAATTTTACTGATAAGGATTTGGAGAGTTTGAATACGCTTGGTAAAAGATTGCAAATAAAAGAATCGATTAATACCTTGAAGAAATGGGGTGATTTAGAACTTGGGAAAGGTAGATGGGCGAAAAAGAAAGAAGAAATGCTTGCAAATAAAAATGTCTTTATTTCCATTAAGAGAAACAGGACAGGCTGAAATGGCATGTCCAATGAGAGAAGTTCCAGGTGGTGGATATGTTCACGTTCCTTGGACAAGACAGAATATATTATCCTTTACGAATGATTTTCCCAGGTTGAGAGAGAAACCTGTCGAATGGTACAAACAGGTAGAGAGGTTTGTAAAGGTTTCAAAGGTTTTGCTAAAAGATTTAGATGGTTTGTTTGAGATTGTAGTTCCAGCTGACTTATGGACTGAGTGTAAAATTACTGTTGATTGGCCTAAAGAAGAATATCCTAGAGATGTAAAAATAGGAGCACCTTCAGAAGAAGTGATGAGAAAATATAATCAAGTAATTACTTACTTGAAGAGTAAAATCTCTCCAAAAGAAACAGATTGGGTTAAAATTGACAGGACAACCCAGGAACCCAAAGAATCAGTACATGCCTATTATGAAAGGTTGTTACAGGTGTTCAAACAGTATAGTGGTTTTGAAAGTATAGGTGACAAGGATATGGGACATTTTGTTTATAGGTTTGTTTTTGGATTGAAACCTGAAATTAGTAATATGAATCAGCAACATTTGATTTGTTGGCAGAGTAAAACAGTTGATGAGATTCTGAGATATGCTAAATATTGTAGTGATGATATTGATTCAAGGCACAAAACGTTGAAAGAGAAAATGATGTGGGCACAGGTGAAAGTGGCAGAACAGAAAGATGGAAATAATGGTTCTCAATCGGATTTTCAAATGAAAGGACAAAATCAAAATGGACAGGTACAAAATGGAGGTAGAGGTAAGATGAGTAGGGAAGAATTGAAAAAGAAATTTCCTTGTCATGCGTGCGGAAAGTTTGGACTTGGAGGAATGAGTGTAGATCTTTACTGAAAAATAATGGAATGAATCAAAATTTCAATCCGCAGATGCAGAATGAAGTGGTTGTGAATCAACAACAGCAACAACAGCAGCAGGTAGTTACACCACAAACACAACAAGTACAGGTGCCTCAAGCTCCTATGCCAAATAATGTGAATGCTCAAGTACAGAGATACAGTGTGAATACTGGATTTCACGCAGGTGAACAAGTTGGTAAAGAATCAAAATGTGCAAGTGGTTTCACAGTATTTGTTGCAATGTTCAGAGAGTGAGACAGACTCATCTCAATGACGGTGCCTGAGGGGGGAGGAAGAGTGCGTGCTTGGCGCATCTCTAGAGGTAGATCAGTCAGGTCCTTTTGTTGATGGAAAAGTGGAAGGTAATGATATTACATTCCTTGTGGACACTGGTGCTACCCGTTCTACTGTGAGAGCAGCAGAAATTCCAAACCTACCCCTCTCGGGAGAAAATATCCAAGTTGTGGGAGTTTCAAATAAATATATTAAGACTCCAATACAAGACCAATCGAAGTTCATATTGGAAAATTCAGAGACATGCATCGGTTTGTGGTATGATATACAAGTCCAGTGAACCTTATAGGTCGGGACTTGCTCTGTAAAATGAATTGCACCATCTATTGTACGCCAGATGGTATTGCTTTTCAAACACCAGATGAGGATGTTGCTATTAAAATGATGTTAGCGAAGCAAGGGACAGAAGTGAATGATTTATATTCATTGCTAACAGATGAAGATTTACCTGCAGAATTGAGAAATGCAGTGAGACCTGATGTATGGGATTTTACAGGAAAAGTCATTGGGTTGATGAAAGGTGTGGATCCTATTCAGGTTACAGTCAAACCAGGTGCAATATACCCAAACACACCTCAGTTCAAGATGAGTCCTGAAATAACAGCAGGAGTAATTCCTGTAATTGATCAAATGATTGAGCAAGGTATCCTAAAAGAAATACTGAGTAGTCCTTGTAATTCACCTATTATGGGGATTAAGAAACTAAGTGGAAAATATAGAATAGTTCAAGATTTGCTTAAAATTAATAAGATTGTAGTACCTTGCTGTCCAATAGTGCCAAATCCAGCAGTGATTCTTTATCAAATTCCTTGTGATTCAGAATGGTACACAGTAATTGATCTGTGTCAAGCATTTTCTCGATACCTTTACATCCGGATAGCCATTATTTGTTAGCATTCCGGTTCTGAAACCGTGTTTTGGCATGGTGCTGAGTTCCTCAAGGGTATACAGAGTGTCCTTCGATTTTTTTTTTAATCAGATTTTGAAAACATTTTTGGAGTCATTGATCATGCCAGAAAATTCAGTATTAGTGCAATACATTGATGACCTCCTAGTGGCATCAAAAACATGAGAAGCCTATGTGATAGATACAATTGCCTTACTGAATCATTTGGCAGTAGGTGGGCATAAAGTGTCACCAGCAAAATTACAGTTTTGTGAAAAAGAAGTTCAGTACTTGGGACACAAAATTGAGAAAGGAGTTAGAAAAGTAACGCCAGAAAGAATCAACGTGATTTTGCAAATGGGTCCTCCTAAAACTCAAAAGGAAGTTCGAATGTTTTTGGGAATGGTTGGATACTGCAGACAGTGGATCAGTGGGTTTTCACTAATTGCAAAACCTCTACAGAGGTTGACTCACAAAGATGTGGTTGATCCGATTGAGTTAGATGAAGAAAGTATGAAAGCTTTTATTGAATTGCGAGATAGTCTTTGTCGAGCACCTGCATTGGGAATGCCAGATTACACAAAAGATTTTGCATTATTCTGTTGTGAAAGAGATGGGTGTGCATTATCAGTCTTAACACAAAAACATGGAATGGCACGACATCCAGTGGCATATTTTTCTGCTACTTTGGATTCAGTGGCTGCAGCGTTACCAGGTTGTTTAAAAGCAGTGGCTACTACTTGTGTGAGTCTTGAGCAAAGTAAAACAATTGTTATGGGACATCCGGTGAAAGTATATGTGCCACACTCTGTTGAGATCCTATTAACAAGGACTCGGACTCAACATATGACGTATTGTCGGCTGACTAGGTATGAAAGAGTGATTTTAGGTGCAGAAAATGTGACAGTGACAAGATGTACAATATTGAACCCAGTAACTTTGTTGCTGAGTTTAAACTGTGAAGAAGTGAAAGATGAAGCAGATCATGATTGTTTGGATGTGACAGCATTGTGCACGAAACCAAGACCTGACATTAAAGATACTCCACTAGAAGAGTCAGATAGTGTGATGTTCGTGGATGGATCTTGTCAGAGAGATGAAAAAGGTGCATTTAGTGCTGCTTATGCAGTATGTACAGTGTCTATGGTTCTTGAAGCATTCTGCCAAAAGGGGATAAATTCTGCTCAAATTTCTGAACTGATAGCTCTGACTAGAGCATGTATAATTGGCAAAAATCTGAGAGTAACCATATTCACTGATAGTCAATATGGTTTTGGGGTGGTGCATGATTTTGGTCAGTTGTGGATGCAAAGAGGATTTCTGACTTCTTCAGGATCTCCGATCCGGAACAGTAAAAATTTGAAGGATCTATTGAATGCATTACAAATGCCCAAAAAGATTGCTGTGGTGAAATGTTCAGCACACAAATCAGGAGATGACTATGTGACAAAAGGAAACAGATACGCAGACCAAGTGGCGCGTTTCTGTGCACAAAATTCAATCTCAATCAACAGAGGGGTGGAGAAAAAACATACAAATTGCCACTTAATGTTTTCTTCTTTGGAAACATGGGAAGAAATTAGGCAGCTTCAGGAAGAAGCAAGTGAGGAGGAAAAAGAAATTTGGATAAAATCAGGTTGTAAAAAGAGAGCAGAAGATGAAGTATGGGTGTATGTTGATGGAAGACCAGTAATGCCAGATAGTCTACTATCTCAGATGGCAAGGATGTACCATGGAATTGCACATATTGGAAGAGATGCTATGATTAGGCTCTTCAAGCAGTCATGGTTCAATCCAAAGTTTAGGGTCATTGCAGAGAGTCTATGCCAGATATGTATAGTGTGCCAGCAGCAAAATCCAGGTAGAAAGACAGTTGTTAGTTGGGGTCGAATTGGAAAAGCAGCAGGACCATTTACCAGACTACATCTTGACTTTATAGAACTTCCCCCTTGTAATGGACTAAAATACGTGTTGGTTGTTGTTTGTTTTCTCGTTGGGTAGAGGCTTATCCAACAAGAAGGAATGATAGCTTAACAGTTGCTAAACTACTTTTAAGAGAGATAATACCTATGTTTGGATTTCCAGTCTCTTTAGAAACAGATAGGGGAACACACTTCAACAATGAGATAATTCGGATGATTTGCACAGCATTACAAATTGAGCAAAAGCTGCATTGTGCCTATCGACCAGAAGCATTTGGAGTGGTTGAACAAATTAATGGCACTATTAAATCGAGACTGTCAAAAGTGTGTGCGTCTACAACACTGAAATGGCCAGACGCTTTACCCCTGGTATTGATGAGTCTTAGAAGCATTCCTGATAAAAAGACTGGATTGAGTCCTCACGAAATTTTGATGGGGAGAGTCATGAGACAAGCAATTGTACCAGCAAACAAACTGATGAATATTACTGATGATCTAGTGCTTGATTATTGCAAAGGATAGGCTGATCTGGTACGTTCTGTGTCTCATCAGGTTGGAGAAATTGCAACCACAACACAGCCGGATCAAGCACATGATTTGAGTCAAGGAGAGTGGGTTCTTGTCAAGAAACACGTGAGTAAGTCGTGTTTAGAACCCAGGTGGAATGGACCCTATCAGATCATTTTGGTGACGACAGCAGTAAAGTGTGGTGGCTTGCCAAACTGGATTCATGCAAGTCATACAAGAAGAGTCCCAAGTCCACTTGAAAGACAAGAAGAAGAGCAGCAACTGGTAAAGCAAAAAAGAAAACCAGAAGCTGAAGAACATGAAGCTATAGAATCTAGTGTTACAGATTATGAAAAAGCTGAGCAAGAGGAAGAACCAAGTACAAGTCGAATAAAGTGGGCACCAGCTACTGGGTCTCAAGAGACTGCTCTTGAGAAAGAAAAAGAGGAAGTGATTGATGAAAATCAAGAGCAAGTACAACAAAGAAAAGAACCGAATAAAAGAACTTGCGAACTTGACAACGAAGGTGAAGAAGCAGTTCAAGTTAAGAAAGCAAGAAAAGATGATGAGTGGCCTAAAGGAGTGAAAAGACTGAAATACACTCTAGAAAAGAAGAGGCCAGATCAAATAAATGAAATATCAACTCAAACTGGACAAAGTGATTCAGAAGAAGAATCAGTACGAAAAACAAGAAGAATAAGAATTCCAAGTAAGAAATACACAGCTCCAGAATGGACATATGTGGTGTTAGAAGAAATTGAAAACACAGATCAGAAAGAAGCTAGTACTGATCAAAGTGACCAAAGCAAACTGAAACCACCTTAAAAATAACTGTGAAAAGAAAGGTGCAACAATTTCAATGAAAATATTTTGAAAGTTCAAAAGGATTTGAAGAAAAAGAAGATAAAAAAAAAAAAAAGAGGGGGTAAGGAAGAGAGGCCTAAAAGTGTAAGGATACACTACTCTAGATGGTTTTTGGATAAGTTTTTTCAAATTGTTTTAAATATTTTTAGGTTTTTTCTTAGATTTTTAATTTTTTTATATAGTATCTACAATGGCAAAGGTAACAGACTGGATATCAAAATCATAGTTTAAAACGTAAATGCTTGCTTATGTAGTGTCTTACTACTAACATTGGTATGGTTAACTCTGATTGTTATTGTCCCTGTTCTAATGGTGACTAATGACAAAAATAATACTAATGATGTGGGAAGTGAGAAAATGGATACTGATACTAAGGAAAGTATAAATACTAATATAGAAAAGATAGAAGATGATAGTATTAATTATTTTTCGTTAAATGTTTTTACTAAATTGTTGTATGAATATGTTAATACAATGAATGCGAGAGATTGTTATGTGTGCATGCAATTACCGTCGTCTGTCTCAGAGGGGGTGACTTACCATTACCTACCTTTAACATATGGTGTGTCTTGTAGTGTCTTAACAAGTTTATTTTATGAGAGGGAAGGTTTAGAGTACTACTCCTCTAATTTTGATTTAATATTTTCCGAAATACCTATTAGAAGAGATTTAAAAATTGTTTATGGTCCTGTTTATGCAACTTACATGGGAGATTTTTTCATTAGTAACAAACCAATAGATACAATAGATGCACATAGAAATAACTTAACTGTTAAGTTACGGCATGAAGAGATTGAATTTATGAATATAGTAGAAGATAGAAGACGAGATTTCAAAAAGAAAGCTGCTGAGCAAAAGTCTCATGTACCTCCATGGGCTTTCAGAGAGGGTGATTATAAAAAGGGTGAGACTTACGCTGCCATTACTAGATTTTCAACATAGAGGAAAGCTTTGTGCGTTTAGAGAAAAGACTGAACATAATAGTTACTTCATTGGTTCTAGTGAATGTGAGCATACTTTCTTGATAAAAGGAAATTGGGGACTGAAAGGAGGAACTGATCCTGTTTTCCCGGGAATTTATAATGTGTGTGGTAAGAACGCTTATTATAGGTTACCCACAGGTTGGTATGGATGTTATTTAGGTATAGTATTCCCGAAAGTATATCACGTAGATAAGAATAATAGAGTTAATGAAATGAAACAAGAACTAACACGTAATAAGAGAGGAGCGAGTTATTCTGAAATAATAGGGGATATTTTTGGAGCACTGATACCTTCAGTTGGAGTTATTTTGAATTCACATAAAATTAGAAAGTTGTCCACAGTGGTTGATCGTTTATCAACAGATACTGCTGGTGGGTTTTTGATGATTGATACTGAAATGGTTGCAATTAGATCAATGGTTTTGCAAAATCGACTTGCCCTTGATATATTACTGGCAAAAGAGGGTGGAGTCTGTAGCATGTTGAAGATACAACAATGTTGTACTTATATCCCTGACAAAAGTAAAAATCTTGAGGGGTATATTAAAAATATTACAGAACTTCATGAAGATTTGACTGAACTTAAGGTTGACGGTGCATGGGAGAAACTTGGTAAGAGTTTTTCCTCAATGGGAAATTGGTTTTCTACCTTAGGGAGTAGTTTGTTAGGAAAAATATTAATACCGGTTACTTCAGTAGTTGGAGTAATAATAGTTATTATGATTTACAAATGTTGCAAGTGCAGAAAGAAAGAAACAACAGATCTTAAACGTAGAGCTAGGAAAAGAAAGAGAGAAGAGATCGAATTAGAGGATATGAGAGGAAATTACTATGAGAAATTTGAAAGACTTAGATGGAAGAATAAAACACGAAAGAACGAAAGAAGTACAGTATTTTAAATTAGTGGCAATTTTTATGTGATGGGTATTTTGATGATGGCTCAAAAACGCCATCAAAGGGGAGATTGATGGAGCAGGGTTTTGAGAAAATAAAACCTGCTCGGATTAAACCCTAAATAACATTTATTAATAGTGTGCTGTGGGTGGGGGGGCGTGGCTAGCGCCCGAGGAAGATGGAGGCACTCCCGTAACTCGCCTGAGGCGGCGGGATTGTTCGAGGGATTCTCTGGCACCATCCGAGTCCTGACAGCCGGCAAATTGTAGGAATGATGGTCGGAATGTGAGCGCTTCCTGACGGAGGTCTTTCCGTCTTTCTGAAGATAAGCCTTGACCTTTTACCAAGCATTTTTCCTCACGGCTGAGTTAGGGGCAACAGCTGCCTTACTGTTATGCGCGCGCTGAGAGAGCCATTTTTATTATGGCGTGTGGCATTCTGTCTGACTGCATACATTTATGGTTGGAAACGGAGTACACCAATGTGAAAGTTTTGAACAGATAAGCTCTGCAGTGTTTTCTCACCTCATTTTGTCGTGCACTGCCCTTTCTTTAACCTCTGTCACGCCTGATTAAACACACCAAAGCTGCCTGCAGGCTGAGGAGATCGTCTTTCACCGCGCGCTGTGTCTCTTCAAGGAAGGCAATAATTCACTTGCTAAATGTTGATGTTTGGCACTAAAAGTTTTGCAGAGTGGTGAAATAAGGCCTTTTTCTAAACGTGCTTGTAATCTGTATTAATGCACTTTAAATAGACATTTCAGTAAACTCATATCTTTACTTTTAGTCGGTGTATGTGAAACCATATGCATTTTTCAACTAATGTTATATGAATGTGCCACACAGTTATTTATTTAATATGGCTCTCCTGCCTGAAGCATTAAGTTTAGCATGCTGTTTGGCTCGATCTGATCAGGTCAAGTTTTTGTGGAAAAAAAGTGGTAATTTACTTTTCACACACACTTTCTTCTCATTAAGCATACAATTACCACTTTTAGATCCTGTTTCATGCTTATTGGTAAATGTATGTTCTGATAACCTGTCATGCGCCTAATGCTCGTAATTTTCATCACAGTTTATCATCTATATTATTATTAGATGGAATTGCGCATTTAAGCTTTGTTTTGCAGGTTTTCAAGACCTCTTCTGTAAAGGTTTTAATTCTTCCCATTGTATGGGTAGGTTAAAAAGAGTATCTTCAGTGCAAATATCCTCACAGCGCAGATTCATTATTCGTTCAAAGCCACGTGCAAACTTTATTCAAATGGAAGACTCCCAAGCACCAACATCCAAAATGGCTGCTTCTTCAGCTATGGCTAATGGCTCCTCTTCCCTTAATAAAGTAACAACTAAGCGCCTTAAAAAAGATCCACCTTCTCCACCAAAGCCATCTTCATCTGTCTCCATGGATCTTCTTTTGGAGGAAATCCGGGCTTTGAGACCATTTGTTGAAGAGACAAACTCTAAAATACAAATTCTAACTGACGGATGGGAAAAACTGGAAGAAAGAGTCACCATGGTTGAACACACAGTTGAATCTCTCAGTGCATCTTCTACCAAAGTAGAAATTCTTCAGTCCCAGATTACATCCATGCACAAACAGGTGGAAAATCTTGAAAAAAGGAATAGGCGTAATAACTTAGGCATTTATGGATTATCAGAAGGTGTGGAGGGGTCAGATCCCATCTCCTTCTTTCAAAAAGTTCTACCGTCAATACTAAATCTACCGGAGGACACTACTCTCAACATACAACGTGCTCATAGACTGGGCCCATTACATTCCTCATCCTCAAGTACGAAGAGACCGAGAGGAGTCATATTGTATTTCCTTGAGTATACAGACCTCCTCAAAGTATTGTCAGCAGTCAGACTCCTGAAACGTATTTCATTTTCAGGGCACCAACTGTTCTTTTCACAGGACTATGCCAAATCCACAGCGGATAGACGTAAATAATTCCTGGCTATGCGTCCAGCGCTACGTTCAATTGGGGCACGTTTCGGATTATTTCATCCTTGCCTGTTTAAAGTCACCTTTAACAACAACACCGTGACATACGAAGATCCAATAAGACTGAAGAGTTTCCTTCATACACAATACCCAGAAAAGATGGACATCTCCAGCACTCGTTTTAAATAACTCTTCTTCCGTTATACACCTGCATAGGGTTTAGATTTTCACTATGTTGTTTTACTTACGAATATTAGAGTAGATGCTACCATGCTGCAGTGGTTTGTTTGTTCTCATTAATTTTTTCTATTTCAGGTTATCACCTTATAGCGTCTAATATTACAATATGTCATGTCATATTTCATTCTGTTTGTATTAACCATTTGTGTCCTTTGTCTCCTCTGTCCCCTGTCGCACAGGACCTGACCCCATGTGCCTGACCTACTAGCTTTGTATATTGTTTACATCCCAAAGTCTTCCCTGCCTCACCTCATGGAGTCCGGGTGCGTCATCGTTCCATGTGGTCTCTCCCCCCCCACCCTTCCATTGTTTTGACTTTTATGTAGGTATGTTCCTTTATCTTATCTTCTATTTTACAGCCTTCACTCCTCCTCCTTAATTCCCTCTTCTTTCCTTTTATCACACATGTTTCTATCATATGTCTCTTTTTTCAATCTTCCTTTTTTCCCTTCTCTACTTCTCATATCTTTTCAGCTTCTCTCAATTGGTTTTAATTTTCAATATCTTCGTACTGAATATAAGGTTTACTTCAAGGTTTCTTTTTGCTTTCATTGTTGAATTGTGCATAAGTATTGCTACTTACAGTATACTTTCTATTATTCTTTATATATTCTATTCTTTCTTTTTTCTTCAATTGGTTTCCATATTCAATATCTTCATATTTAATATAAGTTTTCTTCCCATGTTTTATTTTCTTATTGTTACTAAATTTATTGGAAATACTATTGTTCACAATGTACAAAGTTTTCTTGGTTCACTTATGTCTAAATCACTCCTAACTCATACATGTTCTTAAAAAGTATCTCATGGAATGTCAGAGGCTTGAATTCCCCCATTAAAAGACAGAGGGTTTTATCCCACTTATCAAAGTTAGATGCTAATATTGTGTTATTACAAGAAACTCATCTCACTGAAAGTGAATCACTAAAACTCAAAAGAAATTGGGTTGGTGAAGTTTTCTTCTCGCCAGGAGATGGTAAAAGGAATGGGGTTATAACTCTCTGCCACAAAACACTGAAGGCCCAGCTTGTCTCTCAAGAATCTGACATAGAGGGAAGGTGAATTTTCACAAATCTCTTGTTAGGACGGACTTCATTATCACTGCTCAATGTTTATGCCCCTACCAAAGGAGACGTTAGTTTCTGGTCACGCATCTCCCAACTGCTCCTCAAATATCCGTCAGAGAACTTCATCCTTGCAGGCGATTGCAATCAAGTGATGGATCCATTCATAGACAGAAATTCTAACTCCCATTTTACCTCAAATGCAGCGCACAAAGCTTTCATACAAACCATTGAACAAAGAAATTTATTAGACTCATGGCGCCTTTGTAATCCATCTACAAGAGAATACTCTATTTTTCTCATCCTCACCAAACACAATCCCGAATCGACCATATTTTTATTTCACGGAACATTTCCCAATCCCTACGCTCTGCTGATATAGGCCCTATACTTATTTCAGATCATGCTCCTGTTTCGATTCAATTGGACCTTCTAAGCCACTCCACATCTCCAAAAAAATGGCGTTTCAACAACTCTTTACTCCTGGATCCTAAATTTAATTCGTCTTTTGAATCCTTCTCTCAAGAGTTTTTCTCTATTAACCTAACGACAGATGTTTCCTTTCACTCAGTGTGGGATGCCTTCAAAGCTACTGCTAGAGACTTTATTATTAGATTTGTATCAAACAAACGCAAAGCTTTCCGCATAACACACAACACACTTGATAAGATTAAAAAGCTCGAACACTCTTTTCATACCTCCAAATCAAAAGAATCTCTCAAGGATCTCAATGCAAAGATCGCCTTTAATGAATCATCCACTAAACAGGCCTCCCTATATTTACTTAAATCTTCAGCTAAGTACTATGGGGGCCAAAACAAGTCAGGCAAACTTCTGGCCAGTTATTTGAAAATTAAACAACAAAAACTTCACATTGATTCCATTATAGATGACAATCAAATACTGAAACTTAAAGACCCTGAAATTCTCCAAGAATTTGTACACTTCTATAAGTCCCTTTACACACCAGAAAGCACACCTTCAGATACAGACCTTTCTCATTACTTTTCCACAATTCAAAAACACATCAATCCCCAGATGGATTTAACAATTCTGGAATCTGACCTTACACAAGCAGAACTTCTCACCGCTTTGAGAACCCTTAAAAAAGACAAAGCCCCCGGCCCTGATGGCTTTACAGTGGAATTTTACCTACACTTTGCTAATTTATTACTCCCACACTTATATGCTCTTATTTCTTCCTTCATCACTTCACATAAATCCATTGGCTCTTTTTCTGAAGCCTTGATTTGTCTAATACCAAAAGCTGATAAGGACTTACGCTTTTGCAAAAATTATAGACCCATCTCCTTAGTAAACGTAGATTATAAAATCTTTTCCAAAGCTCTAGCTCTAAGACTAGAACCCCATCTTCCACTATTACTTGGTAAGGAACAATCAGGTTTCGTCAAAGGTCACAGTATCACGGATAATACACGTCTGTTTTTTGACATTATATCCAAATCATCACATTATTCGGATTCTCTGGCAGCAATTGCGTTAGACGCGGAAAAAGCCTTTGATCGGGTTTATTGGCCATTTATCTTCCATGCTCTCAAATGGTTCGGTTTTGGACCAAAAATCACATCCTTAATTGCCCTACTTTACTCGGACCCCAAAGCTGCAATATCAACTAATGGTCTTATCTCTCCTTACTTCAGTCTCAAACGAGGTGTTCGTCAGGGTTGCCCCTTATCACCTTTTCTTTTTAATTTAGCTTTAGAACCCTTTCTGTCAAAAATTCACCAAAATCATTCCATCACGGGCTTTGTCTCGGACCCTCAACAAATTAAATTAGCAGCATACGCTGACGATATTCTAGTCTTTCTCTCCCAACCGCAGTCTTCCCTCACAGCCTTTCTAGGAGAAGTGGAAGATTATGGGCTGGTGTCAGGTTATAAATTGAACAAAGGGAAATGTGAGATTTTACCCTTAACTAAATACACCTTCAAGGAGGATTTTAAGATTTCTAATTTCGCCTGGAACTCTAAACATATAAAATATCTCGGCATCTGGTTGTCTTCCTCCATTAAAACATCCATTTCTCTAAACATTGATAAATGCTCTGCCAAACTTAAATCACTAACTGCAAGATGGCACCCCCTCCATTTATCTTGGTGGGGTCGCTTAGACACTATCAAAATGATGCTCACGCCTATAGTCCTATACATCCTTTCTAACATACCAACATCCATTCCATCTAACTTCTTTCAAAAAATTAATTCCAGTCTAACTTCCTTTTTATGGAATGCTAAAAATTCACGAATGGCGCTACAGAAATTAACTAGACCAAAATCCGAAGGAGGGGTTAACTTTCCCCATTTCTCTAATTATCATAAAGCCTTCCAACTAAGACAACTGTCAAATTGGATTACTATTCAATCTGAAACTAGACCTCTTTGGGTGGATCTTGAACTCTCATTTTTAACCCCTTTCTCATTCCAGGAATACCTCTCCTTTACCCGGAAGCCACAAAAGCTCTCTACTCCCATAATTAAGCAATCAAGTAAACTATTATCTATTGCACCTCACTTAGCTACACATAACTCAGAAACTTTTATCAACTCCACAATTTGGCATAATAAATTGATCCTTTTTAAAGGGAAACCCATATACTGGAAGGTATGGAGGAATAAAGGTCTACTTTGGGTGCACCAATTTTTTGACCAAGGCTTACCCATCCAATTTACACAAATGCAATCTCTTTATCACTTACCTCCTTCCTTTAAACCCAAATTTATGACTTTGCAGAGTGTAATAATTGAGGCACGTGCAAAACTCACCACTCCACTCCCTTCACAATCCCATCCCATATTCCCATGGCACAATCTCCTGCTCATAAACCCCAAAGCCTCCAATATTTATTCTCGTCTAATGACACCTCCCGATAATAGACAGAAAACTAAAGTAGAACTTACATTGGAATCTGATCTGGAAACGAATTGGCACATTACTCTATGGAATAGAATTTGGATGAAACTCAGGAAATCTTCTAGAGTGGCCAGTACAACACACACTTTTCTTTATCTACAATCGTTTGTTTTTCACCCCAGTTTACCTAAACAAGATACACAACACAAATCCTAACACATGTTGGACATGTTTCCGAGGTGACGCTGACTTCAAACACATGATATTTACATGCACACATGTTTTTAAATTTTGGAAACAAGTTTGGCACCAGATCAACGTTATTTTTCATACCAAAACACCTCTCTCCCTTACCAACATTTTCCTAGGTAGTTTAGCACCGGAATGGGGGGAACATCAACCCCAACTAAGACTTATTGACTTGCTACTGGCTGTAGCGTTTCAACAAATTTAAAAAAATTGGAAAGACTCTTCTAAATTATCCTTTTTAGCATGGTGGTATGCGGTATGCCATAACCATCGTTTAGATACAGCCCTTGTCCGCCCTATCTCTTTAGCTACGAAAAAATTATACCTCTGGTCTCCTCTCACGCACTTTCTGAATACAACAGCAAAGAACACTTCTTCACCAGCTCCTTCAATGCAAGAAGTTACCAAGCCTCCCTGACTTCCTACTGTTTGTTTTTACATAATTGTGCTCAATTTATCACTTCCTATTACACCCTTTCAATTGTATATTTTTTGACATGTACTACTATTTACAATATCTATGAACCTTTGAATGTATTCGTATCATTCCTTAAGTTATATTATTATTACCTTGAAGATTTTTGTATATCAATAGTATTCTTAAATATCCTTTTCTGTTTACTACGCATCGGTAAATGATTGCCTGTATGAAGTATTGTTTTTTGTAATTACTTTAATTTCTAAATAAACCTTTACTTGGACTTAAAAAAAATAGTGTGCTGTGAAAATTATTATTAAGAAAAACGCTAATATAAGGGGAAATGCTTATGCGCATGCGCAAACAAATGCGTGTACTAATGCATGAAAACCAGGCTGCAAAAATTGCTTCGATAAAAAAACGAATGCTACTTTTGTGCACATTAATAATACTTTGCTAGGAATAATACGGGTCATGCATGGGTTAGTGCAAATGCTGGGATGGTGCGCGAAATGAAATTCATTTCATGAAAATAATAAATGTTTGTGTTCTGTTCTTGTAGAAAGACAAATATGGGCCTACTTTCCTGCATGCCAGTTTTGGGTTAATTCTCGCTGAAAGAAATAAAATGATTTAAAATGGGCTTTGAATGAGGAAAGAACGCAAAAGCATAGAAATGTCCTTCAAGATATACTGACTGCCTGTCAAGGTTGCGGAAGGAGGAGGATACAGATAAACAAGTGAAAGCGTACAACTTCCTCACGAGATGGCAGAGGCGAACAATGGAAGCGTAGAGACTTGCAACATGTTGAATATGTTTGTGTTCAAAAATGTTTCTTGAAAAGGATCTATCGTCATGTTGTAAAACTAAAACAATAAGTTAGTGAATAAAGTGATCACGCTGAGAGTGGTGTGATAGAACACCCCCATTAATAGCCAATGAGAGACCGAGTTGGTGGTAAAAATGAAACAAATGTGGGTTGGACATTTAGGTTTTTGGGTATAACTGTAGGTGCCCGGGGGGTGTGGTTTGGGTCGGCTGGTGTTTAGCTAGCGGGAGATCGTCACTGTCGTCGGTTTGCTGTTTCCAGATAGAGGCCTACCTGATTCCTGAAATCCTGTCTTTATCTTTGCTATTCGACTCTATTTGAGTGGCCTTGCTGCCCTGACTGGCCAGTGGGGTAGTTTTCCCTGATCTTTACTTGGGTTAGTATAGATATAAATTTGCTTTTCCAATTGCAAATGTATTTGTCTCTGAAACGTAACTCTTTTCGCCTATCCACTCCTTCATTGCATTGTTTATTTGACATGAGTTTGAATTTATATATTGCTAATGTTCTCTCTCTGTGATTTTCTGTGATTTGCATTCGTATAATTGTACTTGATGAGCATTTATTTTACATTATTTACGATAAACAACATAAAACTACACACTGAGTCTGTTATTATTTAGTAGTATAGATGCATAGATAAGTACATATTATTGTCATTAACTACAAAACATCAAAAAAGTCTATTGCTACATAATTTTTTGGGGAGAAATGCAGGTTCTAAAGAGTATTTAGTGAATTAGGAATAAACTTGCATCACACTGAACCCCAGAGTGAAGGGATGGTCGGGTAGTGTAAATGGGCCTATGTTTGTAAACATTATCGATCCCTGATCGCTGGATCAGGAGTATGAACTCCACGCTGACCTGCAGGACGTTTCAAATATTTCTGGACCCACAGGCTGAACCTGTCAAAGAAATAATATTTTTGGGGGGCCACCTCAGCACTTTCTACTTGCGCTTACAGGTGCTTGCACTGACTTATCGTGTATTTCCCTTCTTTTGATCTTCGCTTCCAGGGTATACTGTTAAATACTGTGCCCGCATCCAAAGGCATTTTTGGACTTTGCCTCCGCGTGGTCAGACGGAGCTCGAGACTGCTGCCTCTCATCATCGGCACTCTCGTTCCACCATTGTTCCCTGTCTTGTCCCGTGGTCTGTCGGAGCTCGAGACTGCTGTTATCTGAGCTCCAGCGCTGTTTCTGCTTGGCTGTTGGTGCTCCGGTTTGCCTGTCTCTAAAGCATTCTCACTTCAGCACACTGGATGGTGACACATTTACTGTTTGGCGCTGCTCCAAGCGATTCATCTGCAACATGTTGCTCTTTTCACTTCTACTGCTTCAAGGATCCCATTTGCAGCGTGCTAATGTCACATGCACCGTGGCTTATTTCCCACTAACTGCTTATTTTGGCTCCTGCTTGGATTTTCTCTGTAATTTTGCTCAAGATAGGAACTTTCTTCATGGCAGCTATCCTCAATTTGAATACTTTGGGGCAGATTTACAAGCCCCTTGCGACACTTTTGCGCCCCCGTTGGATCACTTTTGTGACGCAGCGGCGGCGTAAAAAATGCGGCCAATTTACAACGTGATGCATCTAGGGAGATGCGTCAGGTATAATGTATGCAGGGTGGGCGTTCCCACTCAGGAAAGCCTTGTAAAAGTGACATAGTGAAATTTACAAGATTTCACTGCGTCACTTCTAGGACGCCACTGCGTCAAAACCTTACGCCTGCTTCAAGCAGGCGTAAGGAGTGTCGCAGTGTAGTGGGAATAGGCCTTAAAATGCATTGCTGGAGTTGCGTTGTGCTTGCGACACGACTCCAGCAATGCGTGACTTTTGCCCCAACAGATGGGTCAGAATTTCTGACGCATCTGTCAATACTTGCGCCATGGTGCGCCGTATTGTAAATATGGCGCATCCATGGTGGCGCAAGGGTTTCCCAGGGTGGCGCAGGGAAAGTGACGCACCTCTACAGATGCGTCACTTTCTTGTAAATCTGCCCCTTTATATTTTGTACTGATTTTGTGTTTTCTATGCAAGAAAATATTTTCTTCATGGTAGACATTTTTAATTGGGTTACTATCTTATGATATTTTGTGTTTTCTCTCTGTTATTTCATTTGTGTTTTTGCTGTTACACTAACCTCTTTACTTCTCAGGCATGGCTACTTCACAGAATGTTGTACATCCACCTTCATTTTTGCAAAAACCTGGCAAACCGGAGATCAAATGGAAGCAGTGGTTGCGCAACTTCAAAAATTATTTAGCTGCCATGGATGGATTTGCATATGTGCCTCCTAGAAAACTCGCACTTCTTTTTAATCATTTAGGAATCACAGGCCAGAATGTTTTTGATAATTTTCCATTATACCTTCCTCTGGCGGTGATTCTGTGTGGAATGTGCATGTGGAAGCAAAAGAAAGGCTTAAAAAACAATTTTGAGAGGAACCTAGTGTGTTACTGGAAAGGCACAGTTTTGTTATGCACAAGCAGGCTAGTGGTGAAACAGTTGAAGAATACATAGCTGCATTACGTGTTTTAGCTGCACCTTGTCAATCAATCATAGGTTTGTTAAGCGCAGCTACTCACTCGAGTGGGTCTGAAGGTGCTTGGGGGGGGGGGGGGAGGGTGGAGCGCAGGTCCAGGGTGTTCAATGAGATCCGTCGATGAGCCAGGTCTTGAGGTCCTTCGTGAGCTTGGAGAGTGTTGCTGTTTGTCTGAGGTAGAGCGGGAGGGTGTTCCATGCCTTGGCCGCGAAGAGGAAGAAGGAACGACCTCCTGTTCTGGTCTTCTTGATGAAAGGCACCGTAGCAAGGGAGAGCTGGGCTGAGCGGAGGGATCTTTGGGGTGCGTGGAATGTGAGGCAGTAGTTCAAGTATACAGGTCCGGTGTTGTGGAGGGCTTTGTGGGCGTGGGTGTGATCCAGCGCGATATTAGCAAACAGCATTCATACACCATATACTCACTTGGGCCCATACATTCATACTATTCTAATACTTACGCTGGGTGTCAGATGTACTCTTTTATCAAAATCCCTGCTACCAATTACCTTCTGATTGAAGAGTAATAACTTACCAATGGATCCTTTGCTAATTGGGAAGTTTAAAATGAGTGACATTCATTATAGTACAAAATCCTGAAATAACCACTGAGTCAGGAAGTTTTAAAATGTTTATTTAAAGTTTTAGCAGAGTAAAATACAGAAAATACGGTACTTGATCAGAATACCCAAGAGAAAGCATAGGACCGAATTCTCTAATAAATGACAGTGTTTAAGGAAATATGAGAGGATAGAAACAGCAGCGCAACTAAAGGTTGCAGTATAGTTACCTAGATGCGAGAACCAAGCCCCTTAGCCAAGGAGTTGGAAAGAATAGAACCCTGGAAGGATGAAGAGCAAAGACCTCCTTCAGGATCCGGACAGGACTGGTGACCTCTCTATAACGACGCCTGCGCCGTTCCCCTCTCTGGCACTCGATTTCTCCTTGATTCTCCCGTTCTAATGGACTCCGCCGCCCCCTCCTCAGGACCTCTTCCGAACAGGGATTCAGTCAGCAAACGATCAGCATGGCAGCCTGGAGCTCTTCTGTATGTTCTGAGAGTCTGTGCTAACTAATTACTAATGCTATATTCTATTATACCCTTCTACGCCCATGTACCTCCCCTTAATGTTGCTAAAATATGGGGCCACTATTTCTGATTGGACAGGGACAGGGGGTGGATTCTCGCACCAGGTCAAATTTGGCTTAATTTGTGAAGCCTATTGTTCATAGCTTCCTGCCCCTTCAAATTAATACATTCACTTTATTTCCCACCCGTCTCACAACAAATAGTGTACAATTTACATAGAAAAAGTATCAGAATTGTTCAATGAGAAACATCATGTACATCCTCTTCGGCCAATAGGTCGTGGCCTTGGGAGACGTCCAAGTTGACTTCACTTGGCAGACACACAGGACACATGCGCAGAACCATCTGTCTCTCGAGTTTCAAATCACCAACCCAGGCCCAAGTTTACGAATTACTAAAAGTGCAAGAAGAAAATATTAAAATCACAAATAAAACGTTTCACTGTATACCCACTTTCCCTACTTTATCCCCATTTAATTATAATACTATCCCGCATTAGTAGCATTAAGAAAACGACAATTTAATAATGACATGAGAGCAAGCTTAAGCATGTGAAAACATTGAGCGGCCATTTTAATGCACACTGCGCAGAAGCAGAAGTTTCCCACCAAGCAAAGAAAGACGTCACATCATGTGATCAGGTTGCGACATGCGCAATAGAGTCCATCGCTTTAGCGGCCATTTTGGTTTTATAGACAAGCGTTATTCATTAGTAAAACACAGACAAGTGTCTGTCCCTTTCGTGTTTGTGAATGCAAATGTTAGTATTGACAGTACAAGTTTAATAATTTAGTTCTATGAGGAGAATTGCATACAAGCAAGTTTCAATTTTGAAACCTTGCTCCATCAGGTGAGAAGCTTGAAGGTGATTCTCTTTTCAATGGGGAGCCAGTGTAGTGTACGCAGGTGTTGGGTGATGTGGCAGTGATGTGGTAGGTTGAGGACTTGTCTGGCCGAGGCGTTCTGGACGTTCTGGAGTTTACGGTGAGGTTCTTGTTGATTCTGGCGTAGAGAGCGTTGCCGTAATCGAGTCTGCTGCTGATCAGGGCGAGGGTGATGCTTTCTGTGTTCGAGGGGAATCCATTTGAAGGTCTTTCGTAGGAGTCGGAGGGTGTGGAAACAGGCGGATGAGATAGCGTTGATTTGGCGGTCCATTTTGAGTTCAGAGTCCAGGATGATTCCGAGGATGCGTGCGTGGTCCGTGGATGTGGGCGGGTTCCCGAGGGCGGGGGGCCACCAGGTGTCGTTTCAGGCATCGGGGTGTGGGCCCATGATGAGTACCTCGGTTTTGCCCGTGTTGAGTTGTAGGCAGCTGCTCTTCATCCATTTGGTGACTGCTTCCATTCCTTCTTGAAAGTTATGTTTGGATACGTTGGGTTTGTTGGCTAAGGAGAGGATGAGTTGGGTGTCGTCTGCATAGGATACAATGTTGAGTCCGTGGGGTCTGACTATGGGGGCGAGCGGGGCCATGTAGATGTTGAACAGGGTGGGGCTGATGGAGGATCCTTGGGGAACTCCGCAGGTGATCGGTGTGGGATCCGAGAAGAAGGGTGGGAGTCTGACCCGCTGCGTTCTGCCGGAGAGGAATGAGTGGATCCAGTTGAGGGCTTTGCCCTGAATCCCTGCGTTCAGGAGTCTGCATGTTAGCGTGCGTTGAGAGACTGTGTCGAAAGCTGTGGAGAGGTCCAGGAGGATCAGGGCCTCAGTCCCCCCTCTGTTGAGGAGGGAGCGGATGTCGTCTGTTGCGGTGAGGAGGGCGGTTTCGGTGCTGTGGTTTTTCCTGAAGCCAGATTGAGAGGTGTCAAGGATGTTGTTTTCTTCAATGAAGGAGGCGAGCTGGCTGTTGATGGCTTTTTCGATGACTTTTGCCGGAAACGGGAGTAAAGAGATGGGTCTGAAGTTTTTGAGGTCGGTGGGGTCCGCCAAGGGTTTCTTCAGGAGAGGGTTGATCTTGGCGTGTTTCCAGTCATCGGGGAAGGAGGCGGTCTCGAGGGAGCGGTTGATGGTTCAGCGAAGCTCAGGGGCAATGGTGTCGGTGGCTTGGTGGTAGATGTGATGAGGGCAGGGGTCCATGGGGGCCCCGGAGTGGATGGCTTCATAGTCTTCAGGGTGTCTTTGGTGGTGAGAGCAGTCCAGCTGTCAAGTGTTGGCTGCGTGGTGTTGGGAGTGGGAGGTGTAGGTTCCGCGTGATGGTTTTTGTCGTCAAAGTTGTCGTAGATGATCTTGCTTTTGTGGTGGAAGAAGGAGCTGAGTTTGTTGCAGAGGTCTTGGGGGGATGTCTGTCGTCTCACTGTTGGGTTGGGCAAACTTTTTGATGATGCTGAAAAGTTCCTTGCTGTTGTGTGGTGGGTGGAGATTCTGTCCTGGAGTGCTTTCTTTTTTGTGTTTCTGATGAGCTGGTGGTGGTGGCTACTTTGAAGTTGTCATGGGCTACTTTGTTTTGGAGTTTCTCCAGGTCTTTTCGAGGTGTCTGCAGGTTTGTCTGGATTCTCTGAGTTCGGTGGAGAACCAGCTAACTCTCTTGGCATGTGTGTTGGTGGTTTTCTTGAGAGGGGCGATGGTGTTGGCACAGTCGGTGATCCATTTGTACAGGGTTCGGGCTGCGGTGTTTGGGTTGTCATCTGTGGTGTTAGGAGTGGAGTTGTGGAGGGAGGCGGTGAGCTGGTCGTCGGAGATCTTGTTCCAGTTTCTGCGTGGGAGCTGGTGTGGAGGTTTGGGGGTGATGGTTGTTTTGAAGGTGAAGTGGATGCAACGGTGGTCTGTCCATGGGAGTTTGGAGGTGTGGCTGAAGGTGATGGAGTTTCCCGCTGTGAAGATGGGGTCAAGGATGTGTCCTGCTGAGTGTGTGGGTTCTGGGACGATCTGTTTGAGTCCGATGTTGAGGAGGTTGTCCAGGAGGGAGGTAGAGTTGAAGAATACCTAGCTGCATTTCGTGTTTTAGCTGCACCTTGTCAGTTTGAAAACTCAGTTGACACATACATAAAGGATCAATTTGTTTTCAACTGCTTCTCAAAAAAATGCAGGAAAGGTTATACTTACTTGTTACAATCCATCTCTGTCTGAAGTAATTGATATAGCCAAGAGTACTGAGCTCTCCATCGTATCTACACAAGCTTTGGCTAGTCATGAAGGGCATTCCCCAGTTTCTCTCCTAACTGATGACAATATCATCTCTGCTATCGGGTCAGGCAAAGATAGAAGAAAGCAAGCTGTGTACTATTGTTGTGGCTCTAAGAGTCACATAGGCAACAACCCCTCATGTCCCGCTGTTGGGAAGAAATGTGTCAAATGTAAGAAATTTGGACATTTTCAATCAGTTTGTAGATCTCAGATTACTATGGGTAAAACCAGAAGACATAATGCAAATGTCCAAGAATGATTTAGTAAGGATTTTTTGATAATGATGTTCGTGACTGTGCCTACAATTTATTCAATGTAGTCTTGACCATTGAAAATGCTCAGGACATTGTTAAAGTAGAAGGGCAATATTGTCAAGCTGTCATTGGGGGCAAGTCCCTCCAAGTCATGGCCGACTCAGGTGCCCCTATTACAGTTGTGGCAGATAGCCCTTTCTACTTATTATGATCTTCTTTCTTCAAACTTAGTGCCCCAGATATATGTCCCAAAGAATT
The DNA here is from genome assembly GCA_963921515.1 of Calotriton arnoldi. Taxonomy (NCBI): domain Eukaryota; kingdom Metazoa; phylum Chordata; class Amphibia; order Caudata; family Salamandridae; genus Calotriton; species Calotriton arnoldi. Next base: position 2,775,789 of record CAWUFW010000568.1, read on the forward strand.
TGGTGACAAGGAAATTGAACTACTTGATATTTTCAAGCTGATTTGTAAATTTTAGGCAGAATTGTTCGCACTAAGATTTATGTGGCCATTAATGGAAGGGATCTAGTAGGTTGAATGGATCTAGCAAAGTTAGGCATACCTCTTATACCTGGTCATAATAATCCAGTTGGTTTTGGGGAAATGCCTTTACTTTCCCTTACTGATGATTGCATTGATGTTCTTGCTGATGTAATGCATAAATTCTAAAATGTTTTCATAGATGTGATAGGAACAGTGAATTGTTTTGAGCATGAGATAAGGCTGATGAAAAATGCAGTACCTATTGTCCACAAGGTCGAACCTGTACCGATCAGTGTGCGGACTGATTTGGAAAAATTACTTAATAAACTGATCAAAGAAGGTATTATTATTCCCCCTTCTTTGGAATAGGTATCTCCCATTGTTTTGGTGGGAACAAAAAGTAGGGACCTTTGTCTTTGTGTGGATTTTAGATCTTTGACCCGCAATAAAATAGTTGATTGTCACCCACTCCCTCACATTCAGGAAATGTTATCTAACATAGGTCAAGCTAAATATTTTTCCACAATATAGCTTCACTCTGCCTACCTTTAGGTAGCTTGGAGTACTAAGTCTGAAGAGCTCACCACATTCATAACACCGTTTGGAGCTTATACGTGTTTGAGATTGCCTTCTGGTCTTACCTCAATGGCCAGCGTGTTTCAGAAGGCTATGGACATTCTTTTTAGAGATCTTAAGAATGTCCAAGGCTATCAAGATGACATTCTTGTCTTTACCAAAACTAGAGAAGAACATTTAGGGCCAGATGTACGACCATTTCGCATGCGCAAAATCGGTCGCAAATTGATTTGCCCATGCAAAAATGGGCGTACGCTATGTACGATGTGCACTCGCAATTTTTAAATTAGCGTTGCGAGTGAAAACCGATTCGCAGAAAAAGTGAACGCAATTAGCGTTTACCAAATAGCGACTCGCAAATTCAAATGTACGGAGTACTCGCAAATTGCGACTATGCGCAAAACCGGCCATTTGCGCATGCAATTTACCACTAACCTGAAGCAGGTGGTACCCAGTCCCAAACTATAAAAACAGGCCCAGAATGCACCAGAACCTTTCCAAGATGGCTGCCCTGTATGTGATAGCGAGGAGGATGTGGATACTTGCTGCTCTACAGAGGAGGCGGAGACAGGAGAGGATTTTCAGAGTCAGACTGACATTGTTTGAGAAGACTAAGGAAGAGATATATGAACAGTATAGGCTGAGTAGCACGGTCATCCTAGACCTCATAGACACCCTGAAGCCACATTTGGAAAGCAGAACCCAGCACAGCAATGCAATCCCAACACATGTGCAGGTGTTGTGCTCCCTCCACCTATTGGCCACTGTTAACTATCAAGATGTAATTGCAGTGACTGGAGGTGTGTCACAGAGTGCGCTTTCGCGTTTCTTCCACAATTTCCTAGATGCCCTGCTACACCACATACATCAACACATCTATCTGCCAAGGAATGATGAGGAACTTGAAAATACAAAATTGCAATTTTATAGAATAGCAAGGTTCCCACAGGTCATAGGGTGCATAGATGGGACCCATGTGCCCATATGTCCACCATTACGCATAGAATATATATTCCGTAATAGGAAACGCACACATTCACTCAACATCCAAGTTGTCTGTGACGCAAACCACATCATCACAGACATTGTAGCCAAATGTCCAGGAAGCACACATGACTCGTACATCTTCAGACACAGTGGCCTATACCAGAAATTAGAAAGAGGTGATTTTGATGAAGGATACCTACTAAGTAATGAATCCCCACGCCCACAGTGAGATGTATTTGCACATAAATGTCTGTCTGCATGTTGTGTCAACTTCTTACATTCCCTCGCAGGTGACCGTGCGTATGCCCTCGTTCCTGGATCCTCACACCGTACCTGTCTCCCTCCAACGCACATGAAAGGCGATACAACAGGGCACATAGACGCACCAGGTCAGTCAACGAGCGCACATTTGGCATACTAAAATCAAGATTTAGGTGTCTACACAAGAGTGGCGGTGCCTTGCAGTATATGCCGGAGACAGCCTGCAAAATGTTGGCAAGCTGCGCAATACTCCACAACATTGCATGCAGGCGTGGCCTGCCCATGGAGTTGTTAGATACAGACTCGGGGGATGAAGAGCCTGGACCCCCAGCCCACCAACCAAGTGAGGGAAGCTCAGCAGCGGAGGGGAGAAGGCGTAGGGACCACATAGCCAGACATTACTTTTCAAGGTACGTCATTATCATTCACAAATATGTACAACAAACTACACAAGAGAGAGTCAAACTGTGCATTGCTATATGCCATTAATTCAAGGTCATATTGATTGAGGCTATGGGACAACCTGTCCATCTCAGATAACTTTCACAACACAAATCATAAATGCAATGTGGTTACTTCACCACTACAAAAATAGAAAAGAACAAAACAAAAAAGTAAATGATCTTTTGCCCCTCTGTCCTGCATATGTGGATCTGGCACTTTGGGGCATAGAGTGCCGACTGCTGCTTCTCCGCTGGGTTGGGGCATCAGCAGTGGAAACACTGCTGCGGCTGGACACTTCACTGTCAGCAGTGTCTGTGCCTCCTCCTGTAGCTACCATACTAGTTTGCATAGCCTCAACAGCAGCTGTGATCTGTTGTAGGCCCCTTGCTACATCGCCACTGTAGTGGCCCATTTCAACCTGCAGGGCTAGGGTGCGTTTACTGTGCAGGCTTGTGGCAGTTGCCAGTCAACCTGTTGCCCTCATAATGGAGTGCATTTCATGTGACCTGCTGCGCTCCACCCTCCTGTTCTGTGCTCTGTCCTCTTTAAGCTCTGCGCACAGCTGCACAATTGCATCAGTCATGGCATCAAATTTGACCTCCATACGGCCTGATTGTCTGACAGTTGTTTGGTGATTCTGTCAAATCACCTGCTCAGCTTCATATTCATAAGCCTCATTTGCTTCTGTTGCAGGTGCAGAATCTTTAGCATTGATTCCTCAAGGCCAGCAAAAGGAGATGGATTAACTGCCATGGTGTTGGCAGGAGCGTGCCTACGGCTTTGGAGCAGCCTTCGGGATTGCTAGGTCACACGCTGTACCCTGCCCCTTGTGCCCAGAGTGCGACGTGTGGTTGGCTGCTGCCATGGGGCTGTTGTTTCAAGCGCTTGTGCACTCCCCAATGAAAATGAACAACCGGAATCATCCAGCCCTTGGTCCATCTGGCCCTGCTCCTGCTCCGAATCAGTGTCTTCTTCCCTTGGTTCTCCTCCCAAAGATGTATCTATGTTGCAAAAGGAGAAATAAAGGAAATGTTTTGAGTCACTATCTCCGTGGTGGTACTATGTTCACAACTCATGTCAGTCCCTAACAGCAATGTTTGTGTCACGTACTACATTTCCCATGATGCACCAACTGTGACTTTTTTTTATCATGAAGACGGAGCATGTAGATGCTGTTTGGCCTGTGTGTGGTGCATGCATGTGGGATGCTAGCTTGAGTGTGACATAATATGGCACTCATTTCCCAATTACCTGTGGGTGGTGGAGGTTGGGATGTGTCCAGGCTTCCAATTCCCACTACTGACTCCGGCTCCAGGGTTTCTTCCACCATTGCCTCTGATGTGGAGGCTTCCGGGAGGCTGGATGGGCCACCTCCTGTTTGTTGGGCATCACGCAGCCGTGCAGCCACCCTCTCCTTTGCCCTGGAATGGAGGTCATACCACCTCTTTTTTATGTCATCGATTGACCTGACAGCCACACAGAGGGCATTCACGTGCAGCTGCATGTCACGCCATATTTTTCTCTTGTCAGATTCTGGCACGGTATGAAAAGTCCGACCGAACAGCTGCTCGTGATTGTTGCAGCACTCGTCGATGATGATGTCAATTTCTTTCTCAGAAAATTTCAGTTTGCGCAGCCTCTTCTTCCCTTCTTTATCACTTGTCTGGCTGGCCATCGTGCTGTGCTGTTCTGTCTGTGTATCAGTGCCTGGGAAACTGTCCTCTTGAACTCGCTAATGTGCTCTTGCTGAAGGAATATTGTTTAAAGGTTTCATACACTGGATTGCTCAAGGACTGCATAATTGTCCCACATATTTCTCTACATTGTGTGCCTTCTTTATGTCGCCTGACACTCATCCTACATGAACTGACCAATGAACTGTGTGGACAGACCAGATGAGGTGACTCCAGGAGGTGTCACCCCTGGAACTTGTAAAATATAATATTGCCTGATTAACCAACATTACGGGCTAGCGCACTGCCGGACTGACTGCTGGCTTCTTAGTGACTTACGTAGTCTTGCACGCATGCTGACACATACTGATACTGAGACGGAGACACTCGAATGAGAGGTCTTTGGAACTTTGCTGAACTTTCCCCTGCAGTCTTGCCCTGCCTGATGCGGACTCACCTGGCTTCCTTTCCAAACTGACACACACGCTGTGCGAGCTTGGCGGTCTCTTACTTCTTGGGAGACTGCGTGAACTGGCATGTTTCATGTCCCTTCCTGAACTCTTGAGCTTTTGGTATCTTATTAGAATCTGATTTATTTGTCCTAATTGGAGTTTAGTGGGCCACTCGCACCCATGGACCCGGAGCCACTGCGCCCCTGCTGTACTTTTGATAGGCAAGTCCTTGGGTGGGTGTTGTATCCTGTGTATTCTGCAATGCATTCTTCCCTAGTGCTCTGCTCCTTGCTGCTCAGTCAGTGTGTGAGGTCATTTAGAATGTTGAGAGTGCTTGTGCTTGGATGAGTGAGCAGTTGGAGTGAGTGGGCTGAGCAGCAGGGATGCTGCTCCTGGTGGGGCTTACTTAACAGCTTACTTAACAGCTTACTTATCATCTTACCAGTCACCAGGAACTGTCTGTAACTGAGTCTTAATAAACCTAATGCTTTTAACAATACTTGCTTTTATAAAGCTCTTCCTACCACACTGCTGTCGTCTCTAAGCACTGTAATAGGTGTCACTACTGTTTGTATTTTTCTCCCTACTGTTGTAAACAAAGTGAAGTGCTTGTGGCCAAGTAATCCAGTAGCCAGTAGTGTAAGTTAAAAGAAGAGGTTTCGCCTATGTGATTAACAATAAGCTGTGTTTTGTTGTAAATTGTAGCTTGGTGAGCAGTTGTGCAATATAAGTTACTGAAACTCCATTAAAGTGTTATGACTTACAACTTCAATAGCCTAATTGAAATAACAGGCAGTGAGCAATTTACTGTGTTTAACAAGAGAAAGGGATATGGTTAAAGGCTTCGTAAGTAATGCATAGATGACGGATGGAGCAGGGATGAGGGAAGGCGCATGCAAGAGAGAGGTGGGAGGTAGAGAGGAGAGACTTAGAGCAACATGAATTAGAGACGTGAGAGTTAAAAGGGAGAGAGACGGGTGCGGAGTGCAAGGGAAGGTGCAGGAGAGAGTAGAATTGCTGAGTGCAGTGAACTATGGAGCATAGTAGGGAGTTCAAGCGGCAGGTTTAACTATGCATAAGCAAAATAATTGTCAGCTAACCCTGATATGGGCAGGAAAGAGTTTCTTTGGCTAGTCCTTTGAATTAGCGCCATTCACTGATTCCCCGCTGGGGCTCTCACCAGGAAGGTCATAGGGGCACTTTAGACTGATACACGTCTTTTCTCCACTGGAGGCAGCCTCAGTGAATCCAGTTGTGACCCAAGCAAGGACTTCTTTGGACCGGGAATGCAGAAATCAAGGGAGCTTGCCCTAGCCTCCCTGTCGGTGATTGCTTATATTACCTTATTTTCATGTAAGATTAGGTATTTCTTCAGTTGCAGGGTGCATTTGTTATGCACAAAATATTGGGTAGTACAATGTGTGTGTTTTGAGCACTTATGCACATTTTCAGAATGATTGTTCAGGTAAGTATGTGACTTCTCTATCTGTCTGTTTACCAATGTTAGTAGGTAAGAGCTTTTTGTCAAAATAGTTAAGATAAGTGTTGACTTTGTGTAGGATATAAAAGATTACAGCAGTATGCAAAAAATTAAGAAAGAATTGCACACAACTGTTATGGTTTCAGCATCTGGAATTTTGTTATGTATTCACACAACTGGAATGCTGTATATGTAATAGAGAATGCTATATATGTAACAAGGATGAAATATTGTGAAGCTTCTGTGCTGTGGCATTTGGAGCTGGAGTGTGGACCTGGGAAGGAGCTGTTGGTGGTGTGGAATACTGCTTCAATAAATTTCCATCTAAATACTATGCTTCGCATGAGTGCATCTCATTGACGACAAGCTGTGCTTGATTGGGGATAGACAATCAAGCATCACCACCAATTCCCGGACGGTATTTTGGAGATCCTACATATATAAAGATGTTGGATCTATCTCACTTACACAAGTACTTTTCCTTTTTCTCACCCCGGAGCCGGTGCTAGCTAGTTATATACATTTGGAAGCTACGCCGCTTTGTCTCTTACTTTTAAATGCGATTGTGGATAACGGTGATGGTTACTAGTGTGGTCTCCTCAAGCAGCATGGTTTGTGTACTTTAATCGAGAGCTTACTTTATGAGCACATGAAATCCTTCAGTGGCTAATGAGGAGGACATTGCCACCAACAAGAGTTGTCACGAATGTCATCATCAACCTGCACGTCAACGCGCTATACATGCTTTATGCCATTTCATCAGGATGCCAGCGTGGCAGTCATATTGGATTGGACATACTCGCATGTGTGCTGATTGCGCTGACACGCCAACGTCGTGGCCATATTGAATTTAGGCATGCTTATAGTGCTAACCGGCACGGAGTACCGAGGCAACGTAACAACTGCATTTCTCTTAGGTAATTTTTCTTACGATTGGTGTGCGTAAGTTAGCGCATCATTATTTGTGCGTGGCCATTGCAAGTTGATCACACAGAGAATGTTCATGTACAACCATGTCGTTGATAGTGTCTCCAATGCACACTCTAGGGGCCCAATTCACAAAGGCAATCTGAGACAAAAGTCTAACTTTATGACTTTTGGTATTCACAGAGGTCATTTACAAGTCGTATCTTTACGTCCGCAGTCGGTCCGGAATCTCCGCACCTGGGCCGTACTCTCAACACAGTCAACACTGAGGGGAGCGCAAATCGTGCACTGCATGTACCATGATGCAAAGGAGCAAACTTTTCTGGAATATGATGTAGTGTCCGGCCACACCCTTTTCCCCTACCCAAACTGATTTTCATGACCTCCTCTACCATTTATCACTAATGTTCCTTTTTTATAAAAATTGCATTCCGGCCCATTGATTACACTTCATCCGGCCCGAGCTGGAGAGTATGGCCAGGGTGCGGAGAGTACGGCCAGGGTGCGGAGATTCTGGCACGACTGCAGACATAAAGATATGAATCGTAAATGACCTCTGGAAATACCAAAAGTCGTAAAGTTAGACTTTTGTCTCAGATTGCCTTTGTGAATCGGCCCCATGTATATAGCGTACATCCGCCGACACGTAATCCCACCACCAATCTTGTGTTGAAACACGACGCAGTGCACGCAAAGCCCTAAAATCCCCAAACGCCCATGAGTCAGGAACCACCTTGTGCAGTTGCTCGAAGTAAAAGCAAACAAAACTCTCCACCTTGAACAGTGCAAACCCCAGTTTGTTGTTAGCGCGATTGCTGCCTGGCTTCAAGATGGTGGCAGTGTCACAAGGGCCGAGATAAGCTTGGTATTTGTAGTTGAGCTACTGGTGGTGATTGGGAGGTGGGAAAAGGGGGAAGCAACATGAGGGACGGAGACGAACTGTAGAGAGCCATAAACAAGCACAGGGCGAGCGCTGTGCAGGCCAAGTGAAGCTCAGTATTTGAGCTACTGGTGACCAGTGGGAGGAGGGAAAGGGGGAGCAACATGAGGGAAGGAGACCAATTGTAGAGAGCTGGAAACAAGCACAGGGCAAGCGTTGTACAAGCAAAAGCTTAAGAAAAAAGTTCTCCAAAAGCAGATAAAAACAGTACTTGGGCCTAGGGACACTGATAAGAGCAAACACATGAAGAACAGCAAAATAGTACGCTACAGCCAATAGAAATGGCGGAAAAGTAAGAGGCAAGCACAGGAACCAATGAAACGCAAGGAGGCTGGATGTAAGCCCCTTAATAAGATTTGAAGTGAAACCTAACAAGTTATGTAAAAACATCTTTGCAGAAGGGCAGGGGAGAGTATAACATTGGCAGTTGGCAAAAGTAGGCACGAGTGAATGTGCTGGCGCTTGCGTCTGGTCTCACTCAAAACATGGTGAACATCACGAATGTGCATTCACACCAGGGGTGGCCGGAATCACTATTTCCATCCTGATTGTTAAACGCCCTACGCCATGCTGTTGATTTACAAATATAACATAATGTATCATAACTTATTTTACACAAAAAGTATAACTCAAGATTAAGTGAAATGATAAATAACCTTCTACTGTGTTACATGTAAAGACTATTTTTTAATTTCTTTCCTGTGCTTTAAAGTGGCTTTAGGGATGTCTGTACAAAAAAACCTGTAACATGACATGAGCATCTAGCCAATAGTGCCATACATTGGATTTCCAAGACTGCTTTTGTTAATTACATTTATTTTTAGTTCTTCAGGGGTAAATGCTCTTTGCAATCTTCGGGCAGACCTCCAACCCAATATCTTGTCCTTCCACCTCCTTCTTTCCCCTCGCCAACCCTTGTCATCATTCTCAGAGTGACACCCACCTTCCTTGATGTACCTTAGGGCCTTATACAGCTCACACTGTGAATCAAAACCCTCTAAGCGCTACCAAGGATGTCTCGGGCTCAAAGTGCAGAGATGGGCGCCTTACCAATAAACAGGTGTAGGGCAATTCATCATCAGGGACACGAGGGCTCTCATCCAGCGCCCTGACCAGTCTGTTTAGTGGCTGTGTGGACTGTCTAAGGCTCACTGCTATATCAAGGGCCAGGCCATGGCTGGCTCAGAATAGTTTAATCAGTAAAAGTTAGGGTGACAACACGTCCTGCACAAATGCTGAGGTACACGAGGGTGCCACCCAAGGTCCTGTTGCATTCACTGCTGAGAGCTGCCTGCATGGAAACAGTAAGGTGCAGAGCAAAGGCACATATTGGGGCTGACATAGGGCCCTGTACTGCATGACGAGGGGAAGGCTGGGCTGACCCAGGGCCTTCGTGCACTCACTGCTAAGGGATGAGGGGGTTCATGCATTCTTGCTGAGGGACAGGAGGGGGCTCATGCAGGGCCTGTCTTCACTGCTGAAGAAGAGGATGAGGCTCATTCATTCCTGCTGGGCCTATAGTTGTTCTTAGGAGCCCGCTGCTGGATCTGTTCAATCCCCAGGTTGCTGAATACCAAGGCTGCCTAGTCTTGATTCCACCTCATGGCGCTTTCTTTCACTACCCTAAACTTCCTGTCTCACTCTTGACATTTCAGTCTCATCCCTAATTTCGCTTTTACTCTCTCCTTTATCTGCTTTTCTCTCTCTTGCTCTAGGTCTGATGATTAAATCTACATACTGGTCCCTAAAAAGGAGTTCTGGGGTCCACCAGAAGCAACCACTAGTACAAGTTTTGCACTAACGATCTCTCCATCTTGGTAGCAGGTCCTGGAAACCCTACATGTGAGCTGCACTGTGGCGAAGACAACACAAATTTACAGAAGGCTGCATGCCATATTTTTAAAGGTTATTTAAAATCCTGTTACAACAGGAAGAAATCCCAACTATCCGTAACCACGATGCCACCGGAAGGCTAGGTACTTCTAGAGGGAATCAGGGCAAAACCATAAAGGGGCTTATTTGCAAGCCACTTGGGTGCACCACTTTTTATATGGGAAAATGTGACGTACCGGCTTTCAAATAAGCCCAAATTCGAACCTCTAGCACTGAAGCAAATACTGCTACACACTCTGAAGTGGGAACGTATGGGAATGAACTAAGGGGAATATTGGCAAGACCCACGTTAAAATTATCGCCGTTTTAGCGGCAGGAAACTGCCGCTAAAACGGCGATAATGGGCTTGCTAATATGCGTATTGGAATTCAATAGAAGCCCAGGTTAGATGTCCTGCACATCTAACCTGGGCTTCTATTGGTATTCTATAACGCATATTAGCAAGCCCAATATCGCCGTTTTAGCGGCAGTTTCCTGCCGCTAAAACGGCGATAATTTTAACGTGGGTCTTGCTAATATGCCCCCAGGATCTTTATAAATGCTTTGAACTCACCCACCTGGGTTTGGCAGTGCTTAACCAATTCACTGCATGGCACCCACTTATGGCCAATCAAACGGATCTGCAGGTCTACGTGTACCATCTCCGATAGATCCTCTGCACGCCTTGTGTGGACATGGTGCTACTGGGAAAGCCGACCTGCATGACCAGATCTAGAACATTGTCTCCCAGCCTATCCAGGAGCCAGTCCTTCCTCCAGAAAGGGGCCTCGCTCATTATCTGATGTCCTCTAAAGCGATGATGTCTGTCCCCTGCCACCAGCCATGTGTGGCTGGGTAGAGGCCCCAAAAGCACTGCTCACAATCTCCTTCCCAAAGCCTGTTAGGAACACTTTAGATAGTACCCCTTGGGGACCTAAGGGTCGGTACCCCTGGGGGACCCTTTAGATAGTCCCCCTGGGGGACCCTTTAGATAGTACCCCTGGGGGACCTAGGGTTCGGTACCCCTGGGGGACCGAGGGGCCGGTACCCCTGGGGGACCTGGGGTTCGGTACCCCAGGGGGACCCTTTAGATAGTACCCCTGGGGGACCTAGGGTTCGGTACCCCTGGGGACTGAGGGGTCGGTACCCCTGGGGAACGTAGGGTTCGGTACCCCAGGGGGATCTTGGGGGACCCTTTAGATAGTCCCCCTGGGGGACCTAGGGTTCGGTACCCCTGGGGGACTGAGGGGTCGGTACCCCTGGGGAACGTAGGGTTCGGTACCCCAGGGGGACCCTTTAGATAGTACCCCTGGGGGACCCTTTAGATAGTCCCCCTGGGGGACCTAGCGTTTGGTACCCCTGGGGGACCTAGGGTTCGGTACCCCTGGGGGACCCTTTAGATAGTCCCCCAGGGGGACCTAGGGTTTGGTACCCCAGGGGGACCCTTTAGATAGTACCCCTGGGGGACCCTTTAGATAGTACCCCTGGGGGACCCTTTAGATAGTACCCCTGGGGTACCCTTTAGATAGTACCCCTGGGGGACCTAGCGTTCGGTACCCCTGGGGGACCTAGGGTTCGGTACCCCTGGGGGACCCTTTAGATAGTCCCCCAGGGGGACCTAGGTTTTGGTACCCCAGGGGGACCCTTTAGATAGTCCCCCTGGGGGACCTAGGGTTTGGTACCCCAGGGGGACCCTTTAGATAGTCCCCCTGGGGGACCTAGCGTTCGGTACCCCTGGGGACCTAGCGTTCGGTACCCCTGGGGGACCCTTTAGATAGTCCCCCAGGGGGACCTAGGGTTTGGTACCCCAGGGGGACCCTTTAGATAGTACCCCTGGGGGACCCTTTAGATAGTACCCCTGGGGGACCCTTTAGATAGTACCCCTGGGGTACCCTTTAGATAGTACCCCTGGGGGACCCTTTAGATAGTACCCCTGGGGGACCTAGGGTTCGGTACCCCTGGGGGACCTAGCGTTTGGTACCCCTGGGGGACCCTTTAGATAGTACCCCTGGGGGACCCTTTAGATAGTCCCCCAGGGGGACCTAGGGTTTGGTACCCCAGGGGGACCCTTTAGATAGTACCCCTGGGCTACCCTTTAGATAGTACCCCTGGGGGACCCTTTAGATAGTACCCCTGGGGGACCTAGGGTTCAGTACCCCTGGGGGACCTAGGGTTCAATACCCCTGGGGGACCCTTTAGATAGTCCCCCAGGGGGACCTAGGGTTTGGTACCCCAGGGGGACCCTTTAGATAGTCCCCCTGGGGGACCTAGCGTTTGGTACCCCAGGGGGACCCTTTAGATAGTCCCCCTAGGGGACCTAGCGTTTGGTACCCCAGGGGGACCCTTTAGATAGTACCCCTGGGGGACCCTTTAGATAGTACCCCTGGGGGACCCTTTAGATAGTACCCCTGGGGGACCCTTTAGATAGTCCCCCTGGGGGACCTAGCGTTTGGTACCCCAGGGGGACCCTTTAGATAGTCCCCCTAGGGGACCTAGCGTTTGGTACCCCAGGGGGACCCTTTAGATAGTACCCCTGGGGGACCCTTTAGATAGTACCCCTGGGGACCCTTTAGATAGTACCCCTGGGGGACCCTTTAGATAGTACCCCTGGGGGACCCTTTAGATAGTCCCCCTGGGGGACCTAGCGTTCGGTACCCCTGGGGGACCTAGGGTTTGGTACCCCAGGGGACCCTTTAGATAGTCCCCCTGGGGGACCTAGGGTTCGGTACCCCTGGGGGACCTTGGGTTCGGTACCCCAGGGGACCCTTTAGATAGTACCCCTGGGGGACTGAGGGTCGGTACCCCTGGGGACCCTTTGGATAGTACCCCTGGGGGACCCTTTAGATAGTACCCTGGGGTACCCTTTAGATAGTACCCCTGGGGGACCCTTTAGATAGTACCCCTGGGGGACCTAGGGTTCAGTACCCCTGGGGGACCTAGGGTTCAATACCCCTGGGGGACCCTTTAGATAGTCCCCAGGGGGACCTAGGGTTTGGTACCCCAGGGGGACCCTTTAGATAGTCCCCCTGGGGGACCTAGCGTTTGGTACCCCAGGGGACCCTTTAGATAGTCCCCCTAGGGGACCTAGCGTTGGTACCCCAGGGGGACCCTTTAGATAGTACCCCTGGGGGACCCTTTAGATAGTACCCCTGGGGGACCCTTTAGATAGTACCCCTGGGGGACCCTTTAGATAGTCCCCCTGGGGGACCTAGCGTTCGGTACCCCTGGGGGACCTAAGGGTTCGGTACCCCAGGGGGACCCTTTAGATAGTCCCCCTGGGGGACCTAGGGTTCGGTACCCCTGGGGGACCTTGGGTTCGGTACCCCAGGGGGACCCTTTAGATAGTACCCCTGGGGGACTGAGGGGTCGGTACCCCTGGGGGACCCTTTGGATAGTACCCCTGGGGGACCCTTTAGATAGTACCCCTGGGGTACCCTTTAGATAGTACCCCTGGGGGACCCTTTAGATAGTACCCCTGGGGGACCTAGGGTTCAGTACCCCTGGGGGACCTAGGGTTCAATACCCCTGGGGGACCCTTTAGATAGTCCCCCAGGGGGACCTAGGGTTTGGTACCCCAGGGGGACCCTTTAGATAGTCCCCCTGGGGGACCTAGCGTTTGGTACCCCAGGGGGACCCTTTAGATAGTCCCCCTAGGGGACCTAGCGTTTGGTACCCCAGGGGGACCCTTTAGATAGTACCCCTGGGGGACCCTTTAGATAGTACCCCTGGGGGACCCTTTAGATAGTACCCCTGGGGGACCCTTTAGATAGTACCCCTGGGGGACCCTTTAGATAGTCCCCCTGGGGGACCTAGCGTTCGGTACCCCTGGGGGACCTAGGGTTTGGTACCCCAGGGGGACCCTTTAGATAGTCCCCCTGGGGGACCTAGGGTTCGGTACCCCTGGGGGACCTTGGGTTCGGTACCCCAGGGGGACCCTTTAGATAGTACCCCTTGTGGACTGAGGGGTCGGTACCCCTGGGGGACCCTTTAGATAGTCCCCCTGGGGGACCTAGGGTTCGGTACCCCTGGGGGACCTTGGGTTCGGTACCCCAGGGGGACCCTTTAGATAGTACCCCTTGTGGACTGAGGGGTCGGTACCCCTGGGGGACCTAGGGTTCGGTACCCCTGGGGGACCCTTTGGATAGTACCCCTGGGGGACCCTTTAGATAGTACCCCTGGGGTACCCTTTAGATAGTACCCCTGGGGGACCCTTTAGATAGTACCCCTGGGGGACTGAGGGGTCGGTACCCCTGGGGGACCTAGGGTTCGGTACCCCTGGGGGACCCTTTGGATAGTACCCCTGGGGGACCCTTTAGATAATACCCCTGGGGGACCTAGGGTTCGGTACCCCAGGGGGACCCTTTAGATAGTACCCCTGGGGGACCTAGGGTTTGGTACCCCAGGGGGACCCTTTAGATAGTACCCCAGGGGGACCCTTTAGATAGGACCCCTAGGGGACAGGGTCCACGGGGGATTTGAGGGTGCCCCCCTCTATCCCAGGGAAAGCTAAGAGCAGAAAGAGGCAAAATAAAGGCCAACAACGTGCAGGAAGAGGCAGAAGAAAGGTTAGCAAAGCAGAAGAGGCAAATAAAGGTGAGAAATTAGTAGAAAGAGGCAGAAAAAAAAAAGGTGAGAAATGAACCGCAAGAGGCAGAATAGAGGTCAGAAAGAGGGAAAATAAAGGTCAGAAAGAGGGAAAATAAAGGTTAGAAACAAGTAGAAAGAGGCAGAATAGAGATTAGCAACGAGCAGAAAGAGGCTTTAGGTCAGAAATTATTAGAAAGAGGCAAAATAAAGGTTAGACACGAGCAGAAAGAGGCAAATTGAGTTCAGCAACAACAGGAAGAGGCAAAATAAAGGTGTGAAACGAGCGGAAAGAGGCAGAATAAAGTTCAGCAACAAACAGAAAGAGGCAGAATAAAGGTCAGAAACAAGCAGAAAGAGGCCAAAATAGAGAAGAGAAACAAGCAGAAAGAGGCAAAATAAAGGTGAGAAACTAGCAGAAAGAGGCAAAATAGAGGTCAGAAACCAGCAGTAAGAGGCAAAATAAAGGTCTGAATGAGTAGAAAGAGCCAGAATAAAGGTCTGAAATGAGTAGAAAGAGCCAGAATAAAGGACAGAAATGAGCAGAAAGCGGCAAAATACAGGAGAGAAACGAGCAGAAACAGGCAGTATAAAGATGAGAAACGAGCAGAAAGAAGCAAAATAAAGATCAGCAACGAGCAGATGAGGCAAAATACAGGAGGAAAACGAGCAGAAAGAAGCAGAATAAAGGTCAGAAACGAGCAAAAAGAGGCAGAATAAATGTCAGCAACAAGCAGAAAGAGGCAAGATATAGGTGAGAAACATGCAGAAAGAGGCAGAATAGAGGTCAGAAACGAGCAGCAAGAGGCACACTAAGGTCAGCAACGAGCAGAAAGAGGCGCAAAATAAAGGTCAGAAATGAGTAGAAAGGGGCAGAATGGAGATCAGAAACGAGTAGCATGAGGCAGAATGAAAGTGAGAAACTAGCAGAAAGATGCAGAATAAAGGCCAGGAGTGAGCAGAAAGAGGCAAAATGAAGGTGAGAAACAAGCAAAAAAGGCAGAATAGAGGTCAGAAACGAGCAGCAAGAGGCACACTAAGGTCAGCAACGAGCAGAAAGAGGCAGAATTAAGGTCAGAAACAAGCAGAAAGAGGCAAAATAATGGTCAGAAATGAGTAGAAAGGGGCAGAATGGAGGTCAGAAACAAGCAGCAAGAGGCAGAATGAAATGGAGAAACTAGCAGAAAGATGCAGAATAAAGGTAAGAAAAAAGCTGAAAGAGGCAAAATAAAGGTAAGAAACGAGCAGGAAGAGGCAGAATTAAGGTCAGAAACGAGCAGAAAGAGGCAAAATAAAGGTCAGCAATGAGTACAAAGGGGCAGAATGGAGGTCAGAAATGAGCAGCAAGAGGCAGAATGAAAGTGAGAAACTAGCAGAAAGATGCAGAATAAAGGTAAGAAAAAGGCAGAAAGAGGCAAAATAAAGGTGAGAAACTATCAAAAAGATGCTAAATAAAGTTAGAAACGAGCAGGAAGAGGCAAAATAAAGGCCAGCAACGAGCAGAAAGAGGCAAAATATAGGTGAGAAACGAGCAGAAAGAGGCAAAATAAAGGTCAGCAATGCAAAAAGAGTTAAAATAAAAGTAAGAAACGAGCAGAAAGAAGCTGAATAAAGGCCAGAAAAAGAGCAGAAAGAGGCAAAATAGAGGTCCGAAACGAGCAGCAAGAAGCAGAATAAGGTAAGCAACAAGCAGAAAGAGGCAAAATAAAGGCGAAAAACGAGCAGAAACAAGAAGAATAAAGGCAGCAACGATCAGAAAGAGGCAAAATAAAGGTGAAACACGATCGTTAAAGATGCAGAATAAAGGTCAGAAACTAGCAGAAAGAGGCAGAATAAAGGCAGCAACGAGCAGAAAGAGGCAAAATAAAGGTGAAAAACGAGCAGCAAGAGGCAGAATAGAGTTCAGAAACAAGCAGAAAGACGCAAAATAGAGGTCAGAAACAAGCAGCAAGAAGCAGAATAAGGTAAGCATCAAGAAAGAAGCAAAATAAATTTGAAACACAAGCAGAAACAAGCAGAATAAAGGTCAGAAACGAGCAGAAAGAGGCAGAATAAAGGTCCGTAACGAGCAGATAGAGGCAATATAAAAGTGAGGAACAATCATAAAGATGCAGAATAAAGGTCAGAAACAAGCAGAAAGAGGCAAATTAAAGGACAGCAATGACCAGAAAGAGGCAAAATGAATGTGAGAAACGAGCAGCATCAGGCAGAATAGAAGTCAGCAACGAGAAGAAAGAGGCAAAATAAAGGTGAGAAACGATCATAAAGATGCAGAATAAAGGTTAGAAACTAGCAGAAAGGGGCAGAATAAAGGCAGCAACGAGCAGAAAGAGGCTAAATAGAGGTGAGAAACGAGCAGGAAGAGGCAGAATAACGGTCAGAAACGAGCAGACAGAGGCAAAATAAAGGTCAGCAATGAGCAGAATGAGGCAGAATGGAGGTCAGAAATGAGCAGAAAGAGGCAGAATAAAAGTAGTCAGAAACGAGCAGAAAGAGGCAAAATAAAGGTGAGAAACGAGCAGAAAGAGTCCAAATAAATGTCAGCAACGAACAGAAAGAGGCAGAAAAAAAGGAGAAAGAAGCTGAATAAAGGTAAAAAAAGAGCAGAAAGAGGCAAAATTGAGGTACGAAACAAGCAGAAAGAAGAAGAAAAAGGCAAGCAACAAGCAGAAAGAGGCAAAATAAAGGTGAAAAACGAGCAGAAAGAAGCAGAATAAAGGTCAGAAACTAGCAGAAAGAGGCAGAATAAAGGTCAGCAACGAGCAGATAGAGGCAAGCTAAAGGTACAATCATAAAGATGCGGAATAAAGTTCAGAAAGAGGCAGATTAAAGGACAGCAATGAGCAGGAAGAGGCAAAATGAATGTGAGAAACCAGCAGCATGAGGCAGAATAGAAGTCAGCAACGAGCAGAAAGAGACAAGATAAAGGTGAGAAAAGAGCAGCCAGAGGCAGAATAAGGGTCAGAAACAAGCAGAAAGAGGCAGAATAAAGGTCAGGAACGAGCAGCAAGAGTCAGATTAAAAGTGAGAAACGAGAAGAAACAGGCAGAATAAAGGTCAGAAACGAGCATAAGAGGCAAAATAAAGGTCAGCAATGAGCAGACAAGCAGAATGGAGGTCAGAAACGAGCAAAAAGAGGCAGAATAAATGTCAGCAACAAGCAGAAAGAGGCAAGATATAGGTGAGAAACATGCAGAAAGAGGCAGAATAGAGGTCAGAAACGAGCAGCAAGAGGCACACTAAGGTCAGCAACGAGCAGAAAGAGGCGCAAAATAAAGGTCAGAAATGAGTAGAAAGGGGCAGAATGGAGATCAGAAACGAGTAGCATGAGGCAGAATGAAAGTGAGAAACTAGCAGAAAGATGCAGAATAAAGGCCAGGAGTGAGCAGAAAGAGGCAAAATGAAGGTGAGAAACAAGCAAAAAAGGCAGAATAGAGGTCAGAAACGAGCAGCAAGAGGCACACTAAGGTCAGCAACGAGCAGAAAGAGGCAGAATTAAGGTCAGAAACAAGCAGAAAGAGGCAAAATAATGGTCAGAAATGAGTAGAAAGGGGCAGAATGGAGGTCAGAAACAAGCAGCAAGAGGCAGAATGAAATGGAGAAACTAGCAGAAAGATGCAGAATAAAGGTAAGAAAAAAGCTGAAAGAGGCAAAATAAAGGTAAGAAACGAGCAGGAAGAGGCAGAATTAAGGTCAGAAACGAGCAGAAAGAGGCAAAATAAAGGTCAGCAATGAGTACAAAGGGGCAGAATGGAGGTCAGAAATGAGCAGCAAGAGGCAGAATGAAAGTGAGAAACTAGCAGAAAGATGCAGAATAAAGGTAAGAAAAAGGCAGAAAGAGGCAAAATAAAGGTGAGAAACTATCAAAAAGATGCTAAATAAAGTTAGAAACGAGCAGGAAGAGGCAAAATAAAGGCCAGCAACGAGCAGAAAGAGGCAAAATATAGGTGAGAAACGAGCAGAAAGAGGCAAAATAAAGGTCAGCAATGCAAAAAGAGTTAAAATAAAAGTAAGAAACGAGCAGAAAGAAGCTGAATAAAGGCCAGAAAAGAGCAGAAAGAGGCAAAATAGAGGTCCGAAACGAGCAGCAAGAAGCAGAATAAGGTAAGCAACAAGCAGAAAGAGGCAAAATAAAGGCGAAAAACGAGCAGAAACAAGAAGAATGAAGGCAGCAACGATCAGAAAGAGGCAAAATAAAGGTGAAACACGATCGTTAAAGATGCAGAATAAAGGTCAGAAACTAGCAGAAAGAGGCAGAATAAAGGCAGCAACGAGCAGAAAGAGGCAAAATAAAGGTGAAAACGAGCAGCAAGAGGCAGAATAGAGTTCAGAAACAAGCAGAAAGACGCAAAATAGAGGTCAGAAACAAGCAGCAAGAAGCAGAATAAGGTAAGCATCAAGAAAGAAGCAAAATAAATTTGAAACACAAGCAGAAACAAGCAGAATAAAGGTCAGAAACGAGCAGAAAGAGGCAGAATAAAGGTCCGTAACGAGCAGATAGAGGCAATATAAAAGTGAGGAACAATCATAAAGATGCAGAATAAAGGTCAGAAACAAGCAGAAAGAGGCAAATTAAAGGACAGCAATGACCAGAAAGAGGCAAAATGAATGTGAGAAACGAGCAGCATCAGGCAGAATAGAAGTCAGCAACGAGAAGAAAGAGGCAAAATAAAGGTGAGAAACGATCATAAAGATGCAGAATAAAGGTTAGAAACTAGCAGAAAGGGGCAGAATAAAGGCAGCAACGAGCAGAAAGAGGCTAAATAGAGGTGAGAAACGAGCAGGAAGAGGCAGAATAACGGTCAGAAACGAGCAGACAGAGGCAAAATAAAGGTCAGCAATGAGCAGAATGAGGCAGAATGGAGGTCAGAAATGAGCAGAAAGAGGCAGAATAAAAGTAGTCAGAAACGAGCAGAAAGAGGCAAAATAAAGGTGAGAAACGAGCAGAAAGAGTCCAAATAAATGTCAGCAACGAACAGAAAGAGGCAGAAAAAAAGGAGAAAGAAGCTGAATAAAGGTAAAAAAGAGCAGAAAGAGGCAAAATTGAGGTACGAAACAAGCAGAAAGAAGAAGAAAAAGGCAAGCAACAAGCAGAAAGAGGCAAAATAAAGGTGAAAACGAGCAGAAAGAAGCAGAATAAAGGTCAGAAACTAGCAGAAAGAGGCAGAATAAAGGTCAGCAACGAGCAGATAGAGGCAAGCTAAAGGTACAATCATAAAGATGCGGAATAAAGTTCAGAAAGAGGCAGATTAAAGGACAGCAATGAGCAGGAAGAGGCAAAATGAATGTGAGAAACCAGCAGCATGAGGCAGAATAGAAGTCAGCAACGAGCAGAAAGAGACAAGATAAAGGTGAGAAAAGAGCAGCCAGAGGCAGAATAAGGGTCAGAAACAAGCAGAAAGAGGCAGAATAAAGGTCAGGAACGAGCAGCAAGAGTCAGATTAAAAGTGAGAAACGAGAAGAAACAGGCAGAATAAAGGTCAGAAACGAGCATAAGAGGCAAAATAAAGGTCAGCAATGAGCAGACAAGCAGAATGGAGGTCAGAAACGAGCAGAAAGAGGCAGAATAAAAGTGATCAGAAACAAGCAGAAAGAGGCAAAATAAAGGTGAGAAACGAGCGGAAAGAGTAAAAATAAAGGTCAGCAACGAGCAGAAAGAGGCAGAAAAAAGGTGAGGAATCAGGCAGAAAGAAGCTGAATAAAGGTTAGAAAAGTGCAGAAAATAGAGGTTCGAAATGAGCAGCAAGAAGCAGAATAAAGGTAAGAAACGAGCAGCAAGAGGTAGAAAAAAGGTAAGCAACAAGCAGAAAAAGGCAAAATAAAGGTGAGAAAAAAGCAGAAAGAGGCTAAGTAAAGGTGAGAAACGATCATAAAGATGCAGAATAAAGGTTAGAAATGAGGAGAAAGAGGCAAAATAAAGGTGAGAAATGAGCAGCAAGAGGCAGAATAGAGGTCAGAAACGAGCAGCAAAAAGCACAATGGAGGTCATCAATGAGCAGAAAGAGGCAATAAAGGTGGGAAGCGAGCTGAAAGAGGCAGAATAAATGTCAGCAGCAAGCAGAAAGAGGCAGAATAAAGGTCAGCAACGAGCAGATAGAGGCAATAGAAAGATGAGAAACAATCATAAAGATGCAGAATAAAGGTCAGAAACTAGCAGAAAGCGGCAGATTAAAGAACAGCAATGAGTAGAAAGAGGCAAAATGAATGTGAGAAACGAGCGGCATCGGGCAGAATAGAAGTCAGCAAAGAGCAGAAAGACGCAGAATAGAGGTCAGAAACGAGCAGCAAGAAGCAGAATAGAGGTGAGAAACGAGCAGCAAGAAGCACAATAGAGGTCAGCAATGAGCAGAAAGAGGCAAGATAAAGGTGAGAAATGAATAAAGGTCAGCAACAAGCAGAAAGAGGCTAAATAGAGGTGAGAAACGAGCAGAAAGAGGCAGAATAAAGGTCAGAAATTAGCAGAAAGAGTCCAAATAAAGCTGAGAATCGAGCAGAAAGAGTCAAAATAAAGGTCAGCAATGAACAGAAAGAGGCAGAAAAAAGGTGAGTAGTCAAGCAGAAAAAAGCTGAATAAAGGTCAGAAAAGAGCAGCAAGAGGCCAAATAGAGGTCCGAAACAAGCAGCAAGAAGCAGAATAAAGGTAAGCAACACGCAGAAAGAGGCAAAATAAAGGTGAAAAACAAGCGGAATAAAGGTCAGAAACTAGCAGAAAGAGGCAGATTATAGGTTAGCAACGAGCAGAAAGAGGCAAAATGAATGTGAGAAACGAGCAGGAAGAGGCAGAATAGAAGTCAGCAAGGAGCAGGAAAAGGCAAGATAAAGGTGAGAAAAGAGCAGAAAGAGGCAAAATACAGGTGAGAAATGAGCAGAAAGAGGCAGAATAAAGGTCAGAAACTAGCAGAAAGGGGCAGGATAAAGGTCAGTAATGAGCAGAAAGAGTCAGAATGGAGGCCAGAAACGAGCAGCAAGAGTCAGATTAAAAGTGAGAAACGAGCCAAAAGAGGCAGAATAAAGGTAAGAAAAAAGCAGAAAGAGGCAAAATAAAGGTGAGAAATGATCATAAAGATGCAGCATAAAGGTTAGAATCGAGAAGAAAGAGGCAGAATAAAGGCAGCAACGAGCAGAAAGAGGCAAAATAAAGGTGAGAAACGAGCAGCAAGAGGCAGAATAGAAGTCAGAAACAAGCAGAACGAGGCAGACTAGAGGTCAGCAACGAGCAGAAAGAGGCAGAAAAAAGGTGAGGAATCCAACAGAAAGAAGCTGAATAAAGGTCAGAAAAGAGCAAAAAGAGGCAAAATAGAGGTCAAAAATGAGCAGCAAGAAGCAGAATAAAGGCAAGAAACGAGCAACAAGAGGTAGATAAAAGGTAAGCAACAAGCAGAAAGAGGCAAAATAAAGGAGAGAAACTATCATAAAGATGCAGAATAAAGGTTAGAAACGATCAGAAAGTGGCAGAATAAAGGCAGCAACGAGCAGAAAGAGGCAAAATAAAGGTGAAAAACGAGAAGCAAGAGGGGGAATAGAGGTCAGAAATAAGCAGAAAGAGGCAGAATAGAGGTAAGAAACGAGCAGCAAGAAGCACAATAGAGGTCAGCAAGGACCAGAAAGAGGCACGATAAAGGTGAGAAACGAGCAGAAAGATGCAGAATAAAGGTCAGCAACATGCAGAAAGAGGCAAAATAGAGGTGAGAAATGAGCAGAAAGAGGCAGAATAAAGGTCAGAAACTAGCAGAAAGGGGCAGGATAAAGGTCAGTAATGAGCAGAAAGATTCAGAATGGAGGCCAGAAACGAGCAGCAAGAGTCAGATTAAAAGTGAGAAATGAGCCAAAAGAGGCCAAATAAAGGTAAGAAAAAAGTAGAAAGAGGCAAAATAAAGGTGAGAAACGATCATAAAGATGCAGCATAAAGGTTAGAATCGAGCAGAAAGAGGCAGAATAAAGGTAAGAAAAAAGAAAGAGGCAAAATAAAGGTGAGACACGATCATAAAGATGCAGCATAAAGGTCAGAAACTAGCAGAAAGAGGCATATTATAGGATAGCAACGAGCAGAAAGAGGCAAAATGAATGTGAGAAACGAGCAGCATGAGGAAGAATAGAAGTCAGCAACGAGCAGAAAGAGGCAGAAAAAGGAGAGGAATCATACAGAAAGAAGCTGAATAAAGGTCAGAAAAGAGCAGAAAGAGGCAAAACAGAGGTCTAAAATGAGCAGCAAGAAGCAGAATAAAGGCAAGAAATGAGCAACAAGAGGTAGATAAAAGGTAAGCAACAAGCAGAAAGAGGCAAAATAAAGATGAGAAACTATCATAAAGATGCAGAATAAAGGTTAGAAACGATCAGAAAGTGGCAGAATAAAGGCAGCAACGAGCAGAAAGAGGCAAAATAAAGGTGAAAAACGAGCAGCAAAAGGCGGAATAGAGGACAGAAATAAGCAGAAAGAGGCAGAATAGAGGTAAGAAACGAGCAGCAAGAAGCACAATAGAGGTCAGCAAGGACCAGAAAGAGGCACGATAAAGGTGAGAAACGAGCAGAAAGATGCAGAATAAAGGTCAGCAACATGCAGAAAGAGGCAAAATAGAGGTGAGAAACGAGCAGAAAGAGGCAGAATAAAGGTCAGAAATGAGCAGAAAGAAGCAAAATAAAGGTCAGCAATGAGCAGAATGAGGCAGAATGGAGGTCAGAAACGAGCAGAAAGAGGCAGAATAAAAGTAGTCAGAAACTAGCAGAAATAGGAGGAATAAAAGTAGTCAGAAACTAGCAAAATAAAGGTGAGAAACGAGCAGAAAGAGTCAAAATAAATTTCAGCAATGAACAGAAAGAGGCAGAAAAAAGGTGAGGAATGAAGTAGAAAGAAGCTGAATAGAGGTCAGAAAAGAGCATAAAGAGGCCAAATAGAGGTCTGAAACGAGCAGCAAGAAGCAGAATAAAGGTAAGCAACAAGCAGAAAGAGGCAAAATAAAGGTGAAAAACGAGCAGAAAGAAGCAGAATAAAGGTCAGAAACTAGCAGAAAGAGGCAGAATAAAGGTCAGCAACGAGCAGATAGAGGCAAGATAAAGGTCAGAAACAATCATAAAGATGCAGAATAAAGTTCAGAAACAAGCAGAAAGAGGCAGATTAAAGGACAGCAATAAGCAGGAAGAGGCAAAATGAATGTGAGAAACCAGCAGCATGAGGCAGAATAGAAGTCAGCAACGAGCAGAAAGAGACAAGATAAAGGTCAGAAACGAGCAGCAAGAGTCAGATTAAAAGTGAGAAACGAGCAGAAAGAGCCAGAATAAAGGTCAGAAACGAGCAGCAAGAGTCAGATTAAAAGTGAGAAACGAGCAGAAAGAGGCAGAATAAAGGTAAGAAAAAAGCAGGAAGAGGCTAAATAAAGGTGAGAAACGATCAGAAAGATGCAGAATAAAGGTTAGAAATGAGGAGAAAGAGGCAGAATAAAGGCAGCAACGAGCAGAAAGAGGCAAAATAAAGATGAGAAACGAGCAGCAAGAGGCAGAATAGAAGTCAGAAACAAGCAGAAAGAGGCAGAATAGAGGTCAGAAACGAGCAGCAAAAAGCACAATGGAGGTCAGCAATGAGCAGAAAGAGGCAAAATAAATGTGAAAAACGAGCAGAAAGAAGCAGAATAAAAGTGAGAAATGAGCAGAAAGAGGCAGAATAAAGGTAAGAAAAAAGAAAGAGGCAAAATAAAGGTGAGACACGATCATAAAGATGCAGCATAAAGGTCAGAAACTAGCAGAAAGAGGCATATTATAGGATAGCAACGAGCAGAAAGAGGCAAAATGAATGTGAGAAACGAGCAGCATGAGGAAGAATAGAAGTCAGCAACGAGCAGAAAGAGGCAGAAAAAGGAGAGGAATCATACAGAAAGAAGCTGAATAAAGGTCAGAAAAGAGCAGAAAGAGGCAAAACAGAGGTCTAAAATGAGCAGCAAGAAGCAGAATAAAGGCAAGAAATGAGCAACAAGAGGTAGATAAAAGGTAAGCAACAAGCAGAAAGAGGCAAAATAAAGATGAGAAACTATCATAAAGATGCAGAATAAAGGTTAGAAACGATCAGAAAGTGGCAGAATAAAGGCAGCAACGAGCAGAAAGAGGCAAAATAAAGGTGAAAAACGAGCAGCAAAAGGCGGAATAGAGGACAGAAATAAGCAGAAAGAGGCAGAATAGAGGTAAGAAACGAGCAGCAAGAAGCACAATAGAGGTCAGCAAGGACCAGAAAGAGGCACGATAAAGGTGAGAAACGAGCAGAAAGATGCAGAATAAAGGTCAGCAACATGCAGAAAGAGGCAAAATAGAGGTGAGAAACGAGCAGAAAGAGGCAGAATAAAGGTCAGAAATGAGCAGAAAGAAGCAAAATAAAGGTCAGCAATGAGCAGAATGAGGCAGAATGGAGGTCAGAAACGAGCAGAAAGAGGCAGAATAAAAGTAGTCAGAAACTAGCAGAAATAGGAGGAATAAAAGTAGTCAGAAACTAGCAAAATAAAGGTGAGAAACGAGCAGAAAGAGTCAAAATAAATTTCAGCAATGAACAGAAAGAGGCAGAAAAAAGGTGAGGAATGAAGTAGAAAGAAGCTGAATAGAGGTCAGAAAAGAGCATAAAGAGGCCAAATAGAGGTCTGAAACGAGCAGCAAGAAGCAGAATAAAGGTAAGCAACAAGCAGAAAGAGGCAAAATAAAGGTGAAAAACGAGCAGAAAGAAGCAGAATAAAGGTCAGAAACTAGCAGAAAGAGGCAGAATAAAGGTCAGCAACGAGCAGATAGAGGCAAGATAAAGGTCAGAAACAATCATAAAGATGCAGAATAAAGTTCAGAAACAAGCAGAAAGAGGCAGATTAAAGGACAGCAATAAGCAGGAAGAGGCAAAATGAATGTGAGAAACCAGCAGCATGAGGCAGAATAGAAGTCAGCAACGAGCAGAAAGAGACAAGATAAAGGTCAGAAACGAGCAGCAAGAGTCAGATTAAAAGTGAGAAACGAGCAGAAAGAGCCAGAATAAAGGTCAGAAACGAGCAGCAAGAGTCAGATTAAAAGTGAGAAACGAGCAGAAAGAGGCAGAATAAAGGTAAGAAAAAAGCAGGAAGAGGCTAAATAAAGGTGAGAAACGATCAGAAAGATGCAGAATAAAGGTTAGAAATGAGGAGAAAGAGGCAGAATAAAGGCAGCAACGAGCAGAAAGAGGCAAAATAAAGATGAGAAACGAGCAGCAAGAGGCAGAATAGAAGTCAGAAACAAGCAGAAAGAGGCAGAATAGAGGTCAGAAACGAGCAGCAAAAAGCACAATGGAGGTCAGCAATGAGCAGAAAGAGGCAAAATAAATGTGAAAAACGAGCAGAAAGAAGCAGAATAAAAGTGAGAAATGAGCAGAAAGAGGCAGAATAAAGGTAAGAAAAAAGCAGATAGAGGCAATATAAAGGTGAGAAACGATCATAAAGATGCAGAATAAATGTTAGAAATGAGCAGAAAGAAGCAGAATAAAGGCAGCAACGAGCAGAAAGAGGCAAAATAAAGGTGAGAAACAAGCAGCAAGAGGCAGAATAAAAGTCAGCAACATGCAGAAAGAGGCAAAATAAAGGTCAGCAATGAGCAGAATGATGCAGAATGGAGGTCAGAAACGAGAGGAACGAGGCAGAATAAAAGTAGTCAGAAACGAGCAGAAAGAGTAAGAATAAAAGTAGTCAGAAACGAGCAGAAAGAGTAAAAAAAAAAGGTCAGCAGCAAACAGAAAGAGGTAGAAAAAGGTGAGGAATGAAGTAGGAAGAAGCTGAATAAAGGTCAGAAAAGAGCAGAAAGAGGCCAAATAGAGGTCAGAAACGAGCAGCAAGAAGCAGAATAAAGGTAAGCACCAAGAAGAAAGAGGCAAAATAAAGGTATAAAACGAGCAGAAAGATGCAGAATAAAGGTCACAAACTAGCAGATAGAAGCAAGATAATGGTGAGAAACAATCATAAAGATGCACAATAAAGGTCAGAAACGAGCAGTAAGAGGCAGATTAAAGGACAGCAATGAGCAGGAAGATGCAAAATGAATGTGAGAAACGAGCAGCATGAGGCAGAATAGATATCAGCAACGAGCAGAAAGTCAAGATAAAGGTGAGAGAAGAGCAGAAAGAGGCAGAATAACTGTCAGCAACGAGCAGATAGAGGCAAGATAAAGGTCAGAAACAATCATAAAGATGCAGAATAAAGTTCAGAAACGAGCAGAAAGAGGCAGATTAAAGGACAGCAAAGAGCAGGAAGAGGCAAAATGAATGTGAGAAACGAGCTGCATGAGGCAGAATAGAAGTCAGCAACAAGCAGAAAGAGGCAGGATAAAGGTGAGAAAAGAGCAGCAAGAGGCAGAATAAGGGTCAGAAACAAGCAGAAAGAGGCAGACTAAAGGTCAGGAACAAGCAGAAAGAGGTAAAATAGAGGTGAGAAATGAGCAAAAAGAGGCAGAATAGAGGTCAGAAACGCGCAGCAAGAGTCAGATTAAAAGTGAGAAACGAGCAGAAAGAGGCAGAATAAAGGTAAGAAAAAAGCAGAAAGAGGCTAAGTAAAGGCGATAAACGATCATAAAGATGCAGAATAAAGGTTAGAAATGAGGAGAAAGAGGCAGAATAACGGCAGCAACGAGCAGAAAGAGGAAAAATAAAGGTGAGAAATGAACAGCAAGAGGCAGAATAGAGGTCAGAAACAAGCAGAAAGAGGCAGAATAGAGGTCAGAAACGAGCAGCAAAAAACACAATGGAGGTCAGCAATGAGCTGAAAGAGGCAATAAAGGTGATAAACGAGCTAAAAGAGCCAGAATACAGGTCAGCAAAAAGCAGAAAGAGGCAAAATAGAGGTGAGAAATTAGCAGAAAGAGGCAGAATAAAGGTCAGAAACGAGCAGAAAGAGGCAGAATAAAGGTCAGCAGCGAGCAGATAGAGGCAATAGAAAGGTGAGAAACAATCATAAAGATGCAGAATAAAGGTCAGCAATGAGCAGAAAGAGGCAGATTAAAGGACAGCAACGAGCAGAAAGAGGCAAAATGAATGTGAGAAACGAGCGGCATCAGGCAGAATAGAAGTCAGCAAAGAGCAGGAAGACGCAGGATAGAGGTCAGAAACGAGCAGCAAGAAGCAGAATAGAGGTCAGAAACAAGCAGCAAGAAGTACAATAGAGGTCAGCAATGAGCAGAAAGAGGCAATAAAGGTGAGAAACAAGCTGAAAGAGGCAGAATAAAGGTCAGCAACAAGCAGAAAGAGGCAAAATAGAGGTGAGAAACAAGCAGAAACAGGCAGAATAATGGTCAGAAACGAGCAAAAGAGGCAAAATAAAGGCCAGCAATGAGCAGACAGGCAGAATGGAGGTCAGAAACGAGCAGGAAGAGGCAGAATAAAAGTGATCAGAAACAAGCAGAAAGAGGAAAAATAAAGATGAGAAACGAGCAGAAAGAGTAAAAATAAAGGTCAGCAACGAGCAGAAAGAGGCAGAAAAAGGGTGAGGAATCAAGCAGAAAGAAGCTAAATAAAGGTTAGAAAAGTACAGAAAGAGGCAAAATAGAGGTCCGAAATGAGCAGCAAGAAGCAGAATAAAGGTAAGAATCGAGCAACAAGAGTCAGATTAAAAGTGAGAAACGAGCAGAAAGAGGCAGAATAAAGGTAAGAAAAAAGCAGAAAGAGGCTAAGTAAAGGTGAGAAACGATCATAAAGATGCAGAATAAAGGTTAGAAATGAGGAGAAAGAGGCAGAATAACGGCAGCAACGAGCAGAAAGAGGCAAAATAAAGGTGAGAAATGAGCAGCAAGAGGGCAGAATAGAGGTCAGAAACAAGCAGAAAGAGGCAGAATAGAGGTCAGAAACGAGCAGCAAAAAGCACGGTCTAGGTCCACTCTCTCCCCACTGCTCCGCTGTGCCGTCTCTTGCCTCCAGACCCCGACCTCCTCCTTGGGAGGTTCGAGGCTGCTGCCCGCTCCTGCGCCTGCTGCCCGCTCCAACTGGAACCAGACTGCCTCCAACCACTGTAACCTTTCTCAGCCACTTTTTTTCTTAATTTTTTCCCTGTTGTGCCACTGTTATTGTGCCCATCTGTGTCTTGCTCTAATTCCACCACTGTTTTTATTTTCTCGTGCCTGCCTGTTCCTTTTGCCTTTCGCCGCTGCTGCCCCTGCGGCCCCTCCCCCCCGGAATTCCCCCCCCGGAATTTCCCCTCCGGAATTTCCCCCCGGAATTCCCCTGCTCCCGCCTCCCAGCCTCTCCTCCCTCCCACCTCCCCTACTTAATGGCAGCAGCGAGGAAGCACGCAGCGGGCGCGCCACCGGTGCGCCGAAGTCGTGCCAAAGGCAAGCCCGTCTGCGCCCGTCCGCGACCCGACCGCGGCAGCGCCAGGAACCCTGGACCTCCCACTACCCATCGCTACGACACCACCACCCTCCTCGCACTCAACCCTGGAAGACTTAGAGAATGCCAACAGGCCTCGCCGAACACGACCCACGGCCAGTTCTCCTGCCTCCACTGCTGCCAGACCCTCACCGCCACCCCGGCCTCCAACACCGCCTACGCCAGCACCGGCGACACCCTAAAATGCATCCTCCTCAACGTACGCTCCGTACACAAACACGCCATGGAAATCTGGAACCTACTCGACTCTCTTTTGCCCGACATCGCCTTCTTCACAGAGATCTGGACCAACGCATCCTCCGCCCCCGACATCAGCACCGCCATCCCAGACGGATACAAGATCCAGAGGAAAGACCGCCCCAACCACCCAGGAGGGGGCCTCGCCATCGCCCACAAGAGCACCCTCCGCCTTACCACCTCCAGCGAAACCTTCCCCTCCGCCGAACACCTGCACTTCAAGATCCAGACCACCCCCAAAGCCACACTCCGAGGAACCCTCGTCTACAGACCCCCCGGCCCCCGAACACCCTTCGCCGCCACCATCACCGACTTCATCGCACCCCACGCGATCGCCTCAACAAACTACATACTCATTGGAGACCTGAACTTCCACCTCGACAATCCCAGCGACCCCAACTCCACTATCCTTTGTGACAACCTCGCCAGCATCGGACTTAAACAACTCGTCAACACACCGACCCACAGAGCAGGACACACCCTCGACCCCATCTTCGTGGCAGGAAACAGCGTCCATTTCAGCCACACAACGCAGCCGCCATGGACCAACCACCACTGCGTACACTTCGCCATCAACAAACCCAAGGCACCCAAACCAGCCCCACGCCCACCACGAAGGAACTGGAGCAAGGTTACTGACGAGCAACTTAACTCCACCCTCAACCGAGACAACCACACCTGGGCACCCGACGCAAACAGCGCAAACGACGCAGCCAGAGAACTCCACACCTGGATCTCCAACTGCGCAGATGAGCTCGCCCCGCTACGCAACCCCGACAGACAACGCCCCAGGAAAGCCGCCTGGTTCACAACCGCTCTCCAAGAAGCCAGACGCACCTGCAGACGCCTGGAGAACTGGAGAAACACCAAGA
Organism: Calotriton arnoldi; assembly: GCA_963921515.1. NCBI lineage: Eukaryota > Metazoa > Chordata > Amphibia > Caudata > Salamandridae > Calotriton > Calotriton arnoldi. The sequence continues at coordinate 2,805,513 of CAWUFW010000568.1, forward strand.
CAACCGAAAACCACACCACCTACAAGGACGCCATGACGGACTACCACAACCAGATCAGAGCCACCAAAAGGAACTTCATCCACAACAAAATCCTGGCCAACTCCACCAACTCCAAGGAACTTTTCAGTGTCATTCAAGAATTCACCAACCCACGCAGCGAAGCCACAGACATCACCCCATCCCAAGACCTCTGCGACAAGCTTGGAACCTATTTCCACCTCAAGATCAAAACCCTCACGACAACTTCATCGACCATCCACCAGGCGCCACAGACGGCCCCCCAGAAACACCAGCCAGCCCACCATCTCCAACTGGACACTGATCACGGCCGAAGACACCGCCTCGACCATGAAAAGCATCCACTCGGGGCCCCCACCGACCCCTGCCCCCTCACATCTACCACAGAGCCGTCGCCGCCATCGCACCCGAACTGCAACGCACCATCAACATCACCTTCAAAACAGGCACCTTCCCAGATGACTGGAAGCGCGCAGAAGTCATACCCCTGCTCAAGAAGCCCACAGCTGACCCCACCGACCTCAAGAACTATCGGCCCATCTCGCTCCTCCCCTTCGCAGCCAAAGTTGCAGAGAAAACAGTCAACAGGAAACTGACACAATTCATTGAAGAGAACGCCGTCCTCTACCCATCCCAATCCGGATTCCGAAGCAACCACAGCACAGAGACCGCCCTACTCGCCGCCACAGACGACATCCGCACCCTCCTGGACCAAGGCCACTCCGCAGCCCTCATCCTACTCGACCTATCAGCGGCCTTCGACACCGTCTCCCATCGCACACTAGTCGTCAGACTACACGACGCAGGCATACAAGGAACAGCCCTGGACTGGATCCGATCCTTCCTCACCGGAAGAAGCCAAAGGATCAGACTCCCACCCTTCCTCTCTGACCCCATGAAAATCACCTGCGGAGTCCCACAGGGTTCATCACTGAGCCCCACCCTCTTCAACATTTACATGGCCCCCTCGCAGCCATCGTCCGACAACACGGCCTCAACATCGTATCCTATGCCGATGACACCCAGCTCATCCTCTCCTCACCAAAGACCCCACCACTGCCAAACTCAACTTCCAGAAAGGAATGCAAGACGTTGCAGTCTGGATGACCAACAGCTGCCTGAAGCTCAACGCCGAGAAGACAGAAGTCCTCGTCCTCAGTACCACCCCTTCTGCATGGGACAGCACCTGGTGGCCGACCGCCTCGGAAGCCCACCTACCCCCTCAGACCACGCCAAGAACCTCGGCATCGTACTCGACTCATCACTCTCCATGAACCGACAGGTCAACGCCGTCACCTCCAGCTGCTTCAACACCCTCCGCATCCTCCGGAAGACCTTCAAGTGGATCCCCCCTGAGTCAAGGAAGACAGTCACCCACGCACTCATCACCAGCAGACTGGACTATGGAAACGCACTCTACGCCGGCATCAACAAGTCCCTACTCTGCAAACTCCAGACACTACAGAACACCGCCGCCAGACTCGTCCTCGGCATCCCCCAACACGAACACATCAGCCAACACCTACGAAGTCTCCACTGGCTCCCCGTGGAGAAAAGAGTCACTTTCAAAATCCTCACTCACGCCTACAAATGCCTACACAACAACTGACCCAAATACCTCAACGACAGAATCAACTTCCACGTACCCAAAAGAAACCTCCGATCTTCCAACCTCGCACTGGCCGAAACCCCGCGCATCCACAGAGCCAGAGCAGGTGGAAGATCCTTCTCTCACATTGCAGCCAAGACCTGGAACGAGCTACCGGCAGACATCAGACGCGCCCCCTCCCTGAACACCTTCAGGAAGACCCTCAAGACCTGGCTCTTCTGCTAAACAGATCTGCGGACCCCCCCCCCCTCAGCGCCTTGAGACCCTCACGGGTGAGTAGCATGCTTACAATTCCCTGATTGATTGATTGAGGTCAGCAATGAGCAGAAAGAGGCAATAAAGGTGAGAAACGAGCTGAAAGAGGCAGAATAAAGGTCAGCAACAAGCAGAAAGAGGCAAAATAGAGATGAGAAACGAGCTGAAAGAGGCAGCATAAAGGTGAGAAACGAGCAGAAGAGGCAAAATAAAGGTCAGCAATGAGCAGACAGAGGCAGAATGGAGGTCAGAAATGAGCAGAAAGAGGCAGAATAAAAGTGATCAGAAACAAGCAGAAAGAGGCAAAATAAAAGTGAGAAACGAGCAGAAAGAGTAAAAAAAAAAAGTGCCAGCAACGAGTGGAAAGAGGCAGAAAAAAGGTGAGGAATCAAGCAGAAAGAAGCTGAATAAACGTTAGAAAAGAGCAACAAGAGGTAGAAAAAAGGTAAGCAACAAGCAGAAAGATAAAATAAAGATGAGAAAGTATCATAAAGAAGCAGAATAAAGGTGAGAAACGAGCAGCAACAGGCAGAATAGAGGTCAGAAACAAGCAGAAAGAGGCAGAAATAGATGTCAGAAACGAGCAGCAAGAAGCACAATAGAGGTCAGCAATGAGCAGAAAGAGGCAAAATAAAGGAGAGAAATGAGCAGAAAGAGGCAGAATAAAGGTCAGCAACAAGCAGAAAGAGGCAAAATATAGGTGAGAAACAAGCAGAAAGCAGCACAATAGAGGTCAGCAATGAGCAGAAAGAGGCAAAATAAAGGCGAAAAACGAGCAGAAAGAAGCAGAATAAAAGTGAGAAATGAGCAGGAAGAGGCAGAATAAAGGTAAGAATAAAAGCAGAAAGAGGAAAAATAAAGGTGAGAAACAATCATAAAGATGCAAAAAAAAGGTTAGAAACAAGCAGAAAGAGGCAAAATAGAGGTTAGAACCGAGCAGAAAGAGGCAGAATAAAGGTCAGAAATGAGAAGAAAGAGGCAAAATAAGGTCAGCAACGAGCAGAAAGCGGCAGAATGGAGGCCAGAAACGAGCAGCAAGAGGCAGAATAAAAGTGAAAAACGAGCAGAAAGAGGCAGAATAAACGTAAGAAAAAAGCAGAAAGAGGCAAAATAAAGGTTAAAAACGAGCAGGAAGAAGCAGAATACTAGTCAGAAACTAGCAGAAAGAGGCAGAATAAAAGTCAGCAACGAGGAGAAAAAGGCAAGATAAAGGTGAGAAACAATCAAAAAGATGCAGAATACAGGTCAGAAATAAACAGGAAGAGGCAAAAAGAAGGTGAGAATCGAGCAGCATGAGGCAAAATAGAAGTCAGAAACAAGCAGAAAGAGGCAGAACAGAGGTCAGAAACAAGCCGCAAGAGGCACAATAGAGGTCAGCAACGAGCAGAAAGAGTCAAGAAAAAGGTGAGAAACGAGCAAAAAGAGGCAGAATAAGGGTCAGAAACGAGCAGAAAGAGGCAGAATAAAGGTCAGCGACAAGCAGAAAGAGGCAAAATAGAGGTGAGAAACTAGCAGAAAGAGGCAGAACAAAGGTCAGAAATGAGCAGAAAGAGGCAAAATAAAGGTCAGCAATGAGCAGAAAGAGGCAGAATGGAGGTCAAAAACGAGCAGCAAGGGGCAGAATAAAAGTGAGAAATGAGCAGAAAGGCAGAATAAAGGTAAGAAAAAAGCAGAAAGAGGAAAAATAAAGGAGAGGAACGATCATAAAGATGCAGAATATAGGTTAGAAAGTAGCAGAAAGAGGCAGAATAAAGGCCAGCAACGAGCAGAAAGAGGCAAAATAAAGGTGAGAAATGAGCAGCAATAGGCAGAATAGAGGTGAGAAACCAGCAGAAAGAGGCAGAATAGGGGTCAGAAATGAGCAGCAAGAAGGACAATAGAGGTCAGCAATGAGCAGAAAGAGGCAAGATAAAGGAGAGGAACGAGCAGAAAGAGGCAGAATAAAGGTCAGCAACAAGCAGAAAGAGGCAAAATAAAGGTGAGATACAAGCAGAAAAAGGTAGAATAAAGGTTAGAAACGAGCAGAAAGAGGCAGAATGGAGGTCAGAAAAGAGCAGAAATGGCCGTACCTCGGTGCCCAGAGGTTGTCAGAATTTTTGGCTTGGTCTCTCAAATTTGCAAGCTTCTCAGCTTGTGTGGCCTTGTGGCTGTAACAGGGAGTCAGTCAACTGACTCTTGGAGTCACCTCTTTGTCTGGGGTTTGTAGACAACTTTTCCATTAGTGGGGAACTGCTGCACAGTCCTTTCTTTGGTAGTCCAAGGTGTAGCAGGTGCAGTCCAGTCCCTGGTGCAGCCTCTCTTTGCTGGGTCCAGAGAACAGCAGGGCGGTCTTTCTTCAGTCCTCTCTGCAGTACAAATATAATATATTATCTGAGGTGGAGTGCTACGTTTATGCCCACTATGAGCCTATGGGGATGAAGCAGCTAACTAGCCAATGGGCTACCAGGTCTCCTCCTGCCTGATGAAGCCCACTCCCAACATGGGAGAACCCTTCTTTCAGTGTGTGGAGCACCCTAGCACAGCCCAGAGGTATGGCTACCTAGGGGCTACATGCCCCTTGAAAAAATAGTTTGATAATGGCTTCTCCCTCTCTGCCAGAGATGCCAGCATGCCTGCTAAAACAAAAGAGCAGTCTTTCCCATGTGTGACTACAAGTTGCCCTTCAAAGGCGGCTTCCCCTTTGAAGCTCGCATTTTAGGCTCACACCTACTCTGGCCATTCTGGCAGGAGGAAGTCACATCTTTTAAGTCAGCAGGTCTTTTGTTCCTTTTTCTAAGAGTCATTCTCAGGTATCGCCAGGAGGGCAGAAGGCTGTCTCGAGGATAGCAGCTTGTGTACAAACATAAACGGCTACTGGAAAGCTTTGGGCAACAAAGTGGCTACTTTTGTGCAAATGTTATGTTAAATTCTACTTGAGCAACAAGTTAGTTTAATGCAATGGTTCATTCGATACCTGAAAAAGTATCGTATCTAGTAGTTCCATTTGGACGGTAGCACTGGTGAGTTGTTAGAGTGTAACCCCATACTCGCCAATAGGCTAATAGCCATTCCACAGTAAAAATGGAAATGTGGGGTTTTTACTGTCAGGACATGTAAAGTCAATAAAACACATTCCCTTCTTTTTTAATATAATACACCCTACCTTTGGGAATAGGCAGTTTGGACTTTGCCACTGGATTAAATGTCAAAGTTGAGTTAACAGTTTAAAAATGCTCTGCCAGCCTGCAGTGGTGGACGGGGAGTCATTCTTTGCTTCGTCACACGCTTGGTGGCATAATAAGTTTGGTGGTCCACAGCGGACAATTAACTTATAGGCACTAGGTACTTATGAGTATGTAACTTATGCTAATTGTGAGTAAACCTATTAGACATACACATTTAAAGTGTATGGGCACTGGCACTGAGGTTTGCTTGGCAGGACTTAGTGCACCTTCAGAGTAAAAAAAAACCTGCAGCATCAGTCCCTACGTTTTGGGGTGATCATGTAAATGCTTTGGCTGAGCTGTGTCTTTTAAACTAGGTTTGCAATGAATAAGTCTTTTTTCACTAACTGGTGGACTGGCCCTGAACTCTTCTGTCCTAGAAATTCCAATGCGCTCTTCACCGCTCCCGTGTGATCTGCATGCAAATAACAAGCAAGGGACACTTGGGACTTGTACTGCTCAATATTGATGTACTAAACACAAGAGCTATTTGTGAGTGCTGGTACTTTTACAGGAGTAATGTTTGGCCTATAGTAAATTGGAATTATGCTTCACATTTAGGACCCGAGGACTGATTGCTTCTTCTTATATAATGTATTTCTGCTTAAATTGTGGGCTTACTGGCAGTTGGACCCCCAAGAAGGGAGCTCCATAATATTCAGTAGCCAGATTTGGGGTAAATGGAGTGTGAATACATCATAACTTCCTTTTTTTGCATTATATGCCATCTTTGCCATGTGTTGTTTCTTTTCTTTTTCCAGCTCCTGCCATCCATGGTTGTGAATTGTCCGGAGTCGATTTCAGTATTGGTTCACTCTGATATGTCCAGTGATCACCTTACTGATTTCACTCCATTTTGTTTCCAATGTGCATCTTCAGAAAAGAGGACTGGCTTCATCAAGAGAGCCACTGATTAGTCTTCTTTAGCCATGAATTCCAATGGCTTCTGGGAATTGCAGTCTTTTTGCAACTGCATTTAACTTGGCTGCTGTAAAGGCAAAGCAAGAAAACGAATAAATAATACTTGCCTCTATGCCTTTAATAAAGTTAAACATTTCCAACACTTTACACAATCCAAAAGCAGAGCATGCATAAGAGATATGTCATGGGATGTGCGTCCTGGGATGAGAACATAATCAGACGGTAGAAAAGAAAGGAGGAGGAGAAGAGAACATGCAAAAAAAGGAAGAAAAGGGGAAAAGAACTCAGCATATCCAAGGAATCAGCCTTAAAAGACGATAAAATCTAGAACTTGGTTAAGAGGTACTTTTTGAGCTAAGATTTAAACACTTGCATGGAGGGCTCGTCTGGTATGAACTGGAATTGGGTCTCAAATTGTCAGGGCATTGCCAACGAAGGGCTTATTGGCTTATGAGGGGACGTGAGACAGCGACTCGCTTCCTACAGCTCTGCTCTGGTTGGACAGCTCAAGCCTTCGAGAAGAGATGCCGGTTTGTTTATTTCGACAGTCATTGAGGGACACAATGTAATGATCGCTCACAGTGAACAAGGATCCATGGACTGTGTGAGGAGCTTGGATTGGAGAAGGTTAATCGTTAGATTCCAAGCAACAAACCTGCAGTGAGCAGCTGGAAATCAAACATTCAAACCCTGAAATCATTTGCCTAACACTATCATGTGCTTTGCAATTTTGCCTTTTTTTGTGCTCCGCACTTTATTCAAGTATGCGTTTATTCAGAGATTCATTCATCATAAATACAGGTTTTGTTTTTGTGTAACAGATTTCATATGCTAATTTGTGCATTTGACATCATAAAACATGTGTTCTGACTCTTTCTAAGATAATGTGAGAAGTGTATTTGACCTCAACACACAGGCATTTCATCAAAGAGTACATCTTCAGCTTTCCAGGAAGAAAAAGACTTGTGGTGCAAACATTTCCGCCCTGAGGGCCACGGATCAGTAAGACCTGATCTCTCCTCTCTTGGAGTATGGAATGCAAAAACGAGTCACAAAGCCCTGCACAGTAGGGATTATATCCAAAACCATCAACCACATTGCCATTTTTTCTAATCTACTGTTTTATTGCTCATATCTTCATCTTTGTTATGTTTATATTGATTATATACATTCATAAAATCTGCACTTGGATAACGATTCATTTTCATTAAAGCTTTCTAAAATGTACAGTGTGGATTTCTTCTGTGTTGGCACTCAGGAGGGGAAAGGTCTCAGGAACTCACCTATAAATTATTCAGAGTTCTAGAACTCCTGAGACACACCCTCAAGACCCTACTCGTTGTCACTAACAGGGAGGCATGTTTCATAATATTGATTACATCCTTCTCAGCTAAGGAGCTCCCTAGTAGCTTTAAGATTTGCCAAATGCTTAATTATAAAAACAAATCCCCATTTCAGTTGCATCAGTCTGAATCAATTTTAGGGGTTCGTTGACACAGTAACTCATGGGACAAGTGTACCCTCAGGCTGAGGGGCATTTTAACTCTAGTAATCTCTGCTGATGCAGCAAACCCCTGTTGCAGCGCAAGCGTGGCAAAATGTTTTTATTATACACCTACTCTCCTTTACTTCTAGAAATGTACTGGGCCCTTTACGATTAGACAATCTGCAGCGCTTCAGTTTACCAAAGAGGCAATTATCCTCTGAGGAATCTTTCGCCACCGATAGGAGGGGTGGAAATTAGGGTAACCAAACACCACATTAGCTGCCCAATGAAGACCATTAATTGACAGCCAACTCACAAATTCAAATTTGAGATCAGATTTAGGTACGCCACTCTTAAAACCATGCTGTAGAAGTAAAGTAAGCAACAAGAAGACCCAACCGTCTAAAGAAATTAAGTCGGGTTGGGATTATGCAGACCAAAAGCTCTGCAATGGCAACGCAAAACAAAATAAGTAACATCTGATGTTCTGTCAGATCTCGCGGATTCTCCCTGCAACACATTAAGTCAAACAGTACAGTTTAAATGCAAGAGCCAATAGGACTCAATAATAGTCTCAGAAAGGTATTTGGTTAATTTGGTTACTGTATTAAAGATTCAAAGTTCATTGCAATAAGTAGTTGTTTGAGAATTTCAGTTATGAATATCACAGCTTGTATAAAAACGCCAAAAATTTAAGCAAGCCCTTTTGGATTGTTATTATCAGAATCAGTATCAGAGTTTCAGAGTCCAACCACCATTAAGGCAGAAGGATAGTTCATTGTCTAACAGCTCAAGTCCTACGAAGATGGGGAAAAGGGTTCAAATTTAAAGTCCATTAAGGGCAAGTCTATTAGAATAAACACAGACGAATAAAAAATGGAAATGGTTTGGCAAAGACGTTCAGTCCATCAGCTACCAAATGTAGCATCAGCAAGGTAGTCCAAAAGTAAGAGAAAAGTTCATCAAAAGTCGGTCAGAATCGCATCCTCTCGCATTGGGAAAACGAAAAAGTATGGCGTTGCCCTTCCTTTGGGTTTTCTTCTTTTATAAAGTTCCAATAACGTCCCGGTGATGTAGCATCACACCACCATCGGAAGACTGCTGTATGATCAAATTCACATAATGTCACCTAGGACACTTGCAACAGTGAGATGGTTTCCCAGGCTAGTCATGAGAAATGAAAGATTGAGAGTCCACATAGGCCTAGTATTGGTAAAAGAGAAACAAAGTAATCATCTTATGTCTTCCCACAGGAATATTCCACTGTGAAATTTGAAGAAACATTCAGGAATGTCGGGATGTACACATGTACAGGACAAATAAAACAACATTGTACTAGTGGAAAATGAACCATTCTATTAAATCAGGGGAAAATTCAACATTAGAAAAAAGCATTTCGAAAAGGCCTTTAAGTTAGCATCACACATTTAAATGAAAGGAGCTCTAAACCAACATCAAATATAATGTAATTAAATCAATTAAAAATAGAGAATATATAGAACTTTCACAAATCATTATAACATGAAAATAGCTAATGTTAGAAATACCCTACTACCACAATTTGTTGTCAACATTCATATAAGTGTAACATTTTCTAAATTCAAATCGCAAAATCAGTTTTGCACTTTTCATAAACTATAAAAGCTCTAGTATTATTATGCGAAATTTCAAGATCGTATCATGTTTCTGCACGTTTTTGCACCAACGTTTCTAAATGGTGCATTCTCATCAGAAAGCATTAGAAACCCTAGGTCATTTTAATTGCATCAGTTAATGTTAAAAAACAAAATTTTTATAATAAACTCTTATTAGTGCAACTCATTTATATGTATTAGTATTGCCTTGTATGCATGTTTTCTTCATCTTATTTTAAAGCACGCTTTTATGGTGCTTCTACTACACTTGTCTCAGTTTCATGTGTCACTGTGTCTAATGTGTGCAAAGTGCACTTTCAACTCTTCGTGTTTTCAATTAGTAAATGTGTTGTGTTTTGTGATTTTTATAAATCGTGCTACATCAACCCTTTCAAATATTTTATTTGTGGGGAGAATATTGAACCTGTAGAACTTACAACTAGACAGTTCCCAAAATACAGAGCTCCTACTATCCTGATATTCCTGCCAATTATGAACCATACACAACATTAGAAATCCATGTACGTTTCCCTATAGGTTTCCAAGAATATCAAGCATTGTTTAGGGTGGAGTTGCCTTATGTAGTGAAACCAGTTGGAATGGTTCCATAGGCCTTCCAGCCGCTACTTATCCACAATTACCTGCTTATACCCCTCATCGTAATGTAGGGCAGGTAGCTGCTCCAGAATTAAAACTTTTGTTTAAAGAATTAGTGGCCATCTATAGGCAACTTAGACAATACCTTCTACAGATGATAGCGACTAGTAGGTGTTGTGTTGACACCTGCACCAATGCTAATGATTAGTCCATAGACAATTCATACAGCAATGAGCAAAGCGCCCACAAAAAGCAGCGACATTCCATTTTGGGCCATTCACAAAACAAACCAACCGGATGTTGTTTATTCTCATACAACACCCAAGACAAGCATAGGATATTAACTGTGTGTGTTCTTCTTGGTACGGTACTGCTGGTAGAGCACTGCACCACGTGGGGAACAGAATTTGTTAGCATAGATAGTAGTACTATCGAAGGTACTCAAATAAATACATGAACAACCACAGAGCTACTCCAGCAGATAATTTGAGCATGAACTTAATTGGTAAGTCTGATACTATCTATTCAATACTTCTTAGTAGCATCTAGAGGGAAATGGCATTACTGGTGGTGTGCCAGCGCTTGTCTGCGTTCCCACAGAGGATCGTGAACGTAAACTACCTAGATTTATGTCAGATGTGAAGCAGTACAAATACGACATATCATAGACTGGCTCAGAGGGAAGATGGATATGGGGCCACGTGTATCAAAAGAGCATTTTGCAATTACCAAATATCGATTTTTACCAAATCGCTGTTTGGTAATCGCAAAATGCTAGGTATATAAGGAATCGCCAAACATTTTGCGATTCGTTAATATTACCTAATAGCGATTCGGTAAATAGCGAATCGCTACTAGGTAATATTACTCCACTAGTTCCTATAGGTGCCAATTGTTTTGCATTAGCTAATTTGAGATTACCTAATTGGTAATTGCAAATTAGCGAATACAAAGCAAGGGTGTCCGGGGGCCTAAAGCCCCCCTGGAGCACCCCTCAAAAAATAATGTGCACATGTAAAGCGCACACACGCCCCAGAGGTCTCCGGATAGAGGAGCTCAGCTCAGTCCGGATCCTGGCAGATATATCCTCCAGGATTATTAAGGTAAAGATAAAGTGCTTACTGCTTATATTTGCTATTTTTAAGTGTGCGTTGATAAGAGAACAAAATACCAGCTTTAGGAGATCTTTCTACTTTTTTTGTACTGGCCAGGACATTAAAATACTTTTCATGCCTGTAGAAGACCGGCCAGGTGGTACCCCTAGCTCCCATCAAAAGACACCCCTCGTCCCCATACAATCGATGAGCAAGTGCAGCAAGCCTTTGTTGCATTGTCATGCAAGTTGCATTTAGTGACTTGGCAGTGACATCAGATCTGACATGCACACAACAGAGCCTTTAAGTCTCCCTCATCGCAAGTGACACTCACACATTTAGAGGTTGTGCTTAAGTCTCACTTACACCTAGCTAAATCTTATAACTGGGAGACAGTGGGTGGCTAGAACTAGAAGTCCACATGCGACTTTGCTTGTACTTCTACTGTGCACAGAGTAGCCCCTTTTAACTAAGAGGGAGACACTAATGGTTTCATAGAGTACCAAAACTTTTCAGAAGACCTGTTGTCCTACATTTTAATAACATGTCCTTTTCAATATTTCACTTAGAATTCTGCACAGATTATACATTCAGTTTAATGTTAATTTGGAAGTCTGTATTAGTGTTTTGAATGTTACTTGTGTCTCTTCCTCTGACATTATCAAAGTCAAATGCTATGTGACATCACTTCCTGTGAGGTCAGCACTAGGCTAATAGTTTTGGCTCCTAAGAATCTCAAAACCTTGAGCTTTCTAGAGCACTTAACTGAGCTCACATCTGAAGCAAGGGGGCGGTGCATGGTCTTCACTCAGAGATGAAAATGCCAAGGAGCAGGGCAGACGCTGCTGTGACACGTCCCTGCCAACCCCTGCTATCAGCATTCAGACCAGAAGAGTGCTGATCTCTGCAAAAGGTATAAAAATGTTTGTTTTTAGTTTAATGAAGCAGTTCCTCATATGTGTCCCTACGAGTACCTTCAGTCTCCTGACTTCCTTACAGCCCTACCAAGTGTCACTCATTAGGGGTCAGACTAACACAAATGCATTACCATCCCCACATTACCTCATTGAAATCATTTGTCACGCAATTCAGAGCTCTTCAAGATGACCTCTGGAGTCGTTTACACTACATCTTTAAAGACTGTGAGCGCTGACAGTGACAGTGATGACTGTACTTTAACTGACGATGCCGTCTATCATACCTGGATCGAAGAGGTCCCTGTTTGTTGGGTAATGCAGTGGATGAAGCTCTTTCCTCCTTTCTGCTTCTTTGGAAGTCATGACACAATACCATTGTTTCAACTTATACACTTGCACCAGCAGATCTCCCAAACACCAAAGCCTTGTAGGCTGCGCAGACCACATGTGACAGAGCGTGCATGGTCCGCCAGTTACTTTTATCCCAACTGGCACGGAGGATGCGTGTCTGCTGCTGAAGTCTGTGCAGACCGTCACTTATTCTACTGAAAACCGAGAGGCGGGTCAGCCTTTAAGCCTTTGCTCTGCTTGCCTAGACTGTAAATTTCTACCAAGAGGTGTACCTTACCTCAGAGTCTGCATAGTGGTAAGTTTAACATGACTATCTTGGTATGTTTTTTATTGAAAGAACGTTAAGGTTATATTACATTTATTACAGACTTCTTAGCATATCACAAGACTCTTGACTGAGCTTCTGAAATGTTGACACCTGTCCGTATACTTCCCAGATTTATCCTTTTCCTGCATTTTCCGACCTTTTGAGATCCCCTTAACTTAACCATCCTCATTAGTTTGGACTTTAAATTAGATGATTCTAGACTTTACTCTTGTTGAGGAGAGAGGATTAGAAACTCTTCTCTGATGATAGAATGAACCCACTAGATGAGAAAGACTTACATGCAGATGCTTCTAGAAGAGATCTTTCTTCAAATGTTTATTATAAATTGCTTTATGAGTCCATTGACACTGTGGATGCAAGGGATTGCTATGTATGTACGCATGCTAGGTTCTATCGGTCCTAACATTGTGTTGTACCCTCCCCTATCTGATGCCATATCCTGTATTTTTCTCGACTATGATATTATTGATTCCATTTGTCTCTGCTCTCTGAACAATTGCAAAGTGCTCTGATACCCCCAAGGGTCATGTTTGCGCTATATAAAACTTTCAAAATAAATAAGTAAACAAGCCGCCCGCGGAGGTATTCTACATTACTGTGATTTGTACACAGTTTGATTAGTTCTCTTCAATTCTACAATCCCCAAAAATATGTGCAAACATGCACTTATATCTGTAATGTGCACAGCATACTTCAGCTGTGATATGCACACAAATATTATAGCATATCACGGACTAAGGGCTTAATTACAATCTTGGAAGTCAGGGTACTCTGTCGCAAGCGTGATGGATATCCCGTCCGCCAAAGTACAATTCCATTATATCCTATGGAACTTGTAGTACAGCGGACGGAATATCTGTCACGTTTGTGATGGAGTATCCCATCTGCCAAGATCACAATCAGGCCCTAAGTGAGCCGCAACACTCTTTGTAGTCTGCTCATAATAATGCTGCTTTCAGTGATTCTTGACTCACATGTAAATACTGCATAGCTAAACAGCGCCAGGAGACTCAATTAAAACTGCCCATAATAAGAGACATGCAATACTAGCACCTGGGCAGCTATGTGTTTGTGTGAGAGGGGCTTTGACTGCACTCAACACTCCTTTGGCTAGGGTTGTAACAGCTGCTTTCTCGCTAAAAGAATATTGCGTAAAGATATACCACTTTCTTCCACTGTGGTACACACCAGGCCTGCTGCCTCTGGTGGGTCTTGGTGTGCTTTAAGGTCTCTAGTGGGTAAGAACATTCCTGTTATTTTTGATGCTTAAGTTTATCAGATGACTCCATGTAAGTAAGGACACAATGCTTTAGTCCTGGGCTTTTCTGTTAGTTCAAATGAAGCGAGCCAGGACTGCAATTCTAGGAATACAGTAGATTCACTGTTAAACAAAAACCTAGGACAGGAGCAATGTGTCCGTGGTGCCATAGAATTATCAAAACTAAAATCCTGGCGAAACTACAAGCCATGAGATTCCATAATGTCATCCGAACCCTAGTGCATGGAGACGAAAATGGCTTTACGCCTACTATAAGCTCTATTCATTGTCTCCGATGCCTTCATGTTATAATTTCTGATGCACAAGATTTCCGCAATCCAACTGCCCTACGTTTGATGCCCATAAAGAAGGCTTTTGACATGCTGCATTGGCTAATTAAGCTAACAATACTGTCAAAAAAGAATTTTGGGCCTCTATTATTGAGCCTCCGATGAAGTGGATCGCTTAGATGCATAGGTCAGGAATGTGGACTGGTGAGAGAATCATGAGGATAGAATTTCACTTGTTAGAGGGATTCTGCTCAGGAATAGCACTATGCTTGGGACCATAGAACATCGTCATGTAAGGACTGAGTCACCATACCACCTCAGGATCTATGAGCCCAAGTCCGGCTAGCTATAGTGCCTCACTTGCCCTTTCCAGAAAAACAAGTAAATTGGCACCCCAGAACACAACCCTCTCAAACCTCTCAGGGATCACGGTAACAGGACAAACGCTTCCATTCTCTCAGTCTTACTTGTCCACAATAAGATAAACAAAAGACACAGAGGAAGTTTATAATATTTATTTAAACTATTGTGCTATAAGATGAAGTATTTGCGCCACAATTAGAAAACAAATGCATAGCAAAAGTACCATGAGCATGGTTAACAAAGCATATACCATAAAAAGCCAAGCATGTTATAAGACAGATTAGCCTAAACCCCCTCACTTTCTACTGAAGCTAAATGATTATATATCAAAGAGCTCTGGGATTAGTAGCAGACCCCGTACCTTAGCATACATAGATGGTCGTTACACATTTCAGCTGACACAGCAATCTTGCCTCAGGATCTTCGCTCAATGTGTGGTGTGTTTTAACTCCTGTGCTCAGTTACATGACAAGACATATGTGACCATAAACAGCAGCTGCATTCTCGTGTGATGTCTAGGTGCTAGTGTCCAACAAGAGAGCAAGGGGCATTGCTGTCTGACCTAGTCTATGGTGTTCAGACTACATTCCAGGAAAAGAACAGAACGCGATAACATATGCAGGTTATGGGTGAAAATACATTGTGGCACAAAAGCAAGCATGTTTATATAGTAACATGTGCAAAAGAAAATGCGGCCTACAACGTGCACAATTAGGCTAACATAGGGAGAACTACAATGGGCCATGCAGGAAACACACACCACCCTCCCTTTGGTCAGGATAATAGCACAAAAGAAAATACTAAATGATATAAATGTAATTAGAAGGCAATCAACCTCAAAGCACAGCTTGAAAATAGGATATACTGAAAATTAATAAAGGAATTGTCACTTTGGAAAAATAATCAAATCATGGTGTTTCGGAGGAATCTATTGTGTCACTCGCCAATTCAAAGGCTAAGGACTCCATAAAGAACCAACCCCGCTTATGACGATTGGTCAACAGCCCAGGTCACAAGCTCCAAAGAACAAACATGTGCTCCGGTCTGAGCTGATGATGAGACAGTCACCGAGCAACCTGCAACCGTGTTAGTAGAGCTTGTGTTCTGTGATGCATGTGCTGATGCAGATGTTTCCTCGAAGGTTAGTGGCTCAAACGTGGCATTGTGGAGAAGTCCCAAACCTAAAGGACAGTCCTGAAAATGGGCCGCTAAGGGACTCATTAGCAGTCCAACTTCCAAGGCAGAGGGCGTCTGCGAAGCTAGGCAAATATACAGTGCCCATTCAAAGGGGGCACCACACACAGTGGAACACAGGTTGCAGGCAGGTAAACCAGGCAGGCTGAAATGTTACGGACCAATCAAGATCCAGCCCCTGCAGTAGAAACATTCCAAAGATCCGTAGCATAAACTCACAGTAGTGTTGGAGCGGTTTCAGAGGGCATGCAAATGGAGAATCCATTGCAGAAAAACAGGAACAGGATGAGAATGCCACAAAGGAGGAATAACAGCACTGGCAATCCTCTGAATACACTAGAAAAAATGGAGTGTATAAAAGTCGGGATTACTCAAAAGATGGCTTGAAACGAACTAACAAGGCCGGAGCCTACAACCTTCAAAAAGTGGGCGAGGCCAGCCGTACTAGAGGCATTAAAAATTTGATTCACTAATTCTCTGAAATGCAGAAGAAGTCTTGTATTTAACAATGACTGTATTTCTATCCACTTGCAATTCAAAGGTATCGTGGGCAGATGTGAAAGCTACTTCTTGTTGGAACAATAATGCTTTCGGTCTGCTCAGCTTCAAAGTTGGAATGGAAGGCCACAATGAGCTATCTACTATCCCATGCACAGGGGGAAACAAGACGATGTTGCAACAAGTGACTAACTGGGAAATGGATAAAATACACGGAACTCCAGCTCGCATTCTGCAACAGTCTTGATCACTAAGCATTAGATAACTCCCATTAGAGAGTACCGTAATAAAGGGGAGAATTGTGGAAACCAGAATTCCTTTTAAATAACAGGCCAAAGTGGGCGCCGAAGTATTACTCGCGACATGGATTTTAACATGTTTACAAACAAGTGAAAGACCGACAGTAGAGTCGCATTCTTATCCAGTAAGAAAAACTTCCTTATTCGTACATTCACAACGATATGGAAAGGGAAGTGACCATAATTCTTGAACAAAGCTGCTTCCAAGGGGTTCATATCTACCTACAGGAAAATGTTTCATGCAAGCTGTAAATTGAAATGTCGAGATAGGCAGTGAAATAACACCATGTATTAACCACATAGCTGAAGGATTTTCAGCTATTATGATTGGAAGTTGTTCTAACTTTTCTAAATGTAGCATTGTGTAGGTTGCGTCTTCCAAGGCCATCAGTTGTTGTTTGCGTGTTAAATTAAAAGGCAGAATTAAATCACTGCAATTCAAGTAAAGTCCATGGAACAAGCCCATTTTTGAGTGTTTGAAGCGTCCAGCTAAACTGCATAATAGATCTAAGCTGACTTTGCCCATCATACTGCGTTGACATGTCACTCTGCACAACATCAATAACAGACGACACAATGTTGTTTAAATTGTAAATATGAGATGACAACATATTAATACTATCAACAACAGCAAGAACTTTATCCAAATTATCTTGCTCAATTTGTCTTAAACGTGCAGCAGCTTCCATCTGGGATAATTTCCAAATTTCATTATAGGTAGCATATACAAATGTTTTAGAACTTGGAGATTTAGGACCTAAAAGAAAATCTGATACATTCATGTCTTCAGACAGGAGAGAAAGATGTTGTTTAATACCAGAATCTGTTGACTGAGAGTATCAGGGATCAGGTCTGCTTGATTTAAACCTAGGTGTGGGATTAAGGAAACAAGCATGACAACCATTTGAGTCTACTGGTCACAACAACCACCCGCCAGGACTTGAAAATAGGAATTAAATGTACCATTCTGCACCATGCTATTTAATTATTCTTCAGTGTACTTTGTCAGACTCTGCCAATCAGCAAAGTGAGCAACAGAGGGAATTGTCGGGGCGTTCATTTCTTTAATTTTTGCCAATCCCAGACAGGTGGTCTGCTGGATTGTTTCATTCAAGAAAATCATTTGTGTCGGAATTAAACAGGCTCTAAATAGAGTTTCCGTTCCCTGAACCTGCCAGGATTTTCTTCCCCAAATTGATTTCAAATCAATAGTGTCCTTCCAGTAATCCTAACCTTTAAGGGCTAACTGGTTGACAGGCGAAGCTGTATATATGAGCTTAGTCTGAGAAGGCATATATTTTTTGGTTCAGTCGGAACTAATTTGAAATAATATGACGTGTTGTCTAAGGTGTCATATCCCATAAAATACATGAACTTGTCTTTTTGCTTTTTGGAGCTCCCTTGTAGGGGAATTGGACAATGTTCCCATTGTGTATAATTAAAATGGGGATGCTGACCACTGGCTCTGTGCAGAAAATGATGTTTGTAATGATGATGACACAACATATCGGCATAATTAGCATAAATAAGATACAAGACCTCTGATTCAAAAATAGTATAATACTCTGGTTCGGCAACCATGGAATTTACAGTGTCAACATCCCAATCATCTGAATGTAACCCAGGTACAATTAAATCTCCCTTAGAAACTTTGAACATATATGGTATCTGCAGTATCTCCGTAGGGCAGAATATGTCGAAAGGATCTTTGTTCAAAACCATTCCATCAGTCACTGGAACAGCTGAAATGTTGACGAGGGACAAGTCTCTTTTCAGTTTATGCAATTAAGAATGGGGGGCCAACACCCTGTCGACCAGTTCTGTAGCAGTTCCTGGAGGCAATGGCCATTGATTAACAGGAACAAAATAGTCACAAATTTAATCCACATGGACAAAAAATCAAGGAGAGCATGATCCAGACATATATCTAATGTGGGACTAGATAAGTGTGTTTTATCCATAAAATAAAAACACAAATCCATACTGGAGGCAGATGCAAAACAGAAGAACAAGAAGAAAAACCATCTTGATCCATATAGTACCTGGAGGTACTCAGCTAGAAAACAGGAGGCTGTGACTCAGCAGTAGGGCTCAAAAAATCTAATTTGGAAGGATTCGGCACTGGTGGATCTGTATAAATAACATCCATTGTAGAAGCTAACAATACTGTCAAAAATGAATTTTGGGCCTCGTTTCATTTGTTTTGTCGATACACTTATTATTGTGCCCTTATTATTAAGCCTCTGACAGAGTGGATCGCTTAGATGCATGCACAGGTCAGGAGAGAAAATCATGAGGACAGAACCTCACTTTACGCTGATGATGCTTTACACGTACAACATACTCCTATATATTCAAGACCCTGACATTACTATGCTTAGATTAATGGACATCCTTTTGGTTTATCGAGATGCTTCTGGGTCACAGAGCAGAAGTTGGGAGCTGAATATATTTACCCCCTAATGGAGTTGCTGAAGTGGGATTTTTAGGCCTGGCCATCTTTGCCGCTCACATTAGTGGTATGTGGACCCAGTATAAAAAGATAGCTCTCCCCTGTTTTCTGTATACTCTTTAAAATTGGCTTAGGCAGATGTTAAACTTTACTACTGGATGGCACAGATGATTCCTGTGACACAATGGCTTTTTGCAGGTTCACCCCCCCACTTTGTGCCCCCACATTTTGACTATTAGGTACTGGTGTAATGACTTAGTAGTGCACTTTGCCTGGCTGACTAGGCCTTGGTGCACATGCTCTGCCCCTTAAAAGT
This sequence comes from Calotriton arnoldi, assembly GCA_963921515.1. Classification (NCBI taxonomy): domain Eukaryota; kingdom Metazoa; phylum Chordata; class Amphibia; order Caudata; family Salamandridae; genus Calotriton; species Calotriton arnoldi. The sequence continues at coordinate 2,824,596 of CAWUFW010000568.1, forward strand.
ATACATTTAATTGGTTTATCCCCAATTAGCATAGGTTAACTTACTTATAAGTCCTTAGTAAATGGTTCCAGGAGTACCCAGGGCCTGTAAGTTAAGTGTCCCTTGTGGACTGCGGCACTGATTGCGCCACCACCAGTGTGACAAAGTAAGGCATAACTCCCAGTCTGTCGCTGCAGTTTTTAAGCTGCTGACCCAACTTGGTCATTTAAACTGATGGCAAAGCACAGACCATTTCTTATACTATATGTACTTCCCCTCTAAGGCAGGCCGAACGCGCCTTAAGTCTGGGTGTTGTATATTTAAAAGTAGGACATGTGATTTGTATGTCCTGGCAGTAAAAACCCCACATTGTTGTTTTTACTGTAGTAAGGTTATAGCCCCACAGGCAAGTTCAGAGCTATACGCTGACAACTCAGCAGTGCTAACTTGTAAATAGGACTACTAAAGTTGATACTTAAAAGTATCAAAACAAACAGTGCATGATACTCAACTTGTTACTCAAGTTGAATTTAATAGCCTAGTTTACAAATAGCAACTTTAAAAAGTTGCCACTTTGTTGTCCTAAGTTTCTAATGGCCATTTACCATTGTACAAAGAAGCTGTCCTTGAGACAGCTTTCTTCCTTTCTGGGGAGACAGTTGAACAATTCCTCAAAAGGAACACAAAGGGCCTGCAGAGGGAAGAGGCGTTATCTCTTCCTAGCAGGATAGTCAGAGAGGGTGTGAGCCCAAAAGGCAAGCATCAAAGGAGAAGCTGTGTTTGAAGGGCAAATGGTAGTCACACTGAGGAGGGGCTGCTCTTTTGTTTTAGCATTCAAGCTGGCATTTTGGGCTGTTGCCAAACAGGCTTTTCAAGGGGAGTGTACCCTCATGTAGCCACACCTCTGGTTTGGGCTAGGGACCTCCACACACCAAGAGAAGAGTTCGGCCATGTTGGTAGTGGGCAGAATAGTGCATTCTGGGCTAGCCAGATAGATGTCATTCTCTACAGAAAGTTGTCACTAGGTGGGAGTGGACTTGGCAGCCCACTGTCACCACATCCCTCTAAGGCTCATAAAGGACATAAAAGTGGCACCCCTGGGACCCAGACCTCCGTCACCCCTGTAGTGGAAGAACAACTGAAGGACTGCCCTACTGTTCCTGAAACCCAGCAAAGAGAGGCTGCACCAAAGACTAGACTGCACCGACTGCACCTTGGGCTAGCAAAGAGAGGAAAAGTTGCCCTCGAGCACCAAACAGAAGGGGTGACTGTAAGAGTCAGTTGGCTAATGCCCTGTTACAGCCACAGGGTCACAAAAGCTGAGACGTCTGCCTTTGGAGAACTCGATATCCAGGACACCTGCCGCTGAGGTGCAGCCTTAGAGATCAAGTCCTGACATTCAAAAGTGGCACCTGAGACTGCTGGACCCAAGAGAGTCATCAGAGTGTCGTTTGGTCACCCAGCATGGAAGTTACTGCAAGTTAGAGCAAACCACTGGTTTGGCTGTAACCAAAGACCAGTGGCAACTGGTCTTGTGCAAGAATTCACCCAGACTTCATGGACATCAACCCCCTGAAGTCAAAGTCACCCCCGCAGCTCATAGACCAACGGGTGGCCACAGAAATACCCCCCACAGTGGCTCAGAATCCCCGCATCCTTTCGCATTTTCAACATCCTACATCCCTTGCATCAGCAACACTCAATTGTTTCCTATGGCGGTTCAGCCAAAGTCCCTGGAACTGGACTGGAGAGTACTTTAACTGTGAAGTAACTGCTGAATTAGACCTTGGGGGTTTCTGTGACCAGCTACCTGCCAGAAGTAGCACCCCCAAAGATTGCCTAGATAGCTTTTTCATTTGTTTGTCGTGGCTAACCCTAAGCCCCAAAAGTGGCAGATTACAATGATTTATTGTGCTTGAGTGAAACGCATCGATTTATCGTTCCTTTAAGAATTCATATCTCCAAAACCCTCAAGTGGATTTTTGTTATTGATGTGTCCATTTAAAGATTTTTATTAATTGGTGTTAGATTTTTATTGAGTTGTGGTATCTTCTTATGTTAATTGTGTTGGTACTTTTCTTTTTAATGCTTTACAATTGTTCCTTTGATAAAGCTCGACTGCTCCTGAGCCACAGCTGCCCAGGGTTGAATTAAGGTTTCAAAGACAAACCTGAGAGGACCCAATATGGATTTGTGCCTTTATTGCATGGTGAGGTTGCACAACCACACCATATAATAAACCACTTTCATCACAATTCCCATCAATGACTGGATGTTTGGAGACAGGAATGACCCTTTAAACAAACCGGAGATAGCAGGTATTTAGAAATAAGGGTTGTTACTTATATTTTATAGTAGATCGGTTCCGCACTCCCGTTCCCCAATTTCCAGATTGTCTTAATTGTATTGGCATGAGGCACTGAAATCCTTTGAGTGTCATGAGGTTCCTATGGTGACTGCTCCGCTGAGGCAAGGTGCTTGGCTACTCACGTGGTACAACTCCATGGTTTCATACAATGGTACATTATTAGTATTTTCACCCTGCGGGATGTGTGGCTGGAGGGCCATATTTAATTTTTTGAGGGCCTTTAGGTAGAGTTCTCTTTCCTTCCACTCTCAATTCTTGAGATACCTTCAGTTGCGACACAGTCTGGATTTCCATGAGGCCAACTAGGGAGTGTGCAGAATTGTAAATCCCTGGAGGTAAAACTGGTGACAGACAGACTGGGAAAAAGGGTATCTCCAGATTGGATAAAACCCTAGTGGTCAATGCCCCTGAACCTTTACTACAACTGAGACAAAAGTTGGAATTGGACCTAGGGGAGTTTGTTGATGATGATTGTGTCTCATTCAGTTCAAGTATTTACATAGATATTATTACACTGCGACACAACTCTGGTACATGGGGACAGCCCAGCACCCTAACTGCACTAGATACACCCTCAATGAGGGGCATTTATTTCATATGACCTGGTAGTCACATACTGGGAAAGGGTCTGCTGTGTTGTCAGTAATGTAATTGACCAAACTGTAAAGCCTGCTCCTAATTTGATTTTATTAGTCTGATCAAGGAATGAAGGGGCCTGCATCGTACGTGTTCATTTGTTGCCATAGAATTTCTGGTGGCCTAAAGGGATCTCTCACGTCATTAGTGGGATGCAGAGGCTCCCTCACTACGTGCGTTGGCCAGTGGGATGGATTTGTTTGCAAGGGTGAAGGAGCTAGTATACAAGTCCCTTGGTGCTGGGAAAAACATAAATAGATATGGAACTCATGGTTGGTATATTTACAATTGCAAATGATCTCTCCCTCGCGTACCTCGAATGCTCTTTGTGATGACAAGTAGGTCAATCAATCAATCAGGTGTTTGTTAAGCGCGACTACTCACTCGTAAGGGTCTCAAGGCGCTGGGGGAGTCGCAGGATCCAGTCCATCAAGGAGGGGGTCTGTCGAAGAGCCAGGTTTTGAGGTTTCTTGCGAAGATGGGGAGCGATGTTATCTGTCTGAGGTGAAGCGGAAGGTCGTTCCAGTAGGTAATTCTTTATACACTTTTTACAGTGTTCTAAAATTTTTGGAGCCTTGACTGATTGCTAATATTTCTTTTGTTTAATAAGTAAACTCATTAAAAACAATTTCATAAAAAAGAAAATCAAGCAATTAGCTCAGCTATTCAAGGAAATACATTTTAACATCAAGAAATAAGTTGAAACTTAAATCAACAACTTTCTTCAACAAGAAATCATTTAACCCGTTTCAGGACTAGCCTCATACGTGTCCCCATTGTCATGGTTTCCACAGAAAACAGTCTGGGGGATGATGTGCATTTGGGTGGATATGCAATAGCCAAAAAACACAATTCAGAGGGAACGATCCTCGGTTTCCAACTTCCATAGCATGACTCACCTGTTGAATGGTGCACAGATCTTCTCCAAGCTGTGCTTAAACAAGGGACATCATCTTCTTGATCTGGGGCATCTCACTTTGATGTGTTCAGATACAACACTGAACTTTGGAATGTCTTTTGCAGCGTACGTTTTTCGGGAGGGATTCCTAACAGCCAGAACTATCGCAATTATATCACAGCTAGAGCATGTTATGTTATGACCATTTGTAAAGCGAACACAAGGAGATGATGGACGGAGCGCTGAAACTTTTCAGACACCCCCAATCACAGATCTGGGTTGAATCCATCATCGTTCTTTAGCTCACTTCGCCACCCCAGTTCAGACACAGCTATATGCAAATCAGTCTTGACCCTGTGCCTCATGGGAACAGTCCAGCCCAAATTGCCAAGCCATGTCTTCCCTGGACCGGAAACAAGCATCCTGGGACCGGTTTTGGGCTAACAGCCCTTATCAGCCAGGCTAGCTTAAATCCAGTGGCAAAGTGAGCAAGGGACCCACGTCTGGGCATACCCTGCCAACTTAGGGCGAGCAAGGCAAACACAAGGAGATGATGGACGGAGTGCTGAAACTTTTCAGACACTCACCCCCAGTCACAGATCTGGGTTGAATCCATCATCGTTCTTTAGCTCACTTCTCCACCTCAGTTCAGACACAGCAATATGCAAATCAGTCTTGACCCTGTGCCTCATGGGAACAGTCCAGCCCGAACTGCCAAGCCAGGTCTTCCCTGGACCGGAAAAAAGCATCCTGGAACCGGTTTCGGGCTAACAGCCCTCATCAGCCAGGCTAGCTTAAATCCAGTGGCAAAGTGAGCAAGGGACCCACGTCTGGGCATACCCTGCCAACTTAGGGCGAACAAAGCAAACACAAGGAGATGATGGACAGAGCGCTGAAACTTTTCAGACCCTCATCCCCAGTCACAGATCTGAGTTGAATCCATCATCGTTTTTAAGCTCACTTCGCCACCCCTGTTCAGACACAGCTATATGCATTTATAAAGTGCACATATCACCCTGAGGGGTCTCATGGCGCTGTAGCAGGGCATAAAGGAGGGGTCTTACGACATGGAAAAGCTGGATTTAGAATAGCCATGTTTTTAGCTGCTTTTTAAACGGTTTATGGTCTGAGATGGCACAAATATGTATTGGGAGCTTATTCCATTGTTGGGGGGCCTGGTGAGAGAAAGACCTACCACCATTTCTGGCGGTGCTCACTGCACCGGCGGTACGCACTGCACCGGCAGATGCACAAGCATGGTAAAGTCTTGTGAGTGTCTGTAAACCGCTTGTGTCCACCAGCCTCACACTTTATCTGCAGCAGTGCAGTTTTCAACAAGCATCACTCGATTCAATGTACACATCTTTTCTCACAAGAGCATTAGTAGCATTAGTGCCAGGATTTGTATGAGGGGAGAAGCAAGACAGGTGTGAGTGAAATAGATTTGCATGAAACGGTCTATTGCAGCTAAAGTATCAAAGGCTGAGGCATAACTTCCACATACAGACAGACACAGCCCTCACAGATTGGATAGAGAACAGCCACCACTGAGGCAGGTTAACAGTTTAAGTAGAGGTGGTGAGAAGAGTCAGATTCCTCGCAGCTTTTGTTAGTTTTAAAGTTCCCGCTGCAGAGAGTTTTATTTACTGTTTTTGGCCTTGCACTTTGTTATATTTTCCCCTCACCCTCCTACACCATTGACTTTATGGTTCCACGACATTGCCTCTTGGAGGCCATCTGCTGCATAAGCTATGACTGCGCTACAAGGTGTGCCTTCCCACCCACAGTTGACACAGGTGAATTTGGTTCAAAGCACCAACTATGAATGTGAAAGATAGGTTATTGTAACAACGCAGAACACTAATCAGTGTGTCAATGACAGAGTTATTTGCTTTTGGGTTACTGACAATCCCTCAGGGGCACTGTGGTAAAAGCAGCAAACCTGTTTTGTTATTCACAATATCACACACACACACACACACACACACACACACACACGCACACACGCACACACACACACACACACACACACACACGCGCACACGCACACACACACACGCACACACACACACTGCACTAAGAAGAATGAACACCTTTAAGTAAAATAATTTTTACTACAGGAACAATCTGTTTCTTAGTACATCTAAAACAACTACACAGAATATTATAAAAACAGCAAGAAGGAACGTTATTAATAATGAGTATAACATGAACAATTCCAACATTGTTAAAATGTCATCTAGAGGCTAACATCTACTTCTGTGACCTACACTAAGAGAGCATGAAAGGCAGAGCAACTTGCAGTCCAGTCTAGAGTTTCTTCGGGAGAAGAGACACACTGCATACATTGTTGACAGCAGGGGTGTGAAGACATTGTTCCCCACGAAGGGCAAACACATGCTGAGGTAGCAGTCGGTCTTCCTCCAGGACTCTGCTTTATCAGCTTCAGGCAAGATGTAGCATCTGCAAGGTGCAAAGTGTGCTGGCAGTAGGTGAGACCGTCTCTGGCAGAATCTTGTACAATAATCTGGGCGAAGAACCTCTCCTGACAAGTGTTCAATACTAAATCTTATCAGAAATTTGAATTTCTGACATTAGTTTAGGAATGTCTGACATAGATTATGTGCATCAAGGTGTGAGTCCCAGACGTTTCCTTATGAACATATACAGTAAAAGGACGTCAATTCAGACTACACTATTTTGGCTAAATGTCTGTATGTATTCTTATTGAGGCTTGACCTGAGGAAGAGTAGACATTTGACCCAGATGAATGTCGCCTCAAGTATTGTATCTATGTCATTAACCAAATGCTCTGATGCTTTCACACTTCTAGGAAAGATAAGGTCGGGTGACATCTTCGTCTAAGGGCAGACATGACAATGATTCTACACACATCAAGTAATATGGCGACTCCATTATCTAAGACAGGAAAAATAACTACCTCCATAAACTAAGATAGAGTAAGGGCATACATAAAATAGAGTCGGACCTTAGGGGCCTTAAGTCATCCCGGCTTGTACGTCTGAATGTGACGTCATAGGGGAGTTTCTAACAAACTGGATTTAGCTAACGTGTAGAGAAATCCAGGCTCCCAAGCTACTATCATCTAAAATTTCTAGAATAAAATACACATCTAGACATAATATGCAACATACTTGTAAAAAATTAAATGGCATTTACAATATACTTGTAGGATAAAACATAAAAAAGACCATTAATAGGATGTATATGTAAATGATAAAAAGGACATATGCAATACATACAGCCAAGCATGAATACTTTTAAGCCTTGCATTGTTTCATATAATTAATGATAATATATAGGGTGATTTACATAAAGGTTTTTATGTTTGTTGGAGATTAAACATACCAGTGATGATATGAAGTAGGTCAGATTAAAAATATGCGGTATAAATAAAAAGCAAAAATTTAAAAAAGTATTTTAAAAGGCATAGTTTATATAGGCTTTTGTGGTACATATGCTGAAAAAATATTGTTGTTCGACTCACGTATGGAGTTCATTCCTCATCGAAGGATATGTCGACATAGTCGGGTGCAAACGCAGCATAAGTATGATCTTTGAGGAATTCATATAGAGCGTGTTCATGGTTAGCAGTCTGTGCATTTGATGGACCAGCAATTGGTTGCCTGTTGGAGGGACTCACTGGTAATTGTGGCTCCACTTCAGGGGGCTCAAAGGATAACACTTGGGCCAATTCACAGAACTAATCTGAGATAAAATCCTAAACTTACTACTTTTGGTATTCACAGAAGGCATTTAGTAGTAGTAAAGTTAGGACTCCTAACTTTACTACTACTAAATGCCTTTTGTGAATACCGAAAGACGTAAAGTTAGGATTTTGTCTCAGTTTAGTAGTAGTAAAGTTAGGAGTCCTAACTTTACTACTACTAAATGCCTTCTGTGAATACCAAAAGTAGAAAGTTTAGGATTTTATCTCAGATTAGTTCTGTGAATCAGCCCCACTGAGTCAAGCCACTCATCAGGAGCTGCGTCGAAAAGTGCCACTGGTGATATTGCTCTGTCATAAGTAGCATCCTACAGAAGGGACAGATCCTCTGCTCAGCATTGTCTATGGTGCTTGTGTAAAGGTTGAATGATGATTTCCACAGCAAAATAAGCCACTGGGGACTGTTCTAAATGTAAGTCCAGGATGAGCTCAGTCGAACAGTAAATGCACTAGAACACGGGTTTCAACTGTGTAGAATTCATTTTGCAAAATGTGAGCATCCAGTGCTCACTAAGTTCAGATAGCCAAGCATGTCCCATGTAGCGTGCTAAAGTCTCTCTGCAGCTTTGTTCAGTTGGATATGTGTACTCCATGTTGTTTATTTCCTTTTCAGAACAAAAGAAAGATGATGATACCACAGTTGAATAGCAGTATGATGATCAGAAATCCTCCAAAAAGGCTGGAGAACAGAGAATGAAAAAATGACAAAATCAGTTCCAAGTACTGCTTTAAAACGAATCACGAGACCAGATCCAATGTTTTAAAAAACATGCACAACACAAATTGTTACAGACAAATTAAATATTGTTTGTATGGTATCTGCACCGTGTGTCGGGTATTGTGTATGTAACAGCCTCCGAATTTCTGAATCAGTTCTGGCTGTCTGCAGGTTATAAACTTCAACCGCTGAAGTCAAAGGGACTTCTTTTTGCAAGAGAACAGACAATAGCTTGTTTAGATCATCAAAACGCATAGATTTAATGTTTATACTAGCACAAGGGATGTTCCTAATGATATTTCTAGGTCGAGGATACAAGGCCCTTCCACAACATTGTATTGTTTCTGAAACTGCTATCAGGTATGGCTGGCCGGGTTCCAACCCATAACAAGTAACATTTGCTAGAAATAAATGAGAGCCGCTATTCAGAAGTTCATGATATGTTGAAATGGATGCAATGGGTGAAACAGATAAAACACAACTCAACCCTGGCATCAAAGCACTACACATTCCGTGTAATGATATGGTGTTGAATAGAAGGGAGCGTCTTAGGGGATTTTTAAATTTGCTGTACTGATATACATTCAAATAGATGTGGGAAAAGGGAAATTGCCATGATTAAGACAATTCTGAATTGTGCATAGTTTCATACCAGCCACTGGATTTATAATTTTGACAGTCATGAAAATGAAACATGGTGATGGGCAGAGAAATAAAATACAGTGTATTAACCAGGTAATAGGTGGAAAGTCACTGACTGTTAAGGGTGTGTCTTCAACTTGTTATATATTTAATAGGGCATAATTAGATTCTTTCTTGGCCATTGTTCTTTGAGTGAGTGTCAAATTATATAGTTCAAACAGGGCTGTTACATTAAGAATTTGCCAAAGCATGATCTTAATGTTTGAAGTGCCAAATTTAGTTGTATGATTGCTCTTAACTGAGTTTGCCCTTGTTGTAATAAATCCAGGTCTCCTTTCAGCAGGTCTAAGGCTGAGAACAAAATGTGATTTAATGAGTACACTCTTTTGGAAAGCTTGTGCATTCCATTGTCGATAACTTTAAAAACCGTCTGCATGTTTTCTTGATCTATTTGCCTAAATCTTTCTGCAGCTTCTTTTTCTGAAAGTTTGTTTAATTCATTTTAAATTGCATATATTCTGTGGCAAGGAATCTTTTATTTCTTTTAGGATGTGGTTCCAGAAGAAAGTGAGAACAATACATTTTCTCATTAGTTGAGGAAAAGCGCTTTTTCACAGTTGAAAGACTGGAGTATTCCAACCATCATTGGCATTGCTTACCTAACTATGGGCATCATTAGGGTGGCGGGCGGACTTTGTCCGCCCGCCATCCTGACGGAGAAAGGGACCGCCCGCCATAAGTGCGGCGGTCCCGTGGGGGTGATTAGGATGCGCCCACCACACTTGCGGCGCATCCTGCATTCTTAACATTGCGGCGGGCGGTGCTTTCAGCACCACCCGCCGCAATGCCAAAAAGGCATGTCGTGCATTTACATGCACAACGTGGCAGGCACCGCGCGGTGCCTGCCATGTTGTGCATGCAAATGCAGGGGGGTACCATAGGTACCCCCCATGTGCCCCACCCACCCCCCAACTTCCTGGGGGCCCGCTATGGGCCCCCAATAGAAAAGACCACACGCCTTTCCGTGGCGGAGGCACATCCCCGCATGTATCGTAATATGGATGGCGGTGTCTAACAGACACCGCCACCATATTAAAACCTTTTCCGCCCGGTCGACTTGTGGACCGGGCGGAAAAGCGGCGGACGGTCTTCCCGTCCGCCGCGGTACCCCCGCCATACTAATATGGCGGGGGGAAATGGGTGGCGGGCGGTGAAAAATAGCGGGTGGATCGCCACCGCCATACGGGCGGTGGCGATCCGCCCGTTATCATAATGGGCCCCATAGATATGTGGTAACTACTACAGGTATTTGTGTATTGTAATGAGGATCAGGATGATTGTTTTTAGGTCCAGGAGTGCTGGAAAGGAAATGTTGCATGCAGGTATCAGACTTTATAGGCTATAAGGCTAATCCTTTAACAGGAAATTGAGGCAAAATATAGGTTCCATTCTGTAGCATATCATTTATGTTTGATTCTGACATATTCATTTTATGTAGCCAATTATTGAACAGGTCAAATTGGCTTTTTGCATAGAAGGTTTCTTTCAGTCCTTCATTGTTCCAAATCCCAGACAGGAAGTCTATTGGGCAGTTTTGTTTAGAAACACTATTTCTTTCAGTATTATACAAGCCCCAAATAAGCCTTCTTTGCCTTGGATCTGCCAAATTTTGGTTCCCCAAATACTTTTTTCATCAACATTCGCTTTCCAATACTCATATGATTGAATAGCCAGATTTTGACTAAGCTCAGTAGAATAAATCAGCTTGTTGGTAGTGATTAGAATTTTCTGAAGCTACTGTAGCTTCAGTGTGAAATAGAAGGCTCAAGGGTGTGATCTGTCAGCACTCTGAAGGTAAGGGAATTTCTTCAAGAAATCAGAATGTCTATCGGAAGGCGGATACTCACAATGTTCCCACTGTGTGAAATTGTGAATTTCCCTAGGATAGCTATTCCTATGTATGAAATAATGTGCAAAGTGGTGAAAACAATACATTTATTTGTAATTTGCTGAATTCAAATACGGATCTTCATTATTCAGATTAGCATTTCCCTGTAAATCAGACATCATTCCTTTAACAGTCTCAATGTCCCAATCATCTGAAATAGAACCAGGTATTATAACATCATTTATTGAAACTTTTATAATATAAGGCAATTGCAATGTCTCATTGGGTCCCATAATCTGATATGGAACTTTTCTCATGATTTGCCCTTAGGCACAGGGTAAGCTGTAATGTTTGCAGCATTGAGACCTCTTTCGGCTCTGTGGGATGAGGAGGGTTCTTGAAGGGATGAAATGACCATTCAGGTCGAAAAGCAAACCAGGCGTAGGTTCATGGAGGAATTAAATACTTGTCACAAAACCATTGGCAAGCACGAAACAATCTCTGGTGGTGAGTGACTATAGAGGGGGTTGAAAAATCTCCTGTGAAATATCTAGTGTAATTTTCAATGTCATTGGTCTCTAAAGGCTCTTGAAAGGGTACCAGTTCAAATGAGACAGCCTCAGGTGGAATGTCATAGTAAACCTTGTAATTGCTTTAGACAGTAGCCACTGTCATATCAGCAGCATCAGCTGTGTTCGGTGCACTTAATATTCTGCATAGACTTTTTCACTCAAACATCTCGGGCTGGGAACTCGAGCCAGATATGTTACTGCTTTGTTCAAGGGTTGGAGTACTCAAAGTAGGGAGAGGCTGGGAGGCACTACTCAATTCTTCTTGGTGTCTGTGGTGATCAGCTGTAGAGGACTGGCCTAATAGTACTTTTTAACGTGACACCGGTTTGTTTCTCTGTGATCCAGGAAGAGGAGTCAGAATAGCAGTTCTGTTGCCTTTTACCCCAAGATCAGTGACTAGTGGTCTGTAGGATGGTTCAAAAGCTTGCTTGTCATGGATTTTCTCCAGACCTAGGTCCCCAACTTTGGGAGGCCACCCTGTAGCAGCAGTGATACCGTTCTCTTCACAGGTGGTGGTGTCAGAGTGGCTTGTGTTAGACAGCTTGTCTCTGAATGTCTCCAAGTCATATTTATCTTCATCTGCCACCTTCCCAGAATTATCTAAGCCAGACACATACATATGAACAAAAAAAACCTCCTATGGAGTGTGTCCTCCCAATATTTGTCTAGGCAAGATATTTAATGCTCTCTGAACTGCATACAGGTCATGGTCCCAACTTAGACCTGAACTTACCACCCTAGCAGTCAAAGCTTGTTTAATCATGCCATTGGCACGCTACACAACGTTGTTCAATTCAGCTTTGAACAGGTTGCTTAATTGCAGACAAACTCCCGGAGCAGACATTAAATCTCTGTAAGTCTTAAATGCGAATGCAGGGCGGTTATCTGAATTAAATTAATGAACTGCCCCAATTGCCACTAGGCACTGCAAATCTTTTACTACTTTTAAAGCGCTTGCAATTCTCTGTGGCCAAACCCATAGGAATCCAGAACATGAATCAATCACTACCAATATGTACTTATATCCATTAGCTGAACAGAGGGGACTGATGTGGTCCAAATAAATCACACGGAAGGGGATATTTGAGATCATGAGGGGAGTAGGTGAGGGTCTTTTAACAGTGGTTGGTTTAATCTGCTGATAAATGTTATACTGCTTATTATAGTCCCTAATCTGTTTATTTAAACTAGGCCATCAGCAGCACTGCTGTAGCATTGCTACGGTTGTGTTAATTCCTGCACCAGAAGATGCCAATCCCTCATGGGCTTTTTTGATTTAAATCTAATATACACAGACTATTGGGTATTATTCTGTCTTCCACACCTGGTATCATGACTACAGGAATGTTATCTGAATTTAGGGTGTAGGGGTATTTGGGAGGAAATCCTGCAGGAGGTTTCCCAGCTTGCTTGGTTGCATTTATGGCTGTTAAGATACCTGTGTCGATCTTCATTTGAGATCTGTTTAGGAATGATACTCTAGCAGTCTGAATTGCAGCCTTTGCTGCTAGGTCAGCTGCACAGTTCCCTTTGGCATGAATACCATCATGCTGATGGCCCAAATTGTGCCTCACATGGACCAATTGAAGCTTGTCTTGTAAGAAAGCTACCTTTCCCCAAAACTGTTTATTCTTTATAGGTTTTACCTTTAAATCCTTGAATCCATTCGACCGCCAATGCTGCAAACTGAAATTGTAACCTTGATCACAGAAGGATGAGTTGGACACAATACGTGTTGGAACTGATGAGTCAGCCTTTTGTAATGCAAGTAGCAGAGCATGTAAATCTGCATGTTGTGCAGTACTGTCACCTAAGATTTTAGTGTGGGTGTGCTGTGGGATGAATTCACCATATTTCACTACACCTTGTACTGCTGCACAGGCTGCAGAGTATTTTTTATTTTGTTCCTACTGCAGGGTGGGCAGAGCCATCTGAATAGAATATTGTCTTGTAAGACTTAATGGGTAATGTGGCTGGAGTTGGTTTGTGCACAAAGAGAAGGATAATACTGAAATTTTACAGCCACTCCACTCAAAGAAAAGGCCCACTGCACCCATCTTGGCTGTAGGGCACGAGCATTAGGAATGCTTCCCTTGGCAGTCGCTTCTAGTGCTTGTACAGAGGAAACTACTATGATACGCTTTCCCTGTGCCAATGGGCACTCCTTTAGCTGTTTGTATAGCCATCAGGATTTTTTTGAAGGAAGCAAAATGTGCTTCAGTCAGGGAATACAAGTGTGATTTGTAAGCAATAGGTGTGGTCTGTCCTTCTTTGTAGGTCACATAGGTGCAACCATATTGACTCAGTATGACTCTGATAACTAAGTTAGTTTTATTGACCCTGGATTGTAAATATTTAGACTCAAGCATGTCTGCTTGTAGAGCACGCAAGATATCAGTATGCGCGTTCAGCCATTATTTAGATGAAAACATGGGAGAAATCAGGTCATACAAGGCTTCACTCTCTCAGACTAGTGAGGCAAATAAGTACATTCAAAGTTGAGAAATCCCAGCAAGGAGTGCAACTTTGTCAGTGTGTCGGGAGGTTGCAAGGTAGCACACTTCTGAAGGAAGTCCAGAGCTAGACCCTTGCCCTCACTGGATAACTTGTATCCCAAGAATATCACCGTCAGGTAGGCAATCTTCGCATTTCTAACATTAATTATGTAACCATGTGATGTCAATATGTTCACTACTCTCTCTAGCCTGGTTAGGTGAAGATTCAAATAATCATCAGTAAGATAAATAGCAAAATTGCATGACAATACCTCAGAATCTGGTTGTAAGATATACATGAGTCAAACTGAAAATAAGCCAGGACTGTTCAGATAGCCCATGGGCAAACGTCGGAATAAAAACTGCACTCAGTCGAAACTGAAATCGGTTACTCACTTTCAGTCACTATGGGCCTGATTTAGATCTTGGTGGTTTGACGCCAGCCCACCGTGGCTGCGGGACTCAGTACTCCGCTGAGCCGATGGTATTCAGCCCCCGGTACTTAGATTGTTGCAGGGATGCTGCTCAGGAACAGAACTACACTTGAGACCATAGAACATTAGTAGATAGGGACTGAGTCACCATCCCACCTCAGTACCATGGTATTTTTTACTACAGGAACAATTTGTTTCTCAGTACATCTTAAACAACTACACAGAATATTATAAAAACAGCAAGAGGGAACGTCATTAATAACGAGACTAAAATGGACATTTCTAACATTGTTCAAATGTAATCTAGAGCTTAACAGCCTAACATCTACTTCTATGCGCTACACTAAGAGAGCATGGAAGGCAGAGCTACTTGCAGTCTGGAGTTTCCTAGGGGAAAGAGTCACACTACATACTTTGTTGACAGCAAAGGCTGACGATCAGTGGGGGAGTTAAGAAAGTGTTTCCCGCGAAAAAGGCAAGCACACACTGCAGTAGCAGTCAGCCTTCCTCCGCGTCTCGGCTTTATCAGCTTTAGGCTTCAGGCGAAAGGTAGCATCTGCAAAGTGAGCTAGCACTAGGTGAGACCATCAGTGGGAGAAGGACCTCTCCTGACAAGTTGTCAAGTGGCAGTCTGACATAGATTATGTGCATCAACGTGTGCGTCCCAGACATTTCCTTATGAACATATAAGGTAAAAGGATGTCAATTCAAACTACACTATTTCGGCTACATGTATAAATTGTTATTGAGCCTTGACCTGATGAAGAGTAGACATTTGGCCCAGCCGAATGTTGCATCAAGTATTGTATCTAAGTCATGAATCGAATGGTGTGATGCTTTCACACTTCTAGGAAAGATAAGGTCAGGCCACCTCTGCGTCCAAGGGCAGACATGATAAGGTTTTTGCACAAATCAAGGAATATGGCAACTTCCATTATCTAAGATAGGGAAGATGGCATCCTCAATAAGCTAAGATGGAGTCAGGGCCTACATAAAATGGAGTCCGACCTTAGGGGCTTTACGTTACATCTTCCTTGCCTGTTATCCAAATCAGCTATTGGTGGTGATTTTCCCCAGTCCCTGTGTGGGATTTATGGTACGTTCCGAGATGTGTCAACCATGCAAAAGTGTAATATCGGATGAGAATGCTAAAAAAAGTAATCTTGACATTCTGAAATCATGTATATCTCCACAAACGCCCTCTCACCCATCACTGTTGGTAATGTATATAACAGTCTCCATCTTGCAAGTGCACCTCCTATTACCTTCATTGATGCTGATAAGCCAGTAGCTTCTAACTCGCCACACTATGGCCCTGTAGGTTTGTTTCTGACATGCCCCTGCAACACTTGAGAGCGTTCCTGGAAAGTCACCACCACCACTAAAGGCTTTGAGGGCTGAGTTGACTCTAGTGTTTTGTCAGTCTCCATTTCCTACCCTTTCCCTGGTTTTCCACTGGGTGAATTGCACAGAGCAGTGGTGCCCTTTCCTGATTTATTGGGATCCCATAGTATGGAAGAATCATGGATTAGAATCTGCATTTAAATCCCACTATTCCTGTAGGCATGCCTTGTAGCAAAGGATGGGAAGGGTATAATTTATACCATCGCTGCTGACCCAGCGCTACCTGTTGAACTTATTGTTTCACAACAGAGGCGGGACATTGAAAGAGTTCAAAACATAAATTTGTAGTGAGACCTTCACATACTGAAATATGTTCAAGTTTATAGCAAGCTTGCTCAGCAGACACAAGAGGGTCATAGAGGGTTTGTGGAAATTAACAAACTGATTTGCCTGCAGCCAGGCCCTGTACACAGCCCCCTGTGGGAGGCCAATGCCCTGCTGCGCTAGGCCTTTGGCCAAGCCTGCGCCTAACCCTTCACCCCGACGGGGGCCATACCCCAGCTACACATGGTCCTTTTTTTTCATTATTATTTTCTCAATCCTGTAGGACTCTTGTGTGAGTCTCTATGGAGCCAGCGCATCTGCCTGTTCTCTTGCAAAATTCCCTTGGGAGCACAGGGGCTGTGCAAGATCTTGGCACCCTAAAAAAAAAAACTTTTGTTTCGAATTTGACCCCGGTGGGGTACTTCATTGACCTCCCCCACAAGGGCTACAGGGTCAGGGTATCCCTACTCTAGCTCATTATACCTTAACGTTTCTTTTAAGGACATGAAGACCTAGTCGTTCAGTCTGGTAATGGCCACAACATTTCTATTTGTGTTGTGGCCTGACAATTAGAGCCAGCGCTCTTGTGAGGGTCTTTCACTCCCAAGAGAGCGAGATGGCCTATGGAAAAAAAGGCTCTCGCAGGCAATCAGATAACTCCATTCTTTGAAGTTGCGTGCCCTCAGGAATTTTGAAAGAATCTCACTTACCTGTGGTGAAGCACGTTGGGGCCTGCTCAGGGTCTACATTATAGATTTCCCACTTTAGCATGGCATCTTTTTCTGATGGTAATTTTTTACATGGTTTTACACTCATGCGATAATGTACTGAGAAGACACTGTACATGCAGACTATTCCTTACAAGCGTTGCTGCCATGCAGTCTGTACACTCCGTCCAAGGCCAAGCACACAGAAAGTGATGCCTTTGTATTATGATTGTCCACTGGAGACAGCTCTGAAATTGTAGAAAAATCAGCGCATTAGCTCTGCACCTCTGAAATAGTGCGATATGAACAGTGCTTTCATTATATAAACTGCCTTGGTGTCACATTTACATTCGGCAGAGGAGCACTTCTGCTGGGATTATCCTGGAACGCAGTGCACTGCGACCGAGATGGAGCCCTGCTGACTCTGACCTCTGATCCAGCGGAAACGGCGTAAATTTTATAATCATTCACTTTAACCATAATTTTTTATAATCAAGAACTTTTCTATAACAAAGAGGTTTTGGTCTCATATAAACTCAATATCCACTTACATATATCAGGTTCTCCGATAGATCTTTGGTAGAACTAATAGGGGCTCAATAACAAGAGACGGATGCTATTTCCCTCATGAGGACCTATAATGAAGGAAAAGCCTGTCCAGTAACGGTAATCACAATATACACATGTCTAGATATTCATTAGTAATGACAGAACTCTGAAATACTTATCAAGTTACTTTATCTAAATATTTCAAAATATGAATGGTCAAATACACAAGTACATAGGAAATATCAATTCTTCATTATTCTGTTATTACAGGTAAATTCACAATAAGAAAACACAGCTCATGACAAATACATCAAAATTCAATAACAAGTGTGAAAGGAGAGAGATGAGAGACAAAAAGAATAAATCATTGCAATATCAGTATGCAAATAAGAATTTTATACGAACCTAGATCAAAGAATACTAATGCACAGCGTGCAAAAGTCAGAAATAGCTAACCCTTCGGCCGAAAAGGTATAGCTTGAGCAACATCACCAGCCAATGAAGTGCAAGATAATCAGGATAACCTCACTCCGGAATTGCAAGGATAATAGCCAGCCAGAGAAGCATAGAGAGTACAACAGCAAAGGCTCTTTTCTCATAGAAAAAGCTACTGGCAAGTTATTTTCTCACAATAGTAATTATATCCCAAATGTTAAAAAGTCCAACCCCTCTAATGTCGCAGTTCCACAAACTTTTATTGGTCAAACTTATGAGGTGATCATGGTCTCAGTCAATTCCTCCGGATTTCTCCGATAAAGTTCTTTGTTAAAAATTAATGTCATCATCGCTCATGATGACATTAATTGAAGCAGGAAAAGAAATTGTGATTTCTTCATGTCCTCGCACTCCCTTCCACATCAGCTTGCAACATAGTTGACACAATTATTCATAGAAAGTAATACTCTAACCGTAGGAAGGAAATCCTAGTGATATGCTAAGCACAGCTAAACAAATAAATCAGTATTTTAGAAATAATGAAGGACAAAATACATTCTTCTGTGACCTACGTTAGGGAAAGGAAAATTACTCTAACAGAGTTTGAGGCCTTTATAAAGAAACCAGGAAAACCATCGGTTTTCTAAAGAATAAAACACTTCAGTTAGGGAAAACAAAAGAAAATACATAAGAAAAATAAAGTATATAAGATTCATTATTCTAATGAAACCCATAAGTATAATCTACATTTTCAATAATCAAGCTATTAATAATAGTTGTTTTTCTCTTGTTATGAAGAAAGGATAAACATTTCACGAAACATTTTCTGTAAGCGTTTCTTTTATTACTATTTCATATTTCTACGTGTAAGTTTTTAAATGCATATTTTTTCATGTCTCTCTCTCGTAACATTTTAGTTCATGTAAAAACACTTCATATATTTCCATGCTTTCAGCATGTTAAACGTTGCAGCTTCTATTTTACTAAATGTGTTGTGCCTTTTTTGCACATATTCATGTAAAAAGTTTTTTTTAAATACCTATGTTAATAATTTTCACACCATTAGCCATTCATTGGTTATTAACACAGTTATGAGCAGACTTGATCAAGCAAGATTATTTCGCAAAAATCATGCTTCATCACCTCCATCCTGCAAAGGACAATAGCCTGCACTACATAAGACCGGCTTCCTGGAACATCTTAAAAAGGTATGGGGTGGCAGCCTATCCCAATTGATCTGGCAGAGTGAACTCCTACTATGCTCTCGATAGTGTAGGTAGTAACAGTTAGGAGTGTACCAACATAGTAACATTATCATCATTACCATTCTTATAATGGTGGATACCACACTTTGTTTCATCAGCCCAATAATCGCAGCTCATGCTGTCTATACAAGAATACGATTTTTCAATAAATGTTTGGAAAAACATTTTCGTATCTTTCTTGTGTCTTACCTTGGGTATGCAAAGTGACAATGAAAGGGTAGATCTGTTTCCACAATTTCCTTGGGAATCCGAGTAGTCATGTTCGAGGTTGCAGATACCATCTGGTACCCTGGTAAGTTCTGGGGGTCAGATGGGGCAGTGTGAGTGAGATAGCTAGGGATTGTGTCTATATTTCCTGATGATATAGGCCGACTAAGTCCCTATATCCTGAAGTTTAGGTTAACCCGATACACAGTCCTACTTGATTCATAGGAACCGTATAACATACCCAACCGTCTAGATATATATAATTTTGATTCTTAATTTCCTCAAAAACCACTGAACAAATTTACACCACATCAAAAAAGCACACTTTTTGGATAAAAATCTGGCTTTCTGCCAACTTTGGTGTAATTCTGTTCAACCGTTTTGGCTGTAGTACTGTCTACAATAACCTATAGAAATTACGTGGGGAAATCGCATTTTGGAACCCCCGCTTTTACTTGGCCCCACTTGATGGCTCACCTCAATCCTTCCCAGGAAAGAGCTGAGTTGGATGAACTTTTATTTTGGAAAGTTCATTCAAGATCTCTAAAACACCGCCATAGATATCAGCAAAACAAGATGATTGCCCGCACCCAGACATCCATAGATTCTGATTCTAAATTTTCTTACAAACTACAGAACAGATTTACACCAAATCACAAAAAGCACTCATTATGAGTAAACATCTAGCGTTCTACCAAATTTGGCAGTGGCACCTGATCTATTTGAAAAGTGGTGGGGTGGGATTTTAAGATCTGAGTTGTCGCGCACAAGCTAGCATCGCTAAAACTGAAAAGGGGGTGGGGGGCTCGAGCTAGAATTTCAAGAAAATGTACAGGAAAGAAGGTAAAAGACATCCCAGGTATAATAGTCTGTTTTCAAACTTACTTACAGCCCGAGCACATACCAACCCAGACACACACAATTGATTTCTTTAAAGTAATCCATCTCTGACGCTTTACCACATCATTCAATCAACAGCGAGACAAGCTGGGTAAGTAAGTGTAGAAGCAAAACTAATACTGGTAGCTAAAGATAGATCCATTCATATTTCCTCTCTGCCACTCTTGCGCTACCTTGGAAGGATAGAATTCTGAGTCTGTTTTTCCTTTCCAGGATTCAAGCTTGTGATCTCCAGAACATTGCAAAAGTCAGTGCAATGTGTTAATTCACAGAGCCATCTTGCTTATTTGACTAAAAATGGCTCTGCACTTAAAATCCAATTCTGTTATTGTGTATTCCCCCAAACATTTATTTTGCAGATGTGAATCTAGCCGATTCAAAGGAACTTATCTTCACTATTTTGTTCCTGTTTTGTCAGTGCCTAGTCCCATCTGTTCACCATTTTCAGGTAATTTGTATATGTACATAAGTGAACACATTCCTGACTTTTTCACCAGGCAGATTTCCTGATTTCAGGAATATTTTACAATCGGAGTCAGTTACCCAATAAGTCTGGTGTGGCCAATTTCTAAGGCATACTCCTTCACACCCAGACAGGTAAGAACAAACTCTGATTCCTTCACTAAAGATGGTTGAACCCCTAATTGTGTTGCTGCTAAAGGAAAGTGATACTTAAATTCTCATGAAGTCCTTGTTATGTCTGATCTGCATTTCAAGCCACAAAATAACAGGTTTTCCTAGGTAGTGGAATGTGAGGTTCAGGTAATATGCTGTGCTACAGTGAAGACTACTTTTACCCCCACCTCTAAAAGAATGCAGGGCATCTTGAAACGATGGGGGATCATTCACTCTGGAACTTTGGATACCTCAAGCCCACGCTTCGCTTTCAGACGCACCCAGAATTTTATGTTGATTCTCAGCAAGCACTTGGCAGAGATTTTATGCACTGGTTGCACGCTATGTCTACTATGACACCCATGACAAATGTATTTTTTTTCAAATTTACTGGGAATGTTGTACAAACCTCAAGGCGACACCTGATGAACTATTTTCTATTCGGCTTTCATTTGTTTCTTTCAGGTTGGATACAAAAACAGATATTCCAATTACTTGTGATAATACATATAATACTTATATATACGCTTTAGGTGTAGGGTAGGGATCATATTGGTCCTGAAGAAACACCGAGGATCCATTGGGACCACAAAGGCATCAAACATGTTGACCCCACTGAAAACCCCACAATAAGCACAAACGAGATATCCTGGTCTATGGAACCCACACAATAGCATTTTCCTCTTTTTAACCCTCTCAGGGGGACTGCTAAACTAAATGACATTCCGTCCACCCCTTAGACGGTTTTAATTCACCTAACTTTCACTGCACCCTACACATCTTACTCCTCACACACATCAACCTATACAGCGTGAAAACAAAAGCACTCCGATAAAGAGCCTTCTCGTGGGGCCCGTACGGCATTGCAGTAGGGCATTGCAGCACCGTCCCTACAACAAGCACGCCCTATGATGAAGCATGACACCCAATCAGGGTTGTGAGGGCAACAAGTACTGATCATTAGGATGCCCTCCTGGTTTGACCCTCTCCAACCTTTCTCTTTAGGAACAGCATCCTCTTTTTGTCGAACAGATATTATTTAGGAGCATGGGTGCTGGACCTTTATTAGCTCTGTTTCCGCCTCTCATATTTATATTTTTATACAACTATATAAAGATATTAGTGAAACAGAAACACTACACCCTGCAAGTCCCAAACAGTTCTCTTGGGCACTCCAACTTTTCCAGGCCGAAATGCAAACGTTTGTGTGCTTTCTCTTTATTTAGCATATATTTTTGGTTTGCTTCATGACGTGTTCCTTTGCTGCTCTACCTTACCATTTGTGCTCTCCTGCCACATTCACTTTTGATCATTTCATTGTGCCTTTATTCTTCCTCAGTCAGTCCAGTTTACCCTCTCCTGATATCAGACTATGGTGCTATGAAGTAGCTGAAAAGAAAAACAAAGCGCTTTATAGAACGTTCCACTAAATAATTATTCGTCCTAATGTAGGCTGAGGAGTCCTTGTGTGTGAGGCACATATCTAGTAGAGCTCAGGATACCGTTGAAAAGAGACAGGGCACAGCTCTGAGGGTCTAGCTCTGGAGCCTGTCCTTTCTGGACATCTTATTAGGGAGCTTCAGTTCTAGGGCCCAGCACCTCTTACCTTTGGGGGTTTCTTTTCATGAGGGGGAGAAAGGGGAGCTACCAACGGCCCCTGCTTTCTTCTCAGAGTTGTCCCTGGAAACCTTTTTTGGTGTCAGTTTACACTCAAGGCTGTCCTGTCTCGAGTGAAAGTCGCTATGAAAACTTTAATTAATTAAAGGTTCTATGAACACATCTTTTACTGCCAACAGATCTCAAACAAATTTCAAATATTTCATATTCTGGGAGTTTTTAAGGACTAAATAAAGGTTAATTGCTAAACTACTAACTGTTTCTGATTATGGGCCACGGACGAGTCCTAATCGCATCTGCTGGATCGATCCAAACCTTTTTTGGGAGGAAAGCACGTAAAATCGGAGTCTATGGTCACTTTTCTACTAAAACCTGAAGTTCCTAAATTGGGTGGCAACCTTATTAAGTGATATATAACAAATGTTCTATATATGTTCAGCATGTTGTGCCTACAAAGGAATTGGATTCTAATATTGCTCTATAAAAGTCTCACCCGAGATATTTCGTGTGAACAATGTCTTTTAAATGGGAAATGGTCCTTCAGCAGCAAGTCCATTGAGGTGGGTAGGACTCAAGCATCACAGTGAGTGGCTGCCTTTCACCATCAGCAGAGAGTGTACGACTGCCTCTCCACACAGCCTGCAGTGAGTGACCGCCTCTCCGCAAAGCCTGCAGTGAGTGACTGCCTCACCACACAGCCCGCAGTGACTGCCTCTCCACACAGCCCACAGTAAGTGACTGCCTTTCCACACACCCCACAGTGAGTGACTGCCCCTCCACACACCCCACAGTGAGTGACTGCCCCTCCACACACAAGTAAAAAAAAAAAAAAAAAAAAAAAACGTACCTTATTGCCGCGTCTCTCCATCTCTCCTCCGCATCGTATTCGGGCCGGAACAGGAAGCACCCAGGATCCCCTGACCAATCACAAGGCTGCAATGCAGCGTTGTGATTGGTCTGAGCACCGTGGTTCGGTGCTCAGACAGGGACTGGGGGCCTGGGCATGTTCTCCACCCAGGCTGTGTAAGGCATTCTGCGTGGAGAACATGCAAAGTGCACATGACTGTTTGGCTGTCCCGAGAGACAGTCATGTGCACTTGGAGTGGGCAAATACTCCTCCTTTGCCCTGCTCTGAGAGCAGAGCAGAGCAGCCCCTCCCGCCCCTGCCACAAAGCAGCAGGAACAAATAGAATGATAATAACATTGAGTTATTATCATTTTATTTTTCCTTTACTTACACTGCTTAAAAGCAGTGGGGCGACGCTC
This sequence comes from Calotriton arnoldi, assembly GCA_963921515.1. NCBI lineage: Eukaryota > Metazoa > Chordata > Amphibia > Caudata > Salamandridae > Calotriton > Calotriton arnoldi. The sequence continues at coordinate 2,848,203 of CAWUFW010000568.1, forward strand.
CTCCTCCTTAGCAGTGGAGCCGGCCCACCAGCAGGCAGTGAAGTGCCTGCCTCTACGCACCAGTGCACAGTGAGTGGATTCTTCCTCACCCGCCCAGCCTGCAGTGAGTGGGTGCCTCCCACTCAAACGGGCAGCAAGTGGTCGCCTTTCCACATCAGCCACAGTGAGACATAGCCCTACACACCAGTTCACAGTGAGTGCCTGCTCTACACACCAGTGTACAGTGAGTGGACTCTTTTCCCTCCCAGCCTCCAGTGAGCAGTCCCTCGCCACACCATCCCACAGTGAATGGCTGTCTCCCACAGCAACCCACAGAATGGACTCCCCTTCTGCTCCCCAACCTGCAGTGGAGTGGCTTCACTTCACACCATCCCACAGTAAGATGGTTTGTCCCTCCCAGCATGCAGTGAGCAGCGTGTCTCTCCGAGTGTCAAGTGAGGAGGCTCTTAGCACACATTCCCACAAGAAGGTTGGTCTCCCCCTCCCAACAAGCAGTGAGCAGCGCGTCTCTGGGTATCCAGTGAGGAGGCCCTCTCTACACCATTCCATGGTGAGGGGGTTCGTCTTCCCCTCCCAGCACACGGTGAGCAGTGTCTATCTGGGTATCAAGTGAGTAGGCCCTCTCCACACCATTCCATGGTGAGAGGGTTCGTCTTCCCCTCCCAGCACACGGTGAGCAATGTCTATCTGGGTATCAAGTAAGTAGGCCCTCTCCACACCATTCCACGGTGAGAGGGTTTGTCTTCTACTCCCAGCACACAGTGAGCAATGTCCCACTACAATGAGGAGGCCCACTACACTCCATCCCACAGTGAGAGGGTTCGTCTCCCCCTCCCAGTATGCAGTGAGCAGCGTGTCTCTCTGGGTGTCCAGTGAGGAGGCCCTCTCCACATGGTGATAGGGTTCGTTGCTCCCTCCCAGCACACACTTAGCAGTGTGTCTCTCTAGGTGTCCAATGAGGTGCCTCGCTCCACACCATACCACAGTGCGAGGGTTCGTCTCCCAGCACGCAGTGAGCAGCATGTCTCTCGGGGTACCCAATGAGGAGGCCCTCTCCACACCATCCCACAAGTGAGAGGATTCATCTCCCCCTCCCAGCATGCAGTCAGCAATGTCACTCTGGGTGTCCAGTGAGGAGCCTTGCTCCACACCATCCCACAGTAAGAGGGCTCATCTCCCTCTCCCATGCAGTGACCAGTGTGTCTCTCTGGGTATCCCCAGGCTGCAGGCCTAGGCACTGGTTTGCTGATGTCACCTTCATAAAACCATTTCCTCCAGGTCATAAATCCAGATCTAACCTGATCTAGAAGACCATGAGCCAAGTGAGATTGGCCTGTAAGGAGACGTCCACAAGGATGGTATCTCTGAAATGACAGGAGGGCTGGTGCACAGTCAGTCACCTGTCATACCAATGGCGTCTGTGGTACTCTCCAGATTTAACCCTAGGCCAGTCAGCCTCTGGGCATGGGGTTGAGGGGACGATCAGCTGAGCTATGCACTTTTACGCAAGAGCTGCACTGAAAGTGGTTCACTTTTAAAGTGCCATACACCCGCAGGACAGGAACAGTGCACGAAAAACGCACACCCTTGTACAATGGAAATGATAATTCACCACCAGAATGCATATTCCACCAGGTACTCCCTCTGCAAACAGAGATGGATGGTGCCTAGAGTCTTATTCAGAATATACATTTATGGCACTGTCAAATAAAACAATGAACAATACGTTTAGCTTCCTGACCACGAGGGATCGACACATAATATAACAAAAGCAATGCTACAAAAGGAAACTACAAATGTATACAATTACTTGTGCCTCATAAAAAAAAGTTTGATTTATGTAAAATGCAGTGGACAGCATCACAGAAGATGGGCAGTAAATGCCTGCACATGGGATGCTGATAGGTGTGACTGAGAGCAGCCACATGAGGCGAGTTGAAAGTCCATGTGGTGAGTGGGCAGCCCAAGAGGAAGGTGGAGAGTCCATGTGGTGAGCAGTCAGAGCATGAGGCGAGTGGAGAGTCCATGTGGTGAGCAGTCAGAGCATGGGGTGAAGTATATGGTGTGGTTGTGCAACCTCACTTTATAATGCACTTACCAACCCCTTTAGGACCAGTAGGTTCTGTTTGTCAAACCATCAGCTCAACTCTGAGTAACTGTGGTCAGAGCAGCAAGGCTTACACAAGAACAAGTGAAAGCATTTAAACACCACCAAAACAATTGAAGATGAAATTGACAAGCTACCAAAAAAATCTGACACCAATTTATAAAAAATAGACTGTATTTTTGTGTATTTTTAGACACCACAACTACAAACGATCCACCGGAGGGTTCCAGAGATATAGAATTTACAAGGTATAGCAAATCAAATCATTCCACTCAACTGTGAACAAGCACTGGCAAACTCAACAAATTTGATACTTAGAAACTTTTTCAGCAAAATGTTGGGCTAGTTCTATTGTGGTCACTTAAGGTCATTTTATTTAGGTGACCAACTACAGTAGGGAGCCAGTCAGGGGGCCCAGCAAGGTCCTCAGAATCAGTTATTGTTACAGGTGAGGGAGTTCCAGACACATTATCCTCTTTGCAAGGGATTTCTATGGAGGTTGTCCTGATGCAAGGGATGAAGGATGCTGAAGATATTCAAGGATGCTGTGGTTGCAATGCAGTTGACAGGAGTCTGCTTACAGCTCCTTCTCGGTCCACAAAGGGGGTGACGCGGTCCTGGTCACAGGGTCGACGTCCCTTGAAGGCTTCTTGCGCTGGCAGAAGTCCAGTCGCCACTGGGCTACTAGTCATCCAGTATCGTGGTCACGGCCAAATCCTTACCTGGGCGATAACTCAGCTTTTGGGTAACAATGCTGCACTCAGATGACTCTCCCAGGCTCAGCTAACTCAGGTGCAACTTTAAGAATCAGGTCCTGGTCTCTTGTGCTGCTCGGCGGCAGTTGTCGGTGGTCTGAAGATTATGGGCTACCATCTTGCCCCAGCAGAGTTCTCAGCTGTTGTGTCCCTGTGCTGTGAAGAGGAGGTCAGCTGACTGACCCTTGGAGTCCCTTGGCTTTGGCTGGGCTCTGGAGACAACTTCTCTCGAGCAGGACACAGCAGGCACAGTACTTCTTCTTTGCTAGCCACCAGGTTCAGCAGGTGAAGTCCATGCCGGTGCAGCCTCTCTTTGCTGGTTCCATGCTGCTGCAGGAGAGTCCTTCTTAGGTCCTTCTTCCAGTCCAGATGAGCTCTGATTTCTGGGTGCCTGGGATGGCCTATTTATGTACAGAAAATGCCCGCAGGGTATGATGCGGTTGGTAGCCAATGGGCTACCAGGTTCCCTCCCTCCTGATGACCACTTCATAGGAAGTGTGGCATTTGGCCATCTCCGGATGCACCATCCTGCCCACTCCCAAGATGGCAGAACCCCTCTTTTGGGGTCCAGAGCTCCCTAGCCCAACCCAGTGGTGAGGTTACCAAGGGGGCTACACGCCCCTAAAAACAGTTTGACAACAGGTTTCCCCTCTCCTTCCAAGGTACTAGTTAGGTGGCCTAAACCATGGGACTTCCCTCTCCCAAGTGTTCCCCCATTTGTACTTAAAAAGCAGATTCAGCTTTAACTCACTGGGCCAACACCTGTGTGGCTTCCTGCAAGAGGCAAGTAATACCTTTCACCAGTGCAGGCCCCTATTGTCTCATTTTATAGGAGTAATTAGCACGTCTCCCCAGAAGGGCAGAATGCGGTCTTGGGCTCAAGCTCCATCTGGTACCGCTAAGGGCTCAGGAGATTGAAGGCTACCAAGTGACAACTTTATACATGTTGCACACTGTAACTTGTTACATTCATTTCAACTTCAGAATTAAATCGGCCTGCAATGAGTATCAACTTTGGCCACACTGTGCAGGAGTTAGCACAGCTAAGGATTCAGCACGTAACACTGTACTCGCCAATGGGACAACCAAGTCTTTCCACAGTAAAAACAACAGTTTTGCATTTTTACTCGTATAACATTTAAAATACACTTTCTGCCCATAAAATATGTTGCTCCATGCCTTAGGGCTCTGTAGGCATGAGTTACATGTTACACACTCGGTAGGGTGACACATTTTTCAGGGGAACATTTGACTTTGCCATCGCTTTAAATGGAAAAGACAGGCTAGCAGTTTGAAACTTCTCTTCCAGTCTGCAATGGCAGATGGGGAGACCCATTTTACCTTTGTTACTCCCAGGGTGGCCCAACCAATCCTGCAATCCCTGCGGTCACTCTCTCTCCTACATGCCCCTGGTACCCTGGGTACCATATGCTGCTGACTTACAGGCAAGGTAGCCTATAGCAATTGGGTACAGCAAACATAACATACACATTTTAGGGTCAGGGCACTGGCACTGAAGTCTGGTAAGCAGGCCTCAGTTCACTCTGAGTCGAAAAACCATCAGCAGCAGTAAAAAAAAACCTGGGGGTGACCATACAAAAAGCGTCACTTCCTTACATTGGTCAAGGGCTTTCATCCATTGGTCTGTTGTTATGTGATTCACATTTCGCTTTAGCATGGGGCAATGGGTCAACCCACATCAGCCATTGGCTTCCTTCACTGTGAGTGACACATTTTACCTCAATACATCTGATTCGGAGATGCAAGACTGTGCTTCTCACGCCATGAGCTTGACGCACCCCCTAAGCTGACTCTTGCGTGCAGAGATGGAAGGATGTAGTAAGTTCCATGTGCAGGTTGTGAGGTGTTAGAGAGAACCTGCAGCAGCCGGAATGACACTTGACAGGACGGCGTCCTTTTATGTGCATTGAGTTGTACTTCCATCACTGCCTGGATGTGGAGATCCTACACAGGTGCTTAGTGCAGACATAAGTGCCTTGCTGCAGACGTGTAACAGCTGTGTTCTGGCACTATGTCACCAGGGCTGGGTGTCTGAAAGGTTCTTTACTACACAAGATTGTTTGGAGCTGTGCCGGTGGGGAGTGTGTGAGGGAGCTGCTGATATGGGCATCGAGAGAGTGTTTATAGCTCTAGTTCCATACAAAATAAGACAGAAACAGTTTTACATTAAAACATTGTAGCAGGTCTTTTCAGCTTCCACTGCTAATCACGGTAGTGTTGTGGGAACTCTAGCTCTGGGGAGTCTCTTGATTCACAGAGCAGTGATGTGCTTCCAGGCTGTGCACTGGGAGCTGAGACATGAAGCTCAATTGGCGTGTGACGTTCAGAAGAGGTGGATCAACTAGTTAGCGCTGGCATTCAAGAGTGAATAAGCACTACATGAGCCTCTGATGTAAGAGGTCTTGGTGTCCTACTGAATGGGTTTTACTGATGACTTGTGTGAGATCAAGCCTGATGTTTTGGCCTTAACAGGCAATTGTGAATAAAAGAAATGATGCAGATCTAAGAGAAGCATTTCCTGATATTTGCATGTGCTACTGGTCGACAAGTCTATTCCAGATCACTACACTGATGATGGGGATAAACCAAGTGCAGTGTCTTTAGTGAACATGATGGCCTCCTCATTCTCTGAGGATGACAGATCGTTGTGGTCAACTAATGCTCATGTGAAGTCACCGTCAGTCAATAAAACGAACTTCACTGCATGTTTCCACCACCTTTAAGTCATTATTGTTGGGTACATCCTTCCATTCAGTCTAGCCAACACAAACAATTTGTGCCCCAGATGGTGTTAATGGATCAAAGATATACAGAGGCTATGGACATTGAAAATTAAAAGAGACTGATATGCCTACTTCAGCACTGGGGTAGGGTTTGGGCACAACACACGCGGTATATCAATTTCAGAGTGGTCTGAAACAATTGCGGATTCTGGGCTTTCTCCCAAACCTAAATATTGATTATGAAACCATTGATGCTTTTGTGACAAGACTAAAGGATTATGTGTAGCACTGTGACTTCAACAGGTACAACAATGATGACAAATTATTGCTAGCTGTGAATCTGACATTTGCAGACAGAATCTGCTGCACAAATTGAGAAAAAAGAAGATAGTCTTTCCATGGCAAGGACGTCCCATACTTTTGAATATCAAGCGAAGATAATGGGTACGCCATAAAGTCAAGATGGAGATTGAAGAATCCCTGTGCAAGATTGGAGATACGTCCACTGACCATCAAAGTGATGTCAGACACTGACTTTGCTACACTCCTGCTCCGGCTTGCTCTGACTTACACTGATGTGTGCGTATTTGCCTATGGTTTAAAATGACCCTCTCAAGTGTTTAGGAGGTTTTAGCCCACGCATTAAGCACAAAGCAAGGTGATCACTCCTTACAGATGGAAATGAATGTTGGTGAAGCTGCTGCGGGCACTGGATACTTGCTGAGCTTCAGGTCTACAGCAGGTTCTAAGGGATGAGCCCAAGGATCTCAAAGAACTCCTCTAAAAAATATTTGATGGCATTTTAAAGCTTGACACTGATTGAAACCAATCTCACAACATTTTAGAGGGATTCTGTTCAGAATTCAAAAACAAGAACTTAAAAACCTCATGGAACAACATTATTGAACCGGTTTAAGGTCCCACACCTTGGGTCTCGCCCATTGTTCCTGGTCCCAAGAAACAAGCGGGGAGCAGTATCCACTTGTGTGTGGCCATACGCAAACCTAACCAAGTCATTCAAAGGGAGCGACATCTAGATCCACAAATACAAGACATGATACACCAGCTAAATGGGACACACGTTTTCTCTTGCCTTGATCTGAACAAAGGCTATCATCAATTGGAGTAAGTAGAAGAATCAGGATATATAGCCACTTTTGCTACTCACTGTGGGTTATATCAATACAAAAGACTCAGTTATGATTTTTCCTTGGTGGCTGAAAGTTTTCAAAAAGAAATATGAAAAATGATTTGTGGTATTCAAAACTGGTTCAACTACATGCATATTAGCAGAGCTTTAAGTAGTCTGGGTCCCTCTGGACATTGATGGGTCCTTATCGGTCCTATGTTTATGCTCTTAACTTTACTGGGAAAACATGGCTGATTGCTGAATAATTAACATGTTCAGGTAATTCAGATGTGATTTAGTTCCCATTTAAATTTCACGTTTTACTGAATCTTGCACTTCCTTAGAGTGTTAGCTATTCGCAGGAGGTTGTGCTTTTGAATTTATTTTTCGTTCCGCATATTACTCTTGTATAGTGCACCCTTTCAACTGAGTCACTTCCAGGTGTTTATAACAGCCATGTTAGAGAGAGCTGGTGTTCAGGCTCAAGGCAGTGCAATTGCAGTCCTGTCAGTGTGTCAAAAAGGTGTTCAGAATACATGGCCATCCAATCTTTGACCTCTCTGCAGAGTGCACACAGACAACCACTGACTAAGCCAACAGCCTAGGCTGGTTTTCGGTGTATGTCAGTTGTTGTGTTATTATATCTGGATGCAATAACTGAAAGCCTAGAGGAATCAAGATACCGCCTGTGGACCACACTATGAAAATTCCCAGAAATTGACTTTACGTTTTTAAGCCACACCTATACCTACATAGGCCACACCCCTTTTAGCGACCCCCCCCCACACTTTTTTCATCCCACCTGAAGCCCTGCATATTGGTATATGGAAAGAGTCAGGAGGAACATGATGCTGTCCCCTTCTTAAAGTCTGCCAGGCCTTGCAAGGTGTCAAGCTGACACTTAAAGACAAGTGCACTATTCGAACAAACTCTCGTACATTATTTGAAGCAATCTTTTCGGCTGATGGTATAAGGCCAGACCCCAGCAGGGTTGCTGCATTGGCATCAACTCCACCCCCAGGCAATGTATCTCCTCTTCGTTCTTTACTGGCACTAGTCGGCTACTGTTCTAGGTACCTACCTAACTTTGCCACCATGTTAGCCGTTGAGGAGACTCTCCTAAAAGGGAGCCATTTTCAAGTGGTGGGCACAGTGTCAGCATTTCTGGACATTAATGACAAGCTAGCAGCAGCCAATAGCCTTGCAGACTATGGATGCTTCATTACCCCCAGAACGGACAGTAGATGCAAGCCCAGTAGGGCCGGGATCTATCCTGGCACAGAGAGACGCTGACCCTGAAGCAGCTAGGCATGTGATTGCATCGGACACTTGCATTCTCACTAGGGTTGGGCGTAACTGGAGTAATTTTCTCTCTAGCGTAATTTCTCATAAGTACAAAATTACTCGTAATTATGCGTAATTACATGAGAAGCGTAATCCAGTATTTAGCCATATTTTCTTGCAAAATGCACCCTTGCATCCAAAAAGGGCCTGGGGTTGCATGTTGTGCTAAGAAAATATCATTAAATGCTACAGTACACAAACACTAGTAGCCAGGAGCCGCTCGCTCTCCCTCTCTTAGCTCATTGTTCCTGGGCTCCTTCAGTAGTATTTTTGCCCCAAATTACTCTTACTTACTCAAGTTGTTTATTCGCATAATTTTGGTGATTTGGCATCACAATAGTTACTGAAATTACTCAGATTACTCCAAAGTAATTAAAATTACACCCAAACTTAATTCTCAACAAGCTGGAAATAGCCTACTCACAGGCTGACGAAGAATCTTTGACTGCAGTGTAAGCCTGCAAGCATTTTCATCTTTTCCTGTATGGGCATCCTTCACAGTTGTAACAAACCGCCAAGCATTGTTATCCATATTTGGCAACTTGAAGGGATAAATGCCCCCTAGTATGTTTGTGTGTGAAAACTCTAATCGATTTCCAGAAATGGAATGAGCTGGAAAGACCCCACAATGCCCATCCTCAAAGTAAAATGAATGATTTAAGGGTCTTCAAACACGTAAAAGTAGAATTAGCTTGCCATCCAACAGGACTGCTCCTGTGGAGCACATGACTGATCATCCCTCGGAGTCATGTTATAGATCTTGCACATGAAGCACATCATGGAGTGGTGGCTACAAAGTGCCTCCTGCAACAGAAGGTGTGGTTTCAATACCTAGAATGACAAGTTGAAGAAAAAGGGAGCGTTTGCCATATATGTGAAGCACAGAGCAAAGATGGAGCTCCAGAACCACCCCAGATGTCACAGATCCCGACACAGGCATGGAGAGAGGTGGTTATCAATGAAAGTTATAGGTTTCCTGATGTCATGGCTGTGCCTAGCACTTCGTCGAATGTCATTATATTTGGGATGACTAAAGTATTCTCATCTTTTAGCACACCTGTCATTGTAAAATCAGACAATGGCACTCTCTTCTCTGGAAAATAATTTAAGGACCTTGAGAGAAAATTAGGCTTTTAACATAAGAAGATTATGCCACTGTGGCTGCAGGACAATGGTGCGGTCAAACGTTTTATGGCCATGTTGAAGACAACTGTACAAGGAGCTAAGCTCACTCACCAGCCGCTATCTGAATTACTGTGCCAGAGACTACACAACTACTGAGACACTCCGTATAGCACCAAGGTTGTGTCACCAGCTGAACTCATGTTTGGGCACCAAATTTGCACGATCATTCCACGTGCGGTGATCTTGAAATCCTGCATATCACACAAGATGCGGCCCCCGGAGGCTCGGACCAAGAGAAGAATGAAACAATATGCAGACAAACGCCAAGCGGCCCAGGCCTCCCACTAACAGCAAGGTTATTTGGTGCTTGCCAAATAAAGGAGTCGCAAGAAAGAAGACTTTAACCTCAGCTTTATGTAGTTACGGACATTAATGGCTTCATGATCACTGCCTGGAGGGATGGCCTCAGCATCATTTGAAACTTCTCGTATATCAGAATTCTACAACCAGAGGAATGTGGGGAGATTATGGTGGATGAGGATCCAAGAGGGAGCATGATTCAGTGTGGGGGGGGGATGCTGGGTGTGAAAGCTCAGGCACTGACTTTGCATCAATAGCTGAAGCTGAACAGTGTAGTTTTGGGCCTTCCTGCTCCTTGAGTATGCTCCTTTGCATTTCAACCATCCCTGCTGGTGCATCACAATCTCTGACTGAGCAAGATGTTTCATCAGCAATAACTATGGCCACTCCCCAACAACTGCAACCTTAAAGAACTATTTGTCCACCAGAATGTCTTATCGCTGTGATGAATTAAGATAAAACTATATATTTGGTGGTGGGGGGGTGGGTATGTTGTGTTGTGAGCACTGTAGGTCTGGGGCAAGTCTTCACTTCCAGCGTGGTGATGCGTTTCCGGGCTCCACGATGGGAGCGGAGATGCAAGGGCAGGGCAGGGAGTTCGGCTGGTGCGTGACGATCAGCAGAGGTTGATCAACGAGGTCATGCTGGCCTTCAAGAGCGAGTACACACTAAGACATGGGGCTCTGATGTAAGAGGTCTGTGTATCCTACTGTATGCGTTTGACTAATGACCTGTGTGAGATCAAGGCTGATGTTTTGGCCGTAAAGGTCAATTGTGAATAAAAGGGGTGATGCCAATCTAAGAGAAGTATTTCCTGGTGCTTGCATGTACTACTGGTTGAAAAGGTGATTTAAGGTCATTACAATCACCAGAAGGGTCAATTAGTTCACTTCGCGAGTATAAAAGCAACATAGTATTTCCATTTCAGCCTATTTCTGCATTCTGGAAGAGCTACTGTGCGGTAGGCTAAGTTTCTTCCTTCAGAGGTGACGCGTGTTTCCAGTTACACTATTTTTCCATAGGTCTCTGGATAGAGTGTGTAAATAAACAGACTGCAGATTGAGCACCTTTGACAGACATGAGCAGTGTAGGGAGGTGTTCTGGCACACTGAAAAACAATTTCAAAGCACTCTCTGACAAACTCCTTTTGTCCACCAGTATATGAATGACCCTACCCCCTCTCTGCACTACCAGGGGCTCAGGGTGACTTTAATTGGCTCTGTTCAACGTGACTTGCAGTGCACATACAACAGGGCTGTTCTGAGAAGGAGTATATCACCCCTGGCAGAAAATGCCTCACCTCAAACAACTGCTTGAAGACTTTACATTTCTCACCATGGATTACTTTGAGTCACCAGGAGAATGAGTGAGGCCCGGATGTCGGGGTATCACAGTTCTAGTTTATGTCCTGTAAAACTTTCCTCCTCCATGACTAAGGGTAAAGGAGAACCTGGGATCCAGGGTTATAAGTTTGGTAGGTACAGCCACTACTAAGCACATAGCAGTAATCAAAAGGGGCCCCTCCCAGGCCCAAGAGAGATATCCTTATCTATACAAGGAAAACACAGATCTTTTTCTCACCAAGGTCTGCAAGAACCCTTAATGTAATTCAAGTCATGTTGCATGTTGTCTGTCCCCTATTTCCTGAGTTGATTATACTTTCCCGGATGAGTTTCTGCACTTTTCTTTTTCATTCAGTTTTTTTTTAGCAAACCACTGGCTACATGGCAGACCTTATGTTGTATTTTGGATGGAAAAAGTGCAAATTTCAGCAGGTACTTACCACCAGTTAGATCTGCAAAATAGGAAGGAACACAATTCATCGTGTATCCTTAGGAACGTTAGTGGTACAATTCAACTAAAACAATATGCACCGACCAGCACTAACTTGTGTCTGGAATACTCGGCAAAGTGGCAGTGTTGGGTGCAGACAATTGAAACTGGTAGGGTGGCGCAGGGAGGAGGGGGGTTTGGGAAATTTAAAAAATAAAAATCACTTACCTACCGCTCTGCTCTCGCCACAGCCCGGTTGGAGAAACATAAGTGCGCATGTCAGTTTGGCCAGACTAAAATGGCAGGCCAAACTGATGTGCGCACTTATAGGTGCACACTACTCCTACCTGCCATGGCCCAGCTCCGCCTCTCCCACTTCCATGTAAGCAGCACAGAGATAAATAAAACGATAATAACAATGTTTTATTACCGTTTCATTTATCATCTGCTGGAAGTGGGAGGAGGAGCCACCCCTGCAAAGTGGATGTTTCAGATGATTTTGACAGATGTGATATGGAATGGCTAAGCCACAGCGACTGTAGAGACCTTACATGAAGCTGTCTCTTACTCCACAAATGCTTCCACTCCTTTACGTTTATCTGAAGAGGTGGCTCATGATACAGAAGACCAGATCCTTTGCAAGACTGAGAACAGCTGTTTACTCTTGTAGAGATACGTACTTACGCTGACTCTCAAAGTTGTGGGAATGCCCAGAACCAGATATCGAGTTACCAAGCTGATCGGTGTTATCAGGGCACCTCCTTTTCTGTACTGTACTTTATTTAAAAACTCAGTGCATTCTCGAAGTTGTAATTCTGATTCAGTTCAATTGAACAAATCAGGCTTAGACACCTGGAATCAATGATCCGTAAAAGGAAAGGCCAAAACTAACTTTTATTCTAATACCATGGTGCCATCTGGTAATAATGGCCATATCGGGTCCTGTGTGATTTGATGGGAAAAGAATTAGATGTACAGGCCCCTGCGCAAGTAGACAGCTCAATAGTGATTCAACCTCATGACAAAAAAGAACAAAACTAGATATATTTAAAAACAAATATCGAATGCGTGTACCTAACTGTTATACCTGCTGCTCAGCCAGTGTGACTGAGGTGGTGGAATGTTGGTGAGTGAGGTGGCTGTGGAATGTGGTGAGTGAGAGAGTCAGTTGGAGCATGGGCTGAGCAGCAGGAAGGCTGTTCCTGGTGGGGCTTTTGTTAACATCTTATCTAATAAATCTACTTAACTAATATACCTGGAACTGGACCTGCTTTCTTCTACTACACTAACCAACTGTCAGTCATTTTCTTTGTCACATGCCTTGATGGGCACATTAATACTTTCTGGTCTGTGTTTGGTAATGACACACCATGCAAGTCTAAGTCCTTTAAGAAGAAGCGTCAGGGGCTGTGTATCAAAGGAAGACCCGCATAATAAGATTTCCAAATATGCGATTCTTAAAATGGAACATCTATGCATCGACTTTATAGCCCTGTTGACGCAGCTGATGTTCCAAACATGTGGGTATTGACTCTAATCTCTTTATATTTTTTATAAATTTTCAACAAACTTTTCCACTGATTTATAAAGCTAGTAACCTGAGTTAACAACTAGAGTCACGTAGGAGCGCTACAGTCTAGTCGCAGCACCTGCTATAGTTTCTACTTGTAAATAAGATCCATGCAATCTTTCAACATTTCCACTTTCTACGTAACATAAAAAAATAAAGAAAGGATTCTTTGTTCTCTAGGTTGGTTATGTGGTACTTGTGCTGAATAAAACAGTATGTGCTGGGGATCATATAGGAGGATTTGAAATGCTCTGAGAAAAAGCATCACAAAAGGATGACATTTTTAAATCTAAGGGCCTATTCACAAATGGCACTTTGTAGTACATTTTGTTGTACTACTAAAGTCCTACAAAATGCTATTCACGAACCTTAGGTCTCCACCTCCAGTTCACCTATGTTTTCTATAGGGAGCTCTTCACACATGAACGTTTACTACTTAGGGCCTGATTACAAGTATAGAGGCTATTTATCACACCTATTATATAACAATACCATACGGTTCATTATTTATTGGGTGTGATCAATAGCACCTATTAGGTGTTTCTGGGGAACAAAATTCAGATTTTGGTGTTTAATGCACCAAAATCCACGATACAGTAATTTCCGTATGGTTTTCCCCTGTTAAACTGCGGCAGGTTTGACTCACTGAAATGTAACTAGGGTTGAGGCATTTAACGCATCCGATAAATATTGGATGCGTTAAATAGCACTCAACTTGTAATTCCAACAAATGCATAAACAGGGGTTTACGAATGGGCTGGGGAAAAGCGTCTGATTCATAATCAGACCCTTAGTAGTAAATGTGTGAGAGGCCTCGGGCAATAGCTGGAAAAAAGGGTATACGTTACTAAATGGGAGGGGATCAGAGAGGGTTGGGGAGGGGTTTAGGGAGGGACATTGACCCATCCACAAAAGAGGAAGCTGACTGCTATACACAAACTGACCTTGTAAAGTTACTACAGCCAAAAAGAGACCCAAAACAATAGAAAATTACTGCAGCTCCACATAAAAAGGTTTTTGCTAATTATTTTCAAGTTAAACACACTTTTTTACTTTGCCCTATAATTCGCTATAGAGAAAGTACGCAGTCGGAGTGGAGTTCTCCCTATAGTAAAGCTTAAGGAGAATTTAAAAAGGTTATTATGTTTTATAATAAATTAGTAAACATTTGTGTATTAAAAATTAATATTCATTAGTTTCATATACTTATTTTACATGTAGAACAAAATGAAACAAATCAACAGCAGCATTAACTTATTTTTGAATCAAATCCTAAATTAAATATTTTAAGTTAAATAAAAACATTTTACTGAAGTTTTAGTTAAGAAACATATGCCCACCTATAGTAAACAAAATAATTTTATTATATCTTAATAATTTTTAAAAGTGATGTACATAATTAATTAAAAGTAATTGAATTATATTTAACTAACAATTAATGTTACATTGATAAATTCAAAAAGTAAGTTAAAATAATTTATAATTAAACAAATATGTTTACTTTTAGATTGGTTTTGGTAAATAGAAGAAAATTAAAACAACATTTGAACCCATGCCCATTTACCCCTACTGCAGGGAACGCACTACACACATTTTACATCAATACACTTGGATCATATTCATTATACATCAGGTTCTTATGCATAACGCCTACACTACGCATTAAGTCCATTCCCTTCAGGGCACTCCTCATCAGCGCCACCCTCCATATTGCCTTCTTCCAGTTCAATTGCCACCAGGCACCATTCCAATGACCCCCTAGGGCACCTTATCAGTACTAAAGTTTCCTACTCCACATTCCACTGTTACACATTTAATTGTCTCCAACTCCCATATCGCATCATCAGGATTGTATTTTTTATCCATCTTACTATAGTACATATTTTTTCAGCCACCAGGCCTAGTTGCACTATTTTGTGCGACGCTTTTGTATTTTTATTTTTACACTTTGGGGCAAATCTCGATAGGTATGCTTGAATATCTGACTGCAAATACAAGGCTGTTAACAAACATCCCATTCACTAATTCCCATTAATTCAGTACTCTCATTAGTTTACTACTCCGGCGCATTCCCACCACATGTGACATTCCCACCATGCAAGGCTATACCCATTTAGCTACAGTTGTCAGATGAAAGGTGCACAGAAAAGCAGACCGGGAGCAGCACAGCAGACAGGGAAGGAGCAAGTATAAGAGCACCATGGATGCAAAGAAACACTGAAGAGACCCAATAGGGCTGTGGTGCAAAGACCTCCAATACTTACCACCTGCTCACCTCTTCTCAGATAGTGCTGGAGGTGTGCTTCAGGGAGCTGCATTGTATTGCTCCCAGAAAAGAAGCTGCTCCAAGGCAGAGTCTAGTGCGTGCCATCAACCTCTGGGAAGTTCTAGACAATAGCAGAACTGTGCACACCCCGTATTGTCCTAACAGGAAGCAATGTTTTACCTGAGGTGGGCTCAAAGTTCCCACAGCCAATCCCATTATATAATCCTTTAATAGGTTTGTGCTCAGTCACAGGCCTCCACATGTTTCCCACTGTAATGAGATCTGTTTCTGATCCTCAAATTTGCTGTTGGCACAACTCAGTTTCTGTTAGCCACAATGTAATGTCTAGCTGTCCATTGGATAAAAATAGACATTAAGAGCCCTAGACATATGGGGGCCTCCAAGAGTGTCCACATGATGGACGCATTTCTGTAATGCTCCATCCATGCACCTAGTGAATCCTACATCATCCTCATTTCCAACATAAATTTTGGCAATGAAAGGCATGAGGACCTCAGCTGATTGACTGGCAGTTTTCAAAAGAACTGGTGTATGGCTAATGACCGGAAGTGAATGAACCTAGCCGACTGTGCTGTGAGCTAAACTGCTACCAAAGGTGGTAGCTGTACCCGAGTCCCATGGAAGTGGAGTCCACTAACGGTGTGGTGACTCTACCAGTGGAGCAGATTCACAGTATTCTCCGCTGTACACTGTTGAAGCTGCCTTGTGGGGAGGAGACTCCTGGTGGGCCCACGGACTGGATGGAGCCAATGGTGCCACAATGTCAGGAGGTGGTGAGAAGGAGAAAGAGACAAAATTATGACACGAACCGGAGAAAGTAAAGGGTCCCGGAAGTCAATCTTGTGCCCTGCTGGACTGTGTATGCGACTGGTGCCGGGTTGATTCTTGCGGCATAACACTCGAGCCCCCTTTTCTGATACAGACTGTGCCATACTCAGCTGCCCTTGGCAAGGATGGTTGGCTGATGAGGTAAGTTGGTCAGAAGGGGAAAAGTACAGGAGAGACTGGACAATGCAGGCCCGAAGAGACTAGTTTTACCCGAGGCAGTCCCAAGGACCACATGAAATGCACCATACGAGGCCACAGCATATGAATACAGGTAAGTGTGTGGGGTTGGGGAATGAAGGATATAGCACTTGCGTCTTTAGCTACCCCTGAATCACAACAGATGTGAAGAGCAGCGTGCTGAGGACACTCACTACTCTGTTGGAGCGGCCTTATGCACCTTGCAGTAACTGTGGGGTAGATGTGGGATTCCAACTTGTATGTGAACTAGTGGAGCTACTGAGCGCTTCACACTGTCCTGCAAGTTTGAACTTTGCTTGTTTTAGGTCATGTGGCGAAGGACATTTAAAATTTACTGAGACATTCTGTCACAGTTCGAAGCCATTATTTGTGACCCTGTGGAAGACACCTCGCTGAAACACTATTGCCACTACAAGACCATGCAACTTCACGAGGTCTGAAACTCCCTAGTACACATCGGCTAGCTTGGGAGCAGCTCTGGAGGGGTAATGGGCGGTCTGTTGTTCCTTCTCGTCCCCTTGGGGCTTGGTACTTGTAAGGTTGGAGGCTTGGCATGGATGGCTCAAATTAATACTTAATAGGGCGCTCGATACAATGCTTTGACACTAGGGTGAGAGGTTAGCCACTGATAGCGAGGCCCTACCTAAAAACTGTTCCAAGACTGAAACTTTCCCAGGAATATAATATATGAGTTGGCTTCTAGAACTATTGAATGATTGACTCCAGCACCACCAAAGGGATCCAAAGGCACAAACCTCATCAAAAGAAGGCTCGAAAAATATGCTATAGTGGTGTCTGCCACCCATGAGGATAGGGACTTGGTTGATAATCAAAAAAACAATGGCCACACACTTCATTAATCTTGCTTCCCTGTCGGACCTGACAGACTTAATCTTGCAAGCTATACAAGAATCAAGAACAATCGTGGAGACCAAAATTGGTGAGTTGAGTATGAATTTGTCACTCCTGAGGCAGGACCTCTGTAAGGTAGGAGAGACCCTCCAGAGCAGAGGAATAAATCTCAGAACTGAACAACACTGTTAAAGAACTCTGAACGGCAGTGGTACAAGTCACTTCGTTCTTCCAAGATCTCCTGGTGGGAGCGGAGGACAAAGACAGATGTTATAGGAGGAATAATCTGTGTTGTGTGGTATTCCCGGAGGGAGTAATGGAGAATGTAGAACAAAAAAAAAATGTAACAGCACTATTAGCTCAATTTTGAATACAATATTTAATTAGTCTAAAGATATTAAATAACATGTATTTTGCTGAAGTTTAAATTAAAAAATAAATTCTCACTTAGAGTAAAAGATATTGTTATTATGCATTAATAATTAATAAAAGTGATATATAGAATTAATTAAAAGTAATGTTATATTTTATTTAAATTGTTACACTATTTTCTACATTCTTAAAGGGTTCTTAAAACATTTTATAATCAAATAATAAATGTTTAATTTTTTAGATTTTTTTAAAATAAAATGATATTTATTTATATGTTTAACTATTTTCAATAATTTAATTTAACATCATCATACTATTGGGTTTTTTATTTAAGATCCTACCTCTAATATTTTGCATGGGAGGGTGTTGCAGTATCAGCATTTGGCCATGTGTGGTACTGGACTTACACCAGCTCTGCAACGGAGTAACTTACTAATGTTTTTGGGCCGCTTTTGGCTGTAGTAACTTTAGAAGTGCAGTTTGTGAATAGCAACAGGCTTACACTTTTGTGGGTGAGTGTATGCCCACTCTCTTTAAACCTCGCCTTCCTCCTCCCTATACATCTCCCATTTAGTAGTAAGTATGACTAATTTTCCAGCCACCCTCCCTGATCCCTCCTACATTTACTACCAAGAAGTAAACTTACAGGTGTGAGGATCTCCCCACAGGAAAGAAAGGAGAGATGGAGGTGGAGATTTACACTCGTAGGCTTGAGAATAGCATTTTTAGTACTTCAGCAGTACTACTTCTGTAGACTACTTTGGTAGACCTGTAAGCCTTTTTTTTCCAAATATGTTTTATTAATTTTCAACAGTACAAGTAAGAATGGCATTGCATATAACATATCATTCCCATACCTCAGTGAATACCAATGTACCAAGAAAACTTAAGAAAGCACAGCATTAACAAAAAAGATATAAGCCCAGATAGGAAGGCTGACAATGCATTTGCATACAATATACACTGCAGCATAATTATGGACAGGAGGGATTTTAAACGGTAAGTGCAGCAGGTTACCATCTGAAGTATGGGCAATGCATTCTCAGGGGCCTCTGCAGGCAAATCAGCACTATACTGTTGTGTAGTTCCTATAGTACCCATGCAGGACCTGCGCGTTTGTGTAACATAAGCTGTGGGCTTGGTGGCAGACTGACTCTGTGCACCCCCACTGCTTATGTTAGATTGTTTTGCATTAGCTAGCTCGCAGTGCCACTAGTGTCTCCTCTTATCGGGGAGAGATTAGTTTCTGGCAACCTTAGAACATGACAACCCTGATTCTCTCAGAATCGTGGAAACAATGTACTACCTTTCGCTCAGTCACTCGTGCTTACTTATTCGGTTTGTCTCAGAGAGTTACACAGAATAAACAGTCGGGCGTTTCAATAAGTATTTATTGAACAGTTGTTATTCTAGTGTAAAATATATGTGCTGCGGTAACCAGCAGACAATAGCAGAGATATATTATCAGCAGTACGATAAAAGCAAAGGGATAGAACAGTTCTACCATATTGCGATAATCATGACTACATACATGAATATAAAAGCATTTTGCAAGTGCGCGTACTCCTACGATGCCTAACTAGATGTACCTGTGTGTGCCTAGCATATGTGTAGGCCTAAAAGCTAAGAGCCAAGAATCCTCCTAGGATTTAGTCGAACTCCCATACCTGAATAGAGAGAGTGTGGGACCCCGTCCTGGTCTCGAGTTTGGGACCCCGTCCGGGTTGTGTCAGACCACTGTCAGCTTGAGCGACTGCATGCAGGACCCTCAGCGTCTCTGGTCAGTGTGTCAGCATGGAAGTCTCGGTTCCCTCTACCTTACCGGGGCAAGATGCGGTGTATTTATACCCTAAAGAGTCTCGGTCCTCAGTATGGGTTGTATTGGACATGAGAAAGACGTCAGGGGTGAACTTTGTACATACATATTATGCCGGTGGTGTATTCTTAGAAAGCCATGCATAATTAATGAGTACAGTGTGGGCCTGTGTTTGGAAGAACCCTGCTGCATTCAAAACCACAGGATAGATAACGTTCAGCCATTAGAGCTCGTTGTGTACTAGCTGGGACCAATGTAGGTGAAAGATCATGCCTATATAAGGAATCATACTATAATAGGACATGTACAGTTGTGACCATAATTGGGCATATGCGCCATGACCATAATTGGGCAAGTACGAATATGACCATATTAGGGTAAATATGAATACATCCATTTTAGGGCACGTACGTAACGGATCTACATTAGGGCATCTATGCGGGATATAACACCCACTCCTCTTCCGAACTGGATAATAAATGACCATACTTAAAATCTGGACAATTTAAAAACTTTCTTTTAAAAGCAAGTAAAAACATGGTTCTTAAAAAAATCGTTAACATTTTTTGGTGCTTTAAAAAAAAAAAAAATGTTTAAATTCAGCTTTTTCTAGTTGCCACTTAAAAGTCAATATCGTCTCTCTATATAGAAGTTGTATTACCATAAGCTGGAGAAGGCCATGCTTTTCTCAAGCGAAAGTGTCAATGTAAGAAAATGTTCCAAATTTAGATCGTTTATTTTGAAACGAGTGAAGAAGACGAATTCTTTCCCAGGACACGATGAGCCAATTCAAGATTACGCGTCCTGGCTGGGAAGCTCAATATTATCGGTGTCAGCTGCTGTAGATGACAAATCCAACGCCTCACAGAGAACATCAATCGCACATAGATGGAATGTAGTACTGACATCAGTCGGTGCTGCGGCAGCTTGTGCGGCAATTGTAACCTGGGTGCCTGCGGAGGAGTCACCTAACCCAGCAGGAGCGAACGGCACCTGTGGATTCTCCAGGAATGCATTCATCAGAATCGGAAGCCGTTGAGGACAACGCAGAGCGTTGGCCTTTATGGGGTCCAGCATTGCATCCGTGTCCGGAGGCGCATCTGATGGAAACGTTAGACAGAGATCCAACGTGCATTTTTCCTCGCAGAACAGGCATCGAAGAACAGGTAAGATGCAGTCTACCCAGACTGGTCTAAATGATAGAAACCAGGAGGCATTGAGTTCTCGCAGGCAAGGAATGCCCAGAAGTTGTACCATGCGTTCACGGTATTTCCGCTCCAGGAGCGTGTTCACCATTCCCTCGGGAAGTGGGCCGTCCATTGCGTAGCAGCAATATGACAATCAGGTTTCCTGCAATTAGGAACAGGATGAGCGGGAATCCTCCAAATACGCTTACCAATACGGAGTGTATAAAATTTGGGATTACTCAGAGGACTGTCTGAAAGGTGCTTAACAGTCCTGACCCTATGGTCTTAAATAGCTGTACAATTCCGCTCGTATCAGACATATTGAAGATACTTCCCACCATTTCTGCAAAATGAATGGGGCAGTTTGTACGTATGAGTGCCTGTATCTCAGTCGAGGTCCTTGCAACTTGAAGTTTATAGGTTTCTCGAGTGGAGGTTAAGGGCACAGGTTGCTGTAAAAGCATGGCTTTCAATCTGCTCAGAGTATCAAACTGTATAAAAGAAACATTCAGCGAAGGCCATAGCGGCGCCTCCCTGACTGTGTTCAGTGGCGGAAACAATACTTGCATACAGCAAGTAACCCTGGAGTTAACAGTTACTAGATTGAGACGCCCGGAAGCATCCCACAACAACCTTGATCATTTAGCATTAAGTAACTCCCATTCGAGAGCAGCTGGAAAACCGGCGTGATCATGGCTGCTGGGGTCCCTGACATGTGACAAGATAAGTTTGCCACTGAACCATTGCAGGCTCCGTGTAGAGAAATATCCTGACACATGAGAGAACCGCTCAAAGCGTTCTTGCAGTTTGTACCACTCAGATACACTTCTCGATCCCCATTCCGGCATCGGTATCTATATGGTAACTCCCAAGTTTCCTTGATGTATCCCTTACCCATTTTCACATATTTGCCTGCCTGCCTGCCTTTGCTCAAGGCAATATTGAAACTGAAATGTAGTGACCGGCAGAGTGATTCGGCCATGAATTAGCCATTCTGTTGATGGTGATTCGGCTACAGTCAATGGTAACCTTTCCAGTTTCTCAATACGCAGCATTGTATATTTGGCTCCCCTTTGTGCCATTTCTGTCTGTTTATCAGTTAGATTGTATTCTGAGAACAGAGACGTTGTGTTTATAAAACGCCATGGCACATAGCCTGCACGCAAAGATTGTAGCGTCCAGCTTAACATCATAATAGAACGTAGCTGAGATTGCCCGTGTTGTAACAAGGCCAGATCTTGTTCTAATATGTCGATTGCCGAGGACGCAATGTTGCCTAAGGAGTAAATCCTGGAGGTCAAAGTAGTTAACCCATTATCCACCACTGCCAATGCTTTTTCTAAGTTAATACGGTCTATCTCTCATATTCTTTCTGCGGCCTCTTGTTGGGATATTTTCCAGTTTTCATTATAGTAGGCATAAAGGCCTGCCTATATGAAACGTTTCGGACGTTGTTTATTGGGTCCTAGTAGAAACTCTCGAAGATCCATGTCAGGTGTGAGTAGGGTCAAGTGGTGCTTTACTTCTGTGAGTGTTGAGTTCTCTAGCCAATCAAGGCACAACTTCCCAACACTATAGGATGTCACTACCCCCGGGTGATGTCTCTGTACATAGCGTGGGTCTGGCCTATGGATACTAAACCCTTTGGTTGTATTCATAAATCTCTGTTGACATTTGTTTGTGTCAATGGGCCAAACCAGCCATTCTGTCCAATCAGGATCTGATCTGTTGTACTGGAAAATGTCATCTAATCCTACCCTTGCGTAGTTGAATTCTGCCCCCCACCCATCTGCGATGGTGTTGGAAACCCCGGTGTGTTAATTTCCTTGCCTTTGGCTAATCCAAGACAGGATGTCTGTTGCACAGTTTCATTCAGAAATAAAATCTGCTGCGGAATGATGCATGCTCTAAAAAGTGCTTCTATTCCCTGGACTTGCCAGTCCCTAGAACCCCAGACTGATTTGGAATCTATTGTGTCTTTCCATAGATCGAAACCCTGTTTAGATAACTGGTTCAGAAAGGATGCAGAGTAAATATGTTTGGTGTTTGTTAACATAATTTTCTGAGCTGAAATTTTCTCCATTTTATAATAAAATGACTTCGGGTCAGATGTGTTAAACCCTAAGAAGTATGTGAATTTCTGTGCAAATGCTTGTGAACTACCTTTTGGAGGTGTTGGGCAGTGTTCCCACTGGTGGTACTCAAATACATTTCTAGGTGTGATAGACTGGTGTAAGAAATGACCATATTGCTGGTAACAGTACAATGCATCATAGTCTGAAGTACCTTCTAACATTTCATTGTTCGGAAATGCGGCAGACTTTTCTAAATCAGACATCATAGCATTTACAGTTTCAGTGTCCCAATCATCAGAATATGTACTGGAGGTAACGATATCACTTAAAGAAATTTTAAATACATGTTTTAGCTTTAAAAGTTCAGTCGGACCGAATATATCATAATCAATCTTGTCCCATACTATACCGTCTGGTATAGGAACTGCTGTGATGTTCACTGAAGACAAGTCTCTTGGTTCACGATGTGAAGACTGGTGTGGTTTTAAAATCAAATTGACTCTTTGGGCTGTAGAGCTTGGCTGGAGGTATCGTCCATTAATAAGCATACTAAAAGTTATTATTAAACTTAGCCAGAAAAGAAAAAATAAAATCCCAGTGATATACCATAGTTCAATCCAAGGTGACACCAGGTAAGTCTTTCTAAAAAAAGTTCAAAAAGTCAGTGAGTTTCTGTTACAGTGATTTTTTGGCTGGTGTCGTTCCGGTTCGCTTGGATCCAGAGAAAACGTATCAAAGTTCATGAAATAGCCAGAAGCAGTTCAATCAATTGTTGGAATTGCTTCGGGATTTGTTGAAATCGGATTTTGCTCTTGACGAGGCATGTTGACGTAGATGTCAGTAGTCGGTCTGATTGCAACTTGGTTGTTAAGTTGATTTTCATTTTGAAGATGAATGTCTTATTGAAGTGGAACGAGTTCCATAGCATTGTTGCTTAGTCCTTCATTCCGTACAGGTGGCTCTTCAAACGTGATGAGTCTTTCTGTTTGAACTTCTTGGATTGTAGCAAGAGGAGGGCGTCTGCTACTGTGGAGTCCACGAGGCCTACTGTTTAGTATCGGCCACATAGTGTGGTTTGATTAAGTCAATTGAGACAAATCTTTTCTCCTTTTTCCCAGCAAGAGGCGGCAGAAGTACAGTTCTTGTGCCGCGGATTGCTAGGACCAGTACAGGCTTTCTGTAGGATGGCCCAAATTCTTTCTTGCCAGCAATCTTCTCTCTGACTAGATCCCCGAGTTTTGGGATCCAGATAGGTCTTGCCGTTACTGCCTTGACTTCCTCAGTGGCGGCCTGTTTCTGGAGCACGTTACTTTGTTGTCTCCTGGATTTGTTTAGATCATGTAAAACAGCCAAACGATCATGGATATCAAATGGTTTTTCATCCGCCAATGTGCCTTCACAATCAAGATCAGGTACCCACATTCTCGTCCCAAATAGGACTTCGTAAGGAGTGACACCTCCTAGAGAGCTTCTTCGCTGATTATTGAGCACGCGCTGTACCCCATAAAGGTGATCGACCCATCTACCGCCCTTGCCTAATACCCTAGCTGTTAAAGATTGCTTTAAGTCGCGGTTTTTCCTCTCCACAACAGAATTTCCCTCGGGATGATACGGAGAGGAGTACCGCAATGCTACGCCCATTCCTTCCATGGCCTCTTTGTAAGCCTGAGAGCTAAACGCCGGACCACGGTCAGAATGTAACGTGCCAACTGCGTATGTGCCGATAAAGACTTGCAAATCTTTTATAACAGTTCAAGCGTCAGCCGAGCGCTGAGGCCAAACCCATAGGAAACGTGAGCAGGAATCCACTGCAACCATGATGTATTTCTTGGACCCATCAGATCGTAGGGGTCCGCAGTGGTCCAAATACACACATGCGAGAGGTTTGTCTGATTTCAGTAAAGGTGTCTGCGCTGGGCGTGTTACGGTGGAGCCTTTTATCTGCTGACAGATGTCGCATTTCAAGACATAGTCTTTAGTCTGCTTTGTTAACCCTGGGCACCAATATCGCTGTTTCAATAAAGAAATAGTCGCTGTAACGCCTGTGTGCGCAGAACCCAAACCCTCGTGTGCCGCTAAAATCAAGCCTAGCCTACGATCCATATTTGGTATTACTCTATCCCCCACTCCAGGAATCTGAGCATATGGAATGTTTTGTGCATCTAACTTGTAGGAGTACAGGAGTGGAAATTTTTTAGGTACTGCTGTGCTGCCTTTGCGTGAAGCATTGACAGCTACCATAATCTCGCCATCTACTCTAGTCTTTGAACGAGTAACTGCAGCTACGGCTGCTGTGCGAACAGCCCCCTTTGCGGCTTCATCAGCCAATGAATTCCCTTCAACGTGAACGCCATCACGCTGATGACTCAGTGTATGTATCACGTGAGCCCTTGGTAGTTCGTTTCTCAACTCCACTACCTGTTCCCATAGCATTTTATGCTTTATTGTGCCACCTTTTGCATCTTTGAACCCGTTTTGTTCCCAATGATGTAACTATTCATTGTACGACTGTACACAGTAAAAGGAATCACACACAATAAGTGTGGGGAATTCGTGATCCGTATTTATAAGTGCCAGTAGAAGTGCTTTGAGTTCTGCCAACTGAGCCGTGCAGTCTCCTAGAGATTGCGTTTTAGTGCAACTCGGATAGAACTTTCCATCGTGCATGCGACCTTTAACAATCGCACACGCCGCGCTGTAAGCTTGCTTACTCCCTATGGCTGGTTGAGCAGAACCGTCAGTGTAAATAATGTATTCATACTGATCTAGAGGCAAGATTTCATTTGGCAGAGGATATTCTTGTTCGTATTGCAGGAATGCCTGTGTTTTTAAACTAGGATCAAATCTGTATTCAACATCCGTTGCAGTAAGAGAATTAGCCCATTGTATCCATCTTGGATGTAAGGCTTTAGCATTTGGAATGCTAGCTTTCGTAACAGCTTCTAAAGCTGGTACTGGGGTCATGACAATTATGCGTTTTCCCTGAGCCAGAGCTCTTTCTCTTGCTACAGCGGTCTGTACTGCTGTCAGGATTTTTTCTGTTGAAGTGAAACGCATTTCTGCGTTTGTATACAGGTGCGATTTGTATGTGATTGGTACTGTTTCACCTTCATTAAAAGTTAAATACGTGTACCCGCATTGACCCGCTATTACTCGGATCACAAAGTTCTGTGCGATTACGCGTGTCTGTAAATGTTTAGAAGCTATCATGTCTTCCTGTAGGGAACGCAGGATATTTGTGCGTTCCTGTGTCCATTGTCTGACTGAAAAATCAGGTTTTATTAAGTCGTAGAAAGGTTTTACTCTTTCTGCGTAATCCAAAATGTATGTTCGACCAAAATTTAGGAATCCCAGAACTGATTGTAAATTCTTTAATGATTTTGGAGGTTGGAGCAGCGCGCACACTTCTAAAAAGTTAGCTGCTAGGCTTTTTCCTTCACTTGACAGCTCATATCCTAAAAACAGGACATTGAGGTGGGCAATTTTTGATTTTTTGAAATTAAATTTATAGCCCTCAGAGGCGAATCCCATAATAATGGTACTCACCCTGGTCAAGTGCCTCTTTAAGTCATCGTCCGTCAGATAAATATCCACATAGGACAATGCTTCTTCATCCAAATTTTGGAGGAACTCGGTTACCCTTGCTGAAAACAACCCCGGGCTATTCTTATACCCTTGGGGGAGTCGGCAAAATTGCCGTTGTGACCCTAACGCACTGAATGCGGTCAGATACCGGCTTTCAGGCACTATATTTTGGCAAAAAAATCCATTTGAGATATCAAGTGTTGTTTTGTATTTTTTCTGCACAATGTTATTCATTAATGTGGCACTGTGTGCATTTTGAACTGCAAATGTCTTTGTGCAAGCGTTTAAATGTCTGTAATCTAAAACTAGACGATGTGTGTTGTCAGGTTTGGCTACGGGGAACAAAGGATTGTTCATAGGTGAAGTGCAATTTTCTATCACCCCCTGGTATTCAAGTTGGTCTAGAATCTCCCTGACTTGTTTTTTAGCTTCCTGCTTTATAGGGTATTGCCTTTGAGCATTTGGGGAAACTTTTAACGGGATCACGTGGTGGGTTGACTCCTCATCCCAACCAGCATGATTTTTGTACAATGCTGGAGCTAGGGCAAACGCCCACTCCTGCGCATATGCATGTTTTAGGTGAATGGGAACGAGGTCGGAAAAGGCTGGAAAAATTATCGTTTCTCCCCTAGGGCACTCCATGACGAATGCTGGCGGCCAGTCTTGTTCTGCTAATAGAATGTCATAGCCATATGACAGATTTTTCCAAAAGAGAGCTTTAACTTTCCTGGGTTTATCCCCCTCCATCCGGAGTGTTATCTCATGTAACTTATGTGGGACACTTACCCGAGTATCAGGTGTTTCCACCGTGATATACTCACTCATCTCCGCTGTCACCAGAAATTCCTTCAGGTTCTGGCGAGCTATCGTTACTTCTGCCGCGCTGTCTAGCATCGTCAGAGCCCATTCCCCGTTCAGAAGCTGTGTCCTCAGAATTCTGGGCATGTCTGATCTTGAGACCTGCTATCTTCTTCTTTTTGAACTGAGGTTTTGATTTTTGTTTATCCTCTTTTTTAGGTGCGTAGTCCGCAGCTCGTTGCGTGTCTCTGGACTTTGTACGCTCCTCTTGTCTGTGTTCTGACCGTCCTTCCCTCTCGGAGTTTCTTGATGAACCCTGAAAGGAACGAGAGGAACGAGTATCAGTATCCTGATACCTGTCAGGTATTTTTAATGTTATCCCTATTCCTGAGGTTATACCTCTTTTCAGAGGGCTCCTGTTGAGGAGACCTACCTCTTGACTGAGATCTGGTGTCTTTTGACTTTTGTTGTTTTTTTATAGGTGTCTGCTTTGTAGTGTCCTTTTCAGGACTACCCAGTTGTGGTTTTAATGCTTTCCCACCCAAACGGTCTCTGCCTAGTTCTGCATATGCAGTTTCAATTATTTTGGGTAGTTCGTGTTGTTGGTCGTCTGGACTGAACTCCCTTAGGCGTTGGCGGATCGCCACAGAAGCTGCTTCCCTTTTAATGTTAGCGAGTATTATGGCTGAGACCTGTTCAAAGTTGTTTAATAACTTCATCCCTAAGTTAAGGGCAGGCTCTGCTCCGTACTCATTTTGTATCTGTTTCAATACTTCAGGTACTACTGCTATTGACGGGATACCATGTGTTCTGGTATATATGGCAGCAAAGACTGAACCCCAAGAGGTGCAGTCCTCTACTTGTGGTGTGAGACCCATGGGCAAGCAGATTGTTAGAATTCTGTGTTTATCACTGGTGGTAGTATTCGGGAATACTGCTTCAAGTGGAGTTATTTTCTGAGCTATCCAGAATGGGATTTGTTCACGTTTTGCTGGCATTTTGCCCACTATCGCATGTAATGTTTGTGGAGTTATTTTATTAACTGTACCTTGGACTGGAGTGTCTTGTGCTGCAGCTGGTGCAGGTTGAACTGTTAAAGTCCTCATCACAAATTGAGTGAGGTTTCTGTAGATTTTAATTAAATCTCTGTTTTGTACGAGTAAGTCTTTATAAAAGTACAATGGTTCTGTCGGGTATAACCACAATATTTCTTATAAATACAATGTTTCTTATAATTCAGTTTACATGAACAAATTATTTCCTACACAATTTGAATGTGAGTACATGAGGCAAGGAACATGTAATAAGAGTGAAGTAATCCGGTTTTTTGGGGAATACAATATTTAATATAAATTACATCATTTATATTAACCCACATTTTATGTTGCATTCACAGCTGCCAAAATTGTGATCAAGTGACATAGTGTGATAAGTGACACAATAAGTGCGTAATATGTACAAAGTGGTTAAAATATATACTTGCCCACCCCCCTACGCATGTGACGTCGTCACTGCGTCGTATAGTTACTTGTTGTCAGTTGCTTGGCAACCAGGAATACAGACAATTAGCTGCTGCACGATACACGTCATTGTCTGACGTGCTCGTGGACGCTTATCTTCTGCTCGGCAGACGCGCTCTTGCAGATCGACTGGTTGCGATTATACGGCAGGAGTTTCCACTGCTCTTTGGATTTTTATTCCATTTCAAACAACTAAGGTGAGCCACGCTTCTCTACACTTAGGAATACTCATTCTTTCTTTAACTCATGAGCGCGATTAACCGGCGCTATTTCATTTATTTTCAGACGCTCTTCACAATTGCTGTCATTTTTAGCCATATAGGACTCATCACAAGATTCTTGGTGAGTTTCTACCTTTGTATCACCGCAGTTCAACAGTTATGGGCATAACTTGCGAGCGCGTAACTGCCGCACTAGTTTACATAAAGTATGCGATTTGTATCACCGCATTTCTACAGTTACGGGCACAACTTGCGAGCCCGTAACTGCCGCATGAGTTTAGATAGAGTAAGCGACCTTCCAGGTTGTTCTACTGCTCTCGATTATCGCACCCTCTTTGCCGATTATTAAATACGAGCGTAATAGTGCCAATTGATTTTTGTGGCTCGTGATGGGCCCCCTTGACTTATAGGGAGTGTTTGACCAGTGAGGTCGGGTTCCATTACTGCCTTCGTTTCTGCTCTAGTACCTGAGCGGTTGATGTAGTTTACCACGGCGCTTGATTTCTTAGTTGTTACACAGCCTAAACACATATGAGCGAGTGTTTTTGGCGCACATGTGGTGCATTGTTTGACCTGTGCGGCCCTAGTCTCTATGGGGTCTTTCATACAATTCTCTGCAGATTAGTGGTTATTTCCATCCCTGACCTCACCTCTTTACCCCTAGATGATCACCAGATGGGCCCTTGTTCATTCCTGACCTGAGCCCCACCAGGAATAACTCTGGTTCTTGTTAGGTGAGTCGTTACCACCTTACTCATCATTTCGTTAATGGCCATTTGGAACACACCATGATGTTAATGCACGCTTTAACTGATTTTGCAGGCTGCCATTCTTTTCCTTACTTCAGTCCTGATGAAGACCCGCTGTGATGATTTAAAATCGCACATATAGGGTTGAAACGTCGACGCTACCGTTTGGTCCAGTTCAAGTCCCTGCTCGTAAAACACTGAAATTGTACAGAGTAGCAGGGTCATTGTATCTATTCTGGCCTTTTACATTTTGTATATATTTTAACCACTTTGTACATATTACGCACTTATTGTGTCACTTATCACACTATGTCACTTGATCACAATTTTGGCAGCTGTGAATGCAACATAAAATGTGGGTTAATATAAATGATGTAATTTATATTAAATATTGAATTCCCCAAAAACCGGATTACTTCACTCTTATTACGTGTTCCTTGCCTCATGTACTCACATTCAAATTGTGTAGGAAATAATTTGTTCATGTAAACTGAATTATAAGAAACATTGTATTTATAAGAAATATTGTGGTTATACCCGACAGAACCATTGTACTTTTATAATCCTTTACCCAGGTTCTGAGGGACACAGGGTCACCCCATTGTCTATTGAGCGTACGAGTAAGTCTGGCTGTGGCATTGTGCCAATATCAGGATGCGGTGTGTATGTCGCTAATATGGGCCATGTGGCTCCTGCTCCTCCGAGGGGGCCTAATCTTGCTCTTCCATGTACGTGGGGTAGGGCGCCTTTAAACCAGTAATTATGCTCCTGGTAAGTGAGCGGAACCTCTAATTCCTCAAAAGGAGTATAGTCCGCTGGTGTTTCACCTTCTAGGTAGTAGTGAAATACATTTGTAACTGCATTCGCTGCTGGGAATGTAACCCATGAATAGAACACCTCTGTTTTATTGGATTTGTGTGCCTCAATCACGAAAATTACATTACCACCCCTGGCTCTTAAGCCATGTTCTAGAAGTTTTATGGTGACTGCCCTTCTGAAATTTGGTGCAATTTGTATTGCATCTTCAGGGTCTTCTTCTCCTAAACCGAAGAGGTCTGTTTCAACTCTCCTTGTTTCTTCTGCTTGTTCAACCATTTTTAAGTGGAAGAAGGGTGTTTAAAGAAATTTAAAGATAAGGTGTAAATGCACAATTTGTAGGAACTATATGTCCTTCAAGCTTGAATAACCAACAGCCAATAAATAGTATTCTCGTAGTACTCAGCTGCGGCAGACTTTGTGCCCACCCACTCCAGACATCTCTGGGGTTTTGTGAGTGGGTTCTCTGAGAATAGCACGACTGAACTACTCAGATTCTACTGTTAAATAAGTACCAAACCAAGGTTGGGCGCCATGTCGTGTAGTTCCTATAGTACCCATGCAGGACCTGCGCGTTTGTGTAACATAAGCTGTGGGCTTGGTGGCAGACTGACTCTGTGCATCCCCACCGCTTATGTTAGATTGTTTTGCATTAGCTAGCTCACAGTGCCACTAGTGTCTCCTCTTATCGGGGAGAGATTAGTTTCTGGCAACCTTAGAACATGACAACCCTGATTCTCTCAGAATCGTGGAAACAATGTACTACCTTTCGCTCAGTCACTCGTGCTTACTTATTCGGTTTGTCTCAGAGAGTTACACAGAATAAACAGTCGGGCGTTTCAATAAGTATTTATTGAACAGTTGTTATTCTAGTGTAAAATATATGTGCTGCGGTAACCAGCAGACAATAGCAGAGATATATTATCAGCAGTACGATAAAAGCAAAGGGATAGAACAGTTCTACCATATTGCGATAATCATGAGTACATACATGAATATAAAAGCATTAAGCAAGTGCCCGTACTCCTACGATGCCTAACTAGATGTACCTGTGTGTACCTAGCATATGTGTAGGGCTAAGAGCCAAGAATCCTCCTAGGATTTAGTCGAACCCCCATACCTGAATAGAGAGAGTGTGGGACCCCGTCCTGGTCTCGAGTTGGACACCCCGTCCGGGTTGTGTCAGACCACTGTCAGCTTGAGCGACTGCATGCGTGGTGTATTCTTAGAAAGCCATGCATAATTAATGAGTACAGTGTGGGCCTGTGTTTGGAAGAACCCTGCTGCATTCAAAACCACTGGATAGAGAACGTTCAGCCCTTAGAGCTCGTTGTGTACTAGCTGGGACCAATGTAGGTGAAAGATCATGCCTATATAAGGAATCATACTATAATAGGACATGTACAGTTGTGACCATAATTGGGCATATGCGGCCATGACCATAATTGGGCAAGTACAAATATGACCATATTAGGGAAAATATGAATACGTCCATTTTAGGGCATGTACGAACGGATCTACATTAGGGCATCTATGCGGGATATAACAATACATTTGTGTAATTATAGGAGGGGGCAGCATTCTGGCGATGCCCTACGAGCTCACTCTGCCCAGAGTGTATACTTCACAGGGTAGCCCTGTCAGCCTTAGGGTGGTCTTCCATCACATTTTTTGCCTTCACTTCTCCTGTTTTGCTGTAATTTATTTTTGTTGGCCATAGGACTTGGTGCGGTCTATCACTGCTAAAGTGCTCACTCCCTAAACAAGGTAAAATTGTTTTATAGTCAATTGGCACATTCTAATTTACTTATAAGGCCCTAGTACAGTGGTACTACTTGTACCCATGGTCTGTAAATAATATACTACTAGTGGGCCTGCAGCACTTATTGCGCCACCCACTTAAGTAGCCCTTGCAAACATGTCTCCTGCTTGCTATTGCAGCCTGTGTGCAGTTTTAAACTGCCAAATTGACTTGGCAAAATAACCCCTTTGCCAGGCCTAAGCCTTTCTTTTTAATACATATGCGTCACCCCTGAGGTAGGCCATAAACAGCCATTTGAGCAGACTACAGTGTATTTAAAAAGTTGGACATGTATTTTTAAGTTTTACATGTCCTAGTAGTGAAAAACTCTTAAGTACGTTTTTACGATTCCAAGGCCTACCTCTCCTACAGGATAACACTGGGTTACTTAGTACATTTATTAAGTGATAGACGTTGCTTGGAACAGGTAGCAATATCATGGCGGGTCTCTAAGGAATTGTAATTTAAAATCCTCTTTAATAGTAAAGGTGGATTTTAAGACACAATTCTCAAAACGTCACGTTTAGAAAGTGGTACTTGCTTGATTTTATAGACAGCTCAAAATCCCTGAATCTGGGACTGAGGCAGATACACTCAAAGTGGTTGGAGACTTCTTTGGCCATGACTGAATTGGCTGCACATGAGACACAGACCTTTAATTGAAATTTCCAGTGAAGAAATCACAAAAGGGATTAAATGGTTGCAGTTGGTGAAAATGCTAAGCCGAAATGGACTACCAGTAGAATTCTATAAAGCTAGCACAGCCCTGCACACCGCACACCTACTAGCGCTATACAAAGAGGACCAACAGAGGGCATTTTAACCCCCGACAGAGTAGGTCAGAAAAGTTATACTAAAAGGCCCATGACGATGCTCCATGTAAGTCCTACAGACCGATCTCTTTACTGAATATGGAAATAAAAATACTTGTTAAAAAATACTGATACACAAGAGACCAGAACAGTTTTATGCCCCACCACAACTAACGTATAACATCAGACAGCCCAATAATTCCCCGGCCCTAGCAGGACACATTCTCATTCCCACCACTATACTTTAAATTGATTTTCAAATGGCAATTTGATAACCTGGATTGGGGCTACTTATTTGTCTTGCTTGAAAAACAACTGTCTTCATGGAATACATTAAATTATTATATGCAGAACCTGTGACGAGGATACAGATAGACAATGGCTTGCCCAAACTCATTCCTATTTACAAGGATACAAGGCAGGGCTGGCAATTGTTCCCCTTCGTTTTCCTCTTGCAGTAGAGCTATTGATTTGAATTCTTAAATTAGGCCCCCGCAGTGATGGTTTAAGTGAGCAACTAGGGTGTAAGTAAAGGTATTACTTTATGCTGATAACCTATTTATATATGTGAGTGACAGTGACATTTGACACTCACAAATAATTAAGAATGTGAACGATTTTGAAAACTTCAATGTGTTTGGCTTAACTTAGACAAGTCCTGTGTTTACTCTGAGGTGGGAACCAGAGGAGTAGGGGACCGGTCCTTGCAGGCATCTATCCCAGTAAGAACATCCAGTATCAAATATGTAACGGGTGCATGTTTAGATCTGAAACTAGAGACTCATTATCGAAGAAGAATCCAAGACCATTGAGAGAAAAACTTAAGGAGTTATGTCAGTCAATATAGGTCTTTGAGACCCAGTAGGAAGTCATTAGCACATAGATCCCTTGTCTTGGACACCCCCTATATACAGTTAACCCAAACACAGCATTTCACAGCCCCTCCCAAGTTAGGAATGTCCTGTCAGTCATTCAGTCCAGGCGGGAAGTCTAAGTTTCCTTTAACTGGGGTCAGGAGGAGGGGAAGGCCATAATATCCTCTGTCTGGACTGCTTTATGCCAGTACTGTAGGGTCACTGTGTGGTAAATCTCAAGGGGATGGGGGGCGACAAGCCCTCGGGGGAAGGCACAGCATTTGGCAGAGAGGGTGCGTGCTACATTCTTGTTCTGGGAGGCACTAGAGTTTATCTGCGTCCAGGGAACACCATACCAATGCTTGGGATATCTGTGCAGCCAAGATGCAACATTTGATATCAGGGACTCATATGTCACCCTCCTCCTGCCTCCTCATCAAAATGTAACTGGCTATCCGTGGTGGCTTTTTATCCCATATTAAAACCCAAATCTTCGGAGTGTGGAATTAAGTGCCCTTCCTGAGCCTTATCACTCTTCACCCACTCCGCCGGCAGTCAGGCCCAAAGTCATGGCCAGAAACTGGGCCAGATTAGACATCCCTGCCTTTCAACACGTGCCTGATGAACACCTCACCTCAGCTGGCACAGAAGATTGACTTAGATCAACCCACTGTAGACCACTGGTTTTGAGACTCTCCGACACAATTCTATCAGCCAAACATAAATCTTCATCCAGGCAACACCCCCATTACCCCTAGTTTAATGAGACCTTACAGGAAGAAAAGAAATTCTGTAAGCAACTAGAAAGGGCCTGGAGGAAGTTATATGACAAGAATTCAAAACAGAAATATAAAACAGCTCTATAATCAATATCATATGCACTGCAGAAATGCTCGAGCTTTCCTTTACTCAGAAAAAATCTCTAAAGCACGAAACTGCCCCAAAACACTCCAAAGTGGTCTAAGACCTGTCAGACCCCAGTAATACTGCTCAGTCCCCTTCATTGTCACAAGCTCAATGCGAAGAGCTTGCGGACATCTTTGTCAAGAAGGGGACAGAGATTCAGCTTACCCTAGCCACAGCAAGGACCGGCAAATCCCAGTCAGGGAGCAATAGCCTAAACTCCAATTCCACTCAACCTTCTAACAGGGAAGAAAATCCCTCGGTGACGGGCCTGCTCCCCTTGGATTCTCCTCATCTTCTCGACCTACTGCAGTCAATTAAATCAGGCTCGCCACTAGATCCTCTCCCCGCAGCCAAGTTGAGCACTCTGAGTCTACACCTTATGCATCTGGTGGTGGAACTCCTCAATTCCTCTCTACACGTGGGGCATTCACCTAAAGAATGGAAGCATTCTATGGTTCTCCTCTTGCTAAAACAAATCCACTAGGGCCCTGCTAACTGGTCCAATTTTAGACCCATTTCTTTGCTGCCTATTTTCTCCAAGATACTGGAGAAACATGTTAACGCCCAACTCACCTCATATGTGGAGGCCCAGGATGCCCTTCACTCCTCTCAGTCAGGCTACGGAGTGGGGCACAGCACCAAAACTGCCCTTCTAGGAGTCACGGAACATCTAAGACGGTTCCTGGATATGGGCGGCACAGCCACCCTGATTTTATTAGATCTCAGCGCAGCTTTTGACACTGTCTCAAGACACTCTTGCTGAAAGTCTGACTCAACTCGGTCTCCAAGGTACGGCGCTTGCATGGCTGACCTCCTTCTTGGCGGTTCGTACTTTCCAGGTCTTCTCGATGAATGCAGTGTCGGGCTCACACTCTCACCTCGGGAGTGACGCAGGGATCCACCCTTGGCCCTATGCTTTTTAACATTTACGTCCACTCTTAGTTGGACCTGGTGGAAAGCTGCGATCTCACCCTGTTCTCCTATGCGGACGACACCAAGAATCGTCTCTCAGGCAGGTAGTCAATTCGGAAGGCCATACTTCCTGCCTCTGCCTTGCCTCTTCCTGGATGAATACTAACTCTCTAAAATTAAATGGTGAGGCGGCCGAGGTAATGGTATTGGGCAAGAATCCCCAGCTTTGGGGGCCCAAACATTGGCCTGCTACGCTGGGAGCACTTCCCAAACCCACCAATAAGGTGAAGAACCTTGGCTTCTGGCTGGACTCCACCCTGTCTATGAAGCCACAGGTGGCTAAAGTAAACACCATATGTTTCACCACTATGAAATGGCTCAAAAAGATCCTGTGGTTGCTTCAGTTTTTGGATCAAATGACAGTTATCACAGCCATGATACTATCAAGGTTAGATTATGGCAACATCCTGCACTTAGGGGCAGATAAGGCTGTCATAAGGCACCACCAAATGGTCCAGAACTCTGCCGCCAGGCTTGTTTCAGCTTCCCAAACTCTCCTCTGTATCTGGCCTCCTCCACGACCTTGACTGGCTCACAGTGGAAATGCAAATCAATTTCAAGGCACTCTGCTTTATGCACAAAATCAGCTCGCGTTCGGGACCTCGGTACCTGCAAAAACTGGTGGTGCCCTACCACCCAGCAGCACTTTTTGCTCGAGCAACTGATCCCTTTTTAGGTCTCGCGCCTAGAGTTGCAGTGCGCAGCCCTGCTCGCGCAGCGAGAGACCTCATGTAGGGGGTTTAGAAGCTGACCTAGGAATCGCACACGCTCGTGCGTGTGCTTTTTGTTTTCCCCCCGGCTATTGGGCTTTGCATGCGTCTTTATAAGAAAGACAGCATGCAATTGGGCAAAGGCGGGCGCATGTCCCGCCTTTGCCGCGCCCATTCCCACCGGTGTCTAGCACGCGCAGCAGCGCGCGTTCGCCTCGCTCCCTTTCCCCCCCGCTCCTCTGTGGTGCGCGCGCACCACTGGTTTACCTCGATGACGCCCCCTTTGGCTTCTGCTTCCACAACGGTATGCTTTGATGTAATAGAACGGGTTTTTATTGGCTTTCATGGAAGCCGACGAAGGACTTAGTCCAGTACCAATTGGCTTCCGCCCGGCAGAAAGACCACGATTGGAACGTTCCTCTGCACTACCGTTCCGACTTCTAGGGTGCGCTAGACTTTTGCCATCTTCCCACACATTAATGCAGTGACAGGGAGGCCGAGGGATTTAATTTTTAGGATGCTTGTTCTGTTCGTGCTCCTACAACATGCCTGCAGCTCTCAGGAACAGCCAGTCTGCCACTAGCGAAGAGCATCGTGCAGGAACACATTGCAGAGGTCCTGTGCATTCAAAAACCGAGATCGTGGTGCTTTTTAAAAATTTACTATGGCGCCCGCTCCGCGAGCCGCCAGGTGCATACATTTTATGTACACAGGTTCTGTGCTTTATATTTCAACACGGCACCTGATGTTCAGTTGAGAAAGCCATTGCTCTTTTCCGAGGCTCCGCGCTGCAGGTAAAAACTAAGGAGGTGAGGCTCTGCTCACACCAAGGGCTGGGATGGAGGGTTCAGACGAGAGTTCCCAGGCAGGACCAGCAGCAACTTCCAGGCCTGGGGGCGGCAAGGGGTCGTCATCGGTGCCAGAAAATCCCTTACCACACATCCCGTGTCCTGCAGCTCCCCCCAACCCTAGTAGGATGGTGGTCAGCCAGCTCCATACCGGAGGCTTCAAGGGCTCAGCTGACCCCAGGAGTTTTCTGCCGCCCGGACAATGTAGCTTAGAAATCATTATTATTTATAATTAAAGAAACATTGACACAGAAATCAGGACAACTGGTGGCTTATTCAGCCTGATCGGCTTTGCAATATTTGGTGAAAGTTTGTCACATTTACTTGATAGATGGTTACCACAGTGGAAGAGCAAAGCATATGTAAAGATGTGTGACAGCTTGTCTAATCTGCTCTCCAAAACTTGGTTTGGGATTGTCTGGCGAACTTATGCTTTGTCATACATATGCTGGGCGTACATTGACCCCTTTTCCCTGCAATACCCTGGGTCTCAATGGGTCTCTAGAGACACATTAGCTCACTGAGTTTCCTGACTAGCATCCATAATGGTTTTTCGCAGTGTAGATCAAATAGAACACGTAATTGGAAACTTATTGCTGACATAGCAGAAACAGCGAGGATGGTAAACATGTTTGGATGCTGCTGGAAACGAATTGCGTGTGAATAAATTACATTGTGAAAAAAACTTCACGTTTTTGTTCTTAACAGTACAAGGATGTATTAGAGGTTCCCATACAAGTCGCATATAGAAAGCAAAGAGAAGACAAAACATCTGCACAGAGGCTTTTGCTGTACTCAGTAAGGCGATTGCTTCACTGTTATTTATGTGTGTCTGTATATATATATATATATGTTTGTGTATATATATGTGTGTATGTATGTGTGTGTCTATGTATATATGTGTGTGTGTGTGTATATAATGCTGTGAACTCCAAAAAATAAATAATTCAAGAAAATACTTTCTAGACCCTTCCCTCTTCTATCCCTCCGCTACTCCTTTTTATTCCAAATAACAGACTAACATGTCCACCACTCAAATTATTTTCATATTTCCCTATACTAATCCCCCACTAATCCTGTTTGGGTTCCAGAGTAGCGTGCGCTACAACACCTCATCAGGGGTAGCAAGCGCTATATAAATGCAAACCTTTTTCCTCTTCTATCCCTCCACTATCCTTCTCAATTCAAATAACAGACTAACATATCCACCTCTCAAATTACTTTTGTATTTCACTGTACTAATTCACCACTAATCCTTTATGGGTTCCGGAGTAGCGTGCTACTCGCCGAAAAATTGCTTGGACGCCTCGTCAGGGGTAGTAAGCACTATATAAATGCAATTACAATACAAGAAAATATTCCTCCATGCGTTCAGAGAGCGCCAATTCCCTCGCAAATGCTAGTTGTCTCTGATTACAAATCAGGTGGCAAATGAGCCAAGTCCTTTTCTAAAGCAGTGACTTTACCTCATTACTTGCATGTGTTGGGCCTCCAGGGGATTGACCAGCTCCCCAAACAGTATCTCGTTTAATTGAAAGTGGTCGGCACCAATTACTTTCGCCGTTAATTCTTTGCTCTGGAGATACCGAAGGATTCACACCCTCTGCGCATTAAAAGCAGCCTAAACACAAAAAAGCTAAAACCATCAATGTGAAATTTGCATGTGTTTTTATCTTTTTATTTTATTGAGGATGTTTGTACAGTATGTCCCCAGCCCCAAGAGAGAACTGATGCTGCAGAAAGCACATTTTGATTCATGGCGTCACTGGGAGCTAGGCTCCACCTTTATAAAAACTAATTGGGGGGGAATTTTCTATAGTGCGCTTAAGGAGAAAAGCAAATATCTTACAACTGCCCAATGACTTATTTTAGACATTAGGAGGCGTGCTTAAGTGTTGCAGGCGAGAATCTGAAGGTCTGGTTTTCTTCTCTGCTGCTTGTTTGTGTCGCCCGGTATGGGTTAGAGACAGAGGGGCATATTTATGAGAAACTAACGCAGCAAGGTGCCGCAAGTTAATTTGCTGCGCCACGCTGCAATAGTTTTGAGGCACAGGAATGCAACATATTTACAGCAACATGTCGCATCTCTCTGCCTTTCCCTGCGCTGGCACACAAACTGCTGCCATGCGCCGGCGCAGGCACCCTTGCACCATAGTGCAAGGATGCCTGTGTCGTGGGGAGATTGTTTTTGTGCAGGAAGGTGCCCCTTCCTGCACAAAAACAATCACTTGAGGTGATGTCCTCTTCCAATGCATGCTGTAGAATGCAGCACACATTGAAAGAGGAAAAAACTAGGAGAAATGAAAACCTTTCTCCTCGTTGCGCCTCGCTACGCCACTCCTGAGGGTGGCGTAGCATTCTGATGCATTTCCAGGTTTGCTCATAAATCTGGAAATGCATCAGTGGACATGGGTGTTGCGTGGGAACACCCACAGCAACACCCATGTCACGCCCCTTACACGCAATATGCTGTATAAAATGGGGGGATATTCACAAGCACACATAAAGCCACGCAGGGTGGCTTTATGTGTGCTTGTAAATTTCACGCAGCAGGTTGCGCCGTCGGTGCGTCACGCAATGTTATGCACCGACGGCACAATATGCTCATACATAAGCCCCAGAGAGTTTTGGAACTAAGTATTCTGGTTTACTGAAGTGGCTAGCTACTTGTATGTAATTCAGAGTAACTTGACATTGATGTGAGCTAGGAGTAATACCCAGTAGAGGTGCTGGAGACAGGAAGTTAG
The DNA here is from genome assembly GCA_963921515.1 of Calotriton arnoldi. Classification (NCBI taxonomy): domain Eukaryota; kingdom Metazoa; phylum Chordata; class Amphibia; order Caudata; family Salamandridae; genus Calotriton; species Calotriton arnoldi. The sequence goes on from CAWUFW010000568.1 coordinate 2,888,064, forward strand.
GCAGTCATATTTGCATAAATCATCAGTTAGTAGGTAGTTTATAGGGGGTAATGAGGCTTTCAGGCTCGTGATGACAGACCCTGAGAAGAGCATAGCAATATGTGAAAGGATGAGCAGTTTTATAGTCGCCCTAAAAGTGCTTGTTGGGAGTAAAAGCTTTATCTGCTTTGGAATTTCAGCTGTTACCAAGCTGTCTATAGGTTGATATGCTGTTTGAATTCAAGGCAATGATCAATGTAGAGGCAAAGGGATTTACTACTCATGGGAAGGGTTAGGGAGAATCCTTGCAGATGTATGTTGTTGAGCAATATATCATCTAGAGCTAGAGCTTGCGGGCACTTATGAGAATAAACTTGATTTGTTTACCTTTACAGCAGGCATTAATGACTGTATGATGTGCAGGTAGTCCTTTGGGCAGTGTTTGTCAGTGACTGATGAAAACTTCAGTTTTAACTGAGTTGTTTCGGATGTGGAGGAAGTTTAGTATGGTGGATTACAAGAGGATTGGAAATGTCTATGCTTTCTCTGGATGGTGTTAATTTTATTGACAAAGAGGTGGTTTGTGCTTTTAGATTTTTCTTTTGTGTAAGGAGTTTGTGCTATATTCATGGCAATCATCAGTGATTTGATTTCATTGTCCGCCTCTGAAATGGTCCTTATCTTGATCAGTCTGGACATTGTGGTGGCAGGCACTTCATCCATTTTGACAGCTTTGGGGTGTGAGTGGAAACCAGCATTGTTGCCATTTGTTATTTACTGATTTCATGTATTATTATTTTTTAATGATTAAATATTAGTTATGTATTAATCATTACAAAGTAGTAATTGATGATTTGTACAGGCAATGATGAGAAGGTACTTGCCACTTACTATTGTTTGTCCATCAAACCTGTGGCATTTATCAAGTTCCTAATCAGAACATCCTCTTTATAGGTATTAATAAAGAATCTTTGGAAAAAAAAAAAAAATGTTTTTCTTCTCACTCATTTCATGTTTTGTTTTTCATCATTAAGGGAAGTATTACTAAACGTTTTAACAACTGCAAAATCTTCATACTTCAATCAACAAGAGCGCATCTACCACGCCTGTGTCAAGCCCTATCAGTAGAATGTCTTTATTTTAAAAATAGGCAAACCAAAAAGCCTACAACTCTCACTGCTGTGCAAAGGCAGAGAATTTCACACTTCTCAAAGACATGCAATTGATTCTCCAATTCACCTGTGTGTAATTTCACTTTTGCCCAACCAGTTCCCTCTTACCTAATGTCCCACTCAACATGGATGGGAAGACAGGCTGCAGTGAATTTAAGAGAAAATAAGAGGAACCCCTTAATGCCAAAGGAATAGGGTTATATACAATAGTATAGAGAGAAAAATCCTTTGGACTGGATTACTAGTGACAGTAGAACTGGGAGTTTAAACCCTGACAATATCATACAACACACACTCAAATACTATCACTACAGATATACCTTTGGGAAAACTGATCATACATCTGGAAAACAATCTAAACAATATACCACATATTTGGAAAAATATCAAAATCTTTTATTAAAAAATCTCATAGATCATAAAAAACCACAGCAACATAAATCATAAAATTACAGTGCACAACATATCTAAATGAGCTTACACAAACTCCTAATTATAATTCATACACATATGCATCAAAGAACAAATAAAAAAAAAAAAAAAAAGGCTTAAAAGACGTATGAGAGTACATAGAAATAGACAAAAAATAATATGTCATTGAAAATCCAACCATCCGTGATTACACAATTTCTAGGGCTGGAGCCCGGTATATCTCACTTCATTAAATACTCAAAGGCCCAGACCGTGACACAGATTAAGTTGTATTCAAAGGGGCGTCGACGCGTTTCGATGGCTAGTAGATGATACCATCTTTATCAAGACAAGCAGATTCCGGCTCTCAAAAGATTAAAAAGCAACAATGCTGTAGTCAAAACACACCTATACTCAATGAGGAAGGCCACTTTAATTTCCAGACACTATTATGGTCATGGGAGGATCAAAATAAATCCTTCTGTCGTCCAAAATGAAGAAGCATATATATATCTGGATTATTAATGTTGACTAGCCGACTCGTTTTCGTACCACCAGGAAGTAATGGTTCAGAAATGAACTATATCTCTCATCAATTCCTTAGTCACTGATCAGAGATTGACGGGAGTCTAGGATTTAAATTTTATGTCCTTAGTACTTATTTTCGTAATTTCATCTGGCTTCCACGTACCCTTTTATAATTAGGATTTGTGGCAATATTGTCCGTTCACAGAGGCGTCCTCCTGATGGTGTATAATAACGGGAGAGGTTGGCTGAGGGCTCAGTGGTAGCACGGAAATATAATTGCTAGTTCTCTTTTCCCTGCTGTTGGAAGTCGTGCGTGCTGGCACTACTGGCAGTGGAGTGAAGAGATGGTCTTGGGTGCCATTAAATAGCACAGTAAGGTCATTTTTAGGTCTCGCCTAGGCAGCGCTTGTGCTGTCTCTGTGAAGCATGCTGTATTCAGGATATGGGCTTTAAAAGCTCCGCCCATTTTCAAGGACTCCCCCTCTTACATGTGTTGTAACTCAAAGCATGTAAGTATTATATCTTTCTTTAAGATGGAGCACTCAAGACCAGTGCTTGTGGTTTACAGAGCTCTGTTGCGAACAGTACTGTAAATCTTGCTCTTATCTTGCCACATTTGCTGTGCATTCAAAGACTGAGGTCTGTTTTGGCTGCAACTGCCTCCTCCTTGCTCCTGCTTTTGAAAGGCAAGGCCTGTCATCATGGTCCCTACCTTCCTATGGCTGCTGCCTCTGTCTCAGAACTCAACAAGCATTTGCAATACAGTAGGTCTCGCATTTGCGAGAGTTTAAGCTATTGGCATTGTAAATGACAATGACTTTGAATTATGTCTTTTGAAAACCTGCATGTGGTGTGTAAACACGCACTTTGTACATAGTCGTTGCTTACGAGAAGCAAGGCTGGCAGCAACTGCACCTCTTTTACTGCCAGGTTTGCTTTTCATAAGCACTATAAGTACAAAGTGCTTGTTTATGCACCGCTTGAAGGTTTTCAAAACACAAAAATAAAAGGCATTGTCTTTTACAATGCCAATAGCACAAACTCTCGCTAATGCGAGACCTATTGCATTGCAAATGCTTGTTACAGTTCCTAGAGTCAGACACACCCGCATAGGTGGTGGCCGTTCCTTCTCCTTCCTGGACCCCAGGCTATGGAACACTCTCCCTGAGTCTCTGGGATGCTGTGCCTCCTTATCTACCTTCTGGAAGGAATTTAAAACTGGGTTATTTTAACTCTGATTTCTAAGTTGTCCTACCTGTCCCTAAAGCGCTGGGAAGCCCTGTGGGTAGCTACACACTATACAAAAATTGAATAATAATAAAGGACCTCCAAGGGAATTCGTACTGGGAGAGAACAGAAAATATTAAGCAGTCTTGGCATAAAATTGCAGTCTTGGTATAAAGTTCATCCTGCCCACCTAAGAAATTTCCAATCTACCCCACCTATATAGATCTTTAAACAGGGTATACAGGAGAGGAGGCACATTGCTATGGAAAACATCTGTTGTGGTGGGTGGAATAACCACTCACGAATACTTGATCCCATTGGGGGCCAGTTGCAGTCCAAAACCTGCTGTCACTGCTTCGCTGCCAGATTTTTCTGACATAAATTTCTTTTTACCTCGAAGCCAGCCATGAGGTGAAATCACTCGAGTTCAGTCAGCAATGGAGGAAGGGCGCTAAAGGGGATAGTCAAAAAACAGAACATCATCAGCAAAAAGGGCCAATTTTACCTGTTCGCCATTGGGGTCTAGGCTGTAATCAGCGGGTTAGCCATCACGCAGTGGAAAAAGGTTCCATCATCAGGGAGAAAATCAGAGGCAAGAGAGGATACCCCTGCCATGCACCCCGGGTCAGTTGAATAGGCTTGGATCGCTTTACATAGTTTGCTAATATAAATGATTCCAAAGTGGTCTTGTCAAGTGTTTTGGCCAAGTACGACCAGCCTACTTAGCAAGCGCCAAGACATCCACAGGTAGACACGCGCTACATAAATCCTTCTAACATAATATAACATAACACATGAATAACCCTGCAAAATAAAATCTGTTGTTTGTTATTGTTAGGGCAATAGACCTAGGCTATTGTCACTTTTTCACCCTGAAAGGCCCTCATTATCATGACCATCTCCCATCCCGGTCTCTATGTGTTGAGTTAACTCAAAAAGACGCCGCTGCCCCCATCAGGATCACTACCCCTTTTGTTTTAGTCAAGGCAGTAGAATGAAATTGTTGTGGGAAATATTGTGATGAGCATCATTTAACATCATCTACCAGGAGGTATGTCTGCTGTAAGAGTATGACATCTACCCTCTTCAAGTGGAGCCAATGAAGGAAGGATTTTCTCTTGACCAGAGGGTTCAGGCCTTACACATTTAGGATAAGAATATTTAACATCTGTAGGGTACCCTGCATCAGGATTTGGGATAGAAATCTATGTCCTGGGCGATGGCCCCTTGCAACGTGACAGAAGGTGTGCTGTGGAGTGGAGAACTACCTGTGCTTCTGCACTATTGACTACATAATTAGTGTTCAAGCATGGGGGAAAAATAACAGAACAACTGAAAACATAATGAGAGAACTCCAATGAATCGAAAGCCATCCTCAAATATGTGATTGTCTGTTCTGTGTGGAACTATAACAGGAGAAAGGAAGGCAACAGAAATAAAGGGTGAAGCACATCCTACAGTCCTCCACGTTGGGGCTAGCTCTTCTGAGCCAGAGGGGGATATCAGCCCCTCCCAGCTGTGTCCTGGTAGGCCCCTATATTTTAACAGTACCTATTTTACTCATCGTGAATCCCAACAGTTGGAGCAAGACCACCTCAGAAAGCAGCAAATGATGCCGGGTGCTTGTGTCATACTCCCAAACAAAGTAAATGTTTCCCAGCTGGCAGCAGATGTTATGCTATGTTAAAATAACTTACCATAGGGCACAAATCACCTCTAAAGAGGTATCTCGGCGCTAACGATACGCACAGGCAAAACAAAAGCGCAGAGAATTTCAAATAAGACGTTTTAAGGCAGTTTCCCGAATGTAACATAATCAAGACAGGTGCGAATGGCATAGGGCAAGGCATTCCAATAACACGGGCCAAGTAAGAAAAAGACCTGCCACCACATCTTGTCAAACGAACACGAAGAACGATAAGCAAGGCTTTATCGTTGGAGCACAAATATCTGACTGAACAACAGTAGGTAAGTTTCTGGCTTAGATAACCAAGTCCGTTGCCCATTAGTGATTTACAAGTCAGACAACAGATTTTAAAGATTTTCCTTTTCTTAATAGGTAACCAATGCAGGGCTTTCAGCAAAGGTTAAGATGCGGAACAGGAAAGGAGATTGCATACAAGTCGTGCAACAGTACTTTGGACCACTTGCAATTTAGACATTAAGGTCTCATTTGCTGATGGAAGTAGAGCATTGCCGTAGTCCAAATTGCTAATAATCAGAGCCTAAACAAGGGTTTTCCCGACGGAGAGTGGAAGATAGGAAAAGCTTTCTTCAGCGGACATATGTTGAAACAACTACCGCTAGTGGCTACGACCTGGTCTTTGCTAGACAAAGACCAATCTACTTTAAGGCCAAGATTCTTAACTACCTGTTTGGGTATAGAAGCAGGGACTAATTGTGTAGGCTACCATTCGAAGGTCCAAAGTTGCTGTGCCTTCCCAAACAGCATGATCTCTGTTTTCTCAGTATTTAATTTCAGACAGTTTGTTGCTATCCAGCCTGCAATTGCTTTCATGCCTTTTGAGAACTGGTCTTTGACCGTGTCCAGGTCTTCCTAAAAGGAACTGATAGGTTGAGTATCACCAGCGTATGATATAATTTCAAATCTGAAGGTTATAGCGATGGTAGCTAGAGTGGCCACAAAGATGTTAAACAGTGTGGGGCTTAAAGAAGAGCCTGCAGTACCCCCTTATCAATCAACATAGTGCGAGATTTGAAAGTGCCTAGCGAGATAGTCTGAGATCTATTTCCTAAGAAATCCCAGAACCACTGGATAGCCGTACCAAAACTGGCAATCTCATGCAGCCTTTGAATCAGCCTGGTGTGGGATACGGTATCAAAGGCTGCAGATAAATCTAGCAGCACCAGCATTGATGGAATACCAGATCAAGAGTTCTGGGGGTGAGGGTCGTCTCTGGCAGGGGATTGGAGCCAACAGTTTTTCCTGCATATGTCATGTTGTCTTGCCTTCTTCGTTTTCGTCATCTCCATTCCAGGCACTGTTGGCTGACTTGTTCCTCCATGGAGTTCTGATCATCTTATAGCTGGCACAGTGCAACTTCTTCCTGTTGTGTGGAAATTATGTCCGGCTTCTCCTTGTAGTGGAGCAAAAGGCATGTCGGGAAACCCTAGTGATAAGGTATCTTATGGGCTCTTACGTAGTCAGTTGCTATTTTGAGTGATGTCCATTTAGCCTGGGTCAAGGCAGAAATGTCCTGAAAAACTGCCAGGGGTGTACTACTGAAGGGATTCGGATAGCCTGGCCGCTTTCATTATTTTGTCCTTCTGTCGGAAGTGATGGACTCTGGTTAGTTTACTAAATTACAAATAAGTACGGTAGCGCTAGGAAGAGGACCAAGTGACTGTTATCCCTATTTGGGGATACATGTCAAAGTCCAATTAGGGACGTGTCAGACCTACTATCAGAACAAGCGGAATATGATCCATATGGAAGAGGAGGCTTCACACACATTTGTGTCATGCTTCATCATCGGTGACCTCTCCCCACCCTGTAAGGACAGTGCCACCAGAGCGGACACGACCTCCTGAAGGACTCAGACAAGAGGGAGCTCTTAGATAAAATCTACTGGCCAATGACGGGGTCCAGATCAATTACAAATACCTTGTGATTCCCCGGTATATCCCTTTTAATAGTGGGGACCTCAGGGAAAGCTAAAAACCAAATTGAGATGGTAGTTTGAGAACAATGGTTCACACCGTCTCTTTTAAGCCAACATGTTTCTGCCCTAGTAATTAGCCTTACGGTCTTGATGCTTCCCTGTGCAGCTTGGACGGAGGCACAACTTCAGGGATTGGCGCCAGAAGCAGAAGTGATGAATGCATCAGTAGTGGTGGAGCTGCCATGTAGCAGGTCGAAGCAGCTTTCAGTATCTAAAAGCCAGATCAAAGGATGGATTAGTCAGTGTTGGCCCAGATGGGATGGAGCAAAACTGCGTCAGAACCAAGTGCATAAACATAGGGAGGTCGTACGATGCTTAGGGCCGGAAGGCATGCAGGATGGCACAAATGCCCTAGCGAAGATTGAATATATGGCATTAAGAAATGTTGCCGGTTCAGAGTGAAACTTGGGGAACACAGGTGCCGGTGTCAGAACTGCTGGGAGAGAAGGCCAGGCACCGAAGGATCTAGGAAGTTCGAGGATGGATCCGGAGGAGGTTGAAACAGTTCTGGGCTGGGGCCAGTGAAGTCACCGTAGCGGTGCCATTGGGAAAACAGTCAACTGCTTTGATGACAACTAACTACGGTTCCAAGGTGAATACCCTGGGGGAGTCGGGGGACATTGAGGTGACTTCCCTTTGGAACGCTTCTTGTGCATTCTTCACTTACCACTTGAAGAGTGGGATGATGGTGACCTGTAGCGAGGTTGGAAGCGATGTAAACTGTGCCTCTCGTTCCTGGGCTGGGCCATGAAGAACTTCGCCTCATAGTCCTTGATGACCTTTGGATGCTTGCTCTGGCAGTAGTCACAGGACCGGGAGTCGTGGTCTGAACATGGGTACCAGAGGCAGATGAAGTGGGGATCCGTTATGGACATCTGTTTGACCTCTGGTCTTTTGAGAGAGACATGGTACTGTACTTGTGGGGAAAATTTCTGAGAAAATCTCAAGACTCTTTAAGAGAGCGAGACTCTTGACGCTCATTTGTTCACAAAACCTTCAACGCGAAACATGCCAGGACGGACAGAACTAGGGTGGAATAGATGTGTTGTGCTCATTCTGGTATTTAACAGCAAGCAAGAGTTTCATTTCTAAGTTCTGAAAGTGACCTCGTCCCAACCTACTACTACTAGGTGGTGGTGGTGATGATGATGCACAAGTTACTAACTTGTGTAACGATATATCTGTAAGAGACAGTAGTTAGTGATAGATTCCTTACCTTAGAATATCCCCAGGCGTCAGGCTGGATCCGGAAAGTTTTGCGTAGCAGTACCCTTGCGCGTCGGTAGGCGGCGTCGTGCGGCTCCGCGTCCGTCGTCGGCGTCGTGATCGCCGGGATGACGTCGCGGGCAGTACTTAGACGCCGCCCCTGCGCGCTGACGTCAGTTCTGTACACGACTTTCCGCGCCAGGAACGCAGAGCCATGCAAGAAGCTGACACAGGTGTCTGAAAAATACTAGGGCCCTGAAAGGGATGTCCTTAACCCTAGAAATCAGTTCGCAGAACGGGGAGGATGGGTGGGGCGGTAAGGAATCTATCACTAACTACTGTCTCTTACAGATATATCGTTACACAAGTTAGTAACTTGTGCATCTGAAAGAGACACGTTAGTGATAGATTCCTTACCTTAGAATAGATACCCCAGCAATACCAACCCCGGTGGTGGGTCTGCGAACAAAGATCAGACAAGGAAGTCCTGGAGGACAGAACGGCCAAAGAAGCCGTCCCTCCGGACCTGACTGTCAAGGCAGTAATGCTTAGTAAACGTGTGCAGCGAGGCCCACGTAGCTGCCTGACAGATAACCGGCAGCGGAACACCGCGGCCCAAGGCCGTGGTAGCAGCCGTTGCCCTGGTGGAATGGGCACGCAGCCCAACAGGAGGCTCCTTCTTAGCCAAAGAATAGCAGGTCTTGATGCACAAGGTAACCCAGCGGGAGATGGTCCTCTTGTGCACCGCCCGACCTTTTTGGCGCCCACGTAGCCAACAAAGAGCTGGTCATCCACCCGGAAGTGTTTTGTGCGGTCGATATAGAAGGAGAGCGCACGTTTTGGGTCCAGACGGTGGAGCCTCTCTTCCTCTCTGGAAGGATGCGGAGGCGGAAAGAAGGTGGGCAAAGTGATGGTCTGCCCAATGTGGAAAGCAGTAACCACCTTTGGCAAGAAGGACGGACGCGTCCGAAGAACAACCTTGTCTGGATGAACAGACAGAAAGGGAGGTTTGCAAGAAAGAGCCTGGAGCTCACTCACCCGCCGAGCGGAGGTGATGGCCACCAGAAAGGCTGCCTTTAGAGTCAGAAGACGAAGAGGACAGTTATGTAGAGGCTCAAAGGGAGCGCACATTAAAAGGTAAGAACCAAGTTCAAGTCCCACTGAGGCATTACAAACGGAACAGGAGGGAAGAGGTGAGTAATGCCTTTTAAGAACCTGTTAACAACAGGGGACTTGAAAAGGGAGGGCTGATCAGGGAGCCTGAGGAAGGCCGAGATAGCACAAAGATAACCCTTGATGGTACCCAGGGCAGAACCCTGTTGGGCCAGAGAGAGAAGGAACAGAAGGACCTCAGAAAGAGGGGCAGAAAGGGGATCCACAGCCTTTGCTGTGCACCATGCCACAAATTTGTTCCACCTGCAGGCGTATACCACCTTAGTGGAGGGACGCCTGGCTGCCAGAATCACATCACAAACTTCGGGAGGCAAGTCGAAAGGAATCAACTGCCGCCGCTCAATCTCCACGCAAGCAGGTGTAGACTGGACAGGTTCGGGTGGAGGACCGTCCCCTGCTGCTGCGACAGAAGATCCTCCCGAAGAGGCAGACGGATCGGGGGATCTATGCTCATATTGAGTAGCTCGGGATACCAAACTCTTCGAGCCCAGTCCGGAGCCACAAGAATGACTTGGGCCCGGTCGTGCCGAATCTTCTTCAACACTCTGGGTAGAAGTGGTATAGGCGGAAAGGCGTACAACAGACCGCAACTCCACTCGCGACGAAAAGCGTCGCCGAGCGAGTGCCGCCTTGGAAATTCCAACGCGCAGAACTGATGACATTGCGCGTTCTCTTCGGTGGCGAATAGATCTAACCAAGGCTCTCCCCACTGTAGAAAGAGTCCTTGCGCCACTTCCGAGTGAAGACGCCATTCGTGATCCATCATGCACCTGCGGCTGAGTTCGTCCGCCCTGGCGTTCAGAGAACCTGCCAGGTGTTGAACCATCAGGAACATGCCCTGATGTTCCAGCCATGTCCAGAGGCGCAGAGCCTCCTGACAAAGGGTCCAAGACCCCACCCCGCCCTGTTTGTTGCAGTACCACATGGCGGTGGTGTTGTCTGTGAACACCTGCACTACCTTCCCTTTGACAGAGGGAAGGAATGCCTTGAGTGCAAGCCGGATCGCCCGGAGCTCCAGAAGGTTGATATGGAGCCGGGACTCCGCCGGAGACCAGAGGCCTCTGATCTCCGCCTCTCCCAAGTGACCGCCCCATCCCAGAAGGGACGCGTCCGTCACAACTGTATGCTCTGGCTGGGGAAGGGAGAGGGATCTGCCCATGACCCATTGCCGGTTCGAGAGCCACCACTGCAACTGTTTTGCAGTCCCCTCCGAGATCTGGACGTGATCGGACAGGTTGCCCTGGTGCTGCGCCCACTGGAACTTCAGGTCCCACTGCAGAGCCCGCATATGCCATCTGGCATGATTGACCAGCAGGATGCAGGAGGCCATGAGGCCCAGCAGCCTCAGGGTCATCCTTACCGAAACCCAGGATAAAGGCCGAAAGATCGGAATCATAGCCTGAATATCCCGGACTCGCCGTTCGGGAGGATAGGCCCGAAACTGCGTCGTGTCCAGAACTGCTCCGATGAAAAGGAGCTGTGGAGAAGGAATGAGATGCGACTTCGGCACATTGATGGAGAACCCCAGCGAGTGCAGGAGTTCGGCCGTAGTCTGGAGGTGGGAGACGACTGCCTGGGACGAGCCCGCCTTCAGCAGCCAGTCGTCGAGGTAGGGGAAGACTGAAACCCCTGCCCGGCGCAGATGAGCCGCGACCACCGCCATCACTTTCGTGAACACCCGAGGGGCACTTGTAAGGCCAAAGGGGAGCACGGTGAACTGAAAATGCTCGTGGCCTACCGTGAACCGAAGGTAACGCCGGTGGGCCGGCAGGACGGGGATGTGGAAATATGCGTCCTGCAAGTCCAACGCTACCAACCAGTCTCCAGGGTCGAGGGCAGTCAAGACCTGAGCTAGGGTGAGCATCTTGAACTTCTCCTTCCGGAGGAAGCGATTGACGTTCCGGAGGTCCAAGATAGGACGCATGTCCTCCTTGTCCTTTTGGGCACCAGAAAGTAGTGGGAGTAGCAACCACGCCCTACTTCTGGGGTCGGAACATGCTCGATGGCCCTCTTGGTCAAGAGGGCCGTGACTTCCTTCCGTAGAAGCACCAAGTGATCCCCCTGACATGCGGTGGAATTGAGGTGGCATGGCTGGGGGTGGTCTCGAAGGGGAGGGAGTAGCCCCTTCGGACAATGTCCAAGACCCACCTGTCCGAGGTGATGGTGCGCCAGTGGGGAAGGTGATGGCGGACCCTGCCCCTACTGGCGTGCCGTGCACCTGAAAGGAGGGACTAGGAGGGCTTGGAGGCCGCGGACGGGTTGGAGGTGGTGGCCTGACCCGCACGCTGGTTGCCCGATCCGCCACGGCGGAATCCACGTCCTCGGCCACGCGAAGACGCCTGCTGCGCGGGCCGGTGGCTGGGCTGCTGACGTGAAGGGGCGCCCCTACCGTGGCCACGATAGGGGCGAAAAGCAGAAGGTAGCGGAGGGCGTGTAGCAGAAAGGCCCAGGGACTTTGCAGTAGCCCGTGAGTCCTTAAAGCGCTCCAACGCATGGTCTGCTTTGGACCCAAAAGACCGACTCCATCAAAGGGCATGTCCATGAGAGTATTCTGGACATCCCCTGAAAAACCAGTGGTTCTCAGCCAGGCGTGGCGCCGGAGCGCCACCGTCGTTGCAATCGACCTGCCCAGCGAGTCGGCGGTGTCAAGGCCACAACGGATAGTGTATTTGGCCGCATCCCTTCCTTCCGCAATGGCGCGGGAAAGCAGTGCCTGGACCTCCTCAGGGCACTGGGGCAAAACATCCGCCACCGAATCCCACAGGGAGTGGGTATATCGGCCCAAAAGACAAGCGGTGTTAACGGACCGCAAGCCAGCACTGGAGGAAGAAAAACCTTTCTTCCCAAACTGATCCAGGCGTTTGGATTCCCTATCCGGAGGAGCGGTAGGGAAGGCGGTTTGGGAAGCGGAGGCTTGGACAACCAAGCTCTCAGGAGTGGGGTGGACAGAAAGAAACAGGGGGTCGCCCGGAGCGGGGCGATGGCGTCGTGACACGTTCCGATCCACAGGAGCCCCTGTGTTGGGCTTGGACCAGGCGCCCAAAAGAACGTCAGTGAGGGCGTCGTTAAACGGCAGCACAGTCTCCGCAGAGGAGGCTGCCGGCTGAAGCACCTCTGTCAAGATGTTAGTCTTGACCGTCAAAGTAGGGAGCTGGAGACGTAAGGCCCCAGCAGCCCTACGCAACACCGTACCAAAATTGGCCCCCTCCTCCGTAGCCACGGGAGGAGACAGCATGCCAGTGTCAGGAGAAGTATCCAGACCACTGGCCTCCCCTAGACTCTCTGTCCAGTCCTCATCATACTGACAGTTGCGTGTCAGAGGGTCATCAGACCCCTCCCAGTCCTCCTGGTCCTCCTCTGGTTCAAAATAAGGAGGAGGAGGGACATTTGGGACCCAAGGTCCCATCGGCGCCGGAGACGGCGTCGAGCGACGTCGCTCCGGGTCCATGTCCGGAGCCGGAAGGAACTGGGGACGACGCCGCCCGGAGCCCAGGGCGGCGTCGAGAACGGCACCGGAGACATCGGCGCCGGCGGAGGTGTCGTGAGGTCGACCGGCGTCGATGGGGGTTGTGGAGCCGGGATCGAGGCCGGGGCCGAAGCCGGAGCCGGGATCGAGGCTGGAGGCTCGGGCGACGCCGGGGCCGTAGCCGCCGGCGACGCCGGAGCAACCCCATCAGGGCCCGCGGGGCCCGAAGGCGCACCGGAGGGGCCTGAAGGCCCGAAGAGGCGGGCCATGGCCGACAGGAACTCCTGTACCTTGGCCGGATCCGCCCCCGAACCCGGGAAGGGCGGGTATGACGGGGGCGACTCCACAGGCAAGTCCGGGGCCGCGGGGGCGGGGACGGTGCCGGGAGGGGCCTCAGCCGAGTCGCGAGACCGGCGAGGCGAAGTCCGAGAGCGACGATGCTTCTTGGACTTCTTGTGCTTAGACTTACCGGACGAAGAAGTCGACGACCGGTGTGCACTCCGCGAGCGACCCCTGGACCTCTCACGCGACCGGGGCTTCCGCGGAGCCGAATGCCGGGCCTCGAGGAGCTTTCGAGACCGCTCTCGCAAAGCTTTCGGGTTGAGGGCCTGGCATTCGGGACAAGACTCGGTGTCGTGGCCTCGGCCGAGGCAGAAGAGACACTCCCAATGCGGGTCGGTGACGGACATCATCCGCGCACAGGCGCCGCATCGCTTGAAGCCGGGCATCCCTACGACACCTTAAAGTTGGGAAAAAAAAAAAAACAGTGAAAAAATCACCAAAAGTATGGTCAAAAATTGACCAGGGCACTGCTCTTCCCAGATCTGCGCTTGCTGGCGCGGAAAAAGAAGAACTGACGTCAGCGCGCAGGGGCGGCGTCTAAGTACTGCCCGCGACGTCATCCCGGCGATCACGACGCCGACGACGGACGCGGAGCCGCACGACGCCGCCTACCGACGCGCAAGGGTACTGCTACGCAAAACTTTCCGGATCCAGCCTGACGCCTGGGGATATTCTAAGGTAAGGAATCTATCACTAACGTGTCTCTTTCAGATGATGAAGTTCAACAGCAGGGACTCAATACTTTGTTAAAATTCATTGAGTGGAATGCATTACTTTCTACGGTCTTTGGCTAATGAATATGTTTCCTTTTCTTTCTTATGAAATGCATATTTGATTGGTAAACTCCTTCCCCTATACAAGGCTGGGCTATGAGAACACTGTGTATTGGAGGGTTCCAGCAACAGAAAGGCCATTTTAAGATGATTCACAATGCTGCAGTCAGTGGCATTGTGGTCTGAGGAAGTCTCATGTTCATCACAGACTTTCACTGTTTACCCACAAGGCAGCACATTCTTTATAAGTCCATGAATTCACCAGAGGCATTTATATAAAATGAGGGGCCCTTTATACTTGGAAAGACAAGCCTGAATATCATTTGAGTCAAGCCTGAATATGATTCATGTTCCTTTTCACCTGAATTAAATTTCTTTTCAAGTTCCAATGTTCCTTAAATGTAAAGCAGAGAGCTGCAGTTCTCAAATTTAGCTCCTAACAGCAGGAATTCTTTACTGCTCAAGATTCAATCTTTATCAAACTGTCAAGCCTCAAAAACCCATTAAGAACTAAACTTTTCAACATCTTTTTCTCATATCAATACCTTTCCCGTCATACATGGATTCTGTCCTTTCAGTAGTTGGAATTTGGTTGAATGATGCTCTTCAAATAAAGTCACAACATTTATTTACATATAATTAATCTAACCATGACTCATCTACATAGTTAGTGTTGAGAGAACAAATCTCCCTAGGATCCAGCTCGATGTTGGACACATCTGGAGAAGTGCCACTTTAGCGGGTGCGTTTATAGATGCAAGTAAGTGATGACGGAAAAGAGCATCACTTCCCCAGCATCAGGGCTGGGGGGGGGGGATAGAGTAAATCTCATGCACTGCAGGCATTAACCCCGAGACTTCCAGCTCACATTTTCCTACTTTCAATTCTACTGTTGGACACTGTTCTCTGGCTGCTGTCACAAAACCATATACGATGCATAAAATGATCAAACATCACAATCGGCTGCGAATACTCACCAATGTGTTCTTGTTAAATTGGTTGGAGTGTGTTGGGTTTATGGGTTTTATCATTAATCCCTAAAGTTATCTGAAAATGCAATTGTTAGTCCAAGCATTATTCATAGTGCTGCTTTTACAGGTAGCATGATGTGGTGTGCTTGGGTGTTTTTCTTTATGTCTATTTCAGCAAATAAAAACAAACAGTTTATTTTTTTTAGTCCACACTGTCCTAAAGTCCCAATGTGTTTACTGCTAGTTTATGTCTTTTTCTTATCTGTAGAGAAATGAGTAATCACCAAGAACAAACATTTTCATAATTCTTATAAATATGCTTTTTTCTTCTTCTTTGGTAGTCAGGGCGTATATAATGTACGTATTATCCTCTTGCATTAGAATGACCCACATAAAAGTAATTTTATACTTCTGTAATTCTCTGAAGGCTTTGTGGGCATAATTGACTACAGCTCTTCACACATTCACTGCTCTTGAATGGCTTTTCCCCTGCGTGTGCTCACTGATGATTCTTTAATGTTGAAGATTCATTAAAACTACTTTCGTATTAACTGCAATGGTATGTTTTTCCCCCTGCTTGTGTTCGCTGAGGTCTTTGGAGATCTGATGACCGACTAAAGCTCTTCACACATTCATTGCAATGGTATGGTTTTCCCCTGTGTGTGTGTTCGCTGATGTCTTTAGAGGTATGATAACAGACTAAATTGCTTCAAACATTCACTGCAATTATATTGTTTTTCCCCTGTGTGGGTTTGATAATGTCTTTCAAGGTGTGTTAACCGACTAAAGCTCTTCCCACATTCACTACAATGGTATGGTTTTTCCCTGGTGTGTGTTCGCTGATGACATTGCAGTATTGATAAATGACTAAAGCTCTTCACACATTCATTGCACTTGAGTGGTTTTTCTCCTGTGGGCGTTCGCTGATGATTCCTTAATGTTGAAGATTGACTAAAACTACTTCCACATTCACTGCAATGGTATCGTTTTTCTTCTGTATGCGTTTGCTGATGTCTTTAGAGGTATGATAAAAGACTAAAGCTCTTAACACATTCATTGCAATGGTATAGTTTTTCCCCTGTGTGTGTTCACTGATGTCTTTGGAGATCTGATAACTGACTATCTCTTCACACATAAATTGCAATGATATGGCTTTTCCCCTGTGTGTGTTCGTTGATGTCTTTGGATATGTGATAACTGACTAAAACTCTTTACACATTCACTGCATCTGAATGCTTTTTCCCGTGTGTGTTCGCTGATGCTCTTTTAGGAGTGCTAAATGACTAAAGCTTTGTACACATTCATTGCAATAGAACAGTTTCTCTCCTGGTTGTGTTTCCTGATGGTACTTTAGTAGAGTTGGCAAACTAAAGATTTCACTGCAAGTGTTTGATTCTTCTTTCTTGATTAGTACCTCTGGGCTGGGTATATATGTGTCCTCTTCCCACAACTGCGTTTCCTGAAGGGTCAACATGGTTGATTAAGCACTTTTATTATTCTCACATTTCCTGTATGCGTTGGTACTTGGGACATTTGATTTTTAATTTAAAAGTATAATGTAATGGTCACTGTTAGACTTGGCATCTTTTGGCGTGTTTCCCCTGAGTTTTTGCTTTCCGACCTCCCGGTTTTGACTCTGTTTTTGCTGGCGTAGTGTTTCTGCGCACTTTTCTCACTGCTGATCAGTGGGCAAGTGCCCCTGTGGTAAATTGTGTTATGGATTGGTGTTTCCGTGATTGGGTATTTGATTTACTTGTTAGTCCCTAGTAAAGTGCACTGAGTGTGCCAGGGCCTGTGAACCAAATGCTACTAGCGGGCCTGCAGCACTGATTGTGCCACCCACATGAGTAGCCCTGAAAAGGTAACTCAGACCCGCCATTGCGGAGTCTGCGCGCAGTTTGTAACTGCCATGTCGACTTGGCCAGTGCACACAGTTGCCAGTCCCTCACCTTCCCTTTTCTTACATGTCAGCCACCCCTAAGGTAGGGCCAAGGTACCCCTGTGGGCCGGGTGCAGTGTATGTGAAAGGTAGGACATGCCCTGGTGTGTGTGGCATGTCCTGATAGTGAATTACGGCCAATTTCGTTTTTCGCTATTGCAAGGCTACCTGTTCCCCATAGGACAGAATGGGGAGTTTGTTTAGAACATCTTATACACATAACTGGCCCGGGGAATTAGGTAGGAAAATAAAGTTTAGTATGCCTGAACACAGAATCTAAAGATGCATCTTTTAATGAAGGTGATTTTTACATTCTGTGTTTGAAAATACCACTTTTAGAAAGTAGGTATTTTCTTGCTCCGTCATCCCGTGTGCCTCTGCTGGAATGTGGATAGCCTGTCTGGGTATTGGATGACAGAAGGCTGGGGAGTAGGAGTGGCTCCAGATAGTCTAGGTGGGTCAGGAAAGGGCTGAATAGACCTGGGCTGCAATTGGGGAAGGGGGAGGAGATTTCCTTGCACCTCAAAGGGCCTGGTCTGTTTCTGACCATGCTGTCTCCACCTCCTGCCAGGAAGTCACACCAGAGAAGGCAGAACTGGTTCTGACTGGGCACAGACACTCTCTGCCTAAGAGATCAAAGGATTTTGGGATATAAATATTGGGGCCCAGACCCCTGACTTTTAGAACTCTTTTGGACCAAGAAGACTGCCAAGAAGAAGAGCTGGAGAAGCGGTGAGGAGGAACTACCACATTGCTGGGTGCTTTGCTGTGTTGGCCTGCAGTGGCTGCTTCTGTCTTGGGCAGTGAAAGGACTGGACTGAACCTTCTGCAATCTACTTTTGTGAGTTTCTCCAAGGGCTTGAGGTAGAGCTTGCCCCCTGTTCAAGAAGTCTCAGGAACAGCAAAGACTTCAAGCTCTTCTGCTCTCAGCACTGGGGACTGTGTGTTTTGTGCTGCAACAGAAGAAGAAGCAACCCGACGACGCCGCTGCCGACTCAGTGTCCTAAAGGCACCGCGACTCTGGTGTCGCCTGCTGATGCCGCCGAGCCGCTGCTCGCATCACGACCTGTGGGCACCACACTCCGCACCGCCTCGCTTCATGACGACGCCTTGGTATCCCCGATGCCGCCGCTCCACGCCAAAATCTACACCGCTGCTTGCACCATGGTTCGAGGGCACCGCTCGTAAAGTTACACGACGCACCGACCTCATCCCGCACCGCAACCTTGGCCTACCGACGCCATCGACTCCCGTTCGTCAGCCGACTACAGCGCTTCAGCAACGAAGACGCCGCCGCTGCTTGCACCGCGACCTGCCAGCACCGCGACGAGCACCGCATTCACTTCGCACCGCGACCCTTGTCTCACCGACGACGCCATCTGACACTGACACCGCCGAGCCGCTGCTCGCACCGCGACCTGAGGGCACCACACGCCGCACCGCTGCACTTCGCACCGCAGCACCCGACGCATACCGACGCCAGCGCTCCTGACTTCAACAGAGAGGAGTTCGATCTGCAACGCGTGTGACTTCGAGGGCCCCGATGACTCCTGCACCGACCTCTGGAACTGACGCCTGCGGATGCCGTGCTTTCAGAAGCTCAACGAGAGGTCGCCGACGCCCTGCATTTCTAAAAGGTACTGTTGGTGGGTCTTCCCGACACCGTAGCCGGCCCGTGACGCCGCGGTCAGCCAGAACTGTTTGGATTTGTTTGTTCACGATGCCGTGATAGCCCCGGACGGAGCTATCGACATCAAGGAACTGTTGTTCAAGCATATTTTGATAACTGAAGATTTTTAAGTACCGTATTGTGGATTTTTATCGTTTTTGGTCTTGTCTTAAGTATATAAAAATATTGGATATTTTTCTAAACTGGTGTGGTGTCCTTTTGTAGTGCTTACACTGTATTACTGTTGGTTATGTGCAAATGCTTTACACATTGCCTCTAAGATAAGCCTGACTGCTCGTGCCAAGCTACCAAGGGGGTGAAGCAGGGGTTATTTTAGGAGTGTAACTCCCTTATCCTGACTAGAGTGGTGGTTTCTGCCTGGCTTTGGCACATGCCCTAGCCTACCAAAATCCCATTTGTAACAGTCACTAAATACTCATAATACGTGTCAGGCTTCTTTGTGGGTAATTGTGCCATTAGACTGGATAACAGTTTTTTTAAAGCTTGCGGGTATAGATTATTCTTGCTTCTGGTCAGTGCAAATTGGGACTGTACTATATATTTTAGATAGCAGGACTCCTCTTTCCTTTATCCTTCAGTTGTTTTTTCTCCACTAGGTTGTGCTTTTCTCTGGTTGCTGTAGTATAGCCAGGAAGAGTTTACAATACTCCTGGAGCACTGAATGATGGTCTGCTTTTATTTTAGGAATCAGAGCACTGTTGTAACCACATCATGCCAATCCTACGATCAAAGCTGGTGTAGGACACCGGTCTATTCAGGAGGTGGTTTATCAGTGTTGATGCCTTCATTTTCTAGAGGTCATTTCTTAGTCTTGTGGCGTGATGGTGACCAGCTCGGACTCTTACATTCACTGAATTGCCCTTGACCGCTTCTTCCAGGATCTGTCAGTTTATGTTCAGGTTCCTTCCTCTGTCACAGACTGCACATATATTTCTGTATACTGGTGCTTGTTATTTCTGACAGTTGTTTTGCAGAGTTAAAGTATTATCTTCATAATTTATATTCACTTTGTGCATTCAAGACTTTTTTTCCTGTTGAATGTAAAGAGATTTAAAATTACTAAACACAATTGTAATGGAATATGAATACACAGTATTTATCTGGTTATAAAAGACATCTCTTCTTTACCATCTTTGAAACTTATCAAAGGATATTTTACCATACACATATTTAACTAAAAGTTATGCCCTCAACAATAATAGGAACCAGCTACTGATGACATACAAAAAAAAGGTGGGACTGACAGACTGATATGCGTTACCACCTTTAGCCCCTTATCAAACAATTTTCAGAAGATTGCCAATAAAAATTTGAGAATTTTACAATCAGGTGGGTTCAATTTGAATAAACCAATGCACTCTTTTAAAAGAGTAAGGAATCTCAAAGACATATTAGTACACACTCGCCCCAAAAGGACCCCGGCACCGAGTAATCAGACCACCCTTTGGAATTTACCACCTCCGGTGGGTCACTCATCACATCTTATTTACTTCAGAAAAGGAGGTGATTTACCAGTGTTCACAGGGTAACTTAGTAAGAAAGGGCAGGAGCTTAAGAGGTACAAACAGAGGAGGTGCACAGGTAGGTGTGTGTTTCTCTCTGGGTATGTTTCTGTCTGCACTGGGCGGTGTATAGGTGTACAATGCATCCCATTCCTGCGGCCTTACATAGGCACTTGCTGCATGGGTTTTACCACTTTGACCCTTCACTTGAGTGGAGCAGAACCTCAGAAAGCACGACACCTGGGGGATGCCTGCTGGACTGGAGTATCCAGATGAGTGTTCAGGTGTCAGGCAATATGAGCTTGGAGACAAAAGGATCCTTAGAAACACTCTTGGGGCGTTCCCATGACAGATCCAAGGGTTCATTTGCTATCAGTCCACTCCCAAACTCAGATGCCTTTTCCAGAGAGGACTATACCTACCTCTAGCCCTACATACTCCCTCCTCCTGTAATGCTGGTTCAATCTCCTCCTACAATACTTGTTGCAGACATTGGTCCTGATTAGAGTTTAGTACACAGGTTATTGCATTACATAAACGTAGCAGATATCCTGTCCACTTTATTACAATTACAAGATGAAATGCACTTTTAATAAGACGGACGGGATACCCATCACGTTTTTGATGGAGCGACCCGTCTGCTGAAATCTAAATCAGGCCCTTGGTGTACATTGTGTCCAATAACTTTTCCATGTTGGAAAGTCTCAATTTCATTAACAGCACAGTACTATCCCACCACTGATGTGACTTGGAGTCATATGGCCACCCTTATTGTTTTTTTTGCTCTTCTTTTCCCAGCACCGGTCACTGATGGTCCTGAATTGACCCAAGTCGATTTTCTTATTGGTTCCCTCTGATGTTTCCAGTGACCAATTCTCTTTACTGATTTTTCTCCACTTTTTTCCCTATGTGCATCGTCAGAGAAAAGGTTTGGCTGCATGCATGGGAGGCTTAACTGTGAATTAAAGAACCATGATAGTACACCCAGATTAGTCTTCTGCAGTCATGCATTTCAATGGGTTCTGGGAATTTCAGTCTTTTTGTTACTGCAGTTTCCTGGCTTCTGTATAGACAAAGCAAGCCATTTAATGCATAATACGCACCACTGTCTCTTAAATAAAATTGATAGTTTACAACACTGAACACTTGAGAAAATCTAAATTGTGAGGGTTAATGCAACATATCATAGAAAGTGCATACTGGGACGAAAATATAATTAGATAGAGAAAAGAAAGGAGGTAGAGAAAAGACGAGATAAAACGTGGGAAAACCCCTGCATCTCCAAGGGGTTAGCCTTATAAAATAGATAAAATGTAGAACTTAGCTAAGAGACACTTTTTGAGTTGATGTGAACACATTCATGGAGACAGTGACTCGGATATGACCTTTTAGGGGTCCCAAATCCTCCGGGCTTTGGAAGTAAAGGCCTTTTTGAGGGTGGACATCTTCGTCAAATGAGGGGACTTGAGGGAGTGACTCACTTCCTAGAGTTCTGTTCTTGCTGGATAGCTCAAACTTTTGTGAAAGGGATGGCGGTCAGTTAATTTAGACAGTCAGCAGGGAAGGCAAAGTGCTGATGACTCACTTTGAACAAGGCATCCAAGAACTGTGCCAGGATCTTGGTTGGAGAAGGTTATCCATCAGATTCCAAGAATTAAACCTGCAGTGAGTAGGCAAATGTCAAACACTGAAACCCGGAAAGCATTTAACAGGACGTTGTCATATGTTTTATGTTCTTCTCATTTTTGTGGTCTGTATTTTATTCATTTATACGTTCATTCTTCATTTTTTTTATAAATACACGTTTTCCTTTTTCATTCACAAGTATATCACGTATTATTTTGATACTACAACAAACAGTTCATATAATAGTGGTTTGATTTGATATATATTAACTTTCAGTAGGAGTGCAACAAATTCATATGTTAATTTGTGCATTTTACAACACAAATCACAAGGTCTGCCTCCTTGCAAGATAATGTGCAAAGTTTATTTAACCTCAATGAACAGGCATTTCATCAAAGAGGACATCTTGTGATTTCCAGAAAGAATAAGGCTAGGGATCCAGACATCTCAGCCCTGAAGACCATGGACTTGTAGCTCAGTCTGAAGACCATGCACTTGTAGCTCAGCTCGAGTCAATCTCTGTAGACTCTGAAGCCGGCACAGTAGCAGATTGAGAAAATATCTTGTAAAGCATGCGTGTCAGGGCCTTCTGAGTAACTCATGTCAGCACTTTCCATGCTGAATAGTTTTAACTGAACCAAGGCCCTGAAAGGAAAGAGGGTTCCATCATGTTACCACTTCTTTTAATCTACTCTTTTATTGCTCATATCTTCATGCTTGATCTGTTTACACTAATTAAACGTATTTATAAAATCTGGACTTGGATAGGGCATTAGGTTTCATTAAGCCTTCTAAAATATACAATGTGGATTTCTTCTGTATGGCCCCTCCTGTGGGGAAGGGGCTCTGGAACTCACTTATGAATAATCCTGTGAGTCTTAAAGGACTGATTGTTATGTTGTCCAATACCCAATATCTTGAGGTAAGAGTTGGGAGATGCGTGGGTTGCAGTCTGCCTGATTTTATTACTCATAACTTTGGGGTTGGTGAAGCCTGCATTAGGATTTCTAAATCTGGGACATATTTGCTCTTAAATGTGCAAAAGCACACCATGGCGTCAAACTCGGACCAGTGTTTGATTAACTCTGGGGGACACGCACTAAACCCTACCCATTATGACGAATAGGGAGGCATCCGTTGTAATATTGATTACATCCCTCTCAGCTTAAGAGCTTTCACCACTAGGGCATTTATGAATGCTATGTCTTCCCTGGGACTATGTCTGCTGTTCTTGCACCTGTTCCTTCTGGAATGTGGTTGAGTGAGCTAAGAGTACTCCTGAAGAAAGCCTTCATTGTTAGGGTTTTGGATTCATGATTGGCGTGGTTTCACAAATGTTAGGGGATTCAGTGGGCACTAATTAATTTGCCTAGAGGAGTATTAGATGATCGCACTCTTATAAAGCTCTACCTGGTCAAGCAGATGGGGTCTCTCTTCCTCCTTCAAGGGGTGAGGTGGGGCACAGAGTGATGGCTTGACCAGTGTAAAAAGGTGTCACAGCCTTTCTCTAAAAGGCTGCCAATGTCCTCAGCTCCAGAATGTCCGGATAAAAGTTGGTGTAGAGCAGTTGTACTGAAAGAGTCAGGAGTTCCCTCACGCGATGAGCTGAGGACAATACTGTATTAAGAGTTAGAGTCTTTAGGAGTTAGAAGGTGCGAAGAGCAGCTATGCATTGGTCCAAAAGGCATGCACATGAAGAACAACAGGACCAAGTTAAGATCTCACTGTGGAATCCCAAACGGTTCGGGAGGGAGCATGCGTGTCATACCTTTAAGAAACTGCATCACAGCAGGTGATTTAAGTAAGGACGGTTGGTCCGGCAAATGGAAAAACAGATGAAAGGGCTGACAACCGTCAACAGTGGCCACCACAAGACCTTACTTGGCCAAAGACAAAACAAACAATAAAACAGTTTTGCATTGAGGTGTAGATTGCACGGGGTGGCAGCATAACCCTGCCCTACCGCTGCAACAGAAGATCCTCCCGAAGCCGTAACTGAATTGAAGCAAGCTGCTAAATATTTTTGCTTAGTGCCAGTTGCAGGCAGCGAAGAGCTGTATGATGGAACACACTCTTACCGTCATGTATGGATAACACATGTGAAATTTGTAGTACTGCGGTTAAATACTGTGATCCAAGCGCTATATTTTGACTAAAGAATCTATTTGAAATATCTACATTTATGTTATATTTTTTCCTAAGTATATTCTTCCAGTCGAGTACTGTGAGCGTTTTTGAAACGCATGTGAGCTGGTTAATTGCATTGAGAGAAGAGCACCTCAAGACTGACTCTGGAGGTGCAACTTCTGACCTGGGAGTGCTACCTGTGTTGTCACAGAGACAGAGAACAGGAGACCTGCTCCAGGCAGAACCCTGCTCGACACAGACAGTGTGTCACCCTTGAGAGGGATTGTGGTTCCCCCTCATAGTCCTGGACTGCCAGGCGCCTGTTCAGTCTCAGGATACAGAGCCTGGGTGAGAAACCATTCATAGGATACCTTCCCCGAGATAGCAGAAGTGTGAGTGGAAGGAGGGTGTCTACCATATGATGGTATAGTCCACTACTCTGAAAAATCCTAAGAGGCCAGGGAGATCTCAGGAGAATGGCAGCCTCTCTTGCCAATCTCACGCATGGAGGCGAGGCCTGCCCAAGACTGGAACCGCCACCTGTCAGTGGATGGCTAGGGGCCTGGCCATTGACACTGATGAATGTCAGTGGCATCTGCTGGTTGCTGTCTTGGTGGGTTGGAGACAGAAATCTGACTGAGGGGCAGAATAGGCCACATCACCTAGTTGGCCATGGTGATACTATCGCCATAGTGGGATCACAGATAGAGTCTCACAGATGGAGTCTGCAGATGAGGAGAAGTGTTCCCCATGGGCTAATCCAGTGGCAAAGGAGGATTGAGACAGAGGGTTACAGAGAGGTTCAAAGGGGCAAACCTTCAAGATTGCTGCTGCAAGTGGATCTCAGCTATCACGCTAAAGGGAACCGTGCTGCTGAATTAGCTATGAAAACAATGGTTAAAAGGTTCACGGTTGCTGCTGTAACTTGATAGCAAACACAGACCAATGCAGACAACACAGTGGCAATGGAGGCAACATTTAAATGGAGAAGCCTCCTGATGGTTTCCCTTCTAGGTGTGCATAGACTTTCACCAAAGATATTGTGCCCATGGTATTCATTTCAGGGGTGGGCGATAAGCATACACCTAATTAAAAAGTACGGATAGATTTAATCAGAGCAGCTCATGACGAGTCACCTTCTGCACATGCTGGCTTCAGTGCCAGGATGTCAATGCCACAGCTAAGATACTTGTGGCCATATTTACTTAAAAATGCGTGCAGTAATTTAGAACCTGCCAACAAATGAAGGATTCTGCTGTCATAAGACCAGCACCTACTCCCCTCACTATATTTGATAAGCGCTTTTGGTGCTGTTTCCTCAACCATGTTCACCCGCTTCCAGCTGGTCAATCAGAATAACTATATATTAGTTGGGGTTCATTATTTTCTGCGGGTGTGGCCGTAAAAGACTGCTATTGCTCGAGCAATCATAAAAGACTTGCAGTGTCTATTACTGGAAGCAGTTCATAACTTTCAGACTCTGATTTCACCACTAAGGCTGTTATGGATGCTATGTCTGCTCTGGGACTATGTCTGCTATTCTTGCACCTGTTCCTTCTGGAATGTGGGTGAGTGAGCCAATTGTACGCCTGAAGCAAGCCTTCATTGTTAGGGTTTAGAATTAATGATTGTTGGTGTTTCACAGATTTTATGGGATTCAGTGAGCACTAACTAATTTGCCTAGAGGAGTACACGACCATCACACTCTTATAAAGCTCCACCTGGTCCAGCAGACGGGGTGTCTCATCCTCCTTTAAGGGGTGACACAAAGGGTAGATTGCTGGGAGAGTGATGGATTAACGAACGTAAAAAGGAATCACAACCTTTGTCAAAAAGCCCACTCAGGTCCACAGGCCCAGAATGTCTGGATAAACGCTGGTGTAGAGTGGTTTTACTGAAAGAGTCTGGAGTTCCCTCATGCTACGAGCTGAAGTGAATACAATGAGGAAAACTGTATTGAGAGTTAGAAGACGCAATGAGCAGAAGTGCATTGGTTTGAAAGGCGTGCACAGGAGGGACATCAGGACCAAGTTAAGGTCTCACCGTGGCATCCCAAACGGTTCGGGAGGGAACATGCGTGTTAAACCTTTTAAGAAACTGCATCGCAGCAGGTGATTTACACAAAGATGGTTGGTCCGGCAAAAGCAAAAAAACTTAAAGGGATGACAAATAACCTTTAATAGTGGCCACAAGACCTTACTGGCCCAAAGGCAAAACAAACAATAAAACAGTTTTGCATGGAGGGGAAAATTGCACAGATTTGGCTGCAGAACTCTGCACTGTGCTGCAACAGAAGATTCTCCCGAAGCAGTAACCTAATCAGAGGACAGATGCTCATGCCCAGAAGGCAAGGGTAAGGCACTTTCTTGGCCCAATCTGGAGTCGTTCCTGATCCTCTTCAGAACTCGGGGCAGGATAAGAAGAGGTGAAAAGGCATACAGGAGTCTCATACTCCACTAAAACGAGAATAACTCCAACACGTAAAGGTTTTAAAACTGTGCATTCTCAATGGTGGCGAAAACATACAGCCAGGATTCTGTTCGCTGTCAGAAGATGCCCTGTACCAACAGGCGCCACTGCCTGAGTTCGTACATCCTGGCGTTTAATAATCTAGTTAGGTGGTAATGATCTAGTCAGATAAGGGTGATGCCCTGAAGATCCATCCAACTCGAGGTGTAGTGCCTTTTGGCACAGAACCCAAGACCACACTCCTTGTTGCGATGGTGTTGTCTGTGACAACCTTCAGCAGCCTCCCCATTATGGACAGTAGGAATACTGTCAGGCAAATGGCCTGAAACTCCACCTGACTGAAATTGAGCTGGGTTTCTGCTGGAGAGCAGACTACTCTGATCTTCATCCCCCTAGACGACACTCCCAACCCAGTAGTGACGCATCCGTCACCATAGTCAGCTCTTGGTGGGGCAGAGAGAGAGGCGTGCTGCTGGTTCTACTGCGGTCAAGGAGCCGCCACTGCATATCAATTGGAGTCTCCTCTGAAAACTGGTTGAAATGCGACAGGTTTCTTTGGTGATGGGCCCACTGAGACTTCACATTCCACTTCAGCACCTCCATATGCCACTCAGCGCAGTAGACAAGAAGCATGCAGGAACAACAATCCAAGAAGAACAGGAAACACTTTCACCGAGACCCACCACCAAGCGTGAAATATCAGGATCACAGCCCGAATGTCTTAGACTCATTGTGACAGTGTGAAGGGTCTGATGTCAGGAGGTTCACAGTGGTCTGGAGATGGTCCCCGACTGACTGTGGTGAACCCGCCTTTAACAGTCAGTCATTGAGGTATGGGAAAACTGGTACTTCTAAACTCTAAAATTGGGCAGTAAACACTGCCGTCATTTTGGTGAACAGCCGAGGGGCAGTGGTGAGGTCAAAGTGGGAGCACAGCAAATGAATAATACTCCTTGGACCGCAGGTTACATCTGAGGGACCGCACAAGTATATGAAAATAAGTATCCTTCAGGTACAAGACCACCATCCAGTCGCCCAAAACCAGAATGGATAGTGTTGCGTGGCTTGCATGCAGTTGCCATTTTAGATTCCACTCCTTAAAGTTGACATCTAATTTCTCCTTTCAGTAGTAACCTTTGCCACACTTTAGTGCGTGAATGTGCATCTCTGATAGGCACTGACAACCTGAACAGCTAGTTCCAGGGTCACACATTTGAGAACACAATGTCATTTGTTTGCTTTCTTGGTGTGCTCGTTTGGAGACGACTCGTTTCAGCCAGACAAAACGAATAAACCGATCTGCGTCTCTCTCACAGTGTAATAAGAACACTACTTTACTATATAAACAGCTTCTGTGTTATTATTCAGAGAGAAGAGCACTTCTATGCCGGGACTATCACAGAACCTCTACAAGCTACTAAGGAGGATAACCTATACTGGCTTCCAGACACTTAACACCAGGGTATGGGGTTTAGACCATCCCAACTGATCTGGCAGAGGGTACTCCCACTATGCTCCCTTTAGTATATCATTAGATACAGATAGGAGTAAGCAAACATTAGCAACAATTGCCATAGTTGAACTGTTTATCTTATTCACCATTTTAAAATGGTGATTACCCTAGTATGGTTCATCTTGCTAATAATTGCAGCACATGCTTTTTATACAAAAATACAATCATTTCAATTAATGTTCTGAAAATGCTTTGCGTTTCTTCTTGTGTTTACCTTGGGCGTGCAAGAGTAACTAACGAAAGGGTTAGATCTGGTCCTACGCATTTCTTGGGGATCAGATTGTCATGTTCGAGGTTGCCAACAACATCTTTCCCCGCTTTGCTTATGGGTTAGATTTGGTACTGTGAGCTAGCCGAGATACGACAACAATTACTGATGGTATACGTGGACTGAGTCTCTATATTTTGAAGTTGGTGTTGGTCTAATAGACACTCCTGCAATATTTGTAGAAACCATATGCAGTAACCGGAGCCAGTATGAGCATTTAGAATCTGTCCTTCTGCAGGAAGGCACTCAGAAGGCAAGGACATAAAATAGGACAGATGCTTCCATCCTTTCTCAGTATGAGTAAATAGGGGAAGTAAGAATCCATCCCTATCTCTGCGAGTGGCATCGTCTCTGTGGCCTTTTGGAAATCAGAGGTTGCAGCCCTTTCAACAAGATAGAAAGGTGCTCCCCTAAGAGCCACTCTGATGTGGGAGTTAGCTGCAGTGGGTCGGATAGGAACGGAAGGGCATAGCCCTGCTGAACGATCTGGAGGATTCGTCAGTTGGATGTGAATGATTGCCACCCTGGGAGAAATGATTGTATCCTGCCCCCACAGGATGGATATGCACCATTAAGGACAAACTAAATTAGCTTGGCCGATGATGCTGCATGTGAGAGGGGCTGGAGAATCGGTAGCCTAGGGACCTGCACTGTGCCTGCCTGATCCCCTTCCCTGGCCATGAAAGGACTTAGTGCGACTGCTGTGGGGATGGGGTGGCGGGGGCCTGGTACCATGGTGCTACCTGTATGCCAGCCCTCCTGAGTAGTTTAGGAAAGGCCAAAACTGTGTAGAAACTATCTGGCAAGGGTTGAGAGGCTTAAAAGGCATGCCATGACCTGGTTCACCTTAAAATGTTCTAAGGGGGGAATCCGATTTTCACCATATAGGTGAGACCCATCAAAAGAAGACATATCCATAAGGGATACAAAAATGGTAGTGGCTGGGGAAAACGGCGCACACTCAATACTGGTACAAAATAAACACTCAATGTTTCAATGTCCATATGCTTTAGTCGGTGCTCAGGAGGAGGGAGAGCCACCAAATCTTCCTTAATTTGGAAAAGAAAACTTCTCCTCAATGTTTCATAGAAGTCTCCGAGCACTCAATGAGTCAAGAATTAATAGATCTATTTGTTGTAATGTCCAATGTCTTTTATTCGAACATCCAGGCTTTCTTTTCACATTGCCATTATCAATAACGTTCTTCGTCACAAATATAACTCCTGTTAATCAGGTGATCAAATTTGCTTGCAAACGTAAACACTCTTCCTGCTAAGTAATCCCTTTCGTCTCTCTTTAATTTTCTTGCTTTACGCATCTTTGTCTTCTTGATGTTTCCTGAGTATTTCCTTCAATATTACAAAGTTCTTCTCTGTCGCTTCTACCATATTTATATCCATGATCTCTTTTTCCACATCTTTAATTTCATTCTGTAACTTAACTACCTTCCTTTCAGAAAAAGAGATCATGGATATGAATATGGTAGAAGCGACAGAGAAGAACTATGTAATATTGAAGGAAATATTCAGGAAACATCAAGAGGACATAAAGATGCGTAAAGCAAGAAAATTAAAGAGAGACGAAAGGGATTACTTAGCAGGGAGAGTGTTTACGTTTGCAAGCAAATTTGATCACCTGATTAACAGAAGTTATATTTGTGACGAAGAACGTTATTGATAATGGCAATGTGAAAAGAAAGCCTGGATGTTCGAATAAAAGACATTGGACATTACAACAAATAGATCTAGTAATTCTTGACTCATTGAGTGCTCGGAGACTTCTATGAAACATTGAGAAGTTTTCTTTTCCAAATTGAGGAAGTTTTGTTGGCTCTCCCTCCTCCTGAGCACGGACTAAAGCATATGGAGATTGAAACATTGAGTGTTTATTTTGTACCAGTATTGAGTGTGTGCCGTTTCCCCCAGCCACTACCATTTTTGTATTTACATTGGGTGTGCAGCACCACCTGGTTTGTATTTTGGTACGACGTTACTATATTGGAATGATGTCTGAATTATCAGATAGAGAAAAAAATAGCAGAAGAACTTTTCAGCAATTTAAGTTCAGGCTTGGCAATACAGCCGGAAGTAGTAAGGAATGAGGGGTTGAAGGAGAAGTTTATAAGATTAGAGAGATTGAAGAAAACTGAACAATCTAAATGGTGGGACGCAACAACATTGAAGCAATATTTGAAACTTAATTGAATCCCTAGGGGTTTACGAGCACAAATATTTCCCACCTATGATGACTTGGAGCCTGACCTCCTATTGAGATGGGAGACGGAACTCACTAATAATTCGATGAATTTGATGGAGATTTTGATAATTAATGCAGAAAGGAAGGTAGTTAAGTCACAGAATGAAATTAAAGATGTGGAAAAAGAGATCATGGATATGAATATGGTAGAAGCGACAGAGAAGAACTTTGTAATATTGAAGGAAATACTCAGGAATCATCAAGACAAAGATGCGTAAAGCAAGAAAATTAAAGAGAGACGAAAGGGATTACTTAGCAGGGAGAGTGTTTACGTTTGCAAGCAAATTTGTTCACCTGATTAACAGGAGTTATATTTGTGACGAAGAACGTTATTGATAATGGCAATGTGAAAAGAAAGCCTGGATGTTCGAATAAAAGACATTGGACATTACAACAAATAGATATATTAATTCTTGACTCATTGAGTGCTCAGAGACTTCTATGAAACATATCCATAAGGGATGTCTGCATATCTCCGGAATCCTGAACCGCATTTACGTATGGCGATAGAGCACCACACTGATGTCGGCTGCTCATCCAAAGCAATCAGTAGCACCAAGAGAAGCACAAACAGCATATTAGGGGAGGCCTTAATTTCTTCCAAAATCACCAGCAATATCTTGCTAGCCATGTCCCATAGGGCAAGCTTATATTGGCCTAGTAGTAGGCAAATCGCATTGACCGACCTCAAGACTGGGCTGACTAACGAGAACATTTGTTCCCCCAAACGACTCAATCCTTTTTGACTCCCCATCCAGGGAGGGGTGTGGTGGGAATTAATTGGGATTCACCTTGCTGATGGAAGCCTGGATGACGAGACTCTGGAGTAGGATGCTGAGCCAGAAAATCAGGATCATCGGTCTTTGGTGTCTGGTCAGCTGCCTGTTCAACACTGGGCAAGAGCAAGGCACCCATCAGAGAATCAGTTAGGGCTTTGGTGAATGGGAGTAAGGACTCAGAGTAAGCAGAACCTCTGTAAGGATGTTGTTTCAACCTCAACAGAAGGCAGGTATCATGGGAAGTATTATGCCCACTGGCCTGTAGGTCCATGTATAAACTGTCATCACAACTCTGGAATGGTAAATCATCTTCATCTTCACCATTACCATATGCGGGAGGTAAACTCTGGTCTTAATTAGAACCAAAAACACAGATGAAGCCTCTGAGGACAGCTCTGCGGTAGTGGCAGTACATTGTCAGAATCCGACTGAACAGAAATTGGGTCCACTGGAGTGTAGTCAGAGCGAGACCTCGGAAGGGGTCGAGATGGGTTCAGCTCAGGGTCAGATATCGGAGCTAGTACTGAATCTCCCTGCGGCAACATGGTTATCAGTATTGATGAAAGATGGGCCGGTGCAGGTCTCGGGGCCACATGGAATTTCGCATCTCAGTTGGTGCATAACCCAAAACAGGTTCTAGGGGCTCAAAGAGTGCCGAGGATGGATCTGCCGGCAGTAACCCAACTGGAGATTCCTGCGAATACTTGGGGGCCAAAGGTGTACTAGAGGGAGCCGGAAGAGTGGCAAAAGTACGCAGCATGGCCTCCTTAAATACACTTTGATGAATTGGGTAATCGGCTCAAGAGGGGATTGGGAGCGAGACCAATTGGTACATTGATACAATTCTCTTTCAATACTGAGTAGCAGGATGGGGTCGAGACCCACTCTACCTTCTTCTGTTTCCTCTTTAACTTGGAATTCGACTTACCTCATGATTTCAACCACAAAGAAGATCTGTCTTGACTTTGAGAAGGACGTTTGCGTGGTCAGTAACTTCTTTTGACGTCCGGCGGCATACAGCTTCACTTCATGGTCCTGGATAGGCTTTCGGGTGCATGAGGTTACTCTCATTACATGACTTGAAGTCGTGGCCGAAGCCGACACACCAAAGGCACACCTCATGAGGGTCAGTTACTGACATCTGTTTCTCACAGTCATGACATGGTTTAAATGTTGTCATCTGTGGTAGGGATATTGTTCCCTTACACACTAGATTTGCATTTGGAAAACTCTAGAAAAAATGGAGATGAGCTTCGGATACGCGTTTGAAAGCACAGAAAGATAAGAACGGACGTCAGCAGGCAGGGCAGGTGGTTATACACACCTCCGCTCCGTCATATCTGGCATGGAACGAAGACAATGCGGCTGGGGAATAGTCTAAAGGTGAGGAATCTGCGGTTTGCAGTATCCACCAGAAAAAGCGATCACTGTCACACTTTTTGTTTTATGAGAGGTCAGAATCTCAAGAACCTTACATCAACAGCCCAGCACACTTCCTGCCAGGCGTGAGTATATCAGACCATCTGCAACATTTAGGGTGGGCATTCTTATCTGCTTTTTTCTGTTACGTAACATGGATATTTTATATGTACCTATGTTTTTCATATATAGTCATATAGACGCTTGCTTATTCCAAGTTTCAAGTACACAGCTGCAGCTTGCCCATTGCCTAAAGTACATTTCCTGCCAGACAACTATCACAGAAGCATCAGCTTATCACAATCAACATTGCAGCTGCAGACCTAACTGTACAATTTTTTTTATAACCAATTTTTATAGATTTTTCAGAAACATACGCAGTAAAACAAGAGATCAACAGCCAGCTCAGATCCCATCGCATATGAGGAACATAGCATCCGTAAGGCAGTGTACATGCTCTTAGTAAGCAACAGAAGTAGAATAACACCCACCACATCCCGCAATTGTCATACGAAAACATTAGTCGTCTATCGCCCCCACCCACTTACCCCCACACCCTGCGATATTTCTTCGGACATCCCCTGGCCTCGTACAAGGGCCGCTCCTGCGCTGCGCACCAGTCCACCCCCCTGCGCCAGCGTGTCACGGTAGGGGCATTCGAGACCAGCCAGTTCGCCGCAATGTCTCTTTTGGCCACCATCAAGGCTGTATTCAGGAACAAATTGTCCGCTTGAGAGCCATCCAGCACATCGGTAAGTCCCAGGAGTGCAGTTGTGGGATTAAGAGGTACCTCCCAGCCTAGGACCTCAGTAAGTTCCCCTGTTACCGATACCCAAAAGCGTGCGATGACAGAGCACTGCCATACCATATGGAAGAAGTCAGCCTGAGGGTGTTGGCAGCGTGGGCAAGATGCTTCGGGGCGAAGCCCAGCGCGGTGGAGGCGCAGCGGTGTGAGATAAGCAGTGTGTAGATAGTATATTTGGACCAAGCGAAACAGCGCTGATACTGTGATTGATCTAGGGGCCATTAGCGCGTCCCGCCAAATCAGCATTGTCTAAGGACCCAAGCCATCCCTCCCATCTGTCCCTGAGCCGTGAGAGTGTGTTGGGGGTGTTATTTGTGAGGGAGCGATAAATACGGGAGATCCCTCCTTTCCCCAGATTGCCAGTCATCACCTGGGCTTCCGGCGGACTGTATTCGGGAATAGACGTACCCTCTGGGATATGGGAGCAGAGAGCGTGGCGCAACTGCAGGTAGCGGTAAAACTGCGAGGTATGTAGGGAGTACAGGTTTTGAAGATCCTGAAAGGTACGCATGTTGCCCCCTTTCCAGACGTCCCCCAACTGCGAGATCCCGATTAGGTCCCACGCTCTAAATCCGGATAAGCCGGCAACCCCCCCCTAGCTGGGCACCCCGCCAAAGTGGAGTGTATTGGGTCAATTTACCCGACCAGTGAGTGTGGCGCAGAGAGGCCCGCCAGGCCAGAAGTACCCCGCGTGTGACCCCGGGTAGGGTTCTGGGGACGGTGTTTCCATATAGCATCCGTTGAATGTTGGGCAGACCTTGGGTGTGTAGTTCCAGCCGGTAGGCCGGATCCGACCAGCCCCCGTTAAACCAGTCATGCAAGGTAAGGAGCCGAGTAGCTAGATAATAAAGGTACAGGTTTGTCATCCCCAGACCGCCATCAAAGGGCGGGATCCGACATTGGGCGAGGGCCAAACGAGGTCTTCGACCCCCCCATAGGAATTTGACGGCCAGGCTGTCCATTTCCCGGAACCACACACGCGAAAAGGGAAGAGGCGTGTTCTGAAGCATGTAGAGAAACCTGGGCAGTATCATCATTTTGAATAAGGCGATTCTGCCCATTGGGTTCAGCGGCAGCATTTGCCATCTGAGGAGATCAGCCCGAGCTTTCTTCACTAAGGGAGTTACATTGAGCGCCCAGGCAAGGTCCGGAAGGAGGGCCATCCATATCCCGAGGTACTTGAAGGACTGCCGTCGAAGGGG
The DNA here is from genome assembly GCA_963921515.1 of Calotriton arnoldi. Taxonomy (NCBI): domain Eukaryota; kingdom Metazoa; phylum Chordata; class Amphibia; order Caudata; family Salamandridae; genus Calotriton; species Calotriton arnoldi. Next base: position 2,922,590 of record CAWUFW010000568.1, read on the forward strand.
AATCGTGGACTGCCACTCGAAGCACTCTCTCGAAAGGTGAAGGGGGACCAAGACAGACTTAGCGGAGTTCAACCGAAGGCCAGAGGTCTGTTCAAAGAGACTCAGCGCCCGAAGGCACCGGGGTCCCGACAGCGCAGGCTCCGCCAGGTATAGGAGGACGTCGTCCGCATATAGGGCGATTTTGTCTTCCTCGAGTCCAGGCCATCTCCACCCTATGATGCGCTCGTCGGAGCGTACGAGACATGCCAAAGGCTCCATTGTCAAGGCAAAGAGGAGGGGCGAAAGGGGGCATCCCTGCCTCGTGCCCCTACGGACTGGAAAGGACTGTGACAGGGCTCCATTAACCAGCACCCGGGCCCTTGGTCGGCAATAAAGCGTCCGCACTAGCTTGCAAAAATAGTCCCCAAAACCCATTTCTGCCAACACCGCTTCTAAGTATCGCCAGTCCACCGAATCAAAAGCTTTCTCGAAGTCCACGAGAAGAAGGGACAAGTACGGAGTCAGGCACTGGCGGTTCGCAAGTCCGAGGTGAAGACGCCTGAGGCAGTGTCTGGTGCCCTGCGAGGGCATGAAGCCACACTGGTCGGGATGGACCAGTTTGGCCAGGTACGGCCGCAACCGGTTAGACAGGACGGCTGCGAACACCTTGAGCTCCGAGTTGAAGAGTGAAATGGGACGGTAATCGGAGCAGTGCTTCGAGGGGGGCTGAGACTTGGGGATCACCACGACGGTGGCCATGTCGGTTTCAGCACGAAATGAGCCTTTATCGCCCGCCTCCGCGTACAGCTCCAACAGGTGGGGAACCAGCGTGTCCCGGTAGGCGGCATAAAATTCCTGTGGGAGTCCGTCTGGCCCCGGGGTCTTACCGGAAGCCATGCGAGAGATTGCCTCATTGACCTCCTCTGGAGTGATTGGGAGGTTGAGCACCTCTGCCTCAGACTCACTAAGACGCGGAAGAGGGATCCGTTTTCGGTGAAGCAGCTCCGAGAGTAAGAGAGTGGGGGGCTGCGCAGCGTAAAGGGCGGTGTAGTATGCAGCGAAGCACTGAGCCACCACCGCCGGAGACCGTTGGACTTCGCCATTCAGGGCTAACACTTCGGGAATAATGCGTTTGGCCATCGGGTATGTGGCCAGCCGATGGAGTAGCTTCCCATTTTTATCTCCCCCACCCGTAGACCCGCGCCACCGAAGACCTCCAGAGCAGTTTGGCAGCTTCCAGGGAGGTCTGCCTGAGCTCATCTCGCAGGAATGCCAGTCTCCTGTCCAGGCCTCGGTCCTCCCTTCGGGCGATTGGTCCTCAAGTAGGGTGATCTGAGCCTCCAGGAGGGTAAGTCGGGACTCCTGCCCAGCCCGTTGAAGCTTGAGCTGGCCTTTGGCGGAGCCACGAATGGTGGCCTTGCCAGCCTCCCATAGAGTGCAGGGGAAGGAACAGAGCCCTGATTGGTGATAAAATATTGGCGGAGCTCGTTGCCCACCGAGTCTCGAAAATCTTTGTCCTGGAGAAAGCAGGCATTCAGCCTCCAGATCGGTCGCAACGCATCAGGGAGGTCACCCACCTGCAGCGTCACCAGGGAGTGGTCGGAAATACCCCTAGGGAGTATGATTGTCTCCTTGATTGTCTGACAGTCCAGAGCCGGTATGAAAATGTAGTCGAGTCGTGCATGAGTGTGATGGGATGCCGAGGTGTGGGTGTAGTGTCGGGTCATGGGGTGCCAAGGTATCCAGGCGTCGCAGACCCCTAGGGTAGTCGCCCAGTTCGATAAAAGCTTGGCCTGTGAAACTCTAGAAGACGAAGGGGCTCCCACCACGTCAAGGGCAGGGTCCATGACTGCATTGAAGTCTCCCCCTATAATGGTCATACCTAGGGGCAGGGCGGCTATCAATCTCGCAAGTCGCTTAAGTGTGGGGGCCATCAGCGATGGCGGGGAATATACGGACAGCAAATTTAGCGCTCGGTCTCCTATGGCTCCCTCCAGGGCGACATAGGTACCCGGAGGGTCAGTCGTGACCTTAAGCAACGCGAATGGGAGGGTGCGGCGCACAAGGATGGCTACTCCTCTCGACCCCCGAGTAATGCCGGAGTGCCAAACCCCACCATAGCCGTATCGCGCCAGGAAGGGGCATTTATTGCCCATCAGATGGGTTTCCTGGAGGAGCAGTATGTCGATGTTGTGGCGTTGTGCATAGCGCAGGACTGCTGTCCGCTTGACTCGGTCTAGCAGTCCGTTGACATTCCAGGACATTACATGGAGCGACCCCTTCCCACTGTGGATGTCAGTCATGGGGGAGACGAGTGCATAGGGAGACGAGTGCATAGGGAGACGAGTGCATAGGGAGACGAGTGCATAGGGAGACGAGTGCATAGGGAGACGAGTGCATAGGGAGACGAGTGCATAGGGAGACGAGTGCATAGGGAGACGAGTGCATAGGGAGACGAGTGCATAGGGAGATGTCTCATGCGCGAGGTCTGCGTGAAGCATTGGGCGTATCTCTACAAGTCTGATAGTGTGCGCATTCGTTTCGCTGTTGGACAGGGATGCAAGTGTGGTGTATGACGTATATCAGCGAAGAGCCAGGACAACGGACTTTGTGGGATGTGCGGTCATCGTGCTGTTGATCAAAGCAGTGAATGTGAACAAAGTGCAACAAGGAAAAACTGGGACAACGGTCTCCCCTGCCCCCCTCCCTATACTTCAGGAACAGAAGCATCTGTCGACCCTAACTGAGGAACCTAGAAGAAAACCAAACTAAAACGCTTGGGAATGGGGAATCGTGGATGACCCCTCCTCATAGCAGGATGTTCTGTGGCAGTGACCATCGAGAGATAGAAGTGATGATGAGCTGAAGTGCAGCGCCAAGGGCGCGGAACCAATTACAGCCTGAAGACATGATGGGCTCAAGGTGGCCCCGTGGGAAGGACCGGGCTTCGGGAAAGATCTGTGTCCTTAGGATCCAGTAGCGATGGCTGGGGTGAGGCTCCCCCTGGGTCCGAGCGGTTTGAAGAGCTCGTGCGCCGCAAGGCGAGGGGGTCATCCGGGGGCGCCCCGGATGTCAGATGACGAGCGGGACCCAGCGGTGAATCCGATCTGGCTCGTCGCGGACCTCGCCTCCTGCGTGAGCGGGTGTGTGGCGGCCGCGGGCCAGGCAGGTCCCGGCGGGCACCCTCGTTACTGTCCTTAGGAGAGGTACTCCGGGCGTTGAAGCGCAAGGGGCGCTCTTCTGTCACCCATGTCCAGGCCTCTTCAGGGGAGTCGAAGAAAAGGGTTTTGTTTTGGAACACCACCCGGCGGCGGGCCGGGAAGAGAAGCCTGTACTGGATGTTGAGGGCACGCATCTTTTGTTTTACTTCTCCAAACAAGCGACGTTGGCCCTGGACCTCGCGGGTGTAATCGGGGAAAATCATGATTATCAGTCCCTGGTATCTGAGGTGTTGTTGCTTCCGTGCTTCGGCCAGGATGGAGTCCCGATCTCTGAAGTTAAGGATCCGCATTATGATCGGCCTGGGGGGCGCGCCCGGCGGAGGCTTGGGCGCGAGAGAGCGGTGCGCCTGCTCAATTGCGAACCATGGGGAGAGGGTGCCCTCGGGCATCCATGAGCGCAGCCAGCGCTCAGCAAAGTCAGATGTCCGGCCTTGTTCCGCTCCCTCCGGAAACCCCACCAGGCGGAGGTTGTTGCGCCGTGACCCGTTTTCAGCACCTTCGGCCCTTTTGTGCAGTTCTTGGGTATGAGTCTGAAGGCGAGCCACCTGGTCTTTAAGGTGTTGGACGTCGTCCTCTACCGTGGATATACGAGACTCCGTTTCCTTGATCCGGGCCGTGGCATCACGGAGGTCCTGCCGGATAAAAGTCACGTTGACCCGAACCTCATCGATCTTGCCCTCCACCGAGGATTGGGAAGTGCGGATGGTGGACAGGTCTGCAGGTGTGGGGGTGCCTCCTCCCGCGGTCCCCCCCCCCCCCGTCGCCCCGGAATCCACGACTGTGTTTTGATCCATTTTAGTCTGTGTGGCGGGGGGCTTCGGCGCCCGGTCTCTTCCCATGATTACCGCGCAGCAAGGCTGGGGGCCGATGCCACCGCCCGGCGCTCAGATGAAGGGCGAGTAGATGCGCTGGGAAGAAGGGAAGGGGAAAAGGAAGGAGGGGGGGAAAGAGCGGTCCGCCCGGCCCCCCGCCGCCCGACCGCCGCCCCTTCACAGCAGTCCCCCTCTACACCCCCAGGCCAGGAGTTGAGCGTGCAGGACCCACCTCCGGGACAGGGAAGCGCTGGGTCTGGGGCGCAGGATCCAACACAGGATCGAGTGCAAGAGTATTGGCGAGATGTGAGGCAGGGAGCAGGCCGTCCGGGGGGGGGGTGAAGAAGGGAGGTCCCGCTCACTCTGCCGCCCGATGTGGCGGCCGAACCCTTCCGAGGGGCACCCGTCTACCCCAGTAGCCCAGCTGATCACGGTGGGCCCCAGAGGAGGGGGTGGGGAAAGAGTCCACCAGCCCCCCACCGCTGTTCGGATTGACAGCCCAGGCGCTCTACCCACACCGTCGCTACCCCCAGGGAGAGAGCGCAGGTGCCAAGGGAGTGCTCCACGTGGCGGCGACCGGCCCAGAGTTCAAGGTCCAACGCTCCGGCCAGGCGCAGGGCGGTCCCCGTCAGTAATGGTCTCCTGTCACCAAGAGGGTGAAGGGGGGGGGGGGGTAAAGAGGGCAGGACACCGATCCCTCCGCCGCCCAAGCCGACGGCCGAACTCTTCCCCCCTACCCTCTGCCCACCTCAGGGTCCACACTCATGTGTCTCAGACGGGCCGATGCAGGCCGCCTCCCAGCTCCTCACCTCGTCAAGCGGACCTCAGAGCAGGGCAGCAGAAGGGCCCCCGGTCCACAGCTGCTCCAGCGGAGGCAATCCTCCGGGGTCCGCACCCGGTGCAGTCGCACAATCGCCTCCCGGGGCCACCGCCCCCTTCGGGGCCCCCGCCGAGCGGCCGGCCCCAATGCAAAGCCGCAGGAGAAGGGGGGGAGGGAGGAGGGGGAGAGAGGAGCCCCCACCTCCCTCGCCGCTGTCCGACTGACAGCCAAGGATTCAGCACACCACCGCGGCACCGGGGGGAAAGTGCGCGGGACCGGGGCGCTCAGACGATCAGAAGCAGGCCCGGGGTCTGGGGCCCAGCACCCGCCCGATGTACAAGATGCGGTCTCGGGTGCCGGCGGCTCTAACCACCAGTGAGGACAGGGGCAGAACACTGGGCTCCCCCGCCGCCCGATTGACGGCCGATCTCCCCCTGGGCGCTCTGGCCCCTCAGGAGCCCCATCCGATCGTGACAGGTGGGGCTGCCTCTCAGCCGCTCTTCGCGCCTCTCACCGTCACTCGGCGCAGCTCCAACCGATCAGCGGGCGAATGCGCCGTCTCCAGCCAGGTCGGGAGCAACAGCCCCTAGAGGTCTCGTATTCCAGCGCAGCACACCAGGCCGCTACGGATCACGGGGGCACCAGAAGAAGCCAGGACTCTGCTCCGGCGGGACCGCCAACTTAGATGCGCCGTGAGCCGGGTCCGCTCCACAACGGCGGCCTGCAATGTCCAGACGCCACCCAGACCACCTCCCAGAGTGGGACCGGGGCCCAGGGCAGCTCAGCAGCAGGATTCTGAGGTAGGCACTCGTCGATGGTGGCGGATGAAGGAGCGGATGACGGAGGGGTCCGGAGCACTTCTAAAGTGCGACCGCCATCTTGACGCTCCTGCAACTGTACAATTTTATCTTTTGTACCTACAATGCATACCAGAACGTATTGCTTTGCACGGGCTTGGGTCCTCCTTTGATCTATGGCTGGAATATGTAGGGTCAGGAAACTGGCTTTGTTGAGCAGAAGCAGTCTGACCTATTTAATTTTGGATTGCACAAGTGCATAACACCTTTCACTTGCAGGACATTTGCTTGCGTTTTTTGTTACAGGGAAAGTTATGACTGACACTTACAGACCAAGGAACAGCATGCAAGTTCAGATGGGAGGAGCAGATAGTAAGAAGGGTGAGAGCAATGTAACTATGAAAAAGGACACTATAAACAAAGGAAGAGTGTTAAGGAAGAAAGCAAAAGGGTTAGTGGTGTAAAAAAGTATGTCAGGAAAAATTATTACATTGAAGGGTGCGGAATGTGTTGAGCCTTTGGTTTATAAGTGGACTGATGGTAAATGGCCAATAGAAGGGTCATGGAATGAAGCAGACATTGGATATTTAACAGTCGTAGTGACATTTAAAAGATCACCCGTACACGACACATCGCTTAGAGATATGGACTAGACTGGCAACAAAGAATGGCAGTACGGTAAGAAAGCGGCAAGTGATAAAACATCAAAAGAAGATGCTATAGTCTTGTCTATGCTGCTGTGGGTACCGCAAAATATTAACCTTGCATGGGCTGGCGATTTTATAGAACACCTGACCTTTTGAATAAGTTATGCAAACAATCAGTGCCAGATGGGGGAGTAACAGGATCGTATCCCAAGAGATCTGTTGCAATCACCAGGACCTGCACTTCTAGGAATGACGAAGAGGCAGAAATGGTTGTTGCTGCTGGCCTGCACAATAAACTGCAGGGTATGCTACACTCTTCTACTTCTTTATGTCTTTGGCCAAAGCCTCTGGCGCAGTCTCCCGCAAAAATACCTAGACCCCTTTACATATACCAAACAATATAGCTAGTACACGAGGTACAATGAATGCTGAATTGTGCGAGTACAGACATAGTATGCCCCTTCACAAAGGGAGAATAGCACACAGGGGCACCCCGAGTGTGTAAGCGCCCGATGACATCTCTATAACAATACCAGATTCTGAACAGACAGCAGAAATCCACAGGTAGTATCTGTAGGAAAGTGCCTCTTTTGACATGGTTAGTCCCTACTTTTTGCCTGATGTATGATGTGATTTCGAATTGAAAGTGCACTGGGTCCCTGCTAACCAGGTTCCCAGTGGCAGATCTCTTTCCTAAAACTGTAACATGATTGGCACAACTTCAGTAACCCCTGTAAGTCACTAGGAAATGTTACTCCTGGTACCTAGGGCATTGGGACTTAAGAGGGTCCACTGGGTCTGCAGCACAAATTGTGCCACCCAGAGACCTCTCACCAGGACTATGACAACTACCATTGCAGGCAGTGTGTCTTAGTGCAGAGAAAACAGAAGAGTCGACATGGCACACAGCCCTGTGTGCCATACCCCATACATATATGTATGAGGTATAGGTAAGTCACCCTGACTGCTGGCCTTACAGCCCTAAGGCAGGAAACACTATATCCCATGTGTGGACATACCTGCATTAGCAGATATGACCCTACAATATCTAAGACCATTCTTGGACATTGTAAGTGCACAAGGAAGCAATAGAGAGTACATGGGAGGGATACTTGTTATCACGAGTTTCCTAGATCCATGATGGCTTCACTGTATCCTAAGATGTTTGGTACCAAACCATCTCGCCTTAATAAGTCCTCACTGATGCCAGTGTTGGATTAATTAATAAATACACACAGGAGACACCTTAGAGGGTCCCAAGAAAACCTACAAAGCACTGGTGTGATCTCGGCCTAGTCTTGGCCAGCCTGCCACCCCCAGTCATGCTTCTGAACTCATGTGGTGAGAGCCAGAGCTCTCAGAGACCAGGAACAAAGGCTGCTCTGGGCAGAGGTGCTTCACACCTACCCCAGGCCAAGATAGTCTTCCAAGGCAGGAAGTTTCAAAGGCGATGCCGCCTTTGAAATGCGACCCAGGCCTCTCCAGACAGTGGAGGATGCCAACCCCCCTGTCTTGCTCCACATTTGGTTGGCGGACAGGTGGGAAATTAGTTAAATTAGGAGGTGGGTCCTCATTCAGCCAGCAGCACCCCTAAGGTGGGGCAGGTGATGTGGAGCCCACTTTTCATTTTCCTCCACCTTGGTTTGAGAGGGATTTAGCCAACTAGCACTAGTGCCCCTTCCCACAGGAAGTGGTCACTTGGAGAGTTTAGACACCCTAAAGGTAGGTAGCCCATTGGCTACTACCGGTCACCCTCTTTAACGTATTTAAATTTAGTATTTAGGTGCCATCCCTGGACCCTGAACTTCAGATTTGACGGACACAAAGAAGATATGGACAAAGAGCTGCTGACCTGAGAACAGAAGCCCTGCCGCAAAATGTTGGCACGAAACCGTGCCTGCTGCCTTAAGGACTTGCTGATTGTGGTATGCTGTCTCGTCCTGCAACTGTGAGGCCTCCAAGAACCCCGGAGAACCTCCAGTCTTCGACAAATCAAAGAACTCCCTTGGAGTATAGGTACTATACCCCTGCAGTCTGCAGGCACCAAACCCGCAGAATCTGGTTTCTCGATTTGCTGCTCCCCGGCAACTCCGATGCAACACCCGAACCAAAAGTGGTACACCAGCCCTGGAAGCTAAAATCTGTCTCCCCTCCAAGTGTGGGAACACCAGGATCTACCAGAGCAGTGCCACACCAGTTCCTGGGATACCGGACCCTCTGTAGTATTCACCGAGATGAAGAGTCCAGACGGGATTCCAACTGCCCAGGAATCAAGCACCGATCGAGGGATGTCGAGAACTCCTGTGACCCACTTTGTGAGTGGCCCAGCTGTCCCGGAATCGCCTCTCCAAGCTGGCTGCTCCTGGCCACGAGGACATCTTGACGTGTGCCGCCTGGCCGAACCTATCTGCTCTGCACCCAGCCCGCAAGCCTGGGTACCGACGAACCAGCTGTGCTTCCGTGGTCCTGAGGCCCTTGCGACCTGCTCCCTCGAGTGTGACCCCCTCGACTTACCTTTAAGTCCATTTGTACAGTGTGTCTTCAGGTGGCTGCCTTCTTTGTAGAGCACCAGCTACCAACGACCTCAGTATCATGCTCCCAGCTGAATCCGGACCGCCCCTGAGAATCCACTGGTGGAACATTGGGCTTGGCCTTGCTACTTACCTAAATACCGAAGGTGAACCTCGAAATCCGACTGCATGATTTTATATGCATTTTTCTATTTTCTCCCATTGACTTCAATGGGCGTAATTGTGCACAAAAGTGATCTATTTTGTGAACATGAAAAATGTATCTCTCGAAAAGAACTTACTGTAGAAGGTAGTTCTTGGTCTGAAAAAATTTATAAAAATCGGTGTTATTTTTGTAAGTTGGTCTCGGATTTATTCTAGAGTGTGTGTATCATTTACTGCCTCTGTGAGTACAACAAATGCTTAGCACTACCCTCTGATAAGCCTAACTGCTCGCCCATACTACCACAAAGAGCGTTACTATTATCTACTTTTCCTTCTGTATACCAATCTGGGTCTCATTGGACTCTCTACACAGTGAACTTCATTTTAGTGCACTATATAGAGACAGCTTCCTACAGTATCATTTCCCAGCATGACAGTAACACACAGCAGGATGAATAAACAGCAACAGCTGGTTCCTAGTATGTTAGTATGCTCAAAGTAGTTATAGACCATTTGAAGTCAAGAGTTTTGCCAGAGATGCCCCAGATTCCATAATGTCTTCCGGGAAGTTTTTTGAATGGTTCTACAGGACAGTAATAAACTATCATCCCTTGTCTGCTGATGTGATATCAGTGGGTAATAAATGGTACAATACATAATCCAAATACTTGAGAATGGAGGATGATAGGGTTGCTACCACAGATAATATGGATGCATTAGAAGAATATCTGCGTAAGTTTCTGTCTGGTGTCATACCCCGGTCTGCCTGTGCTGCATGTTCCCAGCTGCCATCACTATTTTCACATTAGGCAAGTGACATGTATGCTGCTATGTACTTTACTTTGCATGTTGTTCTGGATGTTTAATTTAAAAGGCATGCTATGAACTTTAGATTGCCTGGCATTTCTGTTAAAACAAACTGCACTGCTGAGCAATCAACCAAAGGCCTCCATTTCCTGCTATCCTTGTTTTCTACCTGATTAATTATACACTCCTGAGCAATTACAGACCTGTTTCCTGCTGCCCGCATTTCCAGAGTATCTGGTATTTTGTTTCAATAACAGCTGCTGACTAATTATACACTGCTGAGCAATTAAAAACCGTTTTGTTTCCTGCTACAGTGACTAATATTTTTTTTTTTTTTGTACAATGACTGCTGACTAAGGGCCTCTCTTTCCTGCCCCATGTCTTATGATTGGCCGGCAGCACAACTTATAAATACCATGTTCAAAGTGTGAAGCCTGCTTGGCTTTGTCACTGTCTAAAGAGAGAGCGGTGTCTCCTGCCAGCATGCCTATGGCTTCCAGGTCCCACCGCCTATGACAAAAGCAACCCAGTCACTGTTGCCTGGAAGCTTACAACCTTTCTTAGAAACCTGTCCCTTTGAGAAGACTGTCTACAACATTGGAACCTGGTCGTTCAGCCACTGCACCAATCTCTCCTTGTCTATAACCATCATTCACCACCGCGCAACGCTCCAGCTACTTCAACCCATTACACAGATCTCAAGTTGGTGCACTAGCCGGGTGCCTCTCATTTTTAGTTTTTCCTTTCTTCAAGAACACTCAGACAGTTTGAATTTAAATGAGGACGTTTTAGCAAACGAAAAAGAAACAAGCATTTGCAATGCAATAGGTCTCGCATTTGCGAGAGTTTGAGCTCTTGGCATTGTAAATGACAATGCCTTTTATTTATGTGTTGGTTTTTAAAACATAAATAAAGGCATTGTCATTTACAATGCCAATAGCTTAAACTCTCGCAAATGCGAGACTATTGCATTGCAAATGCTTGTTTTCTCTGCTTTTAGTTAGGATCAGTACCTCTACTACTTACGTATTTCAAAAGTACAGAATTTAGAAAAGCATACCATTCTGGTAATAAAACAGCCACAAATAGACTCAGCAGAACATGTGTAACATTACATGGAGTCTCAGGGTTAGCAAAGAGGGGGCTTTACTTAAATATGGGAACATGTCTTTAACTCTATCACTCTGCTCACATAATTTCATAAACTAATGTGTCGAAATTAACAGCGTAACCACATGTGCCATTTGAGATATTGTCTACAGATTACAAACAGGAAACAGGTGATAGCAAGTTAACAATTTGGTGCGCCTACAAACACACATAGGCATACACAGGCAGACACATGCACACAGACTAATTTAAAAAGACACTTACAAATCTACCCACAGAAGCACTTTCACACAAAAGCAGGCACCCAAAGAGACACACACACACTGACGCACAAAGCCACAAACTTGCAAAGACACACAGATAGGCACTTTAAGGAAAAACACTCATACCGAGACAAATTCAAACACACGGAGGAGCACACAGGAAGGTTGTTGTTGTTATCTCAATTAAGCAATTTATAGCCGACTGCAAGCAGTGACACGAGACAGTGAGGATTAATGTCCAAGGCTGCCTTGTGAATTAAGAAGGGATTAATTTAGAGTCAGTGATGCTGTAAAGTATTTTAAATCGTAACTGCATTTTGACAGGCTCCTGAGTTGTTTTGATAAAGCAAAAAACAAACAATGATCGTAAAATGTGGAGAGGAGGCAATCTTTCGTAGACTAATGTGTTCATATACTCCCTATACCCTATGGCAAAAACCCGGCCTTTATGCTGTGTGCGGGGCTCCAAGAGGCAATGTCCTTGTAACTTCTTTCAGCAGCAAAGCATATCAAAGGCACATCAATTACTGTGCTGTAAAACTGACAGGACACGCAGATATAAACACTTATACCGTGTCCTACATCTGCAGCAGCAAAACGAGGGTTTAAATGCATTAGTGCGGTGGGAGGGTAAACGTAAAGCGCCCTAACGAGGTGAAGATTATTCATGAAGTGTGAGGAGGGCTGGGGGCGGGGTGGGTCTGTAGGGGGCCGTGGGTGAAAATTCCCGTTCCAGAGGTTAACAAGCATTTGCAATGCAATAGGTCTCGCATTATTAAACTTTGAGCTATTGGCATTGCTAAATAATGCAACACCAATAGCTCAAACTTTAATAATGCGAGACCAATTGCATTGCAAATGCTTGTTTCATTTGTTACAAAAATAAGTCTAAAGCTGCAAAAAAATCAACTTAGAACGGCCCATTGTAATAAATGAATGCCTTTTAACTTCGTGTCAAATATTTACAGACAGACACATGACTAATGGCCAGTGCCAGACTAAAAGTGGTCTATGAAGGAGAGCTTCTATTAACAACACATCTGAAAAGTAACACATGTTGTTGTCGCCATCTCCCGAAGAATCTGTATTTGATGTGGATTTAAGTTAAAGATTGGAGATCAGAGCCATAAGGTTGTCCATGAACTGTTCCTTGTTAGAACACTGTTGCTTATACTGTGTTGGACAAGAAACGTTTTCATTAATTCCACATGCGCCTATTCAAATCATGCCCTGAACTAAGGCTAGAAGCGGCGTTGAGCACCAAGACACAATGTTTGCCCTTTGTTTATCAACCCATTACTAGAGCACAACCCACACATATCCATTCTGTTAAAGTTAACTAGCTGCTGCAAACGTTCCACTATCCGCTGGCCGGTGGGAGAGCTGATCTTGCCAAGGTTGGCAGGAAAGTACTGTGCAGTTCAGACACAGAAAAAGGCTGCAAGCCTAAGTTAATGAGTGGAGTGCTTAAAAAGACATTTTTAAGATATATCTTTCCAAACAGGTTAATAAGATTTCTCTTCTAGGAAAATGTAGCTAAAAATATCTACCTCCCCAAATTCTGTACCACAGTAACAATAGTTATGCATCTAAGAGAATATTTCTCTTGGTTCTGGATATCGCTACCCTGAGTCCTACAGTGTTTAGAATATAATCCTATATTTTCTGGGCAACATGCACCCAATAATTTTAAGGACTGTTTCACACATACTGCTGCATAGTAAGTGAGCATGAACTAGGGAGGGCATCTCGAGCAACAACAAAAAATGGTAAATCATTTTTTTCTGAATGAAGTCAAGTTCACAGAAGACATAACCCAATCAATTTACTTAAAAGGCTTTGATGCATGAGGTTTCAGTGGTTTCTCCCACGTTCCTAAACATCACCACTTGATCACATCCACTACTTTGATGGCTTCCATTTGTACAAATACTTGCCCAACACTCAGACTGCATGACTTCTACCACCCCTAGATTCACTATTACATCAGCTCAAGATGACAAGACTGAAATTCTAATCTCCATCCACCACTCTGACATCAAACCATTCTTGTGGCCTGTTTCCATTGGTCGTATTCCCTCAAAAAGCTCAGAAGTAAAAGCTAACGCTTACTTTCAACTCTTTTTTCTCTCCAACTCTTTAAGTAAACAGTCAGCTTTGGTTTCTCCCAATTAAGTCTCCTCAAGAGAGAGAGTGACAGCCTCTACCTGTGTCTCCCAGTTGCCCAGTTTGCCTTTATATAGAATTACGTCTTACCTGCCGTCTCCTTGCACTACTGTCTCCTTGCTGTCAAGAAAACACTTCACTGACTTTTATACATGGCAGCAGCCCTACCAGGCAATATGGGGGGTCAAGACTGCAACAGCAGAAAGAGAGTGTTTACATGCGCCAACATGCAAAACCTACACCACCCATAAACAAGCCCGAGCCGTTCTGGAAGCGTTCTCCGGGCCGCTCTCAGTGCGACCCGGAAGTCAGGCAAGCTTGCCTGGGACATGGGCGGGGCATGGAGCGCGCGGCCGGAAGTGTCCGGGCTCCCGTGAGCTGAGGGAGCCCCGCGTGTTGCAGCCCGCATGTAGGAGAAGCGCGGCGGGAGCCCACCCCGCACTGGCAAGCCGTAGAGGGAAGTCAGAGTGACCGGGTGAAGAGGCGAGTCACCCCTGACATGGAGGAGACCAGCTGGGGAGCAGCGCAGAGTCCCCACAAAGCCAGTGAGTGGGCGCGCCGCGCTTGGACAGGAAGATGTGCACGCGTATGGTGCGAGCAGGAGTTGTGATAACGCCGCGAGCGGTACGCGTGCACATCTCCTGTCTCTTAAGCTTCGGCACAGACAGTTGATGTGCACGCGTACGGCTTGCGGCGTTATTACAACTCCTGCTCGCACCATACGCGTGCACATCTCCTGTCCAGGCATTGCCGTACGCGTGCACATGTCCTGTCCCCCTTCCGAGCCAAGTCGACGACAATAGATCTCGCATAGCGAGCAGCGCAAAGCGCTGCATCGCTAGGCGAGACCTAAAAAGGGGCAGTGCTGCGTGAGAACAGAACCACGGGTGGTAAATATGCCCCCCATATCCCCCAGGGTTGGGGATGGGGGGGCTGTGATAGCCAGTGAGCTCCTTCACAATGCTTCACAAAACCTGGAGAGCACAGAACGCATCGCCGACACGGAGATGGAGACGCAAATAACACAGCCCTCTCATATTTCACAACCGGCATACCTCAAGTGTCAACACGGGCAGGACGAGCCTGAGGCGATGACCCCTCGGAGTCCTGTCACGGAGGGAGACTGGAAATAGTAGTATAAGGAAACAGTGTAATTGATATCACTCTGGTACACCTTCACGCCGCTGATCCCCCTGTCCCTGTAAAGAGCGGTTTACTTAGAAAACAGACATTGTCATCATTTACTAATTTAGCGCCGACGGACCTTCTGTAGTTGTATAGAAAATAGTACTGTTAATAACACCACACCCCCCACCCCCTCCTGCTTTCACCAATTACACGGCTGCACCACCGGTAACGGTACCAAGCGGTATTTCCGGATGGTGTGAAAATGTCACCCTTCACCGACTTAACGCCACCGGGCCTTTTCTACACGTCAGGGAGGTCTAAACTTGTGGTAGGGTCCGTGTCACTTTACTCCGCTGACCCTCTTCTCACTACAGTACAGACGGGAAATACGAGTAAACAGCACAGCCGATGGAAGACCGACACCTCCGTTTTCTGTGCACGAGTATCCAACCAGGACGGTGCAGCTCCTAGGTTCCCGTGCACTGGTGCTCACCCCAGAGCGGAGCAACACCCTGGCTCCCGCGCACCAGTGCTCACCCGAAAGTGGTACAGGACGCTGCCTCACTTGCACTAGTGAACGCGGCAGTTCGTCGCCCTGGACCCCGTGCAATAATGCCCAGCACACAGCAGTCAGCACCCTGGTTCCCGTGCACACGTATCCACTCCAGACCAGTTCGGCACCCTGGTCCGGTGCACTAATGTGAGCCACACGGTAATGCTGTATGCATCGTCCGTGCACTAATTCCTACCACACACTGTTGTATTCCTCTTAGGGTGTCCATAAACGGGCTTTCTAGTATCATGTCCTTATATAGGCACAATTCGCCCTGCCCTTATATAGGCATAAAATCCCAGCCCTTATTTAGGCATTAAACCGTGCACTCCAAATACAGGCATGGTCTCTGACATCCGTCCACCCTAACTTCACAACGAGTTCATGAAGAACAGACCCTTCGGCTGCGGGAGTTTTCCTAGCCCAGGACTATTCATTTCTTCAAGGACTCATATATTATGCATGAACCATTATTCCTTAGGGGTTCATTCATGACGTCTTTCGCTGTCCGACTCACATCAATACTAACATTCTTAGGTGCTTCTCAGGTATAAATATACCTTTCCTAGCCCCTGTAAATCAGAGGAGACCTCGACTTCAGAGGAGCCCGTTTCCCAGCCTGACGCACTGAGAAGACGCTGTCATCCCTGCACGCAGAGAGTCCAGCTTCCAGTGATCTGACTTCCCTTGCGGGGTGTTCGAGTTCGAGTCTGGCAAAGAGATACCAACCTCTCTCATTCTTCAGGTATGGAGCAGACTAGATCCTAGAGGGACTCTTGGCATACTAGGCATACTGGGGTTAGCGTACTCTTAGTATAACATAGTAAGGAATACTTCACCTACTTCATACCTCGTCCTATACCTAGGTTAGGTTAGGTACATTGGGGTAGAACTAGATTAGAAACGCATCGTATGAGTACTCGCATTTTTAGTCTGTGTTATTTATGTAACAGCATACGTACTAAAAGATAATGCTCTCGCAGTATTATTTATTTCTACAGCTCACACTGTACATTATTTATCTCGCATACTGTCTTTTGATCGTAACAGCACATTTTACTTACACCAGAAACAAGACTTAAATCTTTTATTGAAACGCCTGTCTATTTCTTTCTGTGTAACTTGGAGAAAACTAAGCATGCACGACTGAGCTGAGTGAATAGTTATCTATTGTTTCCACGACTCTGGGACACATTCTGATTCTAAAGGGAAACACAGTGGTCATGTTTTGCGGCTGCCAGAAACTACTCCCTTCTTGTTGTCAAGGAGTTTCTAGTGGCCTCTGAGCTAGCTGGCACAAGTAATTAAGTTTAATATACTCGATAGGGACATACTGACCTTAGTCCTATGTCAAACCTATAGGATATATTATTCCAATGCGCAGAGCCTATTAGGGAAATAGGAGCTACACTACATGGCGCCCAACGGTTTGGTAAGGCAGTAATTCAACGTTAGATACTGAGTAACTCAGCCGTGCTTTTTCTCTCAAGACCCCTACCCATATACTCCAAATGACGTCTGGAGTGGGCAGGGTTAAGTATCCACCACGGCTACATAGGGAAACCCCCTATTTATTAGCTGTTTGGTTTGCTCAACGTTGAAGGATACAGTGTTCCAAAATATTGTGCACCTTATCTTTGTTTCCTTGAAACTTGTTCTACATTTTTCAAAAAACAAAATGAATGAAAGACGCCGGAACGGCGTAGCTGCGGCTGATCCAGCCCAAGCAGCAGCCTTTAACATTACAGGTTTAAATGAAACCGAGGAGGGTGTCAGACATCCCTCAAAACTTAAGAGCCATTACTCTAAAACTTATAAAACATGGCCTACCACCAAAAGGAGGTAGAGCAGTTTTCGTGATAGAGGCACACGAATCCTTTCAGGCAGAGGTATTCTATTCATGGGTAATATTTCCTGAATCCAATCCAGTAACACACATGTTTCACTTCTACAAAGAAGATGAACCACCAGAGGAATACATTCCTTTCGAGGATATAGAAATTCCATTAACATACCAGGAGCATCAGCTCTGGTTTAAAGGCGCCCTAAAACATCACAGAAACATTACCAGGCTCGGTCCACTAGGTAGACCAGGAGCAACATGGCCGATTCTAGCCGGCTACACACCTCATCTGGATATAATGTCAGATGAGGACTTACTTGTTCAAATACAAGAATTAATACAAATTTACAGACAATTGGTCCAATATGTCATGCAGACTTTTACAGTCCAGCAACCATTAACAATTCCAAATCAAACTCCTCACCAGGGGAATACACTAAAAATTACACCACAGACTCTATACGCAGTCATGGGTAAAATGCCCACAAAACGTGAGCAAATTCCTTTCTGGATAGCTCAAAAAATTACTCAAATCGAAGCAGTATTTCCAAATACTAGCCCGTATGAGAAACACAGAATACTGACAATCAGTTTACCAATGGGGATCACACCACAACTGGAAGACTGTACCACTTGGGGCTCAGTCTTTGCTGCCATCTATACTAAAACACATGGCATTCCGTCAATTGCGGTAATACCTGATGTCCTGAAACAAATTCAAAACGAATACGGGGCAGAGCCTGCTCTAAATTTAGGTATGAAGTTACTGAAAAATTTCGACCAGGTCTCAACAATAATATTATCTAATATTAAAGGGGAGGCAGCAGCAGTTGCGATCCGCCAAAAATTAAGGAATTTGATGTTACAGAACATCAAACTGAGCTACCCAGAATAATTGAACAATCTTATGCAGAATTAGGCAGAGATAGTTTGGGTGGAAGACCAGTGAAGCCGAAGCCATCTGAAAGTCCTGAGAAGGACTCAATTAAACAAACTCCTACATCTTCTAAAAAGAAGTGGGAGTCTACTAAACAAAAATCAAACGAGAAACGTTCTCAATCCCGAGGTAGGTCTCCTCAAAGGAGCCCTCTGAAAGGAGGTATAACCTCAGGAATAGGGATAATTTGAGAAAACCTGACAGGTATCAAGACACTGATACACGTTCCTCTCGTCCCTTTCAGATCTCATCACAGACTTCGGAAAGAAGAGGATGATCGGAACATAGAGAAGAACGCGTGAAATCGAAAGACGACAAACACGCTGCAAAAACTAAAGTAAAACCTCAATTCTCCAAAAAGAAAGTAGCAGGTCTAAAGATCAGAGATGCCGAGAATACTGAGAACACAACTCAAGAACGGAGAATGAGCTCAGACAATGCTGGACAGTGCAGCAGAAGTCACAATAGTTCGCCAGAACCTGAGGGAACTTCTGGAGATAGTGGACTTGAATGAGTCCATTACAGTTGAGACTGTAGACACCAGGGTTAGTACTCCACAAAAGTTATATGAAATAACACTCCGGATGGAGGGAGACAAACCTAGACAGGTGAAAGCACTTTTTTGGGAAAGACTATCAAGGGGCTATGACATACTTCTAGCAGAAAAAGACTGGCCACGACAATTTGTCAGGGAGTGCCCACATGGCGAGGACATTATTATGCCTGCCTTCTCCAACCATATTCCAATTCACCTAAAATATACATATGCCAGGAAATGGGCAGTGGCCCAGGCCCCAGCATTATATAAAAATCATGTAGGATGGGATGAGGACTCACCTCACCATAAAATACATCTGAAACATGAACCAACTGCACAAAGGCAGTACCCAATAAAGCAAGAAGCTAAAAAACAGGTCACGGAGATCTTAGATCAACTGGAATATCAAGGGGTGATTGAAACATGCACCTCCTCAATGAACAATCCTTTGTTTCCTGTCTCCAAACCAGACAATACATATCGTCTAGTTTTGGATTACAGACACCTAAAC
The DNA here is from genome assembly GCA_963921515.1 of Calotriton arnoldi. NCBI lineage: Eukaryota > Metazoa > Chordata > Amphibia > Caudata > Salamandridae > Calotriton > Calotriton arnoldi. The sequence continues at coordinate 2,941,397 of CAWUFW010000568.1, forward strand.
ACTTGTTCTAAAACTTTTGCAGTGCAAAATGCACATAGCACATCATTACTGAATAACATTGTGCGTAAAAATATAAAACAACATTAGACATCTCAAATGGTTTCTTTTGTCAAAACATAGCACCTGAAAGCAGGTACTTAACAGCATTCTCCATAATGGGGACCCAGCGTCACTTTTGTCGACTCCCACAAGGGTTCAAGAACAGCCCAGGTTTATTCTCAGCGAGGGTAACGGAGTTACTACAAATTTATGACAATGAGGCATTGTCCTATGTCGATGACATTTATCTGACAGACGATGACCTGGACAAACACTTGAACAGGATGAGCACCATTATACTGGGTTTCGCCTCTGAGGGCTATAAGTTCAACTTTAAAAAATCCAGAATTGCCCATCTCAATGTCCTATTTCTAGGATATGAGCTTTCAAGTGAAGGCAAGAGCTTGGCAGCTAACTTTTTAGAAAAATGTGCGCTGCTCCAACCTCCAAAACGCTAAAAAACTTACAATCCATCCTGGGTTTCCTAAATTTTGGAAGAACATACATTCTAAATTACGCAGAAAGGGTTAAACCTCTCTACGCATTAATCAAACCTGATTTTTCGATCAGAAACTGGACACAGGAACACACAGAAATCTTGCGTTCACTCCAGGCTAACATGTTAGCAACAAATCACTTACAAACACGCGTAAGTCAACGCAATTTGGTAATCCGAATAATTTCGGGTCAATGTGGATTCACCTACTTAACCTTCAATGAGGGTGAGAAAATACCAATAGCATACAAATCTCATTTGTACACACAAGCGGAAATGCGCTTCAGTTCAACTGAAAAAATTCTAACAGCAGTTCAAACCGCTGTAGCAAAAGAAAGAGCCTTAGCCCAAGGAAACGCATTATTGTCGTAACCCCAGTACCAGCTTTAGAAGCGGTCACAAAAGCAAGCATTCCAAATGCTAAAGCATTACATCCGAGATGGATACAATGGGTTAATTCTCTTGCTGCAACAGATGTTGAATATGTTTTTGATCCAGATTTAAAAACACAAGCATTCCTGCAATATGAACATGAATGTCCTCTGCCTACTGAAATTCTGCCTCTCGATCAGTACAAATTCATAATTTACACTGACGGATCCGCACAACCCGCAATAGGGAGTAAGCAAGCTTACAGTGCAGCGTGTGCAATCGTTAAAGGTCGCATGCGAAATGGCATCTTCAGACCTATGGTCACAAAAACCCAGTCTCTAGGAGATTGTACAGCTCAGCGAGCTGAACTACAAGCATTCAAACTGGCACTTGAAAGTACAGATCGAGAATTCCCCACAGTGATAGTGTGCGATTCCTTTTACTGTGTTCAGTCGTATAATGACTATATACAAAACTGGCTTGAAAATGGTTTCAAAGATGCGAAAGGTGGCACAATAAAGCATAAACTGCTTTGGGAACAAGTAGTTCAGTTGAAAAAGCGAACTACCAAAGGCTCACGTGATCCACACACTGAGTCATCAACGTGATGGCGTTCACGTTGCAGGGAATTCATTGGCTGATGAAGCCGCAAAGGGAGCTGTGCAGACGGCTTCCGTAGCTGCGATCACTCGTTCAAAAACAAAAATAGACGGTGAGATAATGTTGGCTGTCAATGCTTCAAGCAAAGGCAGCAGCGCAGCGTTACCAAAAAGTTTCCACTCAAGTACTCTTATGTAATTGATGCGAACAACGTTCCTTTTGCTCGAATTCCTGGAGTGGGGGATAGGGTAATTCCAAACAAGGAACGTAGAGCAGCCTTGATTTATGAAACACATTTGGGGAGGGTCTGTCACATCAAGGGATCTCTAAAACAATTTTGACGTTAAAAGAGATGTACTGGTGGCCTGGAATGAATACAGAAATTCACATATTCATCAACAACTGCTTAGACTGTAAATTACAGCGAGAGAGCCACCAGACACCATGCTGCGAATGCGGCAACCCAGTACAGACACCATTGTTAGACAGCATTCGACTATCTACACGCCTGCGTCCTACTGGACAAAGGCATTCCCACAAATACTGAATCTAGGTTCCTATGGTTATGGCCTCAACGCTCGGCTGACGCTCGAACTGTTATAAAAGATTTGCGAGTCTTTATCGGCACATACGCAATAGGCACGCTACATTCTGACCAGGGTCCTGCGTTTAGCTCTAGGGCTTACAAAGAAGCCATGGCCAGTCTGGGCATTGCGGTACTCCTCTCCATTCCATCCTGAGGGAAATTCTGTTGTGGAAAGGAAAAACCGGGACATAAAGCAGTCTATAACAGCTAGGGGTATTAGGTTCGGGTGATGGGTGGGTCAAACACCTTAGTGGGGTTCAACGCTCTTTGAATAATCTGCCAAGAAGTTCTCTAGGGGGGGTCACTCCATATGAGGTCCTATTTGGGACAAGAATGTGGGTACCAGACCTTGAACACGTAGGCACAGTGGTGGAAAATAAACCCTTTGATATCAAAGATCGTTTGGCTGTTTTACAGGAACTCAATAAATTAAGAACGCAACAAAGCAACGTATTCCTACAGCCAAACACCACTGGGGATCAACCGGCTGTCCCAGCAAGGCCTGTCTGGATTCCAAAAGTTGGGGATCTAGTCAGAGAAAAAATTGCGGACAAGAAGGAATTTGGACCTTCTTACAGACAACCAGTACCTGTCCTAGCAGTTCAAGGAACAAGAACAGTACTTCTGCCGCCCCTTGCTGGAAGAAAGGAGAAAAGATTTGTGTCCATCGACCTGATCAAACCACAGTATGTGGCCAATACTAAATAGTAGGCCTCGTGGACTCCGACCTAGTAGCAGACTCACTCCTCTCGCTACTATCCAAGAGGTTCAGACTGAAAGACTGATAACAATCGAGAATTCAGCTGTAACTGATGGAGGACTAAGCAACAACGCTATGGAACTCATCCCTCTTGACAACCAAGTAACAGTTCGTCCAAATACACCCGTCTACACCAACGTGGCAAGTGATGAACTGGTTCCAGTGATTTCTACAAATCCTGATGTAATTCCAACAATTGACAGAACTGCTTCTGGCTATTTCATTAACTTTGATACGTTCTCAGAAGATCCGAGTGAACCTGAAACGACGCCAGCATCATTCAAATTCAAGCAGCAAGTACAAGACTTTCTTCACTTTCTGAAAAAGACTTATTTGGTTTCTCCATGGATTGAACTCTGGATTATATCTGGACTTTTTGTTTTCCTGCTCTGGCTAGCTTTGGTAACAACTGTGAGCGTGCTTATAAGTGGCAGATACATCCATGTGAACACTGAAGGAAAAGGCGTGAACGTACTTTTGAAACCTCAAATCTTCCCATCGTGAAGCAAGGGACTTGTCATCAGTGAACATCACAGCTGTTCCTATACAGGAAGGTATAGTGTGGGACAAAACAGATTTTGAAATATTCGGTCCGACGGAACAATTGCACATTCCACATTTGTTTAAAATCTCACTAAGTGATCTAATTACGTCCAGTACCTATTCAGATGATTGGGACTTTGAGACTGTGAATGACATTATGTTTGACCTAGAAAAATCTGCTGCATTTTCTAAACATGAATATTTAGAGGGTTCATCAGACTATGAACAAATGTATTGTTATAACCACTATGGTCATCATTATTTGCATAAATCTGCATATCCAAGAAATGTGTTTATGTTTAACCAATGGGAGCATTGTCCTACACCACCACACGGTAGTTCAAAAACATTTGCTAGTAAGTTTCCATATTTTTCAGGTTACAATACATCTGATCCAGAAATGTTTTACTATAAAAATGTAAACAAGACAGGACTGAAAATTATGTTAACAAATACAAAACAGATTTACTCTGCATTATTTAATGCCCAACTGTCTAGACAGGGTTTCGACTTTTGGAAAGACACAATAGACACAAAAACAGTCTGGGGTACTACAGATTGGCAAGTGCAGGGGATAGAAGCTTTATTTAGAGCCTGTATCATCCCTGAACAAATAATGTTTTTGAATGAAACCATCCAACAAACATCTTGTCTTGGATTAGCCAAGATCAAAGAAATGAACACACCTTCTGTACCAACACCTGCCAGAGATAACGATACACAGGCAGTGGTGACAGTTGACATTATACTACAACTCAACAGATCTAATCCTGATTGGAAAAAATGGTTGATCTGGCCCACAGACACGAATAACTGTCAGGAAAGATTCCTGAATAAAACTCAGGGCTTTACTATTCATAGGCCAGACCCAAGATACGTCCAAAGACAACATCCGGGGGTAGTAACAACATACAGTGTAGGAAAATTATGCCTCGATTGGCTGCATAAGTCTACACTACAGGATGTGAAACAACACTTAACCTTACTTAAAAAGGACGCAGATCGTAGGAAATTCTTGCTTGGACCAAGAAAACCGCGTCAAAAACGTTTCATATATGCCGGCATGTATGCTACCTATAATGAAGCATGGAAAGTATCACAGATGGAGGCTGCAGAACGAATACGTGAACTTGATCGTATTAATTTAGAGAAAACACTCTCTGTGGTCGACAATGGGTTAACAACTTTGTCCTCCAGAATATATTCATTGGATGGCATTGTATCCTCTGCTATCGACATACTAGAACAAGATTTGGCGATGTTACAGCAAGGCCAGTCTCAATTACGTTCTATTATGTTATTAAGCTGGACGCTGCAATCTTTGCGAGCTGGCTATGTGCCTTGGCGTTTCATCAACACATCGGCTCTGTTTGCAGAATACAATCTAACTGATAAACAGATCGAACTGGCACAAAGAGAAGCAAGGTATACAGTGCTGAGCATTGAAAAACTGGAAAAATTACCATTCACAGTGGCAGAAAAACCAGCTACAGAGTGGCTTATTCATGGCAAAATAACATTACCTGTGAGTACTTTTCAGTTTCAGTATTGCCTCAAACAAATGCAAGCAGGCAAATATGAAAGGTTGGGTAAGGAATACATTAAGACATCGTGGGATTTACCGTATACATATAGATGTTGGAGTGGGGATCGTGAAGTGTTTTTAAGCGGTACACACTGTAAACTTGCACTGAGCGGTTCACTTATATGTCAGGACATTTCTTTACACGGGGCTTGTAATGGTTCTGTGGCAAATTTGTCTTGCCATCAGCAGGGTAACACCAGCTGCTGTGATTAATCCAACGTTTGGACAACTTTCTAATGGGAGTTACCTCATGTTGAATGATCAGAGTTGCTGCGGCATGCTGCCAGGCATCCCATATCTAGTAAAGGTCAACTCCAGGGTCACTTGCTGTATGCAAGTATTGTTTGCCCCAATAGACACAGTCAGGGAGTCGCCTCTATGGCCTTCGCTGAACGTCTCTTTTATAAGATTTGATACTTTGAGCAGAATGAAAGCCATGCTTTTACAGCAAACAGTGCCTTTGACCTCGGCCAAAGAAACCTATGATCTACAAGTAGCAAGGACTTCGGCTGAGATACAGACTTTAATACGTACAAACTGCCCTATACATTTCATAGAAATGAGAACACGTATCTTCAACATGTCTGATACATGTGGAATTATACATGTATTTAAGAGCATCTGTACCGGTCTGTTAGCACCTTTCCAGGCAATACTCGGAATCATCCCGAACTTTGCACATTCGGTGTTTGGTGGCATACCATTAATTCTAGCACTTGTTGCCGGAATTCTATTTCTCTTCCTGCTATTGCGCTATGGCCAGCCTATTCGCAGACATCACTCCGGGCGAAATGGAGAAAGCTCTCCTTGAACGAAAGTGCCGTGAGCGAATAGTACAGCTATTGGGCATGACTCGTCTACGGGACCTTAATACAACTTTGTTCCTGTCATTCAGACCAATCTGGCAAGATTGCATCTTACCTGTTCTACGATGCCTGCTATGCGGTGTAGAATGCGTGTTGGACACCTGTCTAACATATCCATCGGATACGCCAACGGATATCGATACTCTGCTGGACCAGATAACGGCCCATGCTCTGTGTTGTCCCCAGAGGCTGCCAATCCTGATGTCAGCATTCATTGAGATCTCACAGACGCTTCCGGCTGCTGCTGAGGTACGAGAAAGATCTACAGGCACACAGGTAACAACGGACGCGAACATTGCTGCTGCGACCAATGCTGAAAGCAATGCTTCCCATCTCTGTGCAATTAATCTGCTTCACGAGGTGTTCCAACTGACACCAACTACAGTGGATGATGTTTTGTCTATAGAAATAGATGATCTCATGTTTACACCAGACCCGTAAACTGACTCTGATTCAGCATACAGTGTTCCAGAGAACAATTTGGCCTTCATTTTCAAAAACAACTTGGAACTCTCCCAAAATTGAACTTTTTTCCCATTTTTCGAACAAAAATGGCACTTCAATCTGCTTAAAGTAGAACTAGCCTTATAGTACAGACTTTGCGGTACTTCCATGGACACTTAGTCATCTTGTGTGTCTAAAACAGTTCATTAATTTTCATGACATGAAATGGATTTGATTTTTGAACAACTTATCGATCATTTTCTGTCACATGTAAATATTACTGCTTCTTTCATTCCAATTGCATTTATTTTCGAACTTTATGCCTGAAATGAAAAGCATTTGCTTCAAATGTACAGTACCTTTTGCATTTTTTACTATGTTTTTAATGCTTTTAAGAAATATTTTTAAATATGCGGTACTCCATTTTATGTTTAGCATTTTAAATGTTTAGCATTTTAGTATTATCGTACACACGAAAGTGGAGTGGGTGTTGTATTCCTCTTAGGGTGTCCATAAACGGGCTTTCTAGTATCATGTCCTTATATAGGCACAATTCGCCCTGCCCTTATATAGGCATAAAATCCCAGCCCTTATTTAGGCATTAAACCGTGCACTCCAAATACAGGCATGGTCTCTGACATCCGTCCACCCTAACGTCACAACGAGTTCATGAAGAACAGACCCTTAGCTTAGGCTACGGGAGTTTCCCTAGCCCAGGACTATTGATTTCTTCAAGGACTCATATATTATGCATGAACCATTATTCCTTAGGGGTTCATTCATGACGTCTTTCGCTGTCCGTCTCACGTCAATACTAACATTCTTAGGTGCTTCTCAGGCAGGAGACCTCGACTTCAGAGGAGCCCGTTTCCCGGCCTGACGCACTGAGAAGACGCTGTCATCCCTGCACGCTGAGAGTCCAGCTTCCAGTGATCTGACTTCCCTTGCGGGGTGTTCGAGTTCGAGTCTGGCTAAGAGCTTCCAACCTCTCTCATTCTTCAGGTATGGAGCAGACTAGAACCTAGAGGGACTCTTGGCATACTGGGGTTAGCGTACTCTTAGTATACCATAGTAAGGAATACTTCACCTACTTCATACCTCGTCCTATACCTAGGTTAGGTTAGGTACATTGGGGTAGAACTAGATTAGAAACGCATCGTATGAGTACTCGCATTTTTAGTCTGTGTTATTTATGTAACAGCATACGTACTAAAAGATGATGCTCTCGCAGTATTATTTATTTCTACTGCTCACACAGCACATTTTACTTACACCAGAAACAAGACTGTTCATAAATCTTTTATTGAAACGCCCGTCTATTTCTTTCTGTGTAACTTGGAGAAAACTAAGCATGCACGACTGAGCTGAGTGAAATAGTTATCTATTGTTTCCATGACTCTGGGACAGATTCTAAAGGGAAACACAGTGGTCATGTTTTGAGGCTGCCAGAAACTACTCCCTTCTTGTTGTCAAGGAGTTTCTAGTGGCCTCTGAGCTAGCTGGCACAAGTAATTAAGTTTAATATACTCGATAGGGACATACTGACCTTAGTCCTATGTCAAACCTATAGGATATATTATTCCAATGCGCAGAGCCTATTAGGGAAATAGGAGCTACACTACAACACGAATCAGCACCCTAGCTCCTGTGCACAAGTATCCACCCCAGAACACTCCGGCACCCTGTTCCGGTGCACAAATGTCAGCTTCAGAGCAGTGCAGCAACATCACTCCGTGCTCTAGTGTCCACCCCAAAGTAGTGCTGCACGTGGCTTCCGCGCACTAATGTCCACCACGGAGCATTTTAGTACCCTGGCACCGGTGCACTAGTGTCCACTGCAGATCGGTGCACTGGTGTCCACTGCAGATCGATGCACTAGTTTCACTATTAGGACAGTGCACCAACGTGAATCCGTGCTCTGGTGCCTACTCCAGAGCTGAGTAGTAGTGACCAACCGAGAATAGAGTACACGTCTAGAGCCCTGCAGTGATGCGATGCTCTGCTCCGTCCACACGCTCTCAGCCCTCGACATGTGTAACGCCCTGGGGCCCCGTGCAGTGGGGGCCACGACAGACCGGTGGAGCTGCACGATCCCTAAGCTTCAGAGAAGTCCAGCGCCGCGGGGGCTCCCCAGAGGAGGTGCCCGCTCCAGAGAGGTCCCGTAGCCGAGGATGAAAGTACCGACACCCCGCATGCACCAGGACCTCTCTTTGCGGTTGGCGGGCACACCCTGGAACGGACGGTCAGTCCTGCGGGCCCCAGTGCTATCAGCTCCTGGAAGGGACACAGGAGTTTGCTGAAGCCCTGGGGAACAGTGGAGATACCACCAAAGCACCAGGGTGGCTGCCGCAGAGGACGGGTCTCCAACGCCAGCAGGCCAAACACACTGAGTGTGTCCGAGTGTAAAGATGCTGACTGCTCACCAGAGAGCTGTGCGCCATCTGCAGCTGCTTCCGAGGGACTGAGAAGCAACAGGCTAGCCAATAGAGAGGACTTCAAAATACAGAATTGCGGGGTGAGAGCGCTGCCACAAAACCAGCACGATAAATCAACATCTCCTTGTCTATCCAATAGGCAGACTGCAGAGTGCAGGGCGAGGGAAAGCCAACCCCAGAACCTGCATATATAAAACAAGCACGGCCAAAGCGGACGCGCGTGCACATCTCCTGTCCCGGCAGGCACGCATTGTGCTGAAAGTGCTGCCTCGGCAGAACCAGTGGTGCGCGCGCACCACAGAGGGGGGGCGAGGGAGCCTGTCGTCTGTGCCGCGTGCTGATGCGCGTCCTAGACACGGACGGGAATGGGCGGAGCAAAGGCGGGACATGCGCCCGCCTTTGCCCAACTGCGTGCCGTTTCTTTTTTTAAAAAAGCACGCTACAGCCAATGCCAGCCTGCAAAAGCAAAACCACACGCACGAGCGTGTGGTTAGCTTTCTGAAGCCCATACAAGAGGTCTCGCGCTGTGCGAGCAGTGCTTCGCACTGCAACGCTAGGCGCGAGACCTAAAAAGGACAGATGTGTAATCAAAATTTTTAGATTTATATAGCTCAGCTTATCACAAGTGAGGGTACCCAGGTGCTGTCCATGGGCAGCACAGGGAGATTAAGTGATCTGCCCAGAATCACAGGATGTTGTGCCGACGCTGAGACTCGAACCCGGATCCCAAGCTTCCGAGTCAGCAGCTCTGTCGCTGCAACACATCCTCAGTGAAGAATCTAAAAATATGAGCTTGGGAATTAGCGCATGAGTCTGAGGTCATAGGACGCCCAGGTGGACTCTGATTTCTTTCAGTAATTCTAATTTGATATTTTCTCAAGGACTCTCACCCAAAAAACTCCAAGCTGCCTGGTTTGCTGACGACGTCTTGGGAACATTCAGAAAGCGTCCCTGGGAATGCATTCTGCCTATTGCTTACCATTGGTTTTGTGGTTTTAAGCTGTCCTGCTTCAGTTCATTCCTGCCCTTGCCCAAAGCTTGTTCCTGTATTCTTCAGAGATCTCACTTTCTGTAAACAGGACTATAAATCTTGCGCTTATCTTGTCACATTTGCTGTGCATTTAAACACAAAGGTTAAATGTCAGATTTCTTCTGAGGGAGCTTGGTGTTAACTTTCCTTTCTGGGACTTCAAGGTGAGAGCGTCTATAGAAAAGCAAGAGGAATGCAGATTACTTTCCCCATGGGGCCCGCTCGTGCCCCCCGTGCTACAGTTTATGAGGCTGTAACATAACCTTTAAAACAGGCCTGCAGGGACCATTGGGAAGCCAAAAGGTGTAGCATACACAAATACACTTAATGAGCAATAGCCTCAGTATACGCAACACGTGCAGTAGCACCGTGCCATAAAAACCTAGACAACACAGATAACCGTTTTCCCGAAAAAAATAAACAGGAGCCCGGAAACAACTATATTATTTACCAACAGCCTTAAACATCTTGCCCATGTCAAAACATAGTTTTTATACTATTTGGTGGATGCTTGTGTTGTGAAAAATTCAAATAGGTGAACATGTTCCACTGAAACAACAGCGGCAGACCACCACGGCCGGATTTAGCACAGCTGGTGTCTGGTGCAACATTCTACACCACTTCAATCTATGCCTCTCTACTCTACTCTGTACCGCTCTAATCCATGCAAGTGCACTCTACCCCACTCTGCTATGCACAACTGCACTCTACACCAATCCAGTCTAGGCCACTTCACTCTAGGCCACTTCACTCTAGGCCACTTCACTCTAGGCCACTTCACTCTAGGCCACTTCACTCTAGGCCAATTCACTCTATGCCACTCTACTCTGCAACACTGCACTCTATGCCACTGCACTCTATCCTGCACCACTCCACTCTGAAATAATCTACTCTATGCCACTGCACTCTATTCCACTCTACTCCATGCCACTCCACTTTACGCCACTCTAATCTACTCTGCGCCACTACTCTATACTACTGCACTCTACCCTGCACCACTCCACTCTACACCGCTTCACTCTACTCTGAAACAATCCACTCTATGCCACTGCACTCTGCCTCTGCACTCTACTCCGCTCTACACCTCTGCATTCTACCCTGCACCAGTCCACTCTACCCTAAACCACTCTACTCTATGCCACTTCATTCTACTTAGAAACTATCTACTCTATGCCATTGCACTCTGCGCCAATCTGCTCTGCAAGACTGCACTCTCAGCCACCGAACTCAGTGACACTCTACTCTGCACCACAGGACTCTACGCCACCAGGGGGGTGTTTGGGAGTGTTACCCCCCCCCTCCCCCTAATAAATGTATTCTCTAGTAAATAGTTGGGTACAGGTGCTTTCAGTTAGGTATTGTGAGGTGGCTGTTGGATTTCACCTAGGATTTTTACATGCACACAGACAAAAACATACACACACTCTCTCCTCTCTGTTTGGAGTTCTTAGTTCCCCAGTGGGAAAACAGCCTCTCGACTTGTTGTGGTAGAACTGTGTGGGATGTCATAACTAGGCGCTCACTAGGGTAGCAAACGATAGGTCTGTCTCCCAATTAGATGTATGTAGCCCCTAAAGTTGTAAAGAGTTTTGAAGAGTTGGTGATGATCATAGCTGACCATCTCCGTTCTCCTTGAATGCTCCTCTGCACTGCTCGATGCTGCTCCTTAGATACTCTACCCCCTCTGAACTGCTCCTTCGATTCACCCATCCCTCTGAAATTCTTGGTAAAGCTAAATGCGTGGCTTGAATCATTACATGAGAGGAAGGACTTTTGGTTGTAATGGGCTGAAACCAAACCTGTTTGAGCAGATCAGAGTGTGACTTGGCCAGAGCAACACCTGAACGAGGACTGTGGCTTGGAGCCAAGGCGAACTTCTTGTAAATAAGACAAATCAAATAAGCATACTTGGGGGTACAAAGTCAAGTACGATTTACAACCCCAGTACAGTCAGCCCTACCATGAGGAGTACATGTTAAATAAAACACAGCCTGTCTGCAAGAGCATCCTTCCTTCTGCAGATAAGAGCCTGGGACTTTGCAGATTAAAAACACACAAGATGAGGGGTGAGAGGTACCTCTCCTCTTCCGTCCTTCCTCACAAGTAACCTAGCATGCACAAAAAGGGAAAATTAGGTAATCTAAATGGGATTGCACCCTCTCTAGGAAACCACACAAGGATTTTAAAATTGCCCTCGCCCACTTTTAGTGTTATGCTTCTTCATTGGGCATGCTACGACATCCCAGAGTAGACCATTGCTTGGGGTGGAGCAAAGGTTTTTTCTGGGTTAGTAGGGAAGACAAAAAACATTCAAAGGGATCCACCTTGCAGATAATCTAATTAAAACTACCTTAGGTATGTCCCTAATTCCTATTTAATACTGAGCCCCGTAGATAGGATTAAAAGAAATATCCTATGATAAATTGAGGAGATTAGTGTCCCATCATCTAATCTGCTGTCAACACGTTTCACCCTTATTTTCGCCCATATGGGGCAACTGGCCTACTTCAGGACTAAGATCCCACAACCTGGACTCTCCACAACTTGTTCCTAAACAATACTAAAAGAGTGGTGGTAGAGTTTCATGCAGTGACCTTACTGGTCACTCCAAAGGATTTCTCCAGAACTGCAGGGTTCAGGGACTCAGTTCAGTGCACACGCTGTGTTAGGAATGCCCAATGGACAACACAAACCCACCAAGCTATTCTTTGCGTATACAGTGTTTACAGGTTACTATAAGCAGTCCAAATAAATAACTTCAGGGATACAGTGGCAACCAAATAATTTGTTTGCCTTGCAGACAACACACTCAAACATTGAACAAAAACAAAAAATCAGGACTTGTAGTTTTACAAGTTTATTTTAAAAGTCCTGATTTTGTGCATATATAATGAATGGTAACACAGAATGAGAATACAATTACAGTTATAATTGCTACTATTAATAAGAGCAATAGCAATATTTCAAGCATGCATGCAAGCTAGACTCTAAAGCTTTTTCTAAACCCCACTAATTGTGTAGGTTAAAACATTAGAGAGTATCCCTGCCTGTCGAGCATTTGGAATGGGCCACACACTATACCTTTGGAGACATCAAGTCCGGCTGTTTGTTCTGCCATGGAAGAACAGACTTGTGCTTCAGCCAAGGACAGGAGTCCTAGCACTGCTGCTTCTGCTGCTAGCTCTTTCAATGCAACTCTCCAAATGGATCAGGAGTCAGCATATCGGCATGACCTATGGCAGTAATCTCTCGGGTGAAGATCTCTCCTAATCAATTGTTTAAAACCAGGTCTTTTATAGGAATTTGGCCACTGATTCGATCCATTGTTTTTTTTAAAATCTGAATTTGGGATATTGTTGTTATCTCCTTAGTCTAAACTATCACAGCCGAATATTTACATGGAGGGCAGAGCCATGGTAGCCTTGAACACCCATAGAGAGCTGCCATGATGTCTGGTGCATAAATGTATGTGTAATTGAGTACGTCTGCCTGCAATGAAGAGTTCCATTGTGAAGATATAAATAGAAACAAGAAATGTCTACCAGCATTGAAGGCCTGCATTTTGATCAGTGGTTTGCATGGATAAGGAATCTCACTCTTTCTAATACAGACGCTAACAGGATTAAAATAAAAGCAAACTTAGAATATAAACAAATCTAGATGGAAACTATCATAGTGTTCACAACAAGTCCACAAACAGTAGACCATCAGCAGGACAGCGCTCTGATCAACAACCATAAGGATCTGACATGACACTCCCCTTACATAAAGAAGGGGGCCTCTCTGCTCATACCAAACATCTGGTGCTCGTGTTGTGAAGCAGAAACTACCTCAGTGGAATCCACAACTGGTAGCAACAGTTTCACATGGTGGTGGTTGCCCTGGACTTGTGGCCTACTGAAAGTAAAATGTATTAGCTCTTATCGTGGAGGAGAGAATTAAAGCAAACTTTTAATTTGATTGGTAGTTTATTTAGTCTAACTGCCCCTAAAGCTAGATACAAGTCGGTCACTACGGCATATCAAGTGCTCACCTCCCACATCAAGGACCTCTGCACACTCCTGTAAAGAAAGAGAAGACCAAACTCAGAACCCTCGCCTGTCTCCATTTCTAAGCCTAACGACTGTAACTTCTGCTGCTCCTGCTGAAGGATCTCAGTGGTAGACTGTCCAGAATGGAGAGAACCTGCCGATTCACCCTGAAACAAAGTTCAGTATCTTGCATGAGAATGAAGATGCCAAAAGACCAAGACTGGGAATATGAGATATGTTACGTTACATTACATTACACTACTTTATATCACATGTGCTATGTTAACAGATGCGGCTCTGATGTGTAACACCAGTTCGTTTCAGGCTTTAGAAACTAGGTGGGAGAATGCCAGACCACCGGCTTTGGGTCTGCGTATGTGCGGGATGTGTGTGAGTCTGAGTCCAGCAGAGCAAAGGTACCTGGTGGGTTTATGGAATGAGATTAGGGGTGTTGGGGTTAGCTGGGTCCGTGTTGGGTAGGACATTGAAGGTCTGTGTGAGGAGTTTGAACTGGACTCGTTTGCGCATTGGAACCCAGTGGAGATCCCTGAGGTGCGATGTGATGTGCCAGTGGAGTGGAAGGTTGAGTGTGATCCCAGCTGCCGAATTCTGAATTGTTTGGAGCTGCCTGGTGAATTGCTTGCGGATACTGGCATAATGGGTGTTCAGCTTACTTGTGACGAGGGCCTGGGTGATGTTTTTGCGGGTGCTGGTGGAGCTATTTGAAGAGTTTCCTCAGCATCTTCAGGGGGTGGAAGTAGGAGGCTGTGACATCGTTGACTTGAGCAGTCACGTTGAGTTTGCTGTTCATGACAATCCTGAGGTTCTTGGTGTGGGTCTAAGGTCAGTCATCCACCACGTGGAGTCCCGCGGCAATTCGTTTTTACCAAAAATCACAACTTCTGTCTTGTTGGTGTTCAGTTTAAGATAGTAGGCCTTCATATAGTCTGCGACTTCGGTGATGCATGCAGTCAACTTGGTCTAGGAGTTGGGATTTTTGTGAGAAAGGAAGAGGATCAGGTGACTGTCATCAGTATAGGATACTATGCTAATTTCATAATTCTTGCGAGCATTATCATGTGTGTGTTGAAGAGGGTCAGGCTGAGACACGATCCTTGCAGTATTCCACAGATGAGGTTGTGGGTGTGGCAGCAGCAGAATGCTAGGCAGACTGGTTTTTCCAGTCAGGAAGGTCACGGGTGTGGAATTGTTTCAAAAACATACTTGTCCAAAGGACTAAGTGCTACAGAAATCTTCTTGTCCTGTAAAAAGATCCCAATCTGCTATCTAAAACATTTAGATGTGGCAGCACAGATGCTTTTCCAGTCAAGTGAACTTGCCATCTGCTTCTGCCCTTCAGTAGTAAGCAACCATGCAAACTCTCTTACAGCAACCTACTAGCTTCCAAATTCCTTTAACAGGTGTTTCAGGTTGCTGGGGGTGATGTCCGAAAAGGCGATGGAACTGATGGAGTCCTTGTAGATGATAGTGATTCAGCCACCTGGTTTGACCATTCTGTCCAGTCTGGTGATCTTGTAGCCTGAATGGACAGCTGCAGTGATGTTGGGTGCAGATGCGGGCAACAACCAGGGTTGAGAGTTGGGAGGGTCACATGGAGTAGTAGGGTGGTGGTGCCAACGGCGCAAATACAGGATCACCTTTGGAACACCAGCACTGTGCTGCCATTAACTAGGTCTGGGAGGGTGGAGGAGAGTGGGAGGGGGCATGGAAGGGGGAAGTGGGAGAACAGGGCAAGGCGGGATGTGGGAAGAGAGGTAAGCAGCATTCAGGAAGGCATAGGGAGGGAAAAAGAGTGGGAAAGACTAGAGGAGGGGGTGAACAAAGAAATAAGCGAAAAACAAACAAAGTGGCAATAGAAAACAAAAGCAGAAATTAGCAAGATGTGAAAAACTAGCAAGATGGGAACAAGTATGGGAGAATGAAACAAAAGGGCAGAAAGATCAAAAAGAGCTAAGAGAAGAGAGAAAGAGGTAAGAGTGAGGGTGAAATGAGCGAGTGAGAAAACAGGCAGAAAAAGAGCCAAAAGGAAAAAAGAAACAGATAAGAAGAAACACAGCAGAGTCTTAGGCAATCAACAAGGGACAACAGAGAGGCAAGCAAAGACGCAGTGGCAATAAAGAACAATAACAAACAAAGCACAAAAGAAAGTGGAGGAAAAAGAAAGAAGGAAAGACAGATAGAGAAAGAGAAAAAGAGAGAGCGAGCAAGAGAGAAAGAACGAGAGAGAGAGAAAAATAGAGGGCAGGAGCAAGGCAGAATCCTCACACACAGGAAAACGGTCTGAAGTGGCCTTGCCTGGCCGGCGGACCAGTCACAGGT
This sequence comes from Calotriton arnoldi, assembly GCA_963921515.1. Lineage (NCBI taxonomy): Eukaryota > Metazoa > Chordata > Amphibia > Caudata > Salamandridae > Calotriton > Calotriton arnoldi. Next base: position 2,957,524 of record CAWUFW010000568.1, read on the forward strand.
AAGTGTTAGACTGACTAGGAGGCAGATGCGAACCATTGATGCACTCACCCTGTGATCTCCTACATGTTTCGTGCTGCTGTTTATGTAAGTGATGTTCTCATGAAGGAACGTTTGAACTAATTGAGCATTAGCCAAATAATAGTGGGCTTCGCTGCCATGCAATACGCTAACAACGTCTATCCTGTGCTTCTGTACAGACACCTTAGTAGTGTGAGGTTACCATGGCACCGGGTACTGGGTGCTCACCAGGCAACAGATTGACATGGCACTGATGCCTGGAAACCATTGTAACAGGGACAAAAACTAACCTCGTCTCTCCTATAATCTAAGGAGGACCATCTGCTGTGCACCTGGTGACCGTGCTGGTCTAAGGATGTTTTCTCACTGATAAGTGAGTGGCCCGAGTATGTGGACACACAGCAGTTGAGCTTTGGTTTTGATGGAATTAAGACCAGAATACTGCTCCATAGTGGGAGAAGTATCCCAACCATTCCTTCAAAGTGGTCTCATCTGTCTGAAACCTTCCATTTATTGGCATTGGAAAGCTTAAAAAAACTTAACGATGTTTAAGAGATGATGCCTGCCTTCCTGCTTTCAACATTTGTTTCAAGGACTGTGTCACAGAGCGCTAAATCAGGGAATAAAAGCTCCAGATACTTAATATGTACTGGATAGTTACACTGCAGGTTTTTAGATTTGTGTGTTAGGTTTTGATAAATTGCATTTCTTCCATTTTTATTGATATCTCTGTGATAAAATAAATAATTACAACTTCATACAAATTAAATCCATGCCAGATACTTCAACTGTCATCTTTCCAATTCAAAAGTCTTGCCTTGAGGTCAACACTCTCCATGTTTCAACCCTTAAAATATCTGTTTGACAATGCTACTAAAATTTGCAAAGCATCCCTAGACGTTTTCCACCTTTTGTTGTGTACCATTTCGTTTTTCAAACATCTTTTCCTTGTATAAAACCATTCTTATTTTTCATGTAGATATTTGGATTCTGGTGGCTCATTAAGCTTTCCATAAACCACTCATTACTCATCAGGCAACTGCCGAAAATACAAAAAGCACTTATGAACTAAAACAAAATTGATCATATCCAGCTCTACCCAAGATGGAGGATCAGGAACACAGGCTTACTTTAATTCCAATACAATCATCAACATGAGATCCACAATTTATTATCAAAGTGGAGCATGCCCATATTATGGGCATCCAGCCACCCATCCCTTGGCACCCTGGGCTTTGGCTGTTTATATTCAGATTAGGTTGTGGAGTGTATGGACTGGCTGCAGGTGTCAGATGCATCACCACTAGAGAACAGGCTCCTCTCAGGTGAACTAGGTAAATGTAGAATAGTCCAGATCTGTCGAACATTAATAAATAATGCTCAGAAGGAACTGGAGAAGACTAGGGAAAATGGGACAAGATGGCACTGAAACACCCCAGGGAGGTCGCAGTTTGAGGTAACTTCAGGTTAATAGAACAAAAAATCCACAAAAGGCCAACTACATGAGGAACAGGCTGTATAAAGGGTATAATATGTAACTGTCACAGGCAGATATGACCTTCAAATGGAGAACTGAGCTAGGGGCCTTGTGCACTCCCTTAGGACCCTGCATGTAATACAGGAGTTTTGAACAGAGGTGGAGAGTTTGGTCTCCGGGCTATGAAATGCTACACGCCCCATGACACCTCATTCTGTCCTGCTGGGATTGATGAAAGAAATTGATCTATAGAGGCATAAACCAAAGTTGGGAAACAAGGCTTGATGGACACAAAAAGGGACATTACGAACAAATGGGTGAACCAGTTGATACCTAGGACAGGATGGTTGACTTGAAAGGATCAATGCATGGAAGTGGGCAGAGTGGTGTATACGGGTAAGGGATGTCACTGGTCAGAAATTAAACAAGCATTTGCAATGCAATAGGTCTCGCATTTACGCGATTTTGAGCTATTGACATTGCAAATAACAATGCCTTTTATATTTGCTTTCGTTTTAAAAACATAAATAAAAGGCATTGCCATTTACAATGCCAATAGCTTTAACTCGTGCAACTGCGAGACCTATTGCATTGCAAATGCTTGTTTTTTTAGGTTGGAGTCTACCAGACAGCACAGCTGTCTGTTATGCGAAAGACATCTTGTGGAGTTTCAGAAAGTTGACCTGGGAATGTGTTCCGCCTGGGCCTCACAGAGAGCCTCTCAGAGCAGGCCCTGACCCCAAACCTCGCCTGAGATATGAAGAGCCTGGGAGCTGCAGTACTTTAATCCAGGCTTAATCCCACTCCACTCTTTGTTTGGTTTCTCGTCATGTTGGTTTATATAATTTCACGCCATACCCGTATACGAGGCCCGTGTCTACAAAGGAACCTCGGGGATCGGGGGAGTGGTGGCAGAGGGTGAGCATGAAGTAACAGACCCCCAACACTTCCAAATAAAGGGAATCAGAAGGGGTGACCGCACGGTTTGTGGGCTAGAGGGGTGTGACAGAACATAAAAATATATGCTCACCAGTGGCGGCTGGTGACTCTTGAAAATTGTGGGGCATTCATTTGGGTACTTGATGCTGTTGCATTGGGCTTTATCTCTTTCCCTTTGATCGCATCTCCTTTAGGCCACTCCCCCGAAACAGAAGATTTGTTCACTTTTACAGTCATTACGTATTATAGTGGATGCATCGTGGATCGGTCAATCCGTTAATGCGCTGGATCTTGATGGACAGTCCAGGGCTCAACACGATGCTTCCTGCAGTTCACACAGAGACCAATAGGCGTATGGGGCTCGCGTAGGGCATTTCACACTTTATTGTTTAAAGAATCTGCCTTTAGTGAAGCGAGGCTTCAATGTTGGGGCTTTTCATGCTCACAAGTCCAAACTTGCAAAAAGGACAAGATCTGCACAGCCCTTCGATGCAACATTAGAGGCAGCAATGAGCTTTACATATGCACAATAGAGTGGAATGGAATATAATGTAGAAACCTAATGCACTCCGGGAGCTGTAGTTTTGTTTGATTTCAAATGGATCCTTTTTTGGAGAGTGCTGGCTGATTTTAAAGTGAAAGGCCGTGGCTACACAGTTGTGATCGCAGTGACACCCAGTTACCTGGTAAAAGTGTTTCTTGTCTGGATTCAGGGGTCAGACCGGGATGACTACCTCACACAATAATACATATACAAAAAAAATACAGCACATACATCCGATCTCAGTAGTTTATTAGTGTGCACAGGTCGCATAATTGAAAGGATTTGCAAGCATGTGTTTAAAATGAAATATCTATACACACATCATGTACTACTAGACATACGTTTGATCATACTGGGTCTTGGTAAGTATCGATTTTCTGACAATCTGAAACAAACGTTATTTATGAAATCATTTTATGTAGCGCTGATGTGTGTATTGTGTCAATGCAGTGCAATTCCAGGCAAGATCTCGTTGAACTTTTACTGACATGAAACTGATGGTGAAACAAGTCTTGTGTAACATGCAAATATGCACTGTGAGAATGTTCTTGTGTGAATTTGGACGTAAACCATTTATAGTTAAACTGTTGTTATGCAATACGTAACGATCCTTATGTGAAAACATTCTTATACAAACTGCTCTTTTGCAGAACGAAATTGTTCTTATGTGATACCCGCTGGTGCTTATACGCGTTGCACAAAAATGCTAAATAGATAAATACATGATCGTATTTGTATGGAATAAATTATTTAAAGTAAGCAAGACAAACAGTGTCTCATAATCACATGCAACATATCAGTCAGCACGCATTGAAAATGCCTGCATTGTGTCACTGCATGTTCACTCTTCAACCAGTTTGTCACCGTGTCGTGCGCACTGACAGCATAACAGGGAAGTACCGACGACAATGAGCATCGAACAAATATGCATTCATTTACAAAACGACGTAGCTTAGGTAAAGATATGGAAGACGTGAATATCGCCACAAAATTTAAAAACAACAGTTGATGGACAGAATGCAGAACAATGTCATACATTCACCCCAGTACAGAGATCTGGGCCTAAATCCATCGTTTTTTTGCTCACCATGCCATTCCAGTTTGAACCCAGCCATATGCAAATCAGTCTTGACCCTGTGCCTCATGGGAACAGTCCAGCCCGAACTGCCAAGCCAAGTCCTCCCTGGACTGGAAACAAGCATCCAAGGACCGGTTTCGGGGTTTCACCCCTCTTCAGCCAGGATAGCTTGATTCCAGTGGCATGGAGAGCACGGGACCCACGTCTGGGCATACCCGTCCCACTCGGGGTGACAAATGCAAAAACAACAGTTGATGGACAGAATGCAGAACAATGTCATACATTCACCCCAGTACAGAGATCTGGGCCTAAATCCATCGTTTTTTGCTCACCATGCCATTCCAGTTTGAACCCAGCCATATGCAAATCAGTCTTGACCCTGTGCCTCATGGGAACAGTCCAGCCCGAACTGCCAAGCCAAGTCCTCCCTGGACTGGAAACAAGCATCCAAGGACCGGTTTCGGGGTTTCACCCCTCTTCAGCCAGGATAGCTTGATTCCAGTGGCATGGAGAGCACGGGACCCACGTCTGGGCATACCCGTCCCACTCGGGGTGACAAATGCAAAAACAACAGTTGATGGACAGAATGCAGAACAAACCCCGAAACTGGTCCTAGGATGCTTGTTTCCGGTCCAGGGAGGACCTGGCTTGGCAGTTCGGGCTGGACTGTTCCCATGAGGCGCAGGGTCAAGACTGATTTGCATATGGCCAGGTCTAAACTGGGGTGGCATGGCGAGCAAAGGAATGATGGATTTAACCCAGACCTCTTGACTGGGGGTGAATGTTTTGATTTGTTCTGCATTCCGTCCATCAATTGTGTGTCTTTTGCTTTCTCGCCCCAAGTGCGCCAGGTATGCCCAGACGTGGGTCCGGGGCTCACTGTGCCACTGGAATCAAGCTATCCTGGCTGAAGAGGGGTGAAACCCCGAAACCGGTCTTAGGATGCTTGTTTCCGGTCCAGGGAGGACCTAGCTTGGCAGTTCGGGCTGGACTGTTCCCATGAGGCGCAGGGTCAAGACTGATTTGCATATGGCCAGGTCTAAACTGGGGTGGCATGGTGAGCAAAAGAATGATGGATTTAACCCAGATCTCTTGACTGGGGGTGAATGTTTTGATTTGTTCTGCATTCCGTCCATCAATTGTGTGTCTTTTACAAAATTCACAAAACACACGCACGAAAGAAAACACGAAATGAAAAAAAAAGAAAGATAAACCACGATCTGAAAAGCAATAGCGCGTAATGATTAGTGGAAGTACAGGAATAAATCACGCGACGGCAAAGAAAACAATGGCCGGTGGTATCGGGAATAATTACATTTATGTTTGGTTTGTGAAGCCTCGGAAAGTTAAAAACATGTACTGAGGACGGAGCAACCAACGCACTGACGAGCGCAACTCTGGGAAGTTTGCTTTTGGGTGGGGGGAAGGGAAGGGAGGAGCAGGTACAATTGCCAATGAGGAGCCAGCTTGTAGCACTCCCGCTTCACGGCTGTTGTGAAGACTTTTCTCATCTGCTTGTTAAATAAACAAAAGTCTTCACGAGTTGCACAAAAATGCTAAATTGATAATACATGATCGTATTTGTATGGAATAAATTATTTAAAGTAAGCAAGACAAACAGTGTCTCATAATCACATGCAACATATCAGTCAGCACGCATTGAAAATGCCTGCATTGTGTCACTGCATGTTCACTCTTCAACCAGTTTGTGATCGTGTCGTGCGCACTGACAGCATAACAGGAAATACCGACGACAATGAGCATCGAACAAATATGCATTAATTTAGAAAACGACGTAGCTTAGGTAAAGATATGGAAAACGTGAATATGGCCACAAATATTCACCAAACACACGCACGAAAGAAAACACCAAATGCAAAAAAATGAAAGAAAAACCACGATCTGAAAAGCAATAGCGCGTAATGATTAGTGGAAGTACAGGAATAAATCACGCGACGGCAAAGAAAACAATGGCCGGTGGTATCGGGAATCATTTCTATTTGGATCTGAGCGCGTCCTCCCTGTGACCGCTTGCGCCTCTGAGCTCTGTGCCTGCCGCCAACCAATCACAGAGCCGACTGGTGCATGCTCCAGGCGTGAAGGCAGCGTGGTTGCAGGAAGCCCGGAGCACTGGCTCGCGTGCTTCACAGCTGTCGTGAAGACTTTTCTTATCTGCTTGTTAAATAAACAAGCAGATAAGAAAAGTCTTCACAACAGCCGTGAAACAGGCGAGCCAGTCCGGGTGGGCTGGACCAAAAAGCGAAAGGGAGGCAACGAAAAACCCTCCTTTCCAATGGGAAGCCAGCGTTTACCATAAACGCCGACGCTACCCAATGGAAATGAGGGGCGGGGCATCAAGCCCTTTTGTAAAAGTCCTCATTAACAATAAATCTCACCGAGCGAGCTGCGCATGTGCGCAGCAACGCTAGGCGAGACCTAAAAAGATATGGGGGCCTTGGAAGGACTACTTCGGACTGAGGGATGGAACAGAGACAAGGCTTATGAGCTCGTCATAGAGGGGTTAAATGATGGTGGGGGCAGCCCAGAGGAATTGTTACCTCAATAGATTAAATGAACACATAAGCTCCCCTCAAGGAGAAGGGACTAATTGCGCATTCACACAAGGCTCCCCAAATGTACCAAGTTGATGTGTAATATTCTGGTGCTCCATGGGAATGCCTGTATTAGCTGTGCTTTTTACTTTCTCCTTGAAAGAAATCAATAAAACATGGAATATAATAAATCATGCATGAAACAAAGAGCTACATCCTGCAGTAATCTGCTCCGTTTAGGACCTTTATATTATATTCACAGACCTCTTTCCAGATCTTCAAGTTAACCTCAAAGAGGATATTTTGCAAATCAAATTGCCTACTAATGCTCTAGTGCTTTCCCTAATCCCATAGATGGAGATTCTGAAGTATACTAGATATCGGCCATAAGAGAATAAATACCATCCCGGTGTCCTTGTTCTCGTACACCTATTGATTCTCATGTTATAATCTCACACTCTATAATCCAGTCTCCAGATTTTCCAAATTTACTCTTTTACCAGAGTGCTACCTCCCTGTTAGAAATGGGATCTCTAGTTGGCAAGGGCTTGCACCTTTGTCCAAGTAGGGACCCTTCTTCCTAGTCAGGGTAAGGGAGTTACACTCGTAAAATAACCCCTGCTCACCCCCTTGGTAGCTTGGCACGAGCAGTCAGGCTTATTCTAGAGGCAGTGTGTAAAGCATTTGCACATAACCAACAGTAATACAGTGTAAGCACTACAAACTGACACCACACCAGTTTAGAAAAATATCCAATATTTTTATATACTTTAAAACAAGACCAAATACGATAAAAATCCACAATACAAATACTTTAAAAATGTATGCTTGATAAGGTAACTTCTTCTTTGCAGGAATAACACAAAAGCAAAGTTCGTACGAGTCGGTAGCCCCGTCCGGGTCTACCGCGATGCTGAAATACACAGAGTCCAACAGTTCCAGCCGACCGCGTCGCTACGGGCCAGCAGTGTCGTGAACAGACTCGGTCACAGTACCTTTTCTCGTTGTGGCGGGCACGGAGCGTGCGAGCCGGTCGGCGTTCGTCGCGGTTGCGGTGCAAAGCGGAGCGGTGCAAGGTGCGGTGTCCCTCGATGCGGTGCAGGCAGCGGCTCGATGAGCGTTGTGCAGACGGAGTCGGTGAGTCCAAGGCGTGTGGTGCAGGGCGAGACGGTGTACGATGCGGTGCCGACAGGTTGCGATGCAGGCGACCAAGCCGGAGTGCGGGAGCTGGCGTCGGACAGCGGTGCGAGTCGGAGCGGTGCGTCGCAAACGTGCGAGCGGTGCCCCAAATGCGATGCGGTCACGACTGTTGAGCCAGTTGCAGCGACAGCGTCGGTCTGGTCCGGCTGGCACAGTGAAGCGATGCGAACTGCGGTGCCCACAGGTCACGGTGCAAGCAGCGGCTCGGTGGCGATGGCGTCGGACGTCGTCGGTGAGACCAGGGTTGCGGTGCGAGATGCGGACGGTGCGGTCTGCGGTGCAAACAGGACACCGGGCCAGCGATGGAGTCGGTTGACGGAGTCGGTTGCGGTTCCCTTCCTCTGTGGCAACTGAAACAGCGTTCCAGAAGCGGCACCCAGAGGCTTGTGAAGTCTTTGCAGTCCCTGAGACTTCTTAACAGGAGGCCAGCTCGGTTTGAGGCCCTTGGAGATACTCAGCACAAGTTTGTAGAAAGTTCAGTCCAGTCCTTTCACTGCCCAAGACAGAAGCAGCAACTGCAGGCCAACCCAACAAAGCAGTCACTCAGCAAAGGGGCAGTACTCCTCCTAGCAGCTCTCCAGCTCTTCTTCTTGACAGGTTCCTTGATTCCGGCGAGATCTAAATTCATGGGGTCAGGGCCCCAATATTTATATCCCAAATTCCTTTGTTCTCTGAAGGCAGAGAGGCCTTTGCCTGGCCCAAACCAGGTCTGGTCAGTCTTGGAGCACTTTGTTGACAAGCCTCCGTATTTCCTTTCAGGGTGCAGGCCAGGGACATCAGACGCACCACAGGAGGTGGAGCCAGCATTGTGGAGGGAAGGTCCAGCCCTATTCAGGTCCCAGGTGTACTCCTCCCACCCATCTACATGTAGATCTGGCTATTCAGCCCTGTGCTGACTCACCCTGTCTCCTGGCATCCCCCAGCCCCTGTCACTCACACTCCAGACAAGGAATACACAACCTAGCAGAGGCAGGCTTGGATGGTTAGACAAGAAAATACCCACTTTCTAAAAGTGGTATTTTCGAACACGGAATGTTAAAACCAACTTCACTAAAAGATGCATTTTATCATTCTGAGTCCAGGCATACTAAACTCGAATTTCTACCATGTTCCCTGGGTCAGTTAGGATTATAAGCTGTAATAATCAAAACTGCCCATTCTGGCCTATGGGGAACAGGTAGCCTTGCAATAGTGAAATACAGCCTACTTCGTTTTTCACTATCAGGACATGCCACACACACCAGGACATGTCCTACCTTTCACATACAATGCACCCTGCCCACAGGGGTACCTTGGGCCTACCTTAGGGGTGACTAACATGTAGAAAAGGGAAGGTTTAGGGACTTGCAAGTGTGTGCACTTGCCAAGTCGACATGGCAGCCCCAGGCTGCGCACAGGCTCTGCGTTGGCAGGCCCGAGTTACACTTTACGGGCTGTTTGCGTGGGGGGCACAATCCCGTGCTGCCACCCCCCAACAGCATTTGATCTATAGGCCCTGGCACTCGCAGTGCCCTTTACTAGGGACTGACACATAGATCAAATAGCCAAAACATGGAAATACCAATCCATAACATATTTCATACAGGAGCACTTGCACTTTACCACTGATCAGCAGTGCGTAAAGTGCGCAGAAACACTAAACCAGCACAAAACAGAGTCAAAACCGGGAGGTCATAAAGCAAAAAGTCAGGGGAAACACGCCAAAAGATGCCAAGTCTAACACTCCCAAAGGACCAGATACAGCTTTTCGTAAGCATTCGTTCAGCGTTATATCTGTGTGTAATGTCGGGATCACCAACTGTAGAAAGAACGGCTGCCGGGGAGAACAAAAATGACACGTTTTGGGAAAAACTGGATTTGGATTATGGATTTTCAACACACAGGGCTGTGCTTCAAGTCTAATCACCTTTACCATATAATTGACAAAAAAAGCATGTTCCCAAGGTACACCATGAAAAAAATGTTAATTAATGCAAGTCTGCATAATAATATCTAAGATCGGGCAATATCAGACCACTTTCATCTTCCAGAAGATATTGTTGCTTTAACCTTCATAAATAAAAATTAACATACTTACGTTTCTATTTTTTTTTCAATTGCTCCTTGTGCATATTTTAATGAACTTGCTAAGCAAACAGAGGCATTGCTTACCAGTTACCTTTTGGTAAATAAGGAAAAAAATATTGCAATGTTGTTGGATCTGGTAGTCATTATATTTATATAAGGTGCCTTGAAGCTGAACCCAGTATGGAACCTATGTTGTCTGTTATGATAAATACTTTGGCTGAGGTTCAGATACAGAAAAATTCCCAAGCGGTTTCAGTCACTCCACATCCTTCCTAGGGACTTTATACCCTGTGGTAGTAAGATTACCACTCTTACTCTAGGGAGGTTATACCCTGTGGTAGTAAGATTACTACTCTTGGTGGTGTTGTGGTATCACACAGTAACTGCACTGGAGGACTCACATGGAACTGACTGATTAAGGCTGAGACAGGCTGCACCCGTCCAGTATGTCCCCCTCTATATTTGGGCCTCTGTCAACAACCAATTGACACCAAAACACCAGGCAGGAGAGTGACACCAAGAACACCCGGAGACGAAGCTTATCGCCAAGGACACATACGAATGAAAGACATAAGACATTCTGTACAAGCAAATGAGGCATACATGATGCACCTAGGCCACAAGGTAAAACTCAAACAGAGAAGCTACCAAGTGCCACACAGTAACCTAAACATAGGTGCCACCAAGTATCAGACTGTAACCTGAGTGTAGAGAGGTGCCACCATGTGCCACACTGTAACCCAAGCCGAGAGAGGTGCCACTAAGTGCCACACACTAACCTGACCACAGACTAAGATTTTGGAAGAGAGCATCAGGGAGAATTATATTTAACTTCAACACTATTGCAACTTTCCAAACTAATGGAACTGAAAGTGAATAAATGTCTCATTCGTTTCATTAGGACAATACAATTATAGAGTGGCATTTATGTGCTGTTTATATCTCAGTTTTTCATCTTTCAACATACTTGATGAGTAAGACATGACTATACCATCCCACTACTGCGTCAAAGTCAAAAGCTAGATTTAATGCACATTAGCTGAGGGAGGGAGTTACAGTAGAATACCAGTGCATATGTTAAAATCAATAAACTGAGATGGGAATTATGTAAAACCAACACATTCAAACGTGGTGAAAGAAGTGGAGAATTCTATAAAGAAAACCAGGGCAGAACAAAGTAAAACTCACACCATCAATAATGAACCCCGCATCAGACAGACAAGGCGGCTTAGGAGGATGGATGTGAGATTCTCTTATGTTCTGTACTAGGAGGACTCCGTGGCAGAAGAGGGAGAGAGGAAGGCAGAGCGTCTGACATTCCAGTTTCCAGAGATAGATACTATATCAGAAACAGAGGGATGAGATTCTCTGAAGGTCTATTCTAGGAGAACTCGGAGGCAGAAGATAAATGTAAATCAGTATTTGTAAAGCGCGAACTACTCACCCTTATGGGTCTCAAGGCGCTGGGGGCCGTCGTGGAAATTAAGTGAGCTATTGCCCAGAGTCACAAGGTGCTGAGATGAGCTGCCGCCGGAGCCACGGATCGAACCGTGAGCCCTGCGCTCCGAAGTCAGCTGCCCTGGCCGCTGCACCACACCAGACAACAGCATAGCTGCAGACAGTCTAGTTTTGAGACCGAGCACTGAGAAGTGCACGAGAACATGAGGCTCTACCTGCATACCAAGACAGAGATTGATTCTCACGGGCAAAATCTCTGCACTGTTTACAACCTTTTAATCAGGGGCGGAAAAAGACATTCGACCAAGTTTCTCCACTGAGTAACGCTGCTTTGAGTTATCCGCACTTGGGTCTCATTATTGCCTCCTCTGTACAGCTACTGAGTGAGACTGCTTTGAGTTATTCATACCTGTGCCTCATTATTGTCTTCTCCACATAGCTTTGGGAATTGTAGAGACATACAATTCACCATAGGGGGAAGGAGAAAGGAGCTAGAGAGAAGAAGAGGGTGTAGCTCTTCACTATTAGATACAACTGATTACAACCCCATATTAGGCTCTCATTGTGTTGTGTAGTATTTAGTTTTGCTTCGACATTAAAGTACATTCTTGCCACGTAAAAGATAAGCCCTGAGCTGGACATGATGTTACAGCATCTGATGGATGACCTCTGAGTCTCAGCCCCGCCACACCACCTCCCTAATAAGCCTGTGACTGCTCACTATTGCTGCTGTAAGAATAAAGTGCAGTAAAGGTTGTCCATTTTCCAGAGCCATCCTAGGACAGGCCCCCGGATGCCAGTGGAAAACAACCACACACACCACGGCTGCAGACAGTAGCCTGTCTGCCCTGTAGCCACCGAAAGTGGTCTGACAATAGGTAGTAAGTGGTGGGATATCTGCAAGTCCCATCTCCAACTGTCTTGAACAGAACAAGAAGTTCAACTTAAACACACCATTACCTGCACAGTACAGTAGCAGATACAAGCTTCGTGGGTGTAGACCATGACGACCAGTCCTTTGAGGAATACATGTTTGTAGGCAAGATGGAGGACTCCCAGAAGCGAGGGTAGGAAGATTCTTGTAAGTTTTATTAAGAACCAATTTGGGAAACTGGTAGGCAGGGAGGAAAGTGTGTTGCATTTAGAGAAAGGTACATGATAGGAATCCAAGGAGGGAGTGCTGTGGCATCAGTCTTTCTTAGTCTCTTACCACATGTTTTCCCCAAACACACCCCAAATGTGACCTCATATTTGCTTTCCAATGTTTCTTCAAGACATTCTCCTTCTCCACGGATTTCAAAGGTACCACTGTCTGTCACCAACTCAAGGACTTATTCCCGCGGGTGGGTTATATCTGACAGAGACCCTGAACTTGCAGTTGACTCTCCAAAAAACTGAGGAAGGTGAGAAAGCCAGAGCGTTGGACAGGAAAAAGCTGATTAGCTCACGAGGAACAAGATCAAAGGAGAAAGGAGGAGAAAGAAAGGGGAGGAATAAGCTCAAGGAAAAAAAAAAAGGGCAGGATCTGACAGGGGGCGACACTACCACATCCTGAGATTCCTCTCTGTAGAGGCAGAGGCTACTATATCCAGGCCCACTGGAATTATGAGATTCTGTAGCCATGGCTTTTTTTTGCATAGTTATGGATTTGCCGCATTTGCTACACAATCAATCATCTGCTGTATAATATGCAGATTTCTAGCTGAAACGGATCAAACGTGGCCACACCTGCTCCTACTCAGTGGAAGGCCCTTCACAAAGGTTAACTGGTCATCTTTCTAGCTTATTTCTATGTGTGGTTGTTAAACTGGTACTAATGAGGTGAACTTTTTCCCTAGACAGTATTACCATATGAAAAAATTACACATTAATGAAGTAATACCATCAAAAATGTGATGCATAATTTGTCTTTACTTGCCACGTAATTTAGACAACAGTGCTGCATAATTTGGTGGTACCCTGTTGTGTAATTTCAGTGGCCCTGACTATATCCTTAGGAAATTCTCTTTAGGCAGTAAAACAACAACACATTTAGGTACTTCTCTTAAGTTGGGACAACTTTTGTATCTTTGTTAATGTTATTAATTTCATGGCGTGATGAACAGGAAAAACTGTGTTGGGAGGTGCATCCGAAATAGTTGAGCTGGCAGCCATGTAGCGCTTGGGCCATCGGAAATTCTGTGATATTCCCAACTCTGAATGAGGCAGGGGAACCGAGAGGTGGGTGAAGCAGGACATCTGCTGATTTATAATGGATGTCCTATTACCACCCGCTTCTTAATGATTTCCTTAATTAGGACGTACTAAAACAGAAGCCTTTCATCAACTTTTGCCCATGTCTCTTACTGGATTTCTCTTACACTATTTTTATTTGCCCTGAAGTCCACCACCAATTCGGTCAGTTACATGTGTAAGGCCTTGGCCAGTGGCGTAACATTACCAAGCTCCAGGGGTCCCCCTCAGCACAGTACACTTTGCACGGGTGACGGGCCCCAGGCCTGAGAGTTCCTGACTAGGTTGGGAGGGGGGGGGGGGGGAGGGCTCCATTTACTTTGCAGGGGTGGGGCCCTCAAGTTTCGTTACGCCACTGGCTTCGGCAACTTGACCAACACACTTATTCTGGGGCTGAGTGGTATCCTTCAGCCACTATCCTGATCAAATCTCTTTATAAAAATATTCATCTACGTAGATGGAACTAGGAAGAAGGTTAGGAAAGGGACGTCAGATTTAACCTTATGTAGTACCAGAAGTAAGATTTGCTGAGCCTGACAGCTGAGAAGATCTATTAGTCAGACCTCTGGCACATGGACAGGCACATGGCCTGTAGGGGAAAGTTTGTGGTGTTAAGCAGCTGACAACGAAACAAAATCACTTTACTCAGGGATACATACAAGCATGCTTGGACGGACAGATCATACTCAGCCCGGCTACTGGCAGAGATTTCCTCCAAGATTATTCAGCCTCTTGCTACAAACACAGCAGAAGGTCCTTACAAGTTCTTACCTGAGCAGGAACCTGCGCAGATATTTCCAGGCTCTCGCCTTCTCCTCCTGGAGATGGGGTGGGTCGGGTGGAGATTTGGGGTCTGAATGTGAAGCTAACTGCACAGACAGACAGGGCGTCCTCTTTCCTCCGCAGCAGGCTAGACACACGAGGAGAGGCCGGAAGTGAGATCAGAATCCTCTACTGGTGCTGCCTCTGCCGCCGCTGACCCGGAAGAGGAATACTTCTCTCTTTCATACAATGAGCTCAGTGAATTTCATCGGCAGGCGAGTAGCGCCCTCTGCTGGCCACTGACAGAACCTCCGGCTACAGGCTCCACGAGTGAATTGGAAATGGCAACTTGTATTTCATTAAATATATGAATATGTAGGCAACTGCTACAATTAAACTGGACAGCTTTTTTCTAATTTTCCTGTTTTTGTGTGTAATTATTTAATAGGGCTGTGTATCCGCAAAGAACACACCGAAGTTTTGGCCTAAATTAAGTTTTGTATTTCGGTGCTGCTTTGTTGACCACCTCCCTCCTTTCAAAGGTTCACTTATAAAACAAAGAAAGAAATAGATTGTAGTCAGAATAAATTCATAAGACAGAACAATCAGGTTTTGCCCACACAGAGATTTCTCACTCAGTGGAAGGTATCATGAAAATGAGTTAGTGATGCTGGGTCTGAAGGATGGAAGAGTTATTCATACATGCCAACATTTTAGAAGAGGAAAGTGGGAGATTTTAAAAGAATAATTGGGAGCATGTATTTCTCTCATTGACTTCTATTGAGGCTGAATCGGGTCTATTGGCATGTATGGTACTTGCAAATATGCTGAAGCTGGTTCGAATGTGGGAAATTCAAATATACATTTTTTTAGGTCTCGCCTAGGCAGCGCGCATGCGCTGCCCTAGGAGATGACCTTTAGAAATTGGTCTGCTCCTTTTCCCCACACTCGTGCTTGTGCTGGCATCCACCTTGCGGGAGCGAGCAGCGGCGCGCATTTAATTGAAAACATATGGCTCTCGCGACGCCGCTCCTCGCTCCCGCAAGGCGGAGGCCAGCACAAGCACGAGTGCTTCAATTTCCAGCAGGCAGACACAGCACACCTCCCCCACTTGGGATCAGCTTACTCCGGCGCGTCATTAAACACAGCGCGGGCCGCACTTTTTTTTTTCATTCCCTCCCTGACTCTCTCTCTCGCTCTCTCTCTCTCTCTTTAGGTCGCACTGTTTCTTGGCTCCGCTCGCTCGCAGTCTCTCTCTTTCGCTCGCACTCTCTTTATGGCATTATCAGTGGTACACGTCACTTTCGGTTGGGTTGCTGAACTGTGACTCTAAAAAAGTGAACAACAGCACATAAAAGTCACTTTCACATAGATACAACTTTGTAAATGCCGGTTTTGTTTGCCCTCTGCTCTATAATTTTGCATCATTAAAACGCCAACAAGGTACCATGCGTGCGAAATATAGCTCCTACCACTTCATTCCTCTCCAGAATTAATGTGACTGACTGGGGCTGGGTAAATGCTTCCAATTATGTCGGTGGTTTCTTATGCCCAGACTAGAAGCAGATGTCATATTCGCATCCCCATCTGCAAGCCAAGGGACAATCTGTTTTACTCTCACCGTTTGCCTCCCAAATGGCTCTATTCCATCTGCCTACCTTTCTCTTTTTTAGCTCATTTGCTCTCTCTCCAAAGCCCTCCTCCTCAATGATTTATACACTTCATTTCATACAGCCCCTTCTTGCATTTCCCTGCTTCAAAACAGCTGCTGTACCTGGCCAAGCATTGGCATAGCCAATATGTCTCGCCTTTCGGACCTTATAACTGTTTAGTTATCCAGCACAATATCCTTCATGCAACAACATTAAATGTTACATAACTAAACACTTATAAGGTCCCAAAGGCGAGACCTATTGGCTATGCCAATGCTTGTCCTTACTTGTCAGGAACACCCAGAAAGTGCTATGGCACAGAGAGCATGGCAAACATGTTGTGCACTTGCCTGCAGGAGCAGGTGACTGGCAGTACATACTCAGAGTCTCACAAAACCAGTCCCTGTAGGCTGAAGCCCGAGGAGGAATCAGGTTTTTGCATGCACGAATTTGGAGGCGGGAGACTAGACTTGAAATCGCTAGTATCCCACCTGAATCAGGAGGGTTGGCATGTATGGTTATGTCACCACTCAAAAATATTAGACTCCTTCATACAGGCTCTTATTAGCATCACCACTGTTTTCAGAGAAAAATACCTGCCATTTGGTCATGTTTTATTATTTTGCAAAGACACTAGCATGATTCTCCAATAAGACTTTGTATAAAATAATTTTTTAACATGGCTTTTCTCTCTTTGTTTACTTTAACTGTCAGTCAGGGACCATTAAGGCAGCTCTAGACACATTTAAAAGTACTTTCCGCTTATATTTGCTATTTTACGTGTGCACTGATAAGAGGAAACAACACCAGCGTTAGGTGATCTTTCAACTTTTTTGTACTGGCTAGGACATTAAAATACTGGTCATGCCTTGGAAAAATCAGCCGGGTGGTACCCCCTATCTTCCATATCATAAGACACTCCTCGCCTACACACGATGGATAAGCAAGCCAGTCAAACTGAGAATCCTAGAAACAGAAAAACAGTTCAGGAAGGCTTTAAAGACCTGGATCTTTGGTATACCAGATGAAGTCTGTCACTCTCTTTTATAGGTTCCACCTCTCTCTTTCCTGCATGACCTTAACTGGATAGCACCAGGATGCTCCTTTCGGAGTGACAGTACGCGCTCTATAAGTTTACTATTCAATTCAATTCAATTCAATTCAAGTGCAGCAAGCCTTTGTAGCATTGTCATGCAAGTTTCATTTGGTGCCTTGACAGTGAGGAGCGCCCTCTGCTGACCGCTGACAGAACCTCCACTTCCAGTCTTCACGCCATCAGTGGTGCCCTCGTGCGGCTCTCATTGGTCTACATAAATTCTTGTCCCATTGGCTGAACACTGGCGTCCTTGGGCAGGACAGGCTTTAATTGGTTGAGCCTCCACAGGCTCCTGTCCGAGAGTCAGGCTGGATTGGCTGGAATGGTGACAGCTTTAATAGCTGACCTAGGGGCACGCAACCATTGAGCCTTGCGCCTTAAGGCCATCCTGCAGCGCTGAATGCTCAGAGCTTCAAGCACCTAGTGGTATCAGTGGACAAGATGCAGGCACAAAGGGGATAATACGGGAGCAGAAGCTGTGGGGTGCAGATGGGGCCGAAGAGGGCAAATCATCTCACGTCCCCACTAAACTCCACTAACTCCAGCGTTGCAGCTGGTCCAGGCAAAAGGGGTCTTCTTTGTGCTTCACAGCAGTTTTCAGATCGCTTCATGTGGTGTTTTTAGTGTCAGTGAGTGTGGGAGTGACACTCTACTCCAGATGCGTGACTAAAAGCTGGTATTTTCTCCTATTGTCAGTACATATTTCAACCAGCAAACACAAAAAGAAATGACTTTATATGCTTCAGACCTGCGTTAATGATCCTCGAGTGATGAGTAAAGTAAACAGAAACAAAACACTAATTTTATAAATCAATACAGACCATTCACACAAAATTTATGTAGTATCATATCCGGGCCTTTGTAAACTCTTAAAACATGAACAAACGGGCAGTATTTGTTTCTGGAAAGGTGGCAATCCTAGGTGTTACAGTTCAAGTGATATTTAATCGCTTGAAAATCAAAGCAATGACCAGTATTTAGGTACTTGTCTGTGATTATTAGGGTCCGTGAAAGGAGCACTACTGATCTTCAGAATGTCTCAATCACTCACGTTATCTCCTTTACAAAACTTTCCTCTACAGTTTCTCACTCATTGCCACTTATGCCCTTTTTCGCGTGACATCTTTCTGAAATATACCACCTGCACATCTCACACATCATCTCCTTCCACTTTTCACTCTGTCCTTCTACATGCACTTTCTAGTGTTGCCTCCTTCTTCACACACCCATCCACTTTCTGTCTCCTCACCTGTATACACACCATTTTTGTTTATTAGGCATTGTCAGTATTTCAAAAGCTGCATGCCTCTTTCATCCACTTTTATAAAATATTTTATTTGAAACTGGCACATATATGACCCTTGCTCTGTGTTCTCTGCAGAGAGGACAAAGATTGAATTAGCATGTAGTTTGAACACTTTTATGACCTCACCCTCTAAAGGCACTGTGCAAAACTTTCTATCCCTTCAGCCTCAGCTCCAGAGCTCTTAACCGAGCTAAGCCTTACATACCTATTTATATATAGTTACTTCAAGGTGAAAGACCGACAAAACAGTTATAGATTATTTTGTTCTTCTTTGCCACATCTTTGATCCACCCGCCGCCTCTACACTCGCTGTCCCCAGTGGTGGCCGACACAATTAAGAGGTGGTGGGGCGGGTGGGAGCGCGGGAGGGGAACACACGGGGATGTAATAATTTAAAAAGAAAAAAAACACTTACCGTAACCTGTCGGCCGCCTCCAGCATCGCGTCGTGCCTCGGTGAACTTCCTTGTCCCAGCAAGCACTGGGGCTGTGTCACAGACTCCCATCCAATCCCCCACGCTGCTCTCATGCTTAAGAGCAGCGCGGGGATTTGCCTGAGCGGGATGAGAAGACGCTCTGATCAGGTCAGGGAGTCTGTGGGGTTTCTCCAGCCTCAATGCAGCCAGGTTGGAGAAACCTAAGTGCGCATGTGTGTTTGGCCAAACTGAGACGGCCGGCCAAACACACATGTGCACTTAGAAGTGCACATAGCACACCTCCTCCCCCCTCCCATGCCCCGCCCCACCCCTCAGTGCACAAGCTGGCTCAGAGCCAGCAAGTGAAAAATTAAACAATAGTAAAATATTGTTTTATTTTTTGCTTGCTGGCTCTGAGCCAGTGGGGCGACACTCCTCCGCCATTGCGGAGGAGCAGCCCCTGGCTGTCCCCACAACCTTTGCACTCAGAATTACTGTTCCCATACTTTTTTGTGCAATTCAACCACTGCCCAGTGTTCATGGGACCTTTGGACTCTACTCTGAGGTGTGCCACACAATGGCCAGTGATTGCCCTTCTCAGCCTGCCTCGGGATGCCTGCCATGACTGACGACATCAGTCCTTTACTGCAGCTGCGCTCTCAGGTGCTAAGTGCCTGAGCCTCTGTTTGGTGCTGGACACCGTACTGCTCAGTGAGTCCTCAGCAAGGCAGGCAAAGCGCCTTGGGCTTTTCATACTGCTACCACCCAGACTAGACAAGGATCATGGTGCACACATTGTTACGTGACCAGAAGACACAAGTGAGTTCCTGTTGACTCAACTTGAGTGAAAAACATCCTAAATGCCAAGGGGGGTGGCATAGAGAGTAGCCAGCTAATGAATCCCCAGCGATCCCAAGGGTGGAATGAAAGCCATCCTGTGCTATTGCCCACTGCCCACAGCCAACGAATACCACAGTCTGGTTAGTCCAGCGAACACCAGTTTGGGTGGGGGGTGGGAGCAGGAAGAAAAACAATTATGAGCAGCTGGTGGCCTGTGGGGCCTGGAATAAAGAAGGCCCCGATCCACCGAGTTTGAACCTGGAGTCTTACTATTGTTATGTTTTCAAAGAGTGATGTGGCGGATCCATGTGACCCAGAGGCCTCAGATTAATTTGTTTGTTACAAAGAAACAATATTACGTTCTGAGCTAGAAAGGCCCAGGCCATCACCTACCAACTAATTTGACACCTCTCCTCAATCTGGGCCTGGAAGTTTGTTATTCGTATTGTCTGAAGCAGCACTAGCAGCACACAGCCACCGTGACCCTGGCTGCTTTGTTTATTACCATTGTATCATTGCACTGCTAGGAACTAGTATGCAAGACTATGTATACTTTTAATGTTTGATTAATTAAAATCATTACAGTCCACAATTCAAAACAATAACAACATCTTTAAAATATGGCTTAAAATACATTATCCATAAAGTGTTGATTTCATAATATATACAATGTTACACTAGGCGCATTTTTCCAATGTTCCAGGCATGGACAAATCATTCACCTCACCATCTATGACCGACGCTTTCCCTCACTTCTCGCTTCTTTAACCAAACATGACCTTGTGTCCCAAGGTCACCCCCCCTTCACCCCCGACAACCCCCAATACGTCTTGCCTCCTTGCCTCCACCGACTCACTATGCACCACTGCTGCACCCTGTGACAAGATGAGCAACCTGTTGACTGCCCCCCTGGACGTGGGCCTTCAACAAGTCTTAACTAAAATAACTTCAATCGAACCCACCTTAACCAATGAACACAAGGTTACTCAACTCGCTTACTCACTCCATGAGCCAGTTACCGCCAGCCCCTATTCAAGACCCTACACAACGGAGTCCCCTTTGGACTCAGCCCTCTCTCCTAATGCAGACACGACTCAGCCCACACAAACTGTCTGCCTATCCAACCTCAATGACACTGACCTTCCCTATAGCATGGCTCACTCACCTTCCTTTAACACGAGACCCGACGCGTATCAGTCCACTTTCAGAACTGAAACCCTCACTGGCAGAATCACCCAGCTCCTGAAACGACTAGAACAAAAACTTGATTCCCTAGCTAAAGACATCTCGCATGTAAAGAAAGACCTTGCGATCCAGGCCAAGCATACCCACTACCACACCCCTGACATGGAGAAGTTGTCTCCCCTTATAGGCTCCCAATTGTCAGCCAACATACCTACTGGACCTCTATTCCCTTGAGTCGATCGTCCCACAGACCCCACCGAGCCCTTAGCCCTGTATCAGCTCGTGAAGCTGATGCACTCTGCGAATCCTACACTACAATGAACCAGAAAATGGTCTACGAGCCTCCGTCTACAATTCCAGTTATCGTGGGACCTAATAGAATCCCTCGAATTATCACCTCGCCCAGACCACCAGCTCAATGCACCACCATTCAGACAATTGATACCACTAATAATGGTCCTAGGTCTCTAACTTGCATGCTCCTTAACTGCAGATCAGCAGTTAAACATACCACAGATATTGCCGAATCTATTCTTGATAAAGAAATAGACATCGCATTCATCCCCGAGTCATGGCTTAATGAACACTTAACCCCCATACTTGACCTGCTAGCACCACCTAGATACTCCATCATTAGACAGGACAGACAAAAGAGGAAAGGTGGTGGACTAGTAATCATCCACAAAGATGGAATCAATCTTTCCACTTTCAAGACTCCAAAATACTCGACTTTCGAATACCTCGGAGTAGGTCTCACTGCCAAAGGCTCCTCTCCCATCAAACTTCACACTATCTACCACCCTCCTGGTGATTGCACCCTCTTCTTAGAAGAAATAACTGACCTACTGACACGGTTCTCCCTAACTGACTCGAAGGATGTCTTCTTGGGCGACTTCAACATTCACTGGAACAATGCTGAAGATACCACTGTCCGCAATCTGACTAACATTTGTGAAATTAACGATCTCAACCAACTATGCAACGAACCGACCCATATCAAAGGCGCCACTCTAGATGCGATTATCACCAAAAACGGTCTTGTCTCACTTCGATCCATCACACCCATTGACTGGTCAGACAACCATCTCATACTGTTTAATATAGAGATCTACCTCAGATCCCAAATAACCCCCTCCGACAGACCCAAGCACTGGGCTAGGAACTTCAAGCAAATCTCAATGGCAGAACTGCAGACCAGGATCTGTGCCCAACTACAGCACCATCCTCCCACTCACACAGTTGATGACCTCACTGCCCACTACAACACAGCGGTATCTGCTGTTATTGAACAAGTGGCACCACTCAAACTGAAGCAATCTAGATCTATCCAATCTAAATCTTGGTTCAACTCAGATCTTAACAACGAGAGGAGACAACTCAGACAGTCAGAAAGGTTATGGAGACAAAACCCCTCTACAGTGAACCTCTCACTCCTAAGAACGGCATGGCTTTCCTACAAGAAACACATCTTCAGAGAAAAAGCCACTTTCTTTCGCAACCAACTTGACCGCACTAAGAACAGACCCAGAGAGCTCTTCAACATTATTAAACGGCAAACTACCCTTTCCTCCCCACATGAAACAAAAGCCACCAATGAACGTTGTGAAGAAATTACCAACTTCTTCACTGATAAAGTTGCAAAAATTGAACAATCCCTCATCCAAGTCACAAATCTGACATCCCTACCAACTTCCCACTCTGCCTCACTTCCCTGCATGGCAGCTCCCCCTCCTGATGGAACCAAGGACCGTAAGGCCTCTATAAAAACTAATTTCAACTTTGATCTCCTTCAACTGAAAAACAAAGCAAATTGTTCCGACTTTGAACCTATGACTGAAAGTGAAGTCTTCAATATAAAAGCAATGTTGAAGCCCACGTTCCACACTTCGGATACTATCCCATCCACAACAGTTCAAAACCTCAACCATATCATTGCCAGTGGCGGTGCGTCCATTAGGGCGCTGGGGCGTTGACCCACAAGCCGCCCGCCCCCGCAGCTCCCTCGGCGGCCCTGACTGCAGTAAACTGACAATGCATGTCAGTCAGCATGACGCCGGACCGCCCACCCCCTTCAGAGTCTGAAGGGGGTGGGCGGTCCGGCGTCATGCTGACTGACATGCATTGGCAGGCCAGGGGGTGGCGCGGAGTGCACAGCAGGCAGCAGCACAAGTGCGCATGCTGGGTTTAGGTCGGAGAATTTTTCCGACCAGCCCAGTCATGCGCACTAGTGTTGAGTCTGGCTGGCGGCTGCGCATTAGGAGAGCGAGGGTTGCTCAACGCCGCAACCCGCGGTCTCCTAATGGGCGGCAGGGCGGCAAGTATCCCTGCTAAGCCAATCCTGGCGCTGCTGGAGCAGCGTCAGTATTGGCTGAGAGGGGTTGGTGACGCGGCTGTTGATCCTGTTCCAGAAGGTGCCAACGAGGGACCCCGGCCCAGGAGCAGAGGTGGCGCGGACCAGGTCAGGTAAGTCTTTATTTTTAAAAACTCCCCCGGCCCCCACCCCCGCGCGACCCCCCCCGCAAGTATTGCGAGCCGCGACAGCTTTCCATCAGCACGTCTGGAATTTCAGTGATATCTGGGAATCTAGCCCATCCTCGTTTAAAGATAAACATTGGAAAAACATTGCACCGCAGCACTGAAACGCATGGCTTTCCTTGTAGTACAGAGGATTCCAGTGCATATTCAGGAATTTGACGTGTGTGCTGCTAGTGAATCAACGAGTTTTCCTCATTAAAGTAATCTGCAATTTGAGAGCCCACTTAACGTAATTACTTGGCATTGTTTATCATTCAATAGGCCACATGTGTTGCAAGCTAGGAAACATGAACTCCAGCACTCGGAGAGTACTTGTAAATTATTGAAGGCAATAATGTTGAGAATGATTCATTCTGTTTACCAACAGAAATTGTGATTTAATACTGTCTCCAAGCCACACTCCCCGCTGAGAACACAAAGCAAATGGTCTGGCCGAAAAAAACACAGCTGACCTCTGATTTTCAGGGGCCCTGCATTGAACAGGGTGAAACAGGGAGCGGTGAGTGGGGAGTTCTGTGAAAGGGTTGGGTGCTAACTTTGTTTCTGGGGTGCGTGTGATCTGTGTGTGAATTCGGGCTGCACAAAGGAAAGCTGGCTGGGCTGGTCAGTTCCCAGCAGATGAATGAAAGGAGCCGCTCCAGCCCAGGTCTCCGCTGGGGTTCGGGCGGGCCCGCGAAGCCACAAGCCCTTTTATCAGTGGACTGGGGTCAGCCTGTATAGTTATCATAACTCCCGGGTGGTGGGAGGTATTCACCTCGGCGCATATAAGAACAGCCATCAGATCGGGCAGATCAAACCTCCCAGCCATTCTTCAGCAAGAGCAAGGTAAGGTCTCCCTCTTTGTCTCTGCACGTGGACTAGCTAACCAGTGGGAGGATGCGCGGCTTGTGCGCAAGAAGGGGGCTCGTGGAAGCATGCGCTGACGTGTGAGAGAGCAGGGGAAGCCCGCTCGGCCATGCGGGTGAGGAAGAAAATCATGCCTAGGCTTAATTCCGAGGTGACGGGGAGCCTGCTCACGGGCATGCGAGTGAGGCGCGGGCATGCGTGTCTCACAGCTGTTGGTGTAATGTAGTGGATTGATTGTGTGCACGGGGTGTGAGGTTGAACTGAGCCTGCGGATGCAGATGTGCACAAAACCCATATAGGTAAGAACTGGGGAGCAGAGGACAAACTACAGTGTTGGGTGGTGGGAAAGACATGCTTCGAGTTGCAATGAAAGATTTTGACAACACAATGGTGGTGCTGGTTTTTAGAAGAGTTGTACGTTGGTTTATCGCATTATAGTGACCCATCAACTGCAGAACAGAGGAATTCTGCCTGCTGTATTTAGGTTTGACTTGGCCTATTGCATGCCGCGTTCTTGGTTCTTCTCAACATGCTCGCCGCATTTAATATTGTGCTTCCTTGTATTGGAATCCGGCATTCGCTTCTTCCAACAGTTGATTGTCTTCGAAATTGGCTTGTTTTTGACCACACGTTCTTCAGTGTTTGCTAGTAGAGGGATGGTGTATGTGGGCTGCTTGTTATCCTTTAGTAGATCCAGGGTTGTGATACATTAGGTGAAGGTAGTTATTTTTGCTCGTGCGGTGAGCTCTTTATAGAGTCTGTAATGGTGAGCTCTGCACTGGTCCAAGGATGATGGCAAGACTTGGAGTCCCACATCCATTTGATGGACTTTATCTCAGCTGAGTGGCAGAAGGTCTGATTAAGTTAGAGGTAGCTTAAAATACACATAGCGGTTCTACTTCTGAGACCGAGCCTAGTTGTATAGATGGCATTGTGCCTGAGCACATTTTGTCAGAAACAATTTCACCTCGTGAGAAATGCAAAATTGGCATTTGTACCTACTGTCCGACGGGAAAGTGGCCGTTTGTACTAGTCACCAGTTCAGATGTTTAATTGTCACCAGTCCAGATGATAAAGTCTAGTTGTTAAAGTCACCGATCCAGATGTTAAATCCAGATGTAAAAATGTACCGGCACTCCTGAAATGTGTGTGATCCAGATAGTTAAGAGCCCCGAAATTGTTTCCGACTAATGCAACTCACCTGTAGCACCCTGAAAATTGCATCTTGGACCTCGTTTTAACCAGCCCTATTCTGCAGTTTGATCTTTTCTTTCCCGTTCCTCAAATTGAGAAGTATGCCGCCTTTTTGAATCTCAGAAGGACGGCTTGGCCTTCTTTTATGGTTGACAGTGCACCCCGTTAAACCTACAGCACTCTCTGACCCTTTTCCCTACCCCTCCCAATTTTTGCTTGAAAATGCCCCATTTGCCCACTCTTTTTTCAAAAATTTCTCGGGGGAGAACACACCCGAACCCCCCTTAGGTTGTTAGGGATCGCTCGCTACGCTCGCTCGCCGCGGTACACTACAACTAAAATTTTACACCCACCACTTTCAAATGTCACCAGCCGCCACTGATCATTGCCCCAATCTGGACTAAAATCATCAACTCATCTCTCTCCTCAGGCAGTGTTCCTGACTGCCTCCAAATAGGCCAAATCACACCCATACTCAAAAAACCAGGTGCCGACCCCAATGACCTCAATAACCTCAGACCTATCACTAACCTTCCCTTTCTAGCCAAAAAATTGGAGAAGTGCGTCCTACAACCACTAAATCAACACATAGAAGACTTCAACCTCCATGACACCTTCCAATCTGGGTTCAGGAAAGGCTGTAGCACTGAAACTACCATGCTCAATATCTCGGATGACATTCGCAGATCCTTGGATGAAGGTGACGCATGCCTCCTAATCCTACTTGACCTATCGGCTGCCTTCGATACCATAAATCACCCAGATTTACTTGAGACACTCAAGAATCGCACTGGGATCAATGGCACAGTTCTAGGATGGTTCACATCTTACCTGCAACATCGCTTGCAACAAATAAAAATCAACAACTGTTGCTCGAAACCAACATGAGTTCCTCATGGTGTACCCCAAGGCTCAACTCTATCCCCAGCCCTTTTCAATCTCTTCATGGAACCCCTTACGGTTATCCTGAAGCAAGCATGGGTCAACTATCACCTATATGCTGATGACACCCATCTCTATTACAAAATTAAATCACCCAGTGACATCCTGCATCTGAATACCACACTAATCAAGATACAAACTTGGCTTAATATCAACCACTTAAAGCTGAAACCCAACAAAACTGAACTACTACTTTTCTGCCCGAAAAACAACCTGCTACCAATCCAAGTCTGGCTCAAGAATTTGGATGCTCTAAACTGTTCTCTAACACTGTCCAACTCCGTTAAGTCCTTAGGCATCACCCTGGACAGTAACATGTCATTGAAAGACCACATCAACAACTCAGCCAAAGTAGCAGTCTTCACACTAAAACACCTCAAGAAAATCCAACCTTTCATTCCCCCTGAAGATTTTAAGACGGTAGTGCAATCACAAGTCCTCTCAAAACTGGATTATGGTAACGCCATCATCATAGGAACACCGAAAACTCACCTTGCCCAATTAAGTTCAGTTCTCAACATGGCAGCCCGGCTAATAACAGGTTGCAAACAGTTTGAGCACATCACACCGGCCCTCAAGAGCCTCAATTGGCTCCCAATCGAAGGAATATATTTCTACAAGACCGCTTGCATCACCCACAAAGCCCTTCACACAGATAACCCCAACTATCTGGAGAACAAACTTTCGAAAGCTGGTAGAGCCAGATCTCTAAGGAGCTCCAACGCACTTCTTCTCATACCTCCCAAACTGAAAAAGAAATCCTCCCAGACACGTTCTTTCTCTGGAAATGATCCCACGATATAGAACTCACTCCCTAGTGACCTGCGCTGCAACCCCTCATTTTCCTGTTTCAAGCGGGACCTTAAACACCTACTGCTCAACAAATACTTTAACACACACCCTAACTGAGCTATGTTCCCAAAGCTCACACCCACTCTGCCTTGACCAGTTGCAGCGGTTAAATTAGTGTTTCAGCTGTCTACTATGTCTTGTACGTTTTTAGCTCAAGCGGTTCCTATGTCTGCATACTGTAACTATCGCTGCAGCTGAACGATTTTCTTTGTCTGTATTTTTGCATGTACTTCAATCTAATGATCTTGCATTATATGCAAAGTGCTCTGATACCTTCGGGTCTAGCTAGCGCTATAAAAAACGTATAAATAAAATAAATAATAAATAATAAGTGAAAATGTGGTAAAGTGCATTCTATTAAATAATTTTCTTATTCAATACTTGAATAACTCAGTAACTCAACCAAAGTAGTAGGACTTGATGAACCTGGAAATAAAACGAATTCAGTCATATATGCAACAATAACTCTACACAAGGTTGAAATACAAAATACATTTTTCCAAAGTTTTGATCTTGAAGATAAAATGTACAAACTGAAGTTACGAAAGTGCAAGGCGCTTATAAACAAACAAGTAATCTAAACCTTAATTGGCAGCAAAGTTAAAACCAGTGAATTAACAGATTGCACCAATTTTCTTTATATAGCCAAATAATTTCATGAGTCCAATGCTCTTAGCCAACTAAAATTATAGTCAAATCTTACGTAACAGCGAGGCGTGGGCAAAGCATTCACATAACATGTTCAAACATGCTAAAGTGCAAATTATTGAACGATTTCCCTATTGAACCCTTCAGATCACACAGAGCTTGGCAGAAATACAGTGACTTGAAAAGCCTAGGAAATTATTGTTTCAGTTAATCAGCTATCAGCTAAAAAACAGCAATGTTCTCATTTGAAAAAACAAGTTAGATAGAAACAGACAATTAGCTTTCGGCCTCAGCCAAAAACTTAGCAAACAGATGAATGGACTAGAATTGCCTGATAAACATAAAAGAAGGGCTTGACAACACGTTCTTAACCTAGCTTTTAGAAATAAGGGTCTTCGCAAAATTCGATGAGAATTGAATAAACTTGGACAAATACATACTACATGCAATAGTGTTTCCTCTGTAAAGCCGCAAAGCCTGCATTTATTATTAGGCCAATCATGTAACCATTTTGGAGTCCCATTCTTAGTTGGATAAATGCCAAGTCTTAGCCTCAGGGATGAATCTTGCGTGCGTGGAGAGAAATGTGTGATCAAGTAAGACTGAATGCCCAGAGTTTCTTCAAGAGTTGATGATTGACCAAACATGCCCTTTAGCTGTAAAGACTTCTATCTCCAAATGGAATGAAATACATTTTGTTGATTGATTCAGTGAGCACTTAAAGCATGCTGCAGTCATATGAATAGGCCATTGATCCTGTAGGCCCAAGATTTGGACGGAATACGTGATATAAATGCCATGGGCCGGTATGGGCAGAGTTGATGGCTGGCAACCAGCACATGTTAGCAAGAGAGCCAGGGTCTGATGAAGCCAAGAACTTCAAATATTTCCAAAAGGCAGACCTTAGCCTTTCAAGTCCAAACTCTAGTTGAATTTGAGCCTTGCCAATATTCAGCGGAATCCTAAAAACAGATTTTACTGCCTTGACATGTAACAGATCCAATAGTTTGGCATCTTTCCCTCGAAAAATAAATGAACTGTATGTTAAAGCTGGAATTAATTTTGCTGATATTTATATTCACAAGACGGACATAAGATGGATATGCCAATTTATCATGAAGAGTCTTGAAGGTGAAGATGTTAGTAGCAGCTTTAGCACTGAGTAAGTCCAAATAGCTTCTGAAGGTAGTTTTATAGTCAAACAAAATGCCCAGGCACTGAGAGCCTTTAACTGTTTCAATTAATTTCCCTCTTGAATACCAGGACCGTGATTTGAATGGAGATGCTCCAATCAACATGATCTTAGTTTTTTATGTTAAGCTCAACATGATTGGATAACATATGTTCATCAAAGGAGTTGATTAAATGCTGAAGACCTATAGGTGTTTGACTAAGTAAAACAGTATCATCAGCATATTGAAGATATTGTAATGGAATGTTTGACAAGGAGGGTGGGAGCTGCTTTTTTCCAAATGTTGTTGAAGTATGCCATAAAAAGATTAAATAAACAGAGGGTGAGTAAGCACCCCTGGTTTAGGCTATTTGATGTTTTATTTCCCAACTTGATCTGGACCCACGTGTTTGGTAAAGGCGTATAATGAGGCCCAGAAGCTTTGTTGGGGAACCCCAATGTAGCTAACTTTTGCCAAGGAACAACCTGGGGAACAGTGTCAAAGGCCACCTTGAAATCAAATGAAACAGATGTAAAGTTTATGCTTCATTGATATGGCGGTCTCAGTCAGGAGCGTCAGTGCAAGCAGATTGGTAGAGGTCCAAAGGGCTCTTATGAAATCCAGTCTGATTCAATAGGATAAGCTGCGCTGCATCTGCCCGAGCTTCTAGCCCCTCTAACAGGTGAGAGGCAAAAACTTTTGCCCCTACACCTGTTAAAGTACTTAAGTGATAATTTGTAGGTGATTCCAGAGGGCCACTCTTGTAGATAGGTTGCATAATGCTTCCTTGCCATGACTCTGGAATAGACTTGGCCAAAATGACTTCATTGTATTCATATCCTTCCTTTGTTGATGCAAGGTTGGCGTGTACCACTCTGTAGTAGATTCCACAAGGAGGTTAGACTTTCTTGCAGTTTTGGGCACACATTCTGAGATTAATCAATGTATGATGGTATTCCACTTAACCACAATAGATGGGTTTTATTTTAGCAGAAAAAGAACATTAAACTCTTAATAAAGAATCTGCATATGGAAGGATCTCATCCTGGGTATTGTACCTTGTAGCCAAGCATTTTAGGTTGTATGTAGAAACAGCTCGGTGGAAGACGTTAGATTTCTGCTTATGACGGAAAAGTAGATCCAAAGATAAAACTTGAGGATTATAATCACTTTCAATTCTTGGTATTATAAAAATCCAATTACGTGTTAACAAGCCCTTTGAAATAATAGCATGATCTGTAACTGAACTATGTTGATAAGACCCTAATGTTTGAACCATGAATAAGTTGTTTGAAAGACATTCATTAAGCAACAGGAATCCACATCTTTGAAGTTGTTCATGGGAGGTCTGAACTAACGTGTTAATGGACTTGAGGTGCATATTTGTTGTTATTGAGCTAGCAGTGTTAAGTTGTATATTAAAATTGCCAGAAATAATGAGGTTAGCATTAGGATATTGAGAAAAAAGTGATTTAAATATTTCCCACAAGATGGTTCGTCAAGTTATCTTATTAGCCCGCATTGTGATCAAGTAACTATTTAAGAAGAGTAGTGGAGATGAAAACTGGAATTTTAAACACTGCAGCCATGTCAGGTAGAAAGAAAGCAATTAGACTTCAACATAAATTTCTGTTGCTATATAAAGGGCTAGTATGCCCAGAGGCGTGGCTTCTGAGAGATGAGGCCCGGGTGGTGTTTCCAGAGAATTGTCTGGGGTGCCCTGGATAGTGTGTGCAAAGGACAGTCTGGTGTGTCCAGAGTACCGGCTGTTGTGTCCGTAGCACAAGCTGGTAGTTATGTCCTGAAGCCTGTCCAGAGTATCCCTAGGCCTGGTAGGAGCATCCTTAGGCCTGGAAGGTGATGGTGTGTCCAGAGGCTGACCTAGGGTGCTCTTAGGTCAAGCGGGTGTTTCCTAAGTTCTATTTATGGGTTATAACGTCTGGCTATCCACTTTAGGTTCAGTTGCTTAGATGGTGTGTAGATGACTGTCTGGTGTGTGTAGAGAGTTGTTGTTCAGTAAGATCATATCTACAAGGGAAATTTTAAACATCAATATCTCAGGGACAGAAAATGGAGGTTGACAACAACATTATTCAGTGTGCCCTGATCCTTCTGGACTGTGGGGTCAAAAATACTTTAAACAATAAATAAAGACAAAAAACCCAAAGGTTGAGGCCATCTAGCTGTGATCTACCCATGATCAGATGCACTCAGTACCCACCAAGGAGCATGCGTCAATCATATGATGAGCCACGCCTTACAAATAGGTGGACACGAGCAAAAGTGATGTAGATGGTCCGTGACCATTCACATCCATGCAACCATGGAAATTATTCAAATGAGATAACTTGTTCATTATGGTTTAGACTCCTATCTCTTCCAATGAAAGGAAGCAACCATTCTTTTATTGTTACATTAAACACTTAGGAAAACATTGTCTTAAAATATTAGGAGCATTACAGTCAACAATGCTCACTTACTATGTAATGTAAAAATGGACAAAGAAAGTGTAAAATGCAACTACTCTTACTCAAAACCTATTTCATATACTTCAAAAACTGACTTTGCTAAGAGTGTTGATTATGCTGACAGGTATTAGGTAGACAAATCTGTATTTTAATGAATCCCAATTAAACAATGAGAAGCATAATCTTTCATTTACACTTGCCCTGAAATATAGGTATTGTCTCAAGATTAGCTGTGGCTGTGCCTTCTCTGCCAACAGCCATCTCAGGTCCAGTGTGTGCTGCCACCTACCTGCTCCTCCATTGGTGTAAAGTCCTCATGGGTGTCTGGTCCTACACTTGTCATTGCAGCTTTCAGATTCCTTTGCTAGTTTCTCCTCAGGTCTGTGCCTGTAATCATGCCACTTTTTCCTGCATTCTACAACAATCCAGTGTGTCGGTTCTATCCAGAGACGTTTTAAGGCATGGGCAAAGTGGGCTCTGTGGGCCCCAGCCTTTCAGGGCCCCCCTGATAGAGCCAGCTCTGTTCTGCAGGTAGTCTTTGCTCTTTAATTTTATTTTTAATGTGCGTGATGTGTGAGAGTCTACTACAGACATTTTGCAGACAAATGTTGGGTTTATGTTTCATGCAACATCCATAAAAAACGTTTCTTTTAGATCCAAACAAGATTTTACATATGAGAAATGGGAGGGTGTCACAGAGATTATTTGCAGTGATATTGGTGAGCTACTGCTGTGTTACAATATTGAAAACACACATCACTATCCCTGAATATTAGATGTAAACACATTTAGAATTCGGAGCAGTGTGCCTTTGCACTGTCAGTGACCTGGCCAAAGAGGGCATGAAAGAGCTGAAACTGGATCATAAATTCAAAACTGATCCAAACAGGGACCCCAAAAATACATTTGTTCCAGGGCCCCCAAAAACCGTAAGATGTCCCTGGTGTTATCACATTTATTCCCCTCCCTACAGTTTCCTTCTTGGACAATGGTAATTTGGAGGTGAGAAACAGTTACTTCTCTTGTTTAGTGACCTCAGAAATAAAAATGTCCTCCTCAGTGAAATTTACCTTCCTCATTCTTCTAACCTGCTTGACTTCGCTTGGAAAATACTCTCCTGAGTGTTAGCATATCTCTGCCTTACCATGGTGAAAGTGCAGAAATGTTGCATGAGATTGAGTCTTTTTTTAAAATGGAAAAGTGATGCACATGCCTTTTGGGTGATGCAACTCTGCCTTGGGGCACGCAAGTCTGATTAGAGGCATGCATGTACATGTTGCCTTATGGCTCGGTGTGCTACGATGCATAGGTTTGCATCATAGTGCAGCAATTTGTAAATATGGTGATTCCATGATACAAAAAAGTAGCATAACGCAGCACAATTTTTTTTAACAAAACCCAGTTTTGGTAAATCTGACCCTCAATGCGTTTGAAAGTCTTTTCCCCGTGTGTGTTTTTCTGAAGACACTTTTGTACTATTGACAAACTAAAGCTCTTCTCATATTTGCTGCATGTAAATAATTTTTCTTTCTGGGGTAGTGTCTGTGAGTTGGTTAGGTTTTTGCTTACATCCAAGATTATGCTTCGTTATTCTCGCATACCCAATGTGCGTGTGGCATTTTGGATGTCTGGTTTCCAATATAACAGCAAAACTACAATGGTCACAACATACTTGCCACACTCATGATATATGTAAGGCTTTTTTGTTATATTGTACTGTATGGCAACATTTATATAACGGTTACTACCCGTATACGGGGCGCTACACCGTGTAGGGTGTGTGGTTGGAAGGATGTTGTCTTTGTTTTGAACCTTTGTGGGACGTGATTCCACATCCTGCGTGATGACCACCGAGTTGCGGTTATCGTGTTATGTGACGCAGTGCTTAGGCGTGTGATGGATGAAGAAGTGTGAGAGACAGACATGCAGTTTAAGTTTTATTTGATTTATTTATTTGAAGAGTTTTATATAGCGCTGGCTAGAACCGGAGGTATCAGAGCGCTTTACATGAGGAACATTGAGTTACAAGATACAAATTACATCCGTTACAAGAGCATAGTAAAAACACAGGCAAAAAACAATGTTACAGTAGTTCGTCGGAGGGAGGGGGAGGAAGGACACACAGCAGGGAGACAAGGAGAACTGTGCCCAATGTCCGGCTGAGTAGGTGACGGCCGAGGGGGAAAACCAGGGTCGATCTCCTCTATAGCTGTCTAGCAGCTCCACCGGGCATCAGCCATGTTGCTCAGGTCTACGAGGTCAGGGATAACAAGAATAACAGTTATGCATAGTTACATTTAGTTACAGTTGCATCCACAAACATATAAGGACAAGTCCCCAATGGAGGATGGATGGAAATGGGGAGGGGAGTAGAAACAGGGGGATGGGAAGCAGATCAGTTCTGGCAGACCGGCAGTGGAAGACAAGTACCTCATGGGAGCCCAAAAAGATTAGAGTAAGCGGGCCCAAAGCCAGGTGGGGTCACATAGTCACTAAGTCCAGTGCCAAATTCAATCACTGCGTTGGGTCATCTCGGTAATTTGGGGGACCTCAAGGCGGGGGTGAAAATAAGGGAGCCTCATTAGTGGCCATTAATGTCTGGGGGGGGAGAGCATCCCAGAGGGGGCCATCCAGGGGTAATGGACAGGCAGGTGACCAAAGGCGTGGACCGGCGGCAAGCAGTGATCCAGGAATCGGTCGAGGCTAACAAGATGGTGGGCCCAGAGTAACAATCACAACAACCTCGACACACAATGGCGGCCCCCAGATCAACGGAAAATGCAAGCCAAAGAACAGCTCCAAACTCCCCCACAACCAAGCTCATTCTGTGTAGTCTATTATGTGCACCATCTTCACCACTACGTTCACGTGGCCCCTAGGAACAGCGTCGATGCCCTCTCCCCACCAGGTCACACACCCAGCTATCACCGACGGGGGGGAACAGCTGCTTCACGTCAGATAGCAGCCCATGCAGCAATTTATCGCCAGCACGTCCAGCGGGCCACAAATACTGCTAGGCCCCTCCTCACCTGCCCGGCAGCTCCGACGCGGTCACCACACTCTACGCCGCACAGCAGGCGAAGGCCCCCAGGCAGTCCGAGCTCCTAGCAGAATCCGCCTGCCTCAGCCACAGCTCCTCTAGTGCCCGCTGCGGTCGCAACGCCCACAGCCAGGATCACACGCACAACTCCGGTTAGGAGGAGGGGGGGGGCTCGTCGCTCACCTCCGCTTTCATGAACAGGTCCAGCAGCTCTGCCGCGGCTCCTTTTTGCGACCGGGCCCCACTAGCGGACGGAGGCTCCCGTACCCCTGGCTCACGTTGGCTGCAGCTACGGTGCTCTCGCCAGGTGCTTTCACTATTACAGCACCGACCGCTCCCGGTACCGGCAGAGGGGGTCACGGTCTGCCCTCGCCCCCGGCCGGGGATCGCCCGTGCCCTCACAGGTCCTTAGCAGCTTCATTGATTATGCCAGCCGCCATCTTGCAGTTGCGATGCGCCTTCAGGTCTCCGGCGTCGGTCGTGATTTACAGGCTCAGGAGGGCTGCCCGCACACCGCTCCTGGGACCAGGACGATCACAACAGTGTTCTCGGTCCAATTCCGCGGTATATATCCACGGATGGGCCGCTGTGGATGGGATTGTAAGCGGATGAGCGGACTCGGCTGGCAGAGCCGCTTCAGCAAGCAGCCATCTTGCCGCCGCCACGTCACAAGTTTTCAGCACACTGGCAGCTTTGAGCAGCTCTGCAAGTCCTTTGATGGTATTTCTTATGTTCATAATCCACATAGCTGTTACTGCAATGAGTTGTCCATTCAGAGATATTTTGTTTAAAGTTTATGGTCCTCAGCAAGCATAGGTTAAGTGGAGAAATGGTGGCAAGATCTGCTGGGATTACTTTGTAAATTCACACCCAAAAGAGAGAAAGAGGAGAGAAATATGAGAGAAAGAGCTACCCATACACATCGGGCCCGATTCACAGAACTAACTTAAGACAAAATCCTAAACTTACTACCATTTTGGTATTCACAGAAGGCACTTACTCATTTTGGTATTCACAGAAGGCATCTTACTTACTCATTTTGAGTAACTTACTCATTTTGAGTAACTTACACATTTTGTGTAACTTACTCATCTTGGTATTCACAGAAGGCACTTACTCATTGATGAGTAAGTGCCTTCTGTGAATAACAAAATGAGTAAGTTCCACAAAATGAGTAAGTTACTCATTTTGGTATTCACAGAAGGCACTTACTCATTGATGAGTAAGTGCCTTCTGTGAATACCAAAATGAGTAAGTTACACAAAATGAGTAAGTTACACAAAATGAGTAAGTTACTCATTTTGGTATTCACAGAAGGCACTTACTCATTTATGAGTAAGTGCCTTCTGTGAATACCAAAATGAGTATGTTACACAAAATGAGTAAGTTACACAAAATGAGTAAGTTACTCAAAATGAGTAAGTAAGTGCCTTCTGTGAATACCAAAATGAGTAAGTGCCTTCTGTGAATACCAAAATGGTAGTAAGTTTAGGATTTTGTCTTAAGTTAGTTCTGTGAATCGGGCACAACCTTCCTAATTCAGAAATATCTCCAGAGCAAATGGTGCATGGGTTATTTTTATGAGGTTCCACTTGTTCAACCTCCAAACAATAACACATGCCCCATTTGGTGAGGATACATGACTTTGTTAATATCATCCCATATGTTTGTCATTGTGAGATGTCAAGAAGCGATGGTAGAATGTAGCTTGTTGCGACCTTCAGTAGTGGACTAAATTAAAATCCTCTGTTGGCCAGTGGCATTTGGCAGATCTCTTTAGTTATTCCATGTCTGTTCAGTTGGTGATGGGTGGTTTATTGCTGTGGACTGGCACAGTGCTGGGTGATGGATGTGACCTACAGTAGTCTTGTCTGACGTGAATGTAAGTTTCAAGCAGTTTATTAGCAGCCTGTATGAACTACAATTGACTGCCCAATTGCTGAGCATTACGGTATCACTATTAGTGTGGGTTGTATATTGTATTTGCATTGTCATTGCATTTATATAGCAGATGCTGTCTCGTGAGGGCCGCCAGTGACACCGCTCAGCTGCTGCCAAACGAAACACAGAAACTGAGGGGCTTATTCCCATATTAAAAGTGACGCACCAGTGGCTCAAAGGGCTTGTAAATAAGCACCAGAGATCTTAAATTCATAGCATTAAAGGTAATATGCTCTTTGGGCAAGTAGCGCAATCAATGATAAATGTAATGTGGAAAAGTCCTCTTCTGTGACAGGTCTGTGCTCTCACACGTCTCTCAGACTCACTCTCATTTAAAGAGTCTCACCCTCCTTCAACTCATCTTCACCGTACAAATGAGCAGATTTCATCCCATAGACTTCAGCGTGCTCACCTTCCCTGAAAAACTTTCTCACCCGCCCAAAAATATTTGACTTTCATTTAATTCAATGCTGTCACCCTCCTTGGGACCCATAGGGCTGAGAGGTGTACAAACAAGGGGCACCTGGCTTTATTGCTATGTAGAACTACCTAAATACTTCAATAATTTTATCACCCACCGCCCTATATTCGCGAAGAGCTACCTATCTACCAGTTTTTTAAAGCCATAGGACAGGCCACACCCGCCCCACAAACACTGTGTATTCAGTACTTAACTGTAACAGAAACACCCACAAGCACCAGTTAGTAAAACAGTGTAGTGGTTTGTGCGCTCAGTGCAAAGATCTGTGTGCAATTTGCAGGCTACATGTTTTAATCTCCGCACAACCACTCAACCTTACAATCTTTTTTAGTACTAGAAAGTTTACAAACAGAGGTGAGTATTCCAGTGATTCAGCGCCAATGCCCAAAAAATTGATCAGGGATCGATACTCCACAATTCACTTCAATGACCCATACACATTCACCCAGATGTCCCTGATGCGCTGGAGTCAATTTGATTTGTTCATTTCTTATTACTCCTAAACATCTGTTTTAAAGATCATTTATTGATATCAACTCTTCCTCTATTTGGTCGATGGACCAATTAGTTGAGTAGTTGATGGTAATGATAAGACACCAACCCACCCAACATTATTTAAATTAATCACAGACTCTCGGAAAGATTAATAGGTGGGATTATCTCAAAATTCAAAGTAAATGCCCATCTGCATAAGGTCACAATTACAAACATCGAATCACACAATCAGAGAAATAATGCAATTTTTACAGACTCTTTCTACAACGACATTGTGCAATGAAGGAGTGGATAGAGTAAGAGACAAAAGAGTTCAGCAGAATAATTATGCCAAACAATATAATGCCTAACGGAAGGATAGATGAAGAGACAACAAGTTCATCTAAAAATAATGCATATCAATATTTTGTTGACGGAGTGGATAGGTGAAGAGACAAAAGATTCAGAGACAAATACATTAATGCTGAGAGCAACACAGGCTAGATACAAACCTATTGGTCTGTAGAAAATACCACCCCCTGAGCCCAGGAGATGATGGAGGTTTCCCAAAGTTATTCAGGAAACGCAAGAAGAGTTGATCAGGGAAAAGGACAGGATGGTAACAGCTAGGTCTCTCTGCAATCCGACTGACAGCGACTCATCTCCCTCTCTCTCCTGCCTGCCCAAGAGTCCTCTCGACCCTCTCTCCTCAATCTCCCCTAAACACGCCCCTAAACGTACCCCAATTATAGTCTAAATTGACATGTCCATCCCTCTAATGTTGCAAGTTTCTCTTCATTCTGCATCGGGATTGGTGGGTTGGGGAGGTGGCATTGTCATACCACCATGACTTGCATTTATTCAACAACTTTATTGTGTGAAACGGTTCCCATGACCCAAACTTTATTCTATTCATTCGATTTACATATATCGATACATTTGGTACATTCTTCTTTATTCAGTTCATATTTCCGCAGAGCACATCCCTAGTCTCACGCTTGGATGCAGGAACTTGGCAGTCAACTGATGCTCTGGCCTTCACTCCTTCATTTCATTTCGTAATGCTCAGCACAACTTGCTGGTCTCATGTCAGAGCATACTCGCTCCAAGGAAACTTCCCCCTCCCTGTCACATCCTTTCTCAAGTTGGAGGCTTCATTTAACATGCTGAAGTAAATGGAAACAAACAAATATTAATTTTATGATAATGAAACCCTCACTGTTCCCCACCCACCTTGCACTATTTCCCCATTATGGTTACCTAGCATAAGCCTAGTGCAAAAGCAGCATTATTATTTAACTTTTCAAAGCGGAAATGCGACGTGCAAAACACTGTGGCACATGTGGCCTACTCGTGCAACTTTTTTGTTTAACTTCACAACACAAGATTAATACCGATTATTCATTAACGTATTTTTTCAGGCATGCGCAAAGCAATTCTTCTACTTACTGTTAGTATGTATTATGGGGGCACTTGATCCGAGCAGGTTTCAATTTTGCGAAACCCTGCTCCATCAATTCCCCCTCTGATGGCTTTTAGGAGACATCATAAAATACCTACAATATCGATGCCATCTTTTAGTCATTTATATTTCTGTATTCTTTTCTCTTTTTATGGTACCCTCATTTAAACCTTTCATTAAAGCATAGTATTCTCCTTTCATCTCTTCTAACTCTATTTCTTTTCTTTTTCTCTTTCTTGCTCTTCTTCTATCCTTTATTTCTTTTCTTTCTTTTCCCCACTTACAACATTTATATGCCGTTATTATTACCAAAGCTATTATTACTATTGGCATTATTATTTTTCCTAATAGGCTACTTCCAAATGTAGAAAACCAATTACTTATTGAGGAAAAACTCTTACCAAGTTTCTCCCAAACACCATCAACCTCCAGTTGGGTCAAATCTGCATGTCATTTAGTAATATTCCTTATATATCCCTCAATTCCTTTACTTTTATCAGGGATATATGTGCAGCAATGTTGAACTTTCAACATTCCACAGACTCCACCCTCTTTTGCCAATAAGATATCAAGGGCAAGTCGATTCTTTAAAACCATTGATCTGATTGCAACCATTTCCGTGTCAATCATTAAAAACCCACCAGCAGTATCTGTAGATAATCGATCAACCACTGTGGACAATTTTCGAATTTTGTGTGAATTCAGAACGCATCCAACTGACGGTATCAGTGCACCAAAAATATCACCTATTATTTCTGAAAAACTTGCTCTTTTGTTACGTGTTAGTCCTTGCTTTGGTCCATGTAATACACCTTTGGAAAAACAATAGAAAAATAGCAACTTCCATACCAATGTGCAGGTAATCTATAATATGCTTTCTTGCCACACACATAATATATTCCGGGATAGACAGGATCAGTCTCACCCTTTAATCCCCAACCTCCAGTAATTTGGAAGGTATGCTCACATTCACTTGAACCAATAAAATAATTATTATAATTAGTCTTTGTTCTAAACAGACAAATCTTCCCTTTCATTGACCAGTCCAGAGACATTGCAGCGTATTCTTCGCCCTTTTCATAATTCCCTTCCCTAAAATCCCATGGTGGTATTTGGGACTTTTGTTCAGCAGCTTTCTTTTGGAAGCTTTCTCTTCTATTTTCTACCATCTCTACAAACAATTTTTCTTCAACCCTTAAATTGCATGTTAAATTGTTCTTATAGGCACACTCTGCTGCATATTCACAAGAACGTGTGATAACTACCGCAAAATTAGCTTAACGCAACTCTTCACATCGCAGTCTATCGCGGGAAAACAACTCCGTGTTAACACAACACGTGTATTCACAACACGGCGGCCTCATGCGATAGTCCCAAGATAACGCGCCAAAAGAAAGTGTTAAAACTAATGCGATGCAGAAAAAACACGAAACACGAACGCGAAAATAGTAGTGATGAGGCCAATCGCAATACAAAAATCAGCGATAACCAGCGAGAGGCCTGCAATTCCCACGCGTCACGTGGCAAAATGCACTATAAAAGCAGAGTAAAAAACAGTGAGATGACAATGTAGGAGCACAACACCACATCCGTGACGTAGAACAAATGACCATTGTCCCGCATCAAATAGGCATCTCCTCACAGTCACAATGTACATTGACATGCAGTCTGCATGTAAACTGCGCCAATGCTGAAACATGCATGGAACACACAGTGAACCCGCATCTCCCTCTCACATTGCAGAGGAACAAGCAACCCCTCCTTCACACAGACGTGTCATGACCATGATCAATCAATTATGAAAGCGTGGACGAATGTAGGGGCAGTGACTCCCGCTTACGTACATGTTGCCCATGTTGTGGGACTTGAGTCACAGGGGGCATCCCTGCATCATGGTGGTACATATCTGACCCCAAAAGGAGCCCTGTTGTCACCTGTAGGACACAAATGGCAGCCAAAATGGAATGAATTTGGACACATGTGAAACGCCGAAGAGTGGGATTCCTTACTAACTGCGACACACAGAACTGGCAGTTCGAATACGTGACACCCTAAACGGCCTCTCTGCACAGAGGTGACACACCCACCATCCATGAACAAATCATAAAATTGTCAGCAATACATGTCGCACTCACACTTGTCTGAGTGATGTGCCTGTACAGATGAGTGACATGCACTCAGGGAATGTGTTTTCTGAATGCATTTATTTGCACATGCTGTGCCTGTGGTCATTTTGTACTGTCCCATTACTGCCAAGGACTGTCACAATGTGACGTGCTCATGTGAAGAAATTGTCAATGATGGTGTTCCTACGGGCTATTCCTGCTGCGGCTGCAGTGGGGTGTGGTCCACCTGCCTCATCTTCATCATCATCGTCCGGTGCATCTGGCACTTGTATCCATGGTGCCTTGCTGCGTACACATATGTTGTGCAACACACAACATGCAACGATCATCTTGCACACGATGTCTGGGCTGTGGGGGAGCGACCCCTGACCTTGACTGGTAGGTCGCTCCCCCACCACACAGCTCCGTCTGTGTGCCCTGCTGCTGCCCCTGATTGTGCTCGTTTTTCCTTTCTGTGCCCCCTTGCTGCCCCTGATTGTGCTCGTTTTTCCTTTCTGTGCCCCCTTGCTGCCCCTGATTGTGCTCGTTTTTCCTTTCTGTGCCCCCCCTTGCTGCCCCTGATTGTGCTCGTTTTTCCTTTCTGTGCCCCCCTTGCTGCCCCTGATTGTGCTCGTTTTTCCTTTCTGTGCCCCCTTGCTGCCCCTGATTGTGCT
The DNA here is from genome assembly GCA_963921515.1 of Calotriton arnoldi. Taxonomy (NCBI): domain Eukaryota; kingdom Metazoa; phylum Chordata; class Amphibia; order Caudata; family Salamandridae; genus Calotriton; species Calotriton arnoldi. The sequence continues at coordinate 2,999,179 of CAWUFW010000568.1, forward strand.
CGTTTTTCCTTTCTGTGCCCCCTTGCTGCCCCTGATTGTGCTCGTTTTTCCTTTCTGTGCCCCCTTGCTGCCCCTGATTGTGCTCGTTTTTCCTTTCTGTGCCCCCTTGCTGCCCCTGATTGTGCTCGTTTTTCCTTTCTGCCCCTGATTGTGCTCGTTTTTTCCTTTCTGTGCCCCCTTGCTGCCCCTGATTGTGCTCGTTTTTTCCTTTCTGTGCCCCCTTGCTGCCCTGATTGTGCTCGTTTTTTTTTCCCTTTCTGTGCCCCCTTGATGCCCTGATTGTGCTCGTTTTCCCTTCTGTGCCTGTTTCCCGCTGCTGCGCCCCTGCAGCCCCGCCCCCTCACTGCCCATTCGCTGCCCCATTCCCTGCTCCTCCCTCCCACCACCCCATTTATGGCGGCCGCTGCGTGGTGATGAGAGCGACCCCTGACCTTGACTGGTAGGTCACTCCCCCACCACACAGCTCCGTCTGTGTGCCCTGCTGCTGCCCCTGATTGTGCTCGTTTTTCCTTTCTGTGCCCCCTTGCTGCCCCTGATTGTGCTCGTTTTTCCTTTCTGTGCCCCCTTGCTGCCCCTGATTGTGCTCGTTTTTCCTTTCTGTGCCCCCCTTGCTGCCCTTGATTGTGCTCGTTTTTCCTTTCTGTGCCCCCCTTGCTGCCCCTGATTGTGCTCGTTTTTCCTTTCTGTGCCCCCTTGCTGCCCCTGATTGTGCTCGTTTTCCTTTCTGTGCCCCCTTGCTGCCCCTGATTGTGCTCGTTTTTCCTTTCTGTGCCCCCTTGCCTCCCCATTTATGGCGGCCGCTGTGCAAGCTCGTCTGCGCCCGTCCGCGCCGTGACCGCGCCCAGCGCCAGACCCCCTGGTTCGGGCATCCCCCGCGCCCGCCACATCAACAGACGCCGATACGACGCCAGCACCCTCCACGCACTCAACCCCGGAAAAGATCACGCCTGCTACCAGGCCACCCCGAAGCGCACCCAAGGGCCCTTCACCTGCCGGAACTGCAGCTTCACCAGCACCCGGCCCGCCAAACCACCGCCCAGGAAAGAACCCAACTACCTCAGATGCATCCTCCTCAACACCCGCTCCGCCCGCAAACACGCCATCGAACTCTGGGACCTTCTCGACTCAACCTCCCCAGACGTCGCATTCCTGACGGAGACCTGGCTGAATCCCGCTTCAGCCCCCGACATCGCCATTGCCATCCCGGACGGATACAAGATCACCCGCAGGGACCGCACCAACGGAGTCGGGAGGAGGCATCGCCATCGTCCACAGGAACACCCTCAGAGTCTCAACCAACACCGACGACACCCTCAGCACCGCCGAACACATGCACTTCCAGATCCACACCGATCCCAACACCACCCTCAGAGGAACCCTCAACTACAGACCCCCGGACCCCGACCACAGTTCAGCGATTCCATCGCTGACTTCGTCAGCACACACGCCATCGCCTCCACGGACTACATCCTCCTCGGGGACCTGAACTTCCACCTCGAGAACAACAAGGACACCAACTCCACCACCCTGATCGACAACCTCGCCACCCTCGGACTCAGACAGCTCGTGACTACACCCACCCACGCCGCCGGCCACACGCTAGACTCCATCTTTTCTGCAAGCCCACACGTCTCCTTCAACCACACCTCCGAACCCCATTGGACTGACCACCACTGCATCCACTTCACCTACAGAAAGCCCACCACGCACCACCGCACCGAACAAATGCCTCGCCGCTGCTGGAGCAGAGTCACGGAAGACCAGCTAACCACAACCCTCGCCCTGAGCCCACCCGCCGAACCCTCCGACCCCGACACCGCCGCCCGCAACCTCAGACAGTGGATCGACGACTGCGCCAACACCCTCGCCCCGCTCAAGAATCCGCCCAACAGCCACACCAGCAAGAAAGCCACCTGGTTCACCGAAGACCTCCAGGCCTCCAGACGAACATGCCGAAAACTGGAGAAGATCGGGCTCCACGAACGGACAGCGGACAGCTACGCCGCCCACAAGAGCGCCACCCGCAGTCACCATCACCTCATCAGATCCGCCAAAAGGGCCTCACTCAAAGACCGCCTAGACAACAATGCACACAACAGCAAAGAGCTCTTCAACATCGTGAAGGAACTCTCCAACCCCAGCTCCAACACCAACGACATCCAGCCGTCGCGAGACCTGTGCGACTCACTGGCCACCTTCTTCCACCGCAAAATCGCCGACATCCACGACAGCTTCAACACCACGACCGCCCCGGCAACCACCGAGACCACTGCCCCCACAACCACCAACCGCCTGCTCTCCTGGACCAACATCAACGACGAGGACACCAGCGAGATCATGAACACCATCCACTCCGGTTCACCGCTAGACCCGTGCCCTCACCACATCTTCAACAAAGCCAGTACAGCCATCGCGCCCCATCTCCGGAAAATAATCAACATCTCCTTCGAGACAGCAACCTTCCCGGAAAGCTGGAAGCACGCCGAGATCACCGCCTTACTCAAGAAACCCAAGGCAGACCCCAAGGACCTCAAGAACTTCCGACCCATCTCTCTGCTCCCGTTCTCCGCGAAGGTCACCGAGAAAATCGTCAACAAACAACTGACCCGCTACCTCGAGGAGAACAACATCCTGGACCCTTCCCAGTCCGGCTTCCGCAGCAACCACAGCACCGAAACCGCCCTCATCGCCGCCACCGATGACATCAGGACCCTGCTAGACAACGGAGAAACAGCAGCCCTCATCCTCCTGGACCTATCAGCCGCCTTCGACACGGTCTGCCACCACACACTACGAACACGCCTTCACGACGCCGGGATCCAAGAGAAGGCCCTGGACTGGACCACATCCTTCCTTTCCGGCAGAACACAAAGCGTCCGCCTCGCCCCCTTCCGATCCAAGGCCACCAAGATCATCTGCGGCGTACCCCAAGGCTCCTCCCTCAGCCCAACACTGTTCAACATCTACATGGCACCCCTCGCCCACGTCGCCCGACAGCACAACCTCAACATCATCTCCTACGCCGACGACACCCAGCTGATCCTCTCCCTCACCAAAGACCCTCACACCGCCAAAGCCCACCTCCACGAAGGAATGAAGGCCGTCGCCGAATGGATGAGGACCAGCCGCCTGAAGCTGAACTCGGACAAGACGGAGGTCCTCATCCTTGGTTCCAACCCTTCAGCCTGGGACGACTCCTGGTGGCCAACATCACTGGGAACAGCCCCGCCACCCACCGACCACGTACGCAACCTAGGGGTCATCCTCGACCCCACCCTCTCCATGACTAAGCAGGTCAACGCCGTTTCCTCATCCTGCTTCAACATCCTCCGAATGCTCCGCAGGATCTTCAAGTGGATCCCCACCGAAACAAGAAAAACAGTCACCCAGGCCCTCGTCACCAGCAGGCTGGACTACGGAAACGCCCTCTACGCAGGAACGACGGCTAAGCTCCTGAGACGGCTGCAACGCATCCAGAACGCCTCTGCACGTCTTATCCTCGACATCCCCCGACGCAGCCACATCACACCCCACCTGAGAGACCTGCACTGGCTCCCTGTCAACAAGAAGATAACCTTCAAGCTCCTCACCCACGCACACAAAGCACTCCACAACTCCGGATCAGCCTACCTCAACAGACGACTCAGCTTCTACACCCCCACCCGCCAGCTCCGCTCGACCAGCCTCGCCCTCGCCACAGTCCCCCGCATCCGGAAAACGACCGCCGGCGGCAGATCCTTCTCCCACCTCGCCGCCAAGACCTGGAACACCCTCCCCACCAACCTCCGACAGACCCAAGACCTACTGGCCTTCAGAAGTCTCCTCAAGACCTGGCTCTTCGATCAGTAGCAGCACCACCCCCCTCTTCCCCCAGCGCCTTGAGACCCTCGCGGGTATGTAGTGCGCTTTATAAGTGACATGATTGATTGATTGTACAGGAGCCTTCCACCTGTGACGTCCAGGCACCTGAAACGTGACTTCAACACGCCAAATGTGCGTTCCACGATGCCCCTGGTGCGTCTGTGGGCCGCATTGTACTGCCTCTGGGCCTGTGTGTTCGGGGCTCAGAGGGGTGTCATCATCCAAGCGCAGAGTGCATATCCTTGGTCACCTGTGACAGTGCAGAGAGACATGAGTCAATAGTTGGTTCTACATGATGTGTTGGCAGGCTCACTGGTACATTGGTGTGTGATATGTGTGACTTTGTGATTCCTGCATGACATGTACTGCTTGTTGCAAATGAGCGGCATCAATGTGTATTACGTAGCCTCAATGCCGCTCCTCCCTCCCCCGAGCATATTCACTAGTGTGCGCAGCGCGGTTGCATCACTTGCACCCCTACGGCACACTATTGTCATGCCTGTCTGCGCATGTCCACAAGCCTGACAACGACAAAGTGATGTCGTGCGCTGAAGGTGGACGGACACGTGTGTGTAGGCCCCTGGTAAGGACAGGGCAGACACAGATGAAGAGTTCATGCCTGGCTGAACTCGCCATGCGGTTGAGGGTAGACCTTTGGCTTATGCTGCGGAAATAGCGACACACACAACAGTTGGCATGTCTGATCCCTGACCCCGAGCGGGCCTGCGCACCCTCATTTACCCCTCGGCCGAGCCCGTACTCCGGGTGCATGCTACATAGCAACATTGTATATTGCGTGACATGTGGCGCCGACACTACACCTGAGACACACGCATTATTTACTTCCTTGACAAGGCCTAAACTTAACCATGCCCAGAGCCATGTGCTGAATGACCACACCCCTACACCGTACTGCCGAACGCCGGTCCACTCCCTCACGCTCACAGGGGGTCCGACACAGCTACATGTCCCAGGTCTACCCCACTGCCTGAGGTGACAAGGTTGCGCCCGCTGTACACAGCACAATGTAATGTGGTATGGCCCGGGGCCCTCATGCATACATAATGACCACACGGACACACTGAGATTATCCGTGGAACTGGCTACGGGCACGTGCGCCCGGCACCTTTTATTGCCAGGGTCACACGTCCAGTGACGCCTGTGCTGGATGGGTGTTGGGTAGTGTAAGCCACCCCTCAAGGGTTGGTTGGTGCTGGCAACAACTACAACAGTGATCAGACAATCAGAAGTTCAAAGTACAAACAGCAAGGGTCCATGACTTGAGCTGCACAGAGTTGGTGGCCCCGGATGCACAGAGGCCGGCACAGGCACACCGCCACGGGACGGTGACTTGCGAGGCACTGAGGTAGGGCCACGAGAGCTGAGCAGGTCCCCGTTGATGTCCAAGGAGAATGTTGCGGAGTGTTACTGGGGACACTGGAAGGTGTCCATCCAGGGCATGATGCAGAGGGCAGAAGCAAGCAGAAACAGGCAATATGGAGGAGTTGAATGCTACAGTCTCCTTTTTCCCACAATGTCAGTATCAGCTACATGATGATGAAGACAACCCCCAGGCCATAGACTCAGATGCCACCAGAGTTCAACCAGAGGGTGTCCATGACTCCCGTGGCACAGAGTCAGTGGCACCAGAGCCGGAAGGGGATGCAGTCTGCGATGAGGCCAGTACAATGATATGAAGTCTGCAATGAACAAATCAAGACCCAGTTCCAATTGTGTGTCCTACTCGACCGCAGTGGGTGCCGGAGGCAGCGGTCAGCGCGGGGCACCCGCTGTGCAGTCAGCTCCTCCTGGATCTCTAACACACGGCTTTGAAATGGCATGTGGAGAAGATTCCTGGTTGACGGAGGTGGAGGCACCAGAGCTGAGCAGGTGTTTAGCCAGCGACGATGCCGTGTCCTGCCTGTTACGGACTGTATTGGATTAGTGTGAGGCCTGCTGGACCGCTGTGTAGGCCGAAGGCAGAAGTCCGCAAGGGCCACAGACACGTGTGGTCGGAATGCTATGCACAGAGTTGGTGGCACCACATCGAAGGGAGTATAGGGATATAAACGATGCCATAAATATGTACTCTGCCATTGTGTAATCAAGACTCAGTTCCAAATGTGTGACCTACTTGACCGCTGTGTATGCCGGTGGAGTACGTCAACGTGAAAGGAGTACTGCGGGCCTTGCTTGCGGTGGCCGTGATGGTCTGAGGAGGCTGCCAAGTTCGCGGGCCTCTGGCTTTGAGCTAGCACCGGCACGTGGTGGGCCCTCTTGGAGACACGCCGGTGTCTGCAGGTGAGCAGGGAGGCCTGGATGCGCAGGGGTGGACGAGACTGGTTCGGGGACCAGCGGCCCGGGCTGCGGCAGGCGCACAGGATCGCAGGCCACACCGCTCACGGCGACGGCGTCGGCCTCGTGGCGGGGTGGGAGGCGCCGCCCTGGCAGACACGTTGGGCATTCCGGAAGAGAACCACGCCCAGAGCTACGTGCTTTTTATTCACACCCCTACGCTGACCTGGCGTACGCCGGGCCAGCCCAATCCGCACACGCTTACAGGGGGGGACGTCACAAGCTACATTTCCGAGACCTTCCCCACTGGCTGGGGTGACATGGTTGCGTCCACTGTCCACAACACTACCAACACCAGCAGTATATGTCGACATGGATATGTCTGTGGTCTGCATACTGCAGTCTGTCCAGCACTTCCACGCCACACTTGGCATTGTGTGCATTCTCATTCATGGGTCACTTGCCTCCTTCGCACATGCCTGGTTCCCACCTCTCCCCACATACTGCTATTGTGTGGCTGAGGTGCCATGCCGTTGATGGCTCATGTACATGGCTAGCGCAAGTTTCCGCAGTACGTTGTGCTGTTGTGTATGGTGGGTGGGCATGTTGTATGTGAGTTTGTAACGTGTGCATTCCCAGAGTTGTGAGTTGCATGATTGTGGAGTTGAGGTGTGTGGTGTGTTCATTTCTTACTTACCAACGAGCACTGCATTTCCGTAGGTGCCATCCTGGAAGCGCCGGTTGATGATGGACTGTTGGAAGATGTATGAATCATGCACACTGCCTGGGTAGTTGGCGACGACATTGGTGAAGAGTCCCCGGTGGTCCACTATTGCCTGCACATTGATGGAATGCGTGTGCTTTCTGTTGCGGTAATTGTGTGCAGTGTCGGCAGGGGGCACAAGTAGGACATGTGTGCAGTCAATTGCCCCCAACACGTACGGGAAGCCTGCTATGGCGTAGAAGCCTTGCTTGGTCTCCAGCTGTTCCTGCGCAGTGTGGGGGAAGTATAGGTACTGGGGTACCAAGCTGATGATGGCATCCAGGACAGGTTTGAGGAACTTGGATAGGGCTGGCTGTGAGACTCCTCCGACTCTGGCGGTTGTTGGTTGGAATGTCCCAGAGGCCAACAGGTGCAGCACAGCCAGCAGCTTTGTCTGAGGTGGGATGTTGGTTGTCCGCTGTGTTGGTACCGTCAGCCTGTGGGCAATGATGGTCAGGATGCAGAGGATGGTTGTCCTTTTGAGTCTGTAGTGGGCAATGACATTCTCTGGTGTCAAGTCTGTGAGGCTGGTGCATTTCCTGAAGGTCTGCTGTCTTTGTCTGCGCTGCCTCCGTGGTGGTCCGGGGGGCGTGGGGCGGTCCTGGGTGTGGTGGCGGTGGGTGTTGTGGCCCTGTTGGGGCTCCGAGCTGCATGATGAGCAGCTCCATTGCATCTGTTGTTCTTCAGGTGTGGCTGTGGGCTGGGCTCCCTTTTCTGGTGCAAGTTGTCGTCCGACTTTGCACCAGGTCAGAGCAGGTGTTAATTTCCTGCTGCTAACGCGCCTTATCGCATGTTTTGTGATCTTATCGCCGATCTGGCTGGTCGTTGAGAATGTTGCGTTGTGGTGTTGTCACAGATTTTTGCACGGGAACGCCTACTCTGCATATCATTAGCGTTAGTTGCCGGGGTCATCTGTGGCGATGTTTTTTGCTGCTGCTATCGCAGGTAAACGGGTGATATCAGCTGTTTGCACCAGCTTGTGAATGGGGCGATGAATTTATCGCGACTTTGGCTGAGATAAAGTGCCGTTAACTCGGCGATAGTTCCTTGAGAATATGCCCCTATATGTCTAAAGTTTTAGTAATATGAAAAAATTCTCCCATGTATCGTGCATTTTTAGCACTAGACACCTTATTCAATTATTTAATAACAGGTATCTCAGAAAATACTAAGTCTATATTAGAATAATGATATTCTAGTTTCCCCGTTACATAGAATAGGCTAGTAAGTATACTACAAGACACACCATAGGTTAATGGAAGGTGGTGATAAGTCACCCCTTCAGAGACAGACGAAGGCAGTTGCATGCACACGTAACAGTTACTCACATTCATAGTCTCTACATATTTATAGAGTAACTTGGTAAAGACATTTAATGAGAAATCACTAATTGATTTATCATGATGGAGAACGCTTCCATCGAAAGGTACTAATTTAGTATTTGGGGTTTTGTTAGTGACATCATTCATTCTTTCTTTTGTTACATCATTAGTATTGTTACCTTTGTCAGTTATCATTAGTATGGGTATAAGAACAGTTAATATCATCCGCATAAATGTTAATAATAAGACACTACATAAGCAAGCTTTGATACACCTATGTTTTAAACTAGGTTTTGGATGTTCGGTCACTTTTACTTCAGCCATTTTCTTACTATGTAAAAAAAAATGTAAAAAATCGATCTATGCCTTAAAAATTTCTAAACAGAAATAGTGAAAAAAACTGGAAAAAATAGTAGTGTAAATCCTTCACTTCAAGGCTTTCTTTTTCAACCCCTTTTCTTTTATTCTTTGTCTTTAGTCAGTTTTGAATCTTTATTTTATTTGAATCACCAAATTTGCATCTTACTTTGTCATAGTTCTTTAAGGAGGTTTAGTTTGCTTTCATCAACTTGCTCAGTGTCAGAATTTTCTTTATCTTCTCTTGGATCTGGACTTTCAAGTTCTTCCAAAATCACGTACGTCCACTCGGGTGCTCTGTATTTTCTACTTGGGATTCTCACTCTTCGAGTCTTTCGTACTGATTCTTTTTCTGACTCTTCTCGATCTGTTTGACTTGATATTTCATTACTTTGCTCTGGTCTTTTTCTTAATCTTCTTTTCACAAGAGTGTATTCCAGTCTTTTCACTCCCTTTGGCCAGTTATCACCTCTTCTTGGTTTCTTTATTTTTACTACCTTTTCACCTTCTTCATCTGATTCACAAGTTCTCTTATTTGCCCTTTCCACTGGCTGCTTCTCCTTTTGATTTTCAGTTTCTTCCTGTTCTTCTGATTCTATAATAACCTCCCTTTCAACTGTAAATTCACTATCTTCTGGTTCAAGTATAGTTTCACCTGGTTCTGGTTCAACTTGAAATTCACTTTCTTCTGCGTCATCAGTGAACTTACTCTCTTCTGGTTCAACGACAATTTCACCTGTTTCAGGTTCAGTCGGAAGTTCACCTTTTTCTGGATCTTCAGTGAACTTACTTTTTCTGGTTCAACGACAGTCTTTGGAACCCTAGAATCTTTCGTCCCCTTTACTCGACTTGTGCTTGGCTGTTCACCATCCGTAGTTTCATTTGAATCTGTCACTCTAGATTCATCAGCTTCACACACTTCAGCCACTGACCTTTGTCTCTGATTTACCGGTTGTGGCTCTTTCGGTCTTTCAGGTGGGTCTAGGGTTCGTTTGGTGTGGCTCGCGTGTATCCAATTTGGCAAGCCAGCACACTTTACTGCCGTTGTCGTCACCAGGATGATTTGATGAGGTCCATGCCACCTGGGGTCTAAACACGATTTTCTTACCTGTTTCTTGACGTAGACCCACTCACCAGGACTCAAATCATGAACTTGATTTCGATGTATTGTTGTGGCATCTTCTCCAACCTGGTGGGACACAGAACGTACCAGTTCAGCCAATCCTCTGCTATAGTCAAGCACCAGATCATCAGATATATTTATCAATTTATTCGCTGGTACATATGCCTGTCTCATTGCTCTTCCCATGAGGATTTCATGAGGACTCAATCCAGTCTTTTTGTCAGGGATGCTTCTCAGACTCATTAGCACAAGGGGTAAAGCGTCAGGCCATATCAGTGAAGTAGATTCACACACTTTCCCTAACCTGGATTTCATAGTGCCATTAAGTTGCTCTACCACTCCAGAAGCTTCTGGTCTATAGGCACAATGCAGCTTCTGTTCAATTTTAAATGCTGCACAAATCAACCGAATTACTTCATTATTAAAATGAGTTCCCCTATCTGTCTCCAAAGTGACTGGAATTCCAAACCTAGGGATCAGTTCTCTCAACAATAGTTTGGCTACAGTGAGGCTATCATTTCTTCTCGTAGGATAGGCTTGCACCCAGCGAGAGAAAAAGCATACAATGACTAGGACATATTTCAGCACATTGCAAGGGGGAAGTTCAATGAAATCAAGCTGGAGTCGGGTAAATGGACCTCCTGCTCTCCCAATCTGTCCCCAACTTACAACTGTCTTTCTCCCTGGATTTTGCTGCTGACATATGACGCATCTCTGGCAGAGGCTCTCTGCAATGACCCTGAACTTCGGATTGTACCATGTCTGCTTGAAGAGTCTGATCATGGCATCTCTTCCAATGTGTGCATGTCCATGGTACACCCTGGCCAATTGAGAAAGCAAAGAGTCTGGTAAAACTGGTCTCTCATCCTGATATACCCACAACTCATCATCTGCTCTCTTTTTACAGCCTGCATATTTCCAATTTTCTTTTTCCTCGTCACTTGCCTCTTCCTGCATTTGCCTCACCTCATCCCAAGTTTCTAATGTTGTTGAAGTTATAAACATAAGATGGCATTCAGTATTTCCTTTTTCAATAGATCTGTTTAAGGCCATTGTATTCTGGGCACAATATCGTGCAATTTGATCTGCATATCTATTGCCTTTCGTCACATAATCGTCTCCCAATTGATGTGCGGCACATTTAACTACTGCAATTCTTTTGGGCAATTGTAAAGCATCCAATAATTCCTTTACAATTTTACCATTTCAAATGGGGGAACCTGAAGATGTCAGAAATCCCCTTTGCATCCGTAGCTGGCCAAAATCATGCACTATTCCAAATCCATATTGGCTGTCTGTAAATATGGTTACTTTCAAACTTTTGGCAACTTTACATGCTCTAATCAGAGCCATCAGCTCAGCTATCTGGGCGGAGTTTACTCCTTTCAGACAGGATGCTTCAATTACTCCTTCTGGGTGCAAACAGCATAGGCAGTGCGTAATTCACCTCTTTCATTTCTTAAACACGACCCATCAACAAACAATTCGCAATCTGAATCTTCCAAAGGACTATCCTCTATATCCGGTCGGGGCTTTGTGCATAACTCTGTCACATCCAGACAATCATGATCTGCTTCCTCTTTCACTTCTTCATTGCGAGAATTTGGCAATAAAGTTGCTGGATTCACAGTTGTGCCACCTGACTACAGTCACATTTTCAGCTCCCAGAATCACTCTTTCATACTTAGTCAGCCGACTAGAAGTGAGATACTGGGTTCTAGTGCGAGTCAAAAGAATCTCAGCAGAATGTGGCACATATACCTTGACAGAATATCCCATCACAATCGGTTCACTCTGTTCTAGATTCATGCAAGTAGCTGCTACTGCTTTCAGACATCCTGGCAATTCTGTAGCCACTGTATCCAAGGTAGCAGAAAAATATGCTACTGGACGTCGTGCCATTCCTTGTTTCTGAGTTAGGACTGAGAGTGCACATCCATCTCTCTCACAACAGTACAATGCAAATTCTTTTGTATAATCTGGCATTCCCAAGGCAGGTGCTCTACAGAGACTACCTCTCAATTTTAAGAAAGCATCCATAGCTTCATCATCCAAAACAACCGGATCTCTCACATCCTTTCGTGTTAATTTCTGTAGAGGTTTTGCAATCAGTGAGAAACTACATATCCACGGACGACAATATCCAACCATTCCCAAAAACATTTGCACCTCTTTCTGAGTTTTGGGTGGTTCCATCTGTTTGATCACACGGATTCTTTCTGTGGTTATTTTTCTAACTCCCTTTTCTATTTTGTGTCCAAGGTACTGTACTTCCTGTCTGCAAAATTGTAATTTTGCTGGGGACACCTTGTGTCCTCCGTCTGCCAGATGGTTCAATATAGCAATTGTGTCTGTAACACATGCCTCTCGTGTCTTTGATGCCACCAGTAGGTCATCAATATATTGAACCCAAACCGAATTTCCTGGCATGACTAAAGTCTCTAGGCATTTTTTCAAGATTTGATTAAAGATTGAGGGACTCTTGTATAACCTTGAGGGACTCAGCACCATGCCAAAACACGGTTTCCGAACCGAAAAGCAAATAAATATTGGCTTTCCGGATGCAAAGGAATCGAAAGGAATGCTTAGCACAAATCAATCACTGTGTACCATTCTGCATCACAAGGAATTTGTTAAAGAATTACTGCTGGATTCGGTACCACTGGGCAACAAGGCACTACAATTTTATTTATTTTACGCAAATCCTGCACTATCCGATACTTCCCATTCGGCTTTTTGATACCTATGATAGGCGAGTTACAAGGACTGCTCATTATTTCCTTTAGGATTCCCTGTTCAATAATTTGATCAATTACCGGAGCAACACCTGCAATCACTTCTGGGTTCATTTTGTATTGCGGTGTGTTTGGGTATACAGCACCATTCTTCAAGGTTACTTGACTCGGATCTACTCTTGTCATTAAACCAATTTCTTTTCCTGAAAAATCCCACACATCCTGTTTCACTGTACTTTTTAATTCTTCGGTCAGATTATTTTCAGTGAGAAGCGAAAACAACTCATTCACTTCTGTCCCTTGCTTCGCTAACATCATCTTAAACTCTACATCTTCATCTGGGGTCTGAAATGCAATTCCATCTGGGGTACAATAGATGGTGCAGTTCATTTTGCACAGCAAATCTCTTCCCAAAAGATTTACCGGGCTTGAGTCGCATACCACAAACCGATGCATGTCTTTGAAGTTTCCAATATGAACTTCTATAGGGTTTGTGACTGGCGTTTGAATATGCTTATTTGAGACTCCTACAACTTGGATAGTTTCTCCCGAGAGGGGTAGGTTCGGAATTTCTGCTGCTCTCACAGTAGAACGGGTAGCACCAGTGTCCACTAGGAATGTAATATCATTTCCTTCCACCTTTCCGTCAACAAATGGACCTGACTGATCTACCGCTAAAGATGCGCCAAGTACGCACTCTTCCTCCCCCCTCAGGCACCATCATTGAGATAAGTCTGAATCAATCCCATTGCATTGCATCCAATACTGCTGACTCACACCTTGATTCTTACCAAGTGGGTCTCCTCCGTGATATCCGGTGTTCACATTGTACCTTTGCACCTGAGCATTCACATTACTTGAAATGGGAGATTGTGGCACCTGTAACTGCTGCGTAACTATCTGCGGCTGCTGTTGTAGACTTACACCCTCCTCATTCTGCATCTCTGGAATTACCTTTTGATTTCCCCCATTATTCTTCTTAGCAGTTCTACACTCATTCCTCCAATGTCCAAACTTTCCGCACGCATGACAAGAAAATTTCTTCATAGCTTCTTCCTTACTCATTTTTCCCTTTCCTTTACCTTCATTATAATTCTGCCCATTCTGACTCTGTCCACTCGTTTGATTATTGCTGTTTTCTTGTTGTTCTGCTACCTTCACTTGTGTCCACATCATTTTTTCCTTTAACTTTTTATGCTTACTGACATCACTACAATACTTTGCATACCGTAGGATTTCATCCACTGTCTTGCTTTGCCAGCAAATGAAATGCTGTTGAATCATGTTGCTAATCTCAGGCCTCAATCCGAACACAAAACGATATACAAAATGTCCCATATCTTTATCTCCAATATTTTCAAAACCACTATATTGTTTAAATACCTGTAGTAAACGCTCATAATAGGCATGTACTGACTCTTTTGGCTCCTGAGTAGTTCTGTCAATCTTAACCCAATCGGTTTCTTTTGGGGAAATCTTTCCCTTTAAGAAAGTGATTACCTGATTGTACTTTTTCATTACTTCTTCTGATGGTGCACCTGTCTTAGCATCTCTAGGGTATTCTTCTTTTGGCCAATCAACAGTAATCTTACACTCTGCCATAAATCTGCGGGAACAACAATGTCAAATAAACCATCCAAATCTTTTAACAAGACTTTCGACACCTTTACAAACCTATCTACCTGTTTGTACCATTCAACCGGGTTTTCTCTCAATCTAGGGAAGTCATTCGTAAATGACAATATATCCTGTCTTGACCATGGAACATGTACATATCCACCACCTGGTACTTCTCTCATTGGACACGCCCTTTCAGCCTGTTCGGTTTCTTTCATAGGAAACATAGTCACTCCTTTATTTGCTGTATCGTCCTTTCTTTTAGACCATCTAACTTTCCAACGATCTACATCTCCCCATTTCTTCAGAATATTCATTATCTCTTTTATCTGTAACCTTTTTCCTGAAGCATTCAAACTTTCCAAGTCCTTGTCAGTAAAAGCCAATCTATATGATGTTTGGTAACACCTTTGATTTTTCTATATCTACTCCATACTCACTAGCAGCTTCAGATATTTTTTCATGTAAGTTCTTTGCTCTCCAGGTAATACTTTTACATAAAAACAACAATTCTTCATCATGATAAGTTCCTAATCTGTCAGGGCTTAATGTTCCAATAATCATCTCTTCCAAATCAACCTTCAATTGACTTACATTTATACTTTGTTGTTTTGGCTTTGTCATTTCTTTTATCCAATTGTTTAATACTTCTGGTGAGGGACCTGCAGAACTCCCTGCTACTGGAGTATCATTTAGTCCTATTCTTCTAGGCTCACATTGAACATTTCTTTGTGGGGTCTCAGTTATCAGCTCATTAATCGGAAGATCTAACAAGGTATTGTTCGCATTTTCCTGACCCTCCCCATTTGCACTGCTTCTGATGCTACCCCCTGGCATCACTAATGCATGCACCTTTGTTACATTCTGTCTATCTCCATACAATGGTACTACAGGACCAATTGTTACCGGTACCGTCAAGGCTTCTGTATTCAAACTCAACTGGTTTATTTTCTGAACCTGTTCTAATCTGGCCATATTTAACAATTTTGCTTCATTCTCCTTCATCACTTTCGCTATATCTGTAATTTGTGGAGTCAACGGGGTTCCCAAGCGCGGGGCACTTGGAGTCACGACCCCTAAATTTTCTTCATATGGTGGAGGTCTTTTGTTCATGATAACCTCTATCAATTCATCATCATCCGATTCATTCATATTACCTCCTACACTTGGAGTCTCTAAATGATTTCTTTTCTCCTTACATTTACTTCCAGTCTGCTCATCAACCGTAAAAACTGAATACAACCCTTCCGTCACTACAGCTCTTCTCCATCTCTTTAATTTGTCGTCCCTGCTTTCAAAAGGGTATCTAAACATCCTACTCCTGTAACCTCTGTTGCCAACTCTATACTTTTCTCTCTCAAATGCTTCCACTTCCCATTCTTCTAATGCTTCGTACTGAGTCAATCTTGAATTTGGGACTAATGAATTCATTCGGTTTCTCAAATTTTGCAATATTCTCACATTAAAGGTACCATGTTGTGGGAAAGCTAAAACACCATCACCTTTCGTATACTCAATCCAATTTTCCTTCCACACACATGTATGATATCCTCGTTTTAACATCATAAAAGAAGCAGGCGTCTTTGGAGGCGGAATCGGAATTCCCTCTCTAGTCACAATTGGTTTGTCTTTTTTGAAA
This sequence comes from Calotriton arnoldi, assembly GCA_963921515.1. Classification (NCBI taxonomy): domain Eukaryota; kingdom Metazoa; phylum Chordata; class Amphibia; order Caudata; family Salamandridae; genus Calotriton; species Calotriton arnoldi. The sequence goes on from CAWUFW010000568.1 coordinate 3,014,891, forward strand.
AAATTATTTATTTTCTGCGTTAACTTCATTTTCTGACTGCCTCCACTAATGGGTCTTATGTACAACAAAAACAATTCTTCCGTAACTCTATTGGTTAATTTTTCGTCCTATACTAGCGCGGCTCACACCAACCAACCAATCACAGCACTGCTACGTAAGCAAGGTCTTAACCAATACTAGCGCGGCTCACACCAACCAACCAATCACATCACTGTGCTCCCCCGCTGCCTGACCAATGCCAGCGCGGCTTTTTCTGATGTCAGTATTACTCCTTCCACTGACCCTCCCTTTACAAAATTTTACGGCAATATTTTTGGGAGTTTTTCTTAATCAAATTCTGTTAGTAATAACATAAAACAATGCTACTTTGTCTGTTCCACTAAGTAAAGAGATAGTTTTCACCTCTTCAAAAGATTTTCTCATCCTGCAAGCAATAATAACGACCAGCGTTATCTCATTTTTCTAACAAGCTTCAGGTGGACTTATTACTCCCCTACGGATAAAACCAGAATTTCACAAGAGGACTTTTTGGCATTAAAAGGAGTCCTGCTATTCTCCTGGAAATAAGGCTAGAGTTTCAGAAGTGGACCCTTCACTATTCAGTCACTCTACTCACATACGAAATTCCCTAAATTTAACACCTACAGCCCTCCATAGCTTTTAGGTATTACAAATCATCAGATCCGTGTCCATAATATTTTCCATATATTTTCTTCTTTTATTTTTCGAAATATTCTTGATACGTAAAAAAACCACAGTCGACGCTGTTTCGTCCAATAATGGACTTCTTCAGGGCATTGAAGCCAAAAGGGCGGACACTCCTGGAGATAAATCAACATCCAAGTTCCACCCCCTGGGTGTATATTGGTTCTTATCCTCCGTATGTCAACAAAATCAGGATAACTATTCCTTAATCAAGAAAAAAGCAGGAGATCGTTCGAGGTCGCCGTATGTATTTCTTTGGCCATATCAAGGCTGTTTTGGGAGATTGCCCGCTTCAACTGTTGGCCCACTATATTACAGTGAGGCGCACGCCGGAAGGATTTGTGTGGAGGGTACTATTCCTATAAATAAATCCTGCTTTTTTCTTGATTAAGGAATAGTTATCCTGATTTTGTTGACATACGGAGGATAAGAACCAATATACACCCAGGGGGTGGAACTTGGATGTTGATTTATCTCCAGGAGTGTCCGCCCTTTTGGCTTCAATGCCCTGAAGAAGTCCATTATTGGACGAAACGCGTCGGCTGTGGCTTTTTTACGTATCAAGAATAATCGAAAAATAAAAGAAGAAAATATATGGAAAATATTATGGACACGGATCTGATGATTTGTAATGTGTCTGTTGTTTCTTGTTACGAAGTGGTGCACCTTTGCGCTTTAGTTTGTTTGTTATACTCCTTTTTGGATTGCACCGCGGCAGTGGGTGTGTTAACGGTGTGCACACACTATCACTGGAGAAATCCTATTATACTAATTAGGGATAGTGGGTCAGGTGCTAGGTCTTTACGGGGTACACTGCCAAACCTGTGGGTTTCTCATAGCTTTTAGGTATTATTACAACAGACAAAGTACTTCTGCAGTGTGGCTTCTTTACCACACTCTTCTTCTGCCTACTTCCAGCAGATTCCTTCCCGGGATTCCTCAGGTATCTCTGTACCTGGAGTTCTAGACAACATAGAACATGACACTATCTTTGCATGTAAAAAACATATAATCAATAATCAATAATCATTACCAAACTAATCAATAATAACCGTCCTCTGCTACCAAAGTAACTGATCCAGCGCCAATACCAAAAAAATTGATCAGGGATCGATACACCACAATTCACTTCAATGGCCCATACACATTCACCCAGATGTCCCTGATGCGCTGGAGTCAATTTGTTTTGTTCATTTCTTATTACTCCAAAACATCTATTTTAAAGATCATTAATTGATATCAACTCTTCCTCTATTTGGTCGATGGACCAATTAGTTGAGTAGTTGATGGTAATAATAAGACACCAACCCACCCAACATTATTTAAATTAATCACAGACTCTCGGAAAGATTAATAGGTGAGTTTATCTCAAAATTCAAAGTAAATGCTCATCTGCATCAGGTCACAATTACAAACATCGAATCACACAATCAGAGAAATAATGCAATTTTTACAGACTCTTTCTACAACGACATTGTGCAATGAAGGAGTGGATAGAGTAAGAGACAAAAGAGTTCAGCAGAATAATTATGCCAAACAATATAATGCCTAACGGAAGGATAGATGAAGAGACAACAAGTTCATCTAAAAATAATGCATATCAATATTTTGTTGACGGAGTGGATAGGTGAAGAGACAAAAGATTCAGAGACAAATACATTAATGCTGAGAGCAACACAGGCTAGATACAAACCTATTGGTCTGTAGAAAATACCACCCCTGAGCCCAGGAGATGATGGAGGTTTCCCAAAGTTATTCAGGAAACGCAAGAAGAGTTGATCAGGGAAAAGGACAGGATGGTAACAGCTAGGCCTCTGTGCAATCCGACTGACAGCGACGCATCTCCCTCTCTCTCCTGCCTGCCCAAGAGTCCTCTCAAACCTCTCTCCTCGAACTCCCCTAAACACGCCCCTAAAGGTACCCCAATTATAGTCTAAATTGACATGTCCATCCCTCTAATGTTGCAAGTTTCTCTTCATTCTGCATCGGGATTGGTGGGCTGGGGAGGTGGCATTGTCTTACCACCATGACTTGCATTTATTCAACAACTTTATTGTGTGAAACGGTTCCCATGATCCAAACTTTATTCTATTAATTCGTTTCACATATATCGATACATTTGGTACATTCTTCTTTATTCAGTTCATATTTCCGCAGAGCACATCCCCAGTCTCACGCTTGGATGCAGGAACTTGGCAGTCAACTGATGCTCTGGCCTTCACTCCTTCATGTCATTTCGTAATGCTCAGCACAACTTTCTGGTCTCATGTCAGAGCATACTCGCTCCGAGGAAACTTCCCCCTCCCTGTCACATCCTTTCTCAAGATGGAGGCTTCATTTAACATGCTGAAGTAAATGGAAACAAACAAATATTAATTTTATGATAATGAAACCCTCACTGTTCCCCACCCACCTTGCAATATTTCCCCATTATGGTTACCTAGCATAAGCCTAGTGCAAAAGCAGCATTAATATTTAGCTTTTCAAAGCGGAAATGCAACGTGCAAAACACTGTGGCACATGCGGCCTACTCGTGCAACTTTTTGTTTAACTTCACAACACAAGATTAATACCGATTATTCATTAACGTATTATTTCAGGCATGTGCAAAGCAATTCCCATATGTTTATGTAGGTGCATGTTAGATTTTAATCACTTCTACTTACTGTTAGTATGTATTATGGGGGTACTTGATCCGAGCAGGTTTCAATTTTGCGAAACCCTGCTCCATCACCAGAAAAATGGTGGAAAGAGGCTGAGCCAGGGGGGCGGCTTGGCTCTAAGCACCAAAACACGAGCCTGCAAAGAACCATGTGAATGGTCCCTCACTTTCTTTCATTCTCCCTCCATCTCGCTGTCTGTCTAGTCTTGATCTTTCTCTCTTTCTGTTTCTTGTTGCCTACTCTCTCTCTTTTCCATGCTGCCTCTCTTTACCTTTCATCTCACACTCTCCCGTCTCTTTCTAGTTCCACTTTTTCTCTTTCTGCATATTTCCCTGTGTCCTTTTCTCTTATACCCTTTCTCACTTTCTTTTACTCTCACTCCCTATACCCCACTACCTCTCTTATCCTACCTCTCCTTGTTTCTCTACTCTGCCTTGCGCACCTTGGTTCAATGAGAACATCTCCATCCCGCACCTTCTGCCTACTCAGCTGCTGTGGGACTGGGTGCCTGTCTATTACCTAAATGCTTGTTATTTCCAGTGTTTGCTGGGTCCTTGGAGTAGTGAAACCCCGTGGGTAAGATCTTGTTTCACCAGCCCCCAGGAAAGGCAAAAGTAGCCCTTTCTTGCAGTCGGTGGACAGTGAGGCCTATTTGATTTTCAGGCGTCCATCTATCCTGTGTGGTGGAGGCATGCTCGATTTGAGAATCCAGGGGCCGTATTATACATGCGGCGCATGTTCCTTCATTGCGCTGGGCACACCTTTTCAAAGGTGTGCCCAGTGCAATGAATGAAAATGTGCTGTATTATGATGAATGCGGTGCCTCGAGGGCACCCGTGAACTCGTGCTGGCCTCTGGGCAGTGCATTCATGTGAAAAACGGAGCGGCTGCTTTGAAGCCCTCCGTGTTTTGACAGTGAAGGCGGCAACCCATCTGCACTTTGAAGGGGTATTAGAGAACCCTTGCAAGTGGGTGCAGTGAGTGACTGCACTCGCCTGCAAGGGGATGTCTGGGGGGCCATGGGACCCCCTTTACCCCCTCCAGAGTGCTGCCATCAGGGGGCGCACTGTCAGTGTGCCTCCTCAGAGCTTCTTTGCCTCCGCGCCCCCGCCTGTAATACTTCCCGGTCGCAGAGATAAAGGAATTCCCTCATTTGCATGGGGAACGCCCCCATGCAAATGAGGAAACACCCTCTGAAGATAGCGCTGGTGCTTTATGTGTGCCAGCGCTATCGGTATTACAGAAGGGGCCGCAAAAGCATCTGCAGCCCCTTCTGTAATACCAAAGTGCCCCAGGGGTGCACAAAGTAGGTGCAAATGCCGGTTGTTCCCCCGGGGCACTTGTATAATACGGCCCCAGGTTCCGTACATCTGGGGCCGTATTATACAAGTGCCTCAGGAGTGCAGCGGGCGTTTGCGTCCATTTTGCGTGCCCCTGTGGCACTTTAGTATTACAGAAGGGGGCTGCAGATGCTTGTGCAGCCCCTTCTGTAATACAGATAGCACTGGCGCACATAAAGTGCCAGCGCTATCTTCAGAGGGCGTTCCCTCATTTGCATGGGGCAGAGGGGATCCCTTTGCCTTTGCGCCCGCACCGTATTACAGACGCGGGCGCAGAGGGAAAGAAGCTCTTAGGAGGCGCACTGACAGTGCACCATATTAAAGGTGGCGGAGTGTCAGTGCGCCCACTGATGGCAGCCCTCAGCAGGGGGTAAAGGGTGTCCCATGGACCCCCAGACATACCCTTGCAGGCGGGTGCAGTAACTCACTGCACCCCTGCAAGGGGATCTCTAATCCCCCTTCAAAGTGCATGCGGGTTGCCGCCTGCACTGTGAAAACATGGAGCGGCTTTAAAGCAGCTGCTCTGTTTTTCACCTGAATGCGCTGCCCTGAGGGCAGCCTGAGTTTGCAGCTGCCCTGGGAGCAGCGCATTCATCATAATACAGCACATTTTCATTGTTTGCGCTGGGCTCACCTTTTAAAAGGTGCACCCGGCGCAATCAATGAAAATGCGCCTTTTGTGTAATACGGCCCCTGATGGTAAGTGCCTAGCGTCGGAATAAGACTAAATGATTCTTTTGTTCGGTCTTGGTGGGGGGCCTCATTGATGTTTATTTGGATGTGGTTAGGACTGGTATCTACCCCCATGTGAATCTACTCTTCATTGGCATGGAGTGTTAGTGCAACAGTGCTTCCCTTTTCTCACTGCTAGAGTAACTAACAACATTTATAATTTTAAGAAATTCAAATATTAGATGGGGAAATCTTTACTTAAAAATTTGAGGAAATTCTACCCCAGTGTATGTCGTCAATTAGACTGTGAAGAAATAGTCAATGGCAAAAAATTATAACACAAATATGTGAAGTATACTGTATAATTGGAAGCTTATTTATTGACTTGCAGAGTTCTTAATCATTTTTTAATAAACACCTTAGAAAATGAGACTTTTCACCCGCACCCTTCCCATTTTCTCTTATTAATTGTTTATCCGAATTTTCCCTTCGGAGTAGGACTGTTCCACAATGCTCAGCTCTGTGTTGCCTGACTGATTTGCAATTAAACACAAATTGTGTTTCTCCTTTAAAAAAGGAACTAATTAAAAATACAAACATTCCGGCGATCCTCACCAGAGCACGAAAGCGGGAAGAACAACAAAAAAAGGCGATAAAATGCTGACAACTGGAAAAGAAATCACAAGCATTTATCAGCAAACGAAGCAAGATATGCAAATGAGGTTGTGCCAAGCAAGCTGAGAGCAGGCGGCTGGCACCAGCCCTTGCAGAGCAGCAGTTCTGCAAAATTAATATTGAACGTTGACTCTGGAGTCTGAATTAAACAACACCTCCGGGATCCACATGCATTAGATTTGACTACCATGGTTCACTTACCTAAAAAAACAGCTACTGTTATATGGTGCTCAAATACTCCTTTATTATACTATCTCAGCAAATCAGCAGTTGCGTTTTATTAAAAATCATGAAAGGATAGTATACTATTATTATTACCTTTACTTAGCAACTTACTACTACTGCTTAATAACTACAAATTGTTAATAGTACTGCTATCAATAATAAAGATAATAATAATGAATATAACATTGATAATGGGTATTATAATTGTATTGAGCTCATTTCAGCCCCTGGACCCCACGGATTTCAAATCCCTCCTCACTTCCATTGAGTGAGGCTCACCTCTTGACCCTTGCCCTTCTTCAGTGTTTGGCAAACTAGAACCATCTTTGATGGATTTACTTACACAGCTTCTACATGCCTCACTTTTGAAAGGTATGGTCCTAAAGGCATGGAAACATGCAATGGTCATGCATCTACTCAAAAAACCTAATCTAGACCCCTTTATCTGGTCTAATTATCAACCGATATCCCTCTTTCCTACTCTGTCTAAAGCCCTGGAAAAACCTGTGAACGAACAACTCACGATCCACACAGAACACAATGGCCTGCTTTACCCCTCACAATCGGGCTTTAGAGCCGGTCACAGGACAGAGTTAGCCCTACTGGCTGTAACAGAGTATCGAAGGCAACAACTAGACAACGGTGGCCCCACTGCACTGATTCTGCTAGACCTCAGAGCAGCGTTGGACACAGTGAACCATAACACACTACTCCAAAGGATAGAGGCTGTGGGGGTGCAGGACACAGCTTTGTTCTGGCTGAGCTCCTTCCTTCAGGATCATGTCTCCCAAGTCCACACCCATAACCATCACTCTAAGCTACACCCTCTTCCCTCTGGGGTCCCGCAGGGCTCCACCCTCAGCCCAACCCTCTTTGACTTGTACATATTGCAGACATCATTGAAAAGTGCGGTCTCACCCTCCTCTCTTGACCCGACGATACTCAGATCGTTGTCTTCTTGTCATCTCAGGAGAACAATAGCACAGAGGCACTGAATGGCTGCCTCATACAAGTCCGCTCCTGGATGAACACTAACTCCTTGAAGTTAAACCGAAAAATGACTGAGGTCTTATTGTTGGGCAACCTCCGCACCTGTGGGGCCCACATCTGTGGCCTGAGGTGATGGGTACTATCCCCACTCCTGTAACGGTGGTCAAGAATCGGGAATCTGGCTGGATGAGAGCCTATCCATGAGTCACCAGATCACCAAGGTGGCTGTACCTGTTTTGGTATCTTGAGATGGCTCAAACAAATTCTAGGATGTCTCCCGACCTCAGCCCAGCAACAAGTCACCCCGGCCTTGGTCATTTAGAGGCTTGACTACGGAGACATTCTTTACCTAGGGGTCACGAAGAACCTTCTCAGGCGGCTCCAGATAGTGCAGAACACAGTGGCATGACTCCTACTTAATCCCCTTAAGTTCCAACCCACTGCCAGTCTGCTCCACGAACTTCACTGGCTCCCAGTTGAACGTTGCGTTCAATTCAAAGCGCTATGCTATGTGCATAAATGTCTTTCAAATGCTTGCCCCTCCTACCTTAGATCTCTGTTGTTGCCATACACACCCAGCCGGCCCTTGCCTTTAAGCAATCTGGACCTCACTGTAGTTCCTAGATTTAGGAGTTCCAGACTCGGAGGCCAAGTCTTTTTCTTTTTAGGCCCAAAGTTGTGGAATTCCCTTCCACTGAATCTGAGAGCCTGCTGCTCACTTTCAGTCTTCTGCAAGAAGCTTAAAACCTGGTTGTTTTAACTTTGGAATTGGGAAGAGCCCCTGTTGTATTTCTGGATTTCTGGGTAGCTTTTCTGTAGCGTAGCGCTGGAAAACCCTTTGTTGGGTAGCCATGCGCTGTACATATTGAATAATTGTGGAACATTTACCGTCCTCAACAATTAAAGGCTAAAGCATTTAATGATAATTTTAGCTTATATGTAGGGCCACTGGAATTATGTGGCAAGGGAGGACCAAATTATGCAACAGGTTGATTAAATTATGCGGCGAAAAATGGAAAATTATGCCACCTTATGCAGTACATTTTATAACTTTTACTTGATAATTTTGTAATTTTTTATGTTAACACTGTCTGGCAAAATGTTTCACAACATTAGTACCAGTTAAAAATTCCAAATACTGTAATAAGCAACTGAAAATGACCAGTCAACATTGGCATAGGGCCTTACACTGTGTGGCAACACAGGTTGCTGCAGTTTTAGTCACTTTTGACCCATTTGAGCTAGAAACAAACTTTATCTTTTTGTTAAAATGTGCAGATAATGTAGTAGATTGTAGTGTCCTGCTGGGCACGTTCTAGTGTTGTGGAGTGTGATGTAATACACTTTACACCCACCCATCACAGGCGTCACCAGTCAGGTGACCCTGCTAATAAAAGGGGCCGGGCGCACGTGCCCTGGGCCAGTTGCCAGTACCCTAACACTGTGTCGGTGTGCCATTATTGCTCAGCATGTGGGCCTAGGGCCCACGACATTACAATGGCGACGAGAGCGGGTCGGACGCCGTGCTTACTGATCCTCACAAGGGGACTTTAGACCCACGTCTCGAGTACCCCCTACACCGGTCACCAATGCCACAGCACAAGCCGTGCCAGGAGGAGAAGTGTTGCAGCAAGTGTATGGCCCGTGGCGCAGGGCAGGCTGCTGTGACCTGCATATGAAGCTGCAGTTGGCAAGTGGACGCCAACCCCCCTCTGGCACCTACTGCTGCCACCGTCCTGACCGGCCCTGCGGCGAGAGAATCTTGTAAAAGTGGAAGGAAACAGACCCAGCCCACAGCGGCACAAGAGGTACGCCCCCGCCGGCCTAAGTGCCCTTCGACGGCGCTAGCTGCCACAAGCAGCCCTGGTGCTGAAAAGAGAGAGTAGCGCCCTTCCCAGGATGTGTATGGCGACCCCCAGCAAGGCCCAGGCAAGAGCAGTTTCTCCTGGTGTGCGTTTGCAGTAGGAGGCATCCGCAGACTGCCGCTGGTGCCTGCGAACCAGCTGATGCCCTTTCGCAGAGGACATAGCTCCACCAGCGTTTGCGTGCCCTCACTGACACTGGCATCCCAGCGTCCAATAAATAAAGTGCAGGCCGTGCCTGCAGTGCACGCCTCCACAACCTCCCAGCACGATCAGGCCAGCAGCGCAAAAGTGGGCCCACAGCAATGGACAGTGGCAGACCGTAAAGCGGCTGCCATCTGCAGTGCTCCAGCAGACCGCGCCCGCCTGCCTGCATCCTCCCCGCAGCAAAGGAAAGGAGGCCGCACCTGAAGGAGAGTGCTGTCCCGCGTCTGCTCCGCTGGTCCTCGCAGGAGCAAACCGACTGAGGAGTCGAGAGCCGATGGGAGATGTCGGCAGCGCCACCTAACACCAGCCCGCTGCACCGCATGCCAGCTACGGCCCAGGAGACAAGTGCGTGACTTGCACAGAACAGGCCTAGTGAAGTGCACCAGCCACCCTGAGGACCAAGGTGCCTGCAGGATCAGCGACCTCCTCCCAGACAGCAAGCACTGGAAATGGGAGAGTGACCTGCCAAGTGCTGAGACTGTCACACGCTGAACCAGGGTGGTAGCAGAGCATAACCTGAGCCCCCTAGTGGCCACATGCTGCCACTGCAGCACTGAAGAAGCAGTAAAGCACAGCCGCAGAAGCTAGTGTTTCTCCAGAGGCCCGCCGCATCAGGAAAGCTGCCATGGCCTCTCTGAAATCACCTACAGCTACAGCACCACCCAGTGGCCACAGTGCCACACCACTTCCTGAGAGACAAGGCGGAAATTAGGAAAGCGCCGCACAAAGGCCCGTGCAAACTGATGCCAGCAGCACGTGAAGGAGCCCCCTGCACCCACAAGCCAGCTGCACCGCTGCTCCACTGATGAGGTCATCGCACACACAAGACTGCCATTGTGCTGAGGCCCAGGTGCCAACTGCTGCGAATACAGAGTGTCTCCACAACCCTCACACTGAGCCACAAGAGAGTTTGTGACCCGCCTGCAGGAACAAGAGCGGCCACTTCTGCACTGAGCAAAACCCTGCACCAGCATCACCAGCTCATGCAAAGCTGCAGCAGTCATGCACATCACGAGGGAATGATAAGACATCCCTACAGAAGTGCCGGCACATGCGGCTGCCATGTGCCCGAGTAGCAGCCAGTAGCAGGAAGCAAGGTGCCACAGCACTCTACAGACGGCACTCTATGCAGCCCTAGCCAAAAGACTGGCATAAGAGAATGCAGCACTCCCCCTGCGGACTGCCTAAGAGGATGCAGGTCAGAGACTGTGAACCCTTGCTAAATGAGCGCCAAGAAGCCCAAAGCTTCCCCAGCCAAGAAAAGCGTCAAGCAGCCAAGAGCAGCAAAGCCTATGAAGGCAGCACGCCCCAAGTGAAGCACAAGAAGAAGGGGTGCAGTGCACGCAACCCCAGTGGCTGCCCGATGCCACCGCCAGTTAGGAAGTTCTGCCACTCGCCCCTAGGGGTGAACGGACACCACCGCAAGCTACAACAGGGGCACACCAAGTGCCAGATGAGGGCACCCAAGAAGAGGACGGAGTGCACGAGGTGCGCAGAAGGCCATACCGGCGAACCTGGCACTCAAACAACGGGGGCCCCTATCTGAGCAAATGGAGGTAGTAGGACCATAGGGGAAACAAAGGAGCAATCAAACAAACAAGAATCCCCTACCTATTTATTTAACAATATGCTAAACATCATATAATATAGAAGTCTGAACAGTGCTGAGAATAGAAGAGACAGAGGTATCACAAAATAAATTAATTTTTTTAATAAAGATACAAAATACTCAAATAGGATACAAAACTAGTTATTAAATAAATAAATATACATATACATAGTCCCACCACTCATTCAGACAACTCACAACTGCAAACATACTGTCATACCTCTTTTATACAAACAACCGACATACATACAATGACTAAAGCAACACAACAAAGCAATAGATACCAGTATATTCAGTACATATCATAAATATAATTACACAACATTCAAACAATCGTAGGAGTATCACAAGCGCCGACGCGCGTTTCGGTGTACAAGCCGGATGTGGCTAAACACCTTCATCAGGGCGTGGATACCACAACAGTGAGGTGGTGGGAGAATTTCAGTGGATCAAACAACTATCCGATTGACCAAGCCAGAAGATGCCATACGGGGTAGCTCGATAAAATAATCTAGGTACAGTCTGATACGGAATGGCGCCTGAGCTGGAGTGGCGATAAGAATCAGGTAACTGGCAAAATTCTACATGGAGATGAAAAACGACCGCCGTAGTGCTGAATTAATGCGTGCCCTGGAGTTTCCAAGAGTAATGAACAGAATCTGCAGTCCGATGTTCGGTAGGCAGCAATAGGACGCTGAAAACAGGGAAAGGCTCGTCTGGCCTAGAGAATCGAGTGTTCACCAATCGGGCAAAGTAGGTGCCACGGGAAAAGTGCAGGCACTCGCTGGGACCACTCACTCGAAATACCGGAGGGACCTATAGTAGTAAAAACACAGACAAATCAGATAGGGCTGGTATAGGCGGCGACATGATGGTCGTTACTTCGTGGCTGATGGAAGGAAGCGCAAACCCACATACCGGCGAACCTGACAGCACGGTCAGCCGCCCGGGAGATAGAGACATCTCCACAGAAAAGAAGCAATTCTGAAGGCAGCAGAGAGCCTCCACATCTCCACTGCCCCAGCGAAGCCCCGCAGTGGGCCGAAGACAGCAGAGTGTCCTTACTCACACTGCCTCAAGACGGAGTCGCCAGTGACCCAAGACAGGCAAGAGGAGAGTCACACACTCCACTTGGCCAGCGCCACCACAACATGTGCTCCAACGACAGGCGACCGTGGCCGGATGCCACATTCGCACAGCAAGCGAGGAGCACGTCACTCGAAGTGACTGACCCTGCCAAGCACGCCTGAATAGAGGCAGGATCAAGCGCCGCGACGGCGCAGCCTCGAGGTGCAAGCACGACACCCTCGAGTGAAGAGCAGAGGAGCACCGCGAAAACCCCTGAGGAGGGGAAGGGGCCTGCAAGAGGTCCTCAAGGAGAAGAAGCACATCCTACCAACAGGACAGACCTGTGACAGGTCAGCAGCAAAGTAAAAACCGTTCCAAGAACCAGACACGACCAGCGAGATGTCCATGTGGCGTAAACATGAGACATGTGGCAAGATGTCACATCTGTGTGAGGAACCTGGTCGGAAGGATGAGAAGAGCATGGCAGGACGCCACTCCGCAAAGAAGGAAAGGAGAGTGGCACGACGCCACAGGGCAAACAACCACCACAGGCGCACAAGAGGGGAAAGGAGAAGAGTGACAGGACAGAGGACTCGTGGCAGCACTAGAGAAAGTGTTCATCAGCACAAGCTAGCCACCTGGGTACAGAGACGTCACTGGAGACAGCTTCGCGGGAGGACCAACCGTAAGCTGCTAGCAAGCGCGATCTGCGTCCAGGCCCGCGCTTCACAGTGCGACCGTCCACTCTCCTGTCACCGGCTGCTTGCCATCGACGGCACCACATCTAGCAAGTGCACATGCCAGGAGACAACCGTAAGTGGGCATGAAGTCCCTCCAGTGCTCCTCACTCCACGAGGTCACCGAAAGCAAGAGATCGCCGCCTGTTGCCCAACTAAAAGAAAATTGTTGCATTCATCATCCAAGTGCATCATCACCAAGAACATCTAAGGAGCATCACACCACCTGAGTGGATCCAAACGCCCAAGACATCTCGAGTTCAACGAGGCTAGCCACCCAGGATCCTTCTGTGTGCCCCCATTGACCTGAAGCCTGCCGAAGAAGAGCAAACCCAACCATTGGACTATCCACCATTTGGGTTACACGAGGCTTGGCCGTGGCCCTGTTGGGAGTTCTGCAGCAACCCCTCAGCGCCGTCTATAAAAGGCCCGCACAGCCCACGCAGCCACGTGGCAATCCAGGGGCAAGGGCCTCAATGGAGTTCCTGTGAGAGGGGAATCCGAACCGGAGAGATGCGTCGGCAGCAGCTCCATGACAGGCACCGGGACGCATGGAGGTCACAGACGAAGACTGGTAACCTAAAGACCATCTGATGGAGGCATGTGAACCTGAATCCTAACGGCAAGAGCACTCATACTCTGAGACACAACCCTTGGCGACTGCATGAGCGATTTGGCTGTGGTCCTGTTGGCAGTTCCTCAGTGACACCTTTGCGCGGTCCACGAGAGGCCCACACAGTCCACACGGTCCCATGGCAGCCTGGCAGGAAGGCCCTCCAGGAGTCTCCTGTGAGAGGGGAGTCCAGGCAGGAGAGGCAAGTCTGAAGCTGCTCGGTTATCGGGAACTGGAAAGCATCATCGCCTCCAAGGAAAGCCCTCATCCACCAAGGTCATTCTCCGTATTTGCAAGTTGGCTGTCCACCAGAGCCTGAGCGCCGGCAAGAAGATCTCCAAAGTGGACTCCACCATCGCTCCAGATGCCCCGCCATTGGAACTATGTAAATAAACTCCAACACCACGAGACCAGGCCGGTCTGAACTACTTCGCTGAGGTGGACTACAGCATCCTGACCATGCGGTCCAGAGCTCCAGCACTGCCCGGCAGATGGCCTGAAGAGACTCATTGGTGCTGTGTATTGTTTATTTGTTTTCTTTATAGGTTGGAGTTTTGTTTGTTTCTTTTCATTAAAGTTTGGGAGGGATGTAGTGTCCTGCTGGGCACGTTCTAGTGTTGCGGAGTGTGATGTAATACACTTTATACCCACCCATCACAGGCGTCACCAGTCAGGTGACCCTGCTAATAAAAAGGGCCGGGCGCACGTGCCCTGGGCCAGTTGCCAGGATCCTAACACTGTCTCTGTGTGCCATTATTGCTCAGCATGTGGGCCTAGGGCCCACGAAATTACATAGATGATGAATTATGTGGTAGAAAAGTTATGTATAGTGGTCCTGCTCATATGTTATAAAATTTGGTACATTCATGGCTCCGCTTAAGTTGGAAACTCTAAATGCCCACTTTGATTTTTTTCTGTAGACTTTAATTGGAATGCTTGTAACTTAGAATGTTAAAATATTTTGACCGAAGAGGCCGTTTCAGGACTTTCTCGAACCACACTTTAAATTTTAAAGTTTGAAATAGCTTAGTAGGTGTGAGCCATGGTTTGGCTCTAGCTGTTTCTCTCCACTCCACACTGCTCCCCTTTGGGCGCATATGAGCTGTTCCTGAGGACAGGAGTAGTGCAAGACTGGGGCAGTGCTGAGTATAGTGCATTGCAAACTCCTAACCCGGACCATAGCGTCATGTTCTTTCCAATTTCAGTCAATTTCGCATCTCCAACAGATTGCTAGATTGGTGTAGAAATTGTAGTACAGCAGATACTGTCCTATGTATACAAATGAAATCTCTTACTCCCATTTCAGGTAGGGTTCTTACCCATACAAGGACTGAAATGGTCACCACCTTTCTGACCATATGAAATGGTATCCTTGGCAAAGATCAAACATCAATATGCTATTACTGAACCTATGGGCTATACTTCATGTAGTGGTCCATGTGCTACAGGGAGAATGTCTCTCCTCTGGCACAGCAATATCTGACATGGAGGACACTGTCTGTGTTGGAAGATTTGGCTTTCAGTATAATGGTACCTATGAGGATAGTACTTCTTATTTGACTCTGATAATCTTCAACATATGTCTATGACATCTTTACTGACACTCATTGTTGGTGTGAACAGAAATTACAGTTCCCTGCTGATTTAACAAATATATTTATAGAGCAACAATATTTCTTAATAACTGTAGCCCTGAAGAAAAAAATTCCTAAAGGGTTAAATTTGGTTGCTGCATAATTTGCTTTAACTTAAGACATCTCAAACAGTTCATTGACTTGATTTTGTTCACCTTCAGTAAACTAAAATTGACAGCATTGTGATGACACAGTTTCCATTTTTAGTATTATCAAAGAGGCAAGTATGTGTAAATTCTTGATCAGCTTCCCAACACTGAATAGTACTAAGCTATTGCAGTTTTTTCCCAGCCCCCCTAGGGTCCCGACACAATGGTTTGGCTAACTTGACTGTGTCACTTACAAATTAGGTGATCATTTTAGGAGTGTAGACCCCTCATTTATAGTCAAACCCTGGAGTATCTGTGCTTTGATTTTAGGTGAGAACCTTAAGCCACAAAGGACGAGGGCCTCCGGTTCACATTTAAAGTTGATGCTCCCTCAGGTGACACAGTGTAAGTTGCTGTATCTCCAGGCGGAACATAGATATATCCTTGACAGTGGAGAAAGCACTCACTAAGTCACATAAAGAAGTTTGATTTCGTCTTACACTGATATTTCAAACTTTCATTGCTGTTCAAATCAGTTTCGCTAGTCAAAACATATTCCCTTCTTATCCACCTTCTAGAAAATGAACAACCTCTATTTGAAAAATTGACTTGTTAACGATTGTCCCTGCTGTGTTGTTTTAAGGAATAGTCTATTGGACCTTGCTGTTTGTTAGCATTCCAAAAGCATAACAGCTATCCCACAGGCAACATAAAACTATAGTTGAGATATATAAATATGTATGTATATACATGTGTATATACACACACACACGCACACACACACACATATACACACACACACCACGGTGGTCCCACCAAGCATATGGATGTCTCTGGACTGCCGCGCCACCGCCAGGGAACGGCGGTTCCCTGGCGGAGTCAGCGGTCCCAGGCCGGCACGACCACTAGGGTCGTAATGTGACAGTTGCAAGACCGCCACCGCTGCACCACCAGGAGTCTGGCAGTCCTCGGACCACCAGACTCGTAATTAAGCCCTAAGTGTGAACCAGAAGCCAGCACTCAAGAGTGGCTTTAAAACTTCATTTGCTTTTTCAAAGAGTGCAAACTTAACTGAAGTCTGCCAGTTACGTTGCTGCAGGGAGCTCATTATACATTCATATTTTCGAATGTATGCATGCATGCAGTTTGGGTGGGCATCCAAATCCACTGCAAATACATTCACCTCGCTGTTAGCTACTCGGCTGAAAACTTCAACTTGGAAGAAACAAGCTGCAGATAAAAACATGTTTGCCCTTTGAGACTCACATACTCTGTACTTTGTTCTTCTATCATTCCCTTTGGCCCTTGTTCTGACTAAACCACAGATAACACATTGAAGATCCTCTGCTTTCTGATCAGTTGTTGGAGGTGGACGAGGGGTAGTCATCGATGGGCACTGGGTTTGGTTGTCGTCGCTTTCTCAGAAGACTTGGATTTTTGTTGTGATCCACTGGTTTCTGCTATTTGTTTATGAATTTTTTCCAGGTTTTTTTCCATTGTATTCGACTTGTAGCACTTGTTGTTACAGTGATAAAATATTTCATCTTCTTAATCAGTTTTAATCTTTTGTGAGCTTCGTCTTGCCGTATTTCTGCAGCATCTCGAACTCTCTTCTTTCCTGCCGCAGTTCATGTTAGCTTTTCTTTCGGATTAGTTTGGCATATGACACATTTTTCATTGCTGAAAGAAGTCCTTAGATTTTGGAGTTAGCAACACTCTGTCAGGAGGTAAAGATCCTCTGCTACCACCTGCTTCACTCATGTTTACAAATTTGAATCAACGGAAAACATGAAACAAAAACAATATTAAAATAAATCAGCAATATGATGGCTAAAACACATCATTATAGAGCCGCCATTTTGGAAAATGAATGAAGGGTTGCTCTGAGGAGTTATTTTCTATCTCTATAAGACTACTCGACCCCCAAAACCTATGTTTTCACACCAAAATGAAGTTTATAGGTCTCATGGTTCTTGAAATATTACATCATCACTGCAACACATCCGCCTTTTTGAAAATGTCATCGAGAAAAATTCAGCCTTGATTAGCAATGTGTATCCAAGCTAAATTACTTCTCTAATGATACAAAAACACAAATCAAAAACGAAAATCTCTGGACAACAATTTTTTTACAGAGGTATATCAATGGGCCAGGACTATATTGTTGATGTCATTTTTATTGTTGGAAAAAAACACTTTCTTGCACAGCACTTTTTAACTATTTTTCAAAAACATGATTTTTACCACATTTTGGATATTTTTACGAATCCTGGATATTTTTATAACCCCAACATTTGGGGGAAATGGAGGATATTTGGCACAAATGACTTTTGTGGAAAAAAGTTATGAAGGCTTAGGCACAAACAGACCCAAATGCCACTTGAGTAGGGATCACCAGCACTTAAGGGGTTAAAGCCATTTTTCTTTATTTTTCTACATAAAGTAAAACCACAACTACTTCTCAAGCCAGACCTAAAGACACAGAAGGAGTTGGAAAATGTGTCCGCAGATGACCCTGGACTCTCTAGAGGTGAGTTTCTGCTCCTTACATCCATCAATTAAACAACTTATGTGAGGAGCATGACAAGAAAATGAGATGCATTGAAGTGGCTGCAAGGTCAGTGAAGGAAATGATTGAACCCCGATGGAGCCAAGCCCTGGAGATCTCATACGCGTTTGCTAGCTTCAGTACTGGCTTGCATAGTTTGAAAAATGAGAAACAAGCAAATAGATTGGCAATGCAAAAATATAAAACTTAAGTCCTGCGTGAGTGAAACCATGATCAAACTGGACCAACAAATTGTCATGCTGGGTAATCTGAGAAGGGGTACTTACCTCAGATTCTATGGCTTTCCAGCTTTTAACAAGCATTGACAAAGCCAATAGGACTTGCCTTTGCAAGATCTATTGGCTTTGCCAATGTTTTTTAGCCATGTTGCAAATGATTGAAAGTAAAAAAAGCTTTATGACACATCCAGCGTTGACTGCATTATAGTGTTTTTTAGGTCTCGCCTGAGCCAGCGCATGCGCTGCTCTGGCGAGACATTTAGTGAGTGGGCTTTAAAAAGCCGACCACAGCTTTTTGGGTGGCATAGAGCGTGCGGTTACGCGCCGAGGCGCCATCTGGCTTTCCTCTCTCGTCGTGGTGCGCGCACATCGCATAGCTCGTGGCACCCTTACAGCGCGCGATCACTTTCGCGGCCGGTCACTTTCATTTTCTTCCCGCGGCCGCTCTCTTTCATTTTCATCCCGCGGCCGCGTCAATTTCATTTTCTTCCCTACCTATTGCACTTGTTTGCCATTCCTTCTAAAGATACCGGAAATCACTTCAGCAGATTCTCCCAATAAACCCGGTATGTTTCCTGCATCTGTTTCTCTTTTTTTTTATCTACTGCCTTTGAACATACCAAATAATATTATTAAGAGTGATAAACTGAGTCTCTGTATGCCTTTGTCGAGCTGACAGCAACGCGTAGTTACGATTTTCTTAACGTTCTAACTGCGCCACACCTTGTCAGTTGCTGCTTGAATGGCTCCCCAAGAGCGTTAACACAGCGCAAAACTTTCCTTGTTAAATCCTCACAATGTTTCTTTATGCGCATAAACACTCCCCTTCGTAAATCCTTGTTCCTGTTAGTCTGAAAACGTTCGTGTGCCAGACACGTTACTACACCACAAATCTTTAATCTTTCCAAAACTTGTTCTTTGCTTAAATAATATGCGCGCTATGTGTAAGCCTTTTATCGACCTTCTGATTTCCTTTACTACTGTAAATGCGTGCGTCCTCACTCTTGCCGCTTTCCAGTCTCCAGCTACGCTCCAAAATTATCTCATGACTCACCACTTCAGGTTATTTTCCGATCCTCACAGTGAGTATCACCACCTTCTCACATGGGTTCGTTTTCCTGACAGCTCTCTGGTTCTTCTGGTTCACGCTTCGACCTCGTCCTTGTATCTTCTCGTGCTAATTTCACTCTCGCATATCCTCGACGCACCTTCTTTGCCTACCCTCGACGCACCTTCTTTGCCTACCCTCTAAAGACCCGCCACCTCTATTCGTGTCCCTCGCTCTCTCATTCACCTATTTCCCCTACCGCCTTCACTACCTTGTGCCCTCTCTGCTTTTCTACTCCTCCTTTTCTTTCACTCTACTCTGAGCTCTGCCATTCATTCCCTTCTTAGCTCGTTTCACCTCCTCCTCCCCTCTTCTCTGCTTCCCCCGCCCCTCCTATTTTCTTGCCATCGCTGGTTGCACTCTACTCTGCGCTGCTAGTAATACCCGATGCCGGCTGGCTCCGCCACGCCCCCGCCCCTTTACCTCCCACCTCGACGGCTGCGATTCATGCTCCCAGTTCCGTCTGCCCCACTACGTAACCATTACCTCCCCCCCGTCCCGCTGCAGGCGATGCACCCCACTCTCCGCCGTTCGCCGCCTTTTGCTCTATGTAATGGCCTGGGGCGGCCAGGTGTGCACCCTCCTCCGTTGCCACAGGTAATATCCCCCCACCCGTCCCGGGCCTCTTTGCTCCATTCGCCCCTCCCCAATGCTGTCTGTGCTCTGATGCTAATCTCCGAGCAGGAACATTGTGTTCTTCTCCTCTCCTCACATGTCCTGGAAGCAGAGCCCAGTGTTCAGGAGCAGCGTGCCCTCCCTGCATCCCCACCCCCTCCTTCCTCCCCATTCCTGCTTCCTGTCTTGCTTCACAAGACACTGTGTGGACATGACAAGCTTTGCCACATGAAATCCATAGGATGCATGGAATGTTAGCCGCCATCTGGCTTTCCTCGCGGCACCCTTACAGCGCGCGATCAGGCGCCATCTGGCTTTCCTCTCGCTTGCTCTCCCAAGCGCCTCGCTCCGCCCCTCCCCCACCACAGAGCGCGTCCCCGCGATCGCGATCACTTTCACGGCCGCGCTACTTTCACGGCCGCGCGACCAATGCTTGTTTCTATATGGCACATAAATGTATAGTATTCTTAGCATTTCTACATTTTAATAGAATTTCTGCTCCTACTCTCTCATTGCCATCGAGCCCTCTCTAAGCCGTGTCAATTAAGATAAAAAAAAGGTCTGTCATAAAAAGGAATATGCGACTTTCTGGTTAGGTATCAGATTCTTTCATTCATCCTTATGCTAAAACTGCACAACAGCCACTGCTGGAAGTGAGGTAGATCCATCTGAATCTGGCAAATATTCAGCAACACACGCCGATCGAGACCGGCCTCAGTGAAACATGTTTGTACCGGTGCAATTTGCCGACAATGAGGTAAATTAAGCGGCGCCCACACTTTGTGAGCTTTGCTTTTCAGAGCAGCAACTGCAGGAGGTGGGGGATCTCTTATTTGCAGTTTTGTGGCAGACACGTTGACCCTCTATGCTATTTTAAGAGGAGGTAAACCAGTGACTTGATTTCAAACAGATTTCTCCAGCAAGTGCAATAACCCCCAGAGTTACCTAATAATTAATACAACTCTGCTGGGTACACAAAGATCTCTTACAGGTTAACTGCCTTAACATGGAAGATATTTTAAAATGCAGCCTTTTGAGACCAATTACGTAAGCCAGAAAAAGACTTGCTATCACAGTATCCTTGTTGCCAATTTCTTTGGGGCGATGTTAAAAAAAATATATATGTGATGTCTGTCAGGCAGCGCTCTTCCGGACTCCACACCCTTTCTGCTGCCACCAATAGACTTCCAATTTACGGGATGCTACGATACTTTTTTCCCACTTACAACACTGACCAAAGCAATAAAAGGCTCCAATTTAAGTCTTGCAGTTCTTGACGGGGTACTCAAAATTGTGTTTCAGGGTAACAGTCTCACATCACTGAATGGAAGAGTTTATCCACTGATTAAGGTAAGCCTGCGAAGTGATAAAGCAAGTGTGATAAAGCCAAAAGGTCAATACATAAAAATACAAGTGTACACAAATGTAAACAGTTTTTTTGCGTTTTCTCTGTAAAACCTGCCTCTTTTTTAATCTTTTTTTGAGGTGGGGGGTGCTCACTTGTAATGGAAAGGGCAGGGGTGGGCACACAGAATGTACCATCAGACTTACTGCAAATTCCATGAAGTTGCCAGGTTTTCAACTTTGCCCTTAATGCATTCTGATCAGATGACACCGACCCAAACCCCACCATCAAACAGGCTCGTTTAGAAGTTTAAACAGAATCTAATAAGGCAAATGGTGAGTTTGGGTTCAGTGAGGGGAAGTGAACAGGGTGTAGAGTAAAATGAGTTCTACACAGAGGGAATTTAGGAGGCTCTATAGTGTGCATCAAGAGCACTTCTGTCTTGGCTGGGTAAAAGCCACATATTACGTAAAAACCTGGATTTTCCGCCCAATTTCAAATAAATCATACACAATAATTCATTTGAACTCAGTCTCTCACTTGTGCTCTCTTAGGTTATATTAATAGAAATTTCAATGGCAGCACCCATTAGCACATCCATCTACAGTACTCATCTGAAGTGAAGGTGGTTATCAACAACTATCCTTGTAGAAGTCATCTGTATATTCATTTCAGGGCTAAATAAGAATCTGAGGGGGTGTTCAGCAGGATGCAGCTTAAATACCTACATGTTTCAGGAGAATTGTAGCACCAGCACGATCGGGGGCTCAGTTTGTGTACTAAACAAGCAAAGTGCATTAAACTACAGGGTTCACAGAGAGCCACTCGAGTGTACCCTTGGCTTTCAAGCATGTGCACCTCGAAAGCTAGACTTTCAAAGCGCACAGGCGATAAAAAAAGATGCTAACCTTGTTAGAGAATAAATACAGACGCAGGCTCCATACAGTGCTCCTTCAGTCCGTAGCCAAAACAGCGTATGACAATCCAAAATCTTCCAGATCTACCGAAAATTAGCCAGAATAACTGGATACTTTTTCTGGAGCCACACTTGAGTAACTGAAACGTAAGAGGAAGCCAACGGGAGTGTCTTAGACTGGTAGAGGTCTGGTGGGAGATACAACCAACAATTACTGCTCCATTTTCATTCTAAACATATAAAATCATGAAGGAGATTCCACAATATCACGTTTCATGTTACTTAAAGTGTATTCACATCCTTTTGAAGCTTATTAGACCCAACTGAGGGTAACCGCTCACACCACAAATGCTTGCCTAGTTCACCTGTGTGCACAGGAATAGGAAGGAGAGTGGGAAGCAGCACTAGAAAATTAAGGGTCTTCTCTGCAGCTGGGAGTGTGAGTAGTAGCAAGTAACTTCAAGTCTTAATGGAAAACCGATAATGAGATTGGCAGAGCAGGGCTTAAATACCAACTGATGCAAATGGGGAGATATGCAGGCATATTTGGAAATGACATTCTAGAGCAATGCAGAGCATTGCATGGGTACAAAAAAAATAGCAGAGAGTGCAAAACCATAGCATTTACCCTCCAAACAGGTTGATGCGAGCAAAATGGCTGACAGTGAACTGTACAAGATTCTGCGTGAAACCATCACTAATGCCAATGAGTAAGAGCAGATTGAAAACGTAATAATGAGAAACCTCTAATTAAAATTAACCCTTGCATTCTAATACATACCAACCAATGTAACCTCCGAATTTGAAATGGTACTAACGGCAAAAGACGGAGCTCATTTCTTTTTAGAAGATTAAAAAAATTAAGGTCAAATGTTTAACTACGGCAGGCTGTTAAATAAAAAATGACTTCAAGATTAAGGTCTCTTTCGGGCTCAATAAAGAAACTGGAACATAGATGTGAAAAATCATCTATATACCAACTTCCCAACAAGAATGTTTTAACAAGCTCAGATAAGGCATACTTGCAGACAAATTTGATTAAAACGTATAATAATCCAAAGTACATCAATTTTAAAGTACAAAATTAGGATTTTTCTTTGTAAAATGCCACAGAAATCACAAGAGAATGGGATGTTTTAACCAACTGATTTGAAAAAAAGTTTTACTTATTGAAGGATCTTTCGAACATCAGTACAAAGTGGAAACAGAATTTATTGGGCAATCCTCAACCTTTGCAAAATGTGTCACATTATTTGTCCGTGTCACATTATTTGTCCGTGTCACCTGATGAATAAATTAACCCCACACAGACAAATGTCCAAAACTACAACTAGGCCTTCCGACCTTCAAAAATTGAGTCACATAATGTTGAAAGACGTGCCAATGACATGGTCCCTACAAAGCCTGGCATTGATGGACAGATTAATACCCTACTTTGCTCTTCACAAAACTGGCCCCAATTAAGCCCACCTCTCATCATCACTGCTGCCAACATCCTAGCTCAGAGGCCCACAAAGGCTGCCTCCAATCAGGAATTTAGGCTTTTCAAACTTGGCATTCATGAAATGCTCCTATGTATGAAGGTCCCTCATCCAGCTGCCATGGTCTAGCTGAATGGATAATGAACTCAAACCTAAAAACCTTTGATTACCTCTTATCCAGGAACATGGTCTTTACGTATCTAAAGCAGTCATCTTGCACAATCAAAAAAAAAAAAAACCTCCTGAGGATTTATAAAGTAAACCATAAGTCTTATGTATCATGAAATCGAGAGAGAGATAGATAGAGAGTGAGTGTGTATGGGTGTGCTTTTTTTTAGGTTGAGCCTGAGCAGCACATGAGCTGCTCTGCAAGGCATGCTGTATTGAGATACGGCATAGAAGCTCCGCCCATTTCCCGTCCATCTTTTCAATTGGCTCCTGTTACTGTCCTTGCAAAATCGTTGTTGTTTTTAATTTGTGAATAGGCTTAGTAGTCCCTCCTTGGTACCACCTTGTCTGCATTTGTAATCTCCCGTAACGACTGGACTTTTTATTACTGGTGTTGTTACATGGTCTGCTTTATAAGTCGGCGAGCAGTATTTTTTGGGGGTTGGCCAGCTCTGGCAATCTGTTGCCTCTCGCTCGCACTGCCCCCCACCCATCCCTCCCGTCATTACTGCACTTAATCTCCCCAGTGCTGTCTCCACACCACCACCTCCCATCCTCCCTGCTTTAGCATTCCCCATTTTGTTTCCCTTACATCGTCATGCATTCTTTTAGCATGGCACCCGTTTAACAAGCGCCGCACTTTCTTTTGCTTGCAGCTTCGGCGCTGCATCTCACCCCATCCACAAAGCAAGGAAAGGGTGTAGTACAACAGACTGTTACTAGGTGCCCCTGTGGAGTTATAAACAGGCCTCTATTAGCAACATAAGGCACTGCACCCAAAGGGACACCTAGTAACAGCCTGTGCTACTGCACCCTTTCCTTGCTTCGTGCATTTGCTTTTTTCTTACTTGCGTTTGGCCTTGTGGTTCGGCGATAGCTCGCGCATCTAGAATAAAATAATAGAATAAAATAAAAGATTTGCAATGCAATTGCTCAAGCATTGCTGAAAGTTTGAGCTATTGGCGTTGCATTATTATTAGCAGCGCCAATCGCTCAAACTTTCAGCAATGCGAGACCTATTGCATTGCAAATGCTTGTTTTTACTTGCAGCTATGCTGCACGAAGCCAGTGCTGCTGTATAATCTATACTACCTGTAGATCTATAATCTGGGGGCCGCAAATGCACTCCAGACCTTTGCATGCGGCCCCCTGTTCAGAACGGCCAAGCATTAATTTACCAGTTAATCAACGTGAAAGAAAACAACTAGGGAGTCCTGCACAGTTAACTTTTGGGCCGCCTTCATTTTTAAAGACATTCTGCAACAAACATATAAAATATGAAAAAGTCTCTTAAAAATTCAAAAAATGAATTTTATTCACATGCTGAAATGTTTCATATTAGTAGTACATCAGTGCAAGTATTTTTTTTTAAGGAATAGTTTTCAAACATGAATTTCAAAACATTCATGCTTCCACCCACCCTGACAATGCCAATAGTAAACTAAGAGGCAAGTCAGTTATGTGCACACTTTAGATGGGCTGGGTTGCTATTATACATTAAAAACATTTTAGTAAAATCAAATGTTGGAAAAGTATTCATACAGTGCACATTCTGAAGGTATGTATTTCAAGATCATATTATATGTATTTATAAAGAACAAGCACTGGCTAAGCCAATAGGTTTTTGTCTTTGTCAATGTTTTTTGCACATGTTGCAGATGACTATAATAAAGATGAGAAGTTTTTGGAAAGAGCTGCCGACTTGGGGAACTGGGTTCGATTCTTGGTGTTGGATCAACATTCTGTGATCCTGGCCAAATCATGTAATCTCCCCCACGCCATAAAAAAGTGTCTTTGTGCAATATAACTGGTGTTCTTCTAAAGCGCTGAAATACTTTATAGAACTTTTAAGTGCTTTCTATAAAAGCTGCCCGTAATGTGAAAAAAGGTGAGCTGTACACTTTTATGTGTACCAGTGTCTTAGGTGAGGAGAAGAGGATGACTGCGAGGAAGGACACCTGTGATGGGGGAGAGGAATGGTCAGGAAGCGCCATGGCAGCAGAGGAGGAGGCAGCGCTCACACTGCACCACAGGGAGCACTGGAATGGCAGACAGTTGCTAGGAAGCGGGGAGAAATCGGCCATAGCTGGTTCCGAGTTGAGGGTAGTAAAATATAGCAATAATCGGTATTCTGTTGGTTTCCTAGACCTTTTGGCCCCTGTGCCACTGCACCTGCTGCACCATTCAAATCATGACCCTGGTGCCTGTAAGATAACCGTACTTGTGACTGCTTGTTTAGCAGTAAAATAAAGCAATAATCAGTGTTCAGTGGGTCTCCTAGACGTTTACACCCTGTGCCACTGCACCTGCTGCACCATTCAAATCATGACCCTGGCGCCTGCGACATAATTCCACTTGTGACTGCTTGTTTATTAGTAAAATATAGCAATAATCGGTGTTCAGTGGGTTTCCTAAACCTTTTGGCACCTGTGGCACTGCACCTCCTGCACCATTCAAATCATGACCCTAGTGCCTGCAAAGACAAATGAGGACATTGTTTATATCTAGTCACATATGTGTTCCGAAGAAGGCACAGTTGCAGAAGAAATACATAATTATTGTGTGGCTAAACATAAACAGAAAGGCGTTCATAAAAAGTGCCTTTAAACCTATCCAACTCTCCAAAATGAGTTGCCACAGATCCTAAATAAAGCATATGCTTTATACTTCAAGGTGAAAGCCAAGCATTGTGAAATTGAGTTACAATGTGGGTGGCACTTTCCTGTGAAAAGATATTTTCCTGTGCTTGACAGTGGATGGGCCATAAACAGTGTAAATTGCTCAAGATCACCGTATGTCAGGCTGATGCTGAGACTGAAATTAGGTTTTGTGCTTTGTTGCTAAAAAGGCAGTTTCACAAATTAAATGGACTCATCAAGGAAGAGGAATTTTGCAAAAAATGTGTTAAATATGGAATAGTCACCTCAGTAGTACTGGTACATCAAACTAAATCACAAGCACCCTCCTGAACTTTGCATGCAGCTCCCCATTGAAAATGGCAAGCATTTATTTACAAGCTAATAGACGTGAAAGAAAGCAAGTAACTAGTATATAAGACTAAATCAGTGCAAGTCGTTTTTGTAAGTAATAGTTTTCCAGTATGATTTTAGAAACATTCATGGTTCCACCTACCCTTGACAATGCCAATAGTTAACTTTATACCCCACGAATGAAAGGCAAATGTTTTGTGCAGCTGGAGAATGAGATAACTTTTGAGATGGCTATGTCAAAAATAAAAAAATATACCAGCATTGGCATAGCCAATAGGTCTCGCCTTTGGAACCTTATAAGTGTTTAGCCAGGGCATACGTCCTTCCTATGTACCGAAGGATGTATGCGTGATCGCCCAGCTCCCAGCGGATCTATTCAAGACCAGGGAGTGATAAATAATATCATAAAAGAGAAAGAGAGAAAAAACGAGTCATGAGATATTCCTGCTCGCCTAGGAAATAATCCCTTCTAATGGGAAAATATCAGGCACACAGAGGAAACCGAGAAGGTATGGTGGAAAAGGAAGTGCGTTGTTTCTGTGATTATGACTTAAGGTGACAGCCACATTATCTGAGTGATATAGTGAGCGGCACAATTGGAAGTGCGTCCTTTCTGTGCTCAAGAATTAAGGATACAACCACCCGACCAGGGGGATAAAGTGCAACAACCAAAAATGGAGAAAATAATATTTAGACTAACCCTTGACTCGTGCCAAACACGTGTATAGTTTTAATTGTTGAATGAACAGTGCTTGTACATACACAAATTTGTCCTGAAGAAGGCGTGGAATTTTTTTAAGTGCACCGAAACTCCGCGTCGACAAAACGTATATTTACAAAGAAATAGGACTTGGGATTAATATGACACAGTTTTAACTTTTAAGTATTAATACTTGAGATTGATACCGTCAAGAACATGTTTTAATTGTATTTGTTTTTATGTAATGATGTTTTAATAACTGATAGATGACAGATACATGGTGATAATATTTAGCATGTAAGTTTGGTCAGAAAATTATTGTGAACTGGCTGATTCTTTTAGGATGGTCTCGGACTGTCTAAACTGTATGTTTACATATTTTTTAGATAGAATAAAAATATTTTTGTACATGGATATCAATAAATATTCTTGAATAAGAACAGGAGACAGATGTTGATTTACAATATCGATTATCATAATATAACATTGTACATCTTTCAGTGCATACTTATTGGATTACTTGTAATGGCCATAGCACAAAAGGGAATTTGTTTTTTAGATTGTCATACCAGTATTGTACATGGCAACATAGATCTGTGCAGTGGGTGCCTTAGCTCCCTGAACCACCTTCAAATGCAATCTATTTGTGATCAAAATGAGATAGAGTTACTTTGCTATCACTTTATCAAATTGCCAATGTTTGGGGAGGTTAGTGTAAAAAATACATAACACATAGGCTAACTGTCTTTGGATATCTTCTGATACCTCGTCCATCGTGCGCAGGATTTTGTCCAATTTCCACCACTAGTTACCTTAGAAATAGCCACAAGATTGATTTTCAAGATGCCCTCCTAGGTTTTAGTTTAATTGCAGGAATGGAGTGCCACGTGCCGTTTCTCTGAAGAAACCAGCTTCCTGACTAGTAATAACCATTTGTACCTAAGCCGTAGTTATTTCGAAAGTGTTGACCTGTGTTTTATAAAGTCCATCATCAAAGGGCTACATCAGAAATGTTGAAACAAAGAAGCAATTCTGCAATTAAATAATGCATTAATGAAGCAAGGTATTGTAAAATTTCTCTTAACCGTTCCTTTATCCTGTAGTCTATCTATAGACCTAGGTGACAATATATGATGCCACCGGCATGGGAGCCACGCCTACATCAGGCCCGCCTCTAAGGCGGTGCAACCAGTGCAGTTGCACCTGGCACTGACATCGGGGACGCTGTGTTTAAAAAACATACAGGTTTAAAAAGCACATGCTGCAGAGTTCCTTGTGTGTCCAGCAGTTTTCAGGCAACAATAACATTTTCTAGATAACTCCGGGGATTAATGTTCCTGCAGGAGAGAGATCTGAATTTTGTCTGGTGGCAGTTTCCACTTATGATAAATTAGCACAGAGAGTTAATATGCCTGCTGTAAAGTAAGTATATCACGCAAATCACTGAACTGTATTTTATGTGGATCGCTCAGTAGCTTACTGCTTTTGAAGAAGAGATCATTTTGTTACTTGCAGTTCATAAGTTTAACCCCAATACATCACAGTGAGCTATGAACTGCCATCAAAGAGCTGCATGCAAAATGCATGGTATAGGTTAGACCATTGTGTTTTTTCTCCAGTCTTTTATTATCCTAACGTTGCTTAAAAAGGGTCATTTGGGTAGAAATAGATTCTTATTAGTGAAGCCAACCAATGTGGCACGTTTTAAATCCTGAATTCGTGCTTCTTCAGACCAAACAGTCTTAAAATATACTGCCTACTACTATCAGTGACGTGACTCCTACACCTTGTAATACTTATTATCTTATGTATCATAACCTGTAGACTGATTTACACATTTAAATAATTGGCTCTGTATAATGTGTGTGTGATGTAAACAGTAGCGGCTGACAACTACAGAGAGTGGTGAGGCAGGAAATTGAGTGGTGGGTGGGTAAGTGCACACACGCTACATGTAAGGTGCCTATTTAAAAAATAAATAAAATAAAAAGCCACTTACCTTGCTTGCTGCACGATACGTCCTCCTTGCTCCGGTCAGTGTTCTTCTCTCGTCCAGGCTCCAGCATGTGGGCCCCAGCCAACTCCCTTAACCAATCCTGGCACTGCTCTCATGCTGTTAACCAGCAGGACAGAAGTGCCAGTATTGGAGGGAGTGGCCTCTCTCGACACTCCCCAGAGGACTGGAGGCCTGTGCTTGTTCTCACCCCAGCTGTCTAAGACAGCTGGGTCAGAGAATTTTAAAGTGTGCATGTCTGGCTGGCCGTTTGAAGACAGCCGGCTAAAGTGACATGCGCACTATAAACTTAAGTGCACTGGTAGCCCACCACTCCTCCCTGCTGCTGCCACTCAGCAGGCCCTACCCCATCCTGACACTAGTTTCAGGACGGGTTGATGAAAAATAAAAAATGGTAATAAATTAACTTAATTACCATTTTATTTTTTATCTCCGGGCAGTGTCGGGGGTCCTTTTAGTTAGTGGGGCAATGCTCCTCCGCTCTAATGGAGGAGCCGCCCCTGGAAGTAATGTGCTCTGACACCCTACACTGGCATGAGTAGCACTATAAAACTAAGAAAATGCATGTCAGAGAGGGGCCATTGGGAGATGAGGGCCACTTGTGGTACATGGTAGTGAGGGAATTCATGGAGAAGGAGGTTTTTGGGGAGGAGGCACCAACCAGGTTTGTTGCACTGGGCACCACCAGCACTAAAGCTTGCCCTGGCCCACATCATGCTTGCAGTGGCCTAACTGAATCCAGCAATCTTCTGTTTTTTCCCAAGTCTAAGGTGTCCCACAATTATCTACTGCTAACAGTGATGGTTCTTCTTTAAGAATTGGCTGCTCTGGCTACAAATCTAAATATTTTCCCACCCACACTTCCCAGTACCCTCACCCTGGCCTCTAGGGAGCACCTGTGGAAACATTACAGTTTGTAAGGTGCAACCAGTATTAGATATTTGCCAATAGCACTTTGCATGATGGTTTTTTAAGTCTAAACTCCTAAATGGAAAGGGGAAAACTACACATCCAAATTGCAAAATGGGGCAGCTATGTAAATAGTAGTGGCAATGAAAAAACAAGATATCATTTCAGCAATGCCTTAGACAGCAACACATGGCGCTTAACGGGTCAGGTTCATCTAGTGTTAGTAATAATTATTTACTGTTTAAAAAGCTTTACATAACATACCAATGAAGAATAAACATTGAGAAATAGAATAGTAAATTAACAAACTTGCAGAAGAAGAATTCTGCAAAATTAGAAATCGTATATTGACCAGAAACAAGTATATTTAGGAATATGTATAAATAAATGTCGCAAGCTTTATACAATAGAAGCTTTATACAATAGAATGCAAGCTTATTTTGGGGAATTTCTTTTTATGGAAGATCACACATTGATCGGTAAGAAATGCAATATAATGGAGACATAAGCATATAATAACAGAAAATGAATACAATTAAAACAGCAACAAAAATATATTGTTAGAAAAGGACTGAAAAATCAAACAATTCAAGGAGGTTTAAAAGTGTCAGGGCGTGAAGTCTCATTGGCAGCAAAAAGTGCACTGTGTTTAAATATGATGTAACGGGTTGCCATAGTAGATCCCTATTGCGAAATGTAAAGAAACAAGCTTTTTGCAGGTTTCCCCACACTTTTGCCCCCATTTGGAATACTAGCTGCTGGGTTTTCGGCTTTGGGAGTGCACTGAGGCCTGCTGTACAGACACCAGTGCCAGTGTCCTGACCCACAGAAAAAGGTATGTCGAATTGGATGTCCCCAATTGGCAAGTGCTGAATTACTTATAAATCCCTAGTATCTGGTACTCAGGCTACCAAGGGCATGTAAGACAGAGTGTCCACCCAGGACTGCAGCACTTTTTGTGATACCCTGTGTGTGACAAAGTATAAAATGGCTCCCAGCCTGCCACTGCAGACTGGAAAGGCCGTGTTTTCACTGCAAGTTCGACTTTGACATTACCACTAACGGCAATGCCACCCCTTCCCTTAAACATATATGTAAGTCTCCCCTAAGGAAGGCCTATAGAGCACTATGGCAGGGAGCTGTATATTGTTAAAATAGACATATATGTTTGTATGTCTTAGCAGCAAAACCCCTAAAGTTGTTTTACTGAGGAAAGTTAGTATCCCCATTTGCTAACACAGGTTTGTAAGCTGGCATCCTAGCCTGGCTAACTTCTGAATGGGACTACCTATCTGGGTACTGTAAGGTATCAAATTAATTGTGGAATTTAATCCGACTTGATGCCCAAGGTGAGATTTATGTTATTTTTAAAGTTAAGCAACATTTAGAAAGTTGGCACTCTGTGCCATAGCTGGTCCAGGGGCCCCACAAAGGCCCTGACACTCAGACATCTTTCTGCCCACCTGGGGAGACGTGGACGACTCCCAGGCTCAGGAACAAAAAGACAATTGCTGCAGAGTGAGGTATTGACCTTCTCTCTCAGGAAGGTTGCTCGGGTGTTAGTCCAAAAGGCGAGCTTCAAAGCGGAAGCTGCCTTTGAAGGACCGCCGATGACAACACCTTCAAACAGGATGCCTTTTGGTCCTGTAGACAAGTTGGAGACAGGGACAAAGAGAGAAAACCCACCCCCAAACCAGATTTCCTGTAGGTGTGTAGCCCTTAGGTAGCCACATCTCTGGGATGGGATATCAAGCTCCTCACCGTCGAGGAAGAGTTCAGACATCATGAGAGTGGCAAGAGTATTGCTATCTGGGATAGCCAAATGCCACACATTGCTGGAACTTTGTCACCATGAGAAGGAGACCTACTAGCCCATTGGCTAGTGACTACGTTGTCCCCTTGGGGCACTTTCCCGGGATATAATGGGTAGCCCTGGCACCCTGAACTTGAGTATACATGGATTCGGAGAGAGGACCAAAAGAGAAGTGTTCCTCTGCCTTTAAAGCTGCACGAAGAGAGGCAACATAGTCAGAAGGACTGCACCTGGTGAACTTTGGGCTAGTGGGATTGGACTGTGCCTGTGACTCCTGGCTCGAGGAAAACTGATTCCTGGACCAAGATCGAAGCAGTGACTCTCAGAGTCAGTCGACTGGCCCCCTGGAACAGCACCAGGATATCAACGCTGAGGAAGTCCAACCCGGCAAAGCAGTAGCCACTCCTGAGGGATCGCCACTGGCCTCCGCCGGGCACGCCAAGAGATAATTCCGAGATAGCCAAAAGTTGCACCCATGTCTGCCGGACACAGGACTGCTATCAGAGAGTGGATTAGTTACCCAAGAGGAACACTAGCCCCCACCAAGGATATCATTGTGACCACTGTGTCACGAGATTGGAGGCCCACTGCATCTGGTCTTATACTGTCACAGAGAGAATGTTGTGGGAATCCAAATGCCATGGGTAAAGTTGCCTCAACCCACCTGTGGGACGAGGGATCAACCGCACTTCACCCCGTCTACCGCACAGCTCTATGAGCTCCATTGAGCATCTTTTCTGCTTGCATCCCCAGCATTAGGACCACTCCATTGTCGTCCAAGACCTAAAGGCTGGAACTGGACTGGAAAAGGCTCTGGTTGACAGGTAGCTGTCCAAAGTAACCATACTAGATTCCTAGCTCTCCGCCCTGTTGAATTTAGTCACCCAAGGTGGGCCGGAATCGCCAAACTGTTTCAAACTATTCCAAATTTTACAAAGTTTTTATTGGCCAATGCTTGTTTGTGATTGCATTTAAAAGTATTTATTTCATCAAATATCTGTATCTCCAGAACCCTCCGCTGGATTTTGATGTTCAAGCACTCAAAAAATTCATTAAAATATTCTCTAATTTTATAAAGTGTTGTCATGTCTCTTTCTTGCTGTGTGACTCTTATTCCATTGTTTGGTGCTGTTAAATGCATTGCATATAGTTCTTTTGTTTAGCCTTGCTGCTCAAAACCACAGCTATCCAGGGCTGAGCTTAAAGTTTACAAATTAGCCTGACTAGAACTAAGACAGGTTTTGCGAGTGTATTCCATTATAAGGCCCCACAGCCATATCATATAACACACCCAGATAGATCCTCACATTGGTGGCAGTGGTGGGATCCAGAACTTGTGTTTAGTTTTACTAGACAATTAATAAGTTGGTACCCACGGAAAGGACATACTGAAGTAGAGTCGAAGTAATAATTTCAGACGTTTTGCCAAAGTTCTGTATGTACTAGGTGCTGTTCTTTCAAGGGACAAAGTAGTCGGCAACTAGTTGTCTAATAAAGTGGCAAAAAGTGTTTGCAAAGACTTTGAGATAGATAACATGTCAGTTGACCTGGCTACCCTGCCCACACTAAAAATCAATGATTTAAGGGGGGTGTGCAGGAGAAGGAACATTGGACTAGGCATGACTGCCAAAAAGGGAAAGTTGGAAAAAGCCCTCAGGTACTGGGAAGAGGCAAGGATAGCTCAGGCCCAGTTGGCATGAGAAGTCACTACTGACAGTGGTGATGAAGTGGACACTAGCATTAATCCTTTTGATACTGAGGGGAACAACGAGAGTGTGGTCCCCAGAATCAGACCAAGGAATGGCTCACTATCTGGGAGTGACAGGAGCTTCACTTCCACAGGAAGATTCAAAGAACTGGATGTTCAGCTTACCCTCCTGGAGATTCAGGAGAAGAAGTTGACACTCCAAGTGAAAAAAATGTTCCTAGCCAAGCAGAGGGTCAAGCTGGGGTTAACTCCCTAAGAGAATAGTGGCAACAATGGAGAACCAGAGGTGCATACAGATGGCACCTATGATCCCAGGTTGCCGAAGGGAATAGTTCCAAAGTGTGTAGAAGGGGATGACATAGACAAGTGTCTGGCATCCTATGAGAGAGCTCTCAGGATGAGGAGGGTGGGTACTCGACATTGAGGGGGGAGGCTGTTGTGGGAGCTACTACCAACAGTACGGAGAGATAAACTGCTTACACTCGAGGTGGCAGAGTCTTACACCCACATGAGAGAGGCACTCATTGAGTTATTTGGTCTTACCCCAGAAGAGTACAGACTTAAGTTAAGGAACACACAGAAGGGGTCAACACAGACATGGGTGGACGCTGTTGATGCTTCGGTGAAGTCACTGGACGGCTGGTTTATGGGTAACACGGTTGATACCTATGAGGCACTTTACAATTTAGTGGTCAAGGAGCACATTTTGACAAATTGTACCTCAGTGAAGTTACAACAGCATCTCATAGATTCAGAGCTTTCTAGTCCTAGAGAGTTAGGCAAGAGGGCTACCAACCTCCTCATCATTGAGGAAGAGTTCAGACATTTTGAGAGTGGCAAAAATATTGCACTCTGGGATAGCCAAATACCAACCATCGCTGGAACTTTGCCACCAAAGAGGGGGGTACCTACTTGCCCATTGGCTAGTGACCGTGTTGTCCCCTTGGGCCACTTTCCTGGGATATAATGGGCACCCCTGGCACCCTGAACTTGAGTACACCATGAATTTGGAGAGAGGGCCAAAAGACAGATGTCCTGCTGCCTTTGAAGCTGCGTAAAGAGAAGCTGCAACGTCGGAAGGACTGCACCTGCTGCACTTTGGGCTAGTGAGATTGGACTATGCCTGTGGCTCGTGGCTTGTGGAAAAGTTGATTTCCGGACCCAAATTGAAGCAGTGACTCGAAGGGTCAGTCGGCTGGCTCCCTGGAACAGCACCAGGGACATCAAAGCTGAGGAAATCCAAGTTGGCAAAGCAGTAGCCACTCCTGAGGGATGCAGCTGGCTACACCAGCAGACAAATCCGAGATAGACAAAAGTTGAATCTGTGTCTGACGGACCCGGGAGTGCTATCAGAGAGCGTATTTGGCCCCGAGAGGTATAACTAGCCCCTCCAACGATATTCGCTGTGACCGCTGTGTTGCGAGATCAGAATCTCTGCCGCAGCTGGCCTTCTACTGTCGTAGAGAGGACGTTGTGGGACCCCAAGTGCCGTGGCTTCCAACCAGTGCTTTAAATGGAAATACAGAAATGCTGGTACTCTCTATTCAAAGTACTTATTTGATCCTGAGAAGTGCCGGCACTCTTCCATTAAATGTACTGCAGCAGAGCTGAAAAGTGCAGGTACTCTCCCATTAAAAAAGAAGTACAGGTACTCAGTACCGGACAATACCCGCCAATTTTAAGGACTGCTTCCAATCCAGAAAATGTTGTCA
Organism: Calotriton arnoldi; assembly: GCA_963921515.1. Classification (NCBI taxonomy): domain Eukaryota; kingdom Metazoa; phylum Chordata; class Amphibia; order Caudata; family Salamandridae; genus Calotriton; species Calotriton arnoldi. Next base: position 3,050,246 of record CAWUFW010000568.1, read on the forward strand.
CTGTGTGAGTGGACAGGGCTTTCGGCTATTCTCACCGTAAAGAAACTTGTAGAGGCAGTTCAAGTGACGGGGCTAAGGAGAGGGTAGGACTTTAGAGCCGGTTATGGCCTAATAAAGTGTTCCTATCCTGTTAAAACTACAAAAGCAAAGTCTGCTGAGATAGCCTCCGCGGTCCTAGGAGGATTTCAAACCCCTTAGTGAACTTTAAGGCCGCAGATACTCCAACACTAGAGCAGGAAAGCTACTCTGTGTAGAGCCTTCCAGCTCGCATTGTACGCACCGTGTGATATTGTCTCTTCACTGTGTGAAGAGAGATTATTTCGTGTGACACACAGTGGCAATGTTTGAGTTGGCAGGTCTGCTGTAACAGTGTGTGCAACATTGGTGCAAACATGTTTGCAAACGTTATTCTTCATTTTTAGTGCACAAGTAATCGTAACACACCCATTATTCGGCGCAACATTATTTAAACCAGCATGTTTGTACACCAGCTATTAGTGCTGACCTTGGAACGAGGTCTTGTTTAGGAAATAACTGCGTTTTCAAAATGCTTTGCTGATCTTGAGCTGTGGAGAATGTAGATCTATTTTGCTCTTGATACTTGCAAATCAAGAGCTGACAGCCTGCTCTGCTGCCAGCGAAATCAGCCTGCTCCAAAGGGCTCTACTGAGAGCTTAGCAGGCAGCCAAATCAATAAGTTGCAATATTTGAAATATTAAATTGCTGGGCATCTGGTGTAAAAAATGAAATCCCAGAGTGATCAATTTACATAGGCTAGACTTAGCCGCTAGCAACAAATTAATCAAAGGAGATTCAGCTTTGCCTTATAAAGATGTCATAAACAATATTAAACCTCCTTTTGTAAAGCAAAATTCCTTAGAGGATGATAATGTAATATTTATCATGTATTTGCAGAAGGTTACAAAAGTAAAGTTTATCTCTCACGCAGTTATCATGTAAATGACCAGAAGTTTGAAAGTTCCTTTCTGACTTTCCAGAGCCAAAGTCCACAAATCCAGAACTGAGGCATTTCCTTGAGTGGGGAACAGTACCTTCCAGATGTAAAATGTAGGTGCTCAAACTCTAAGAATATTTTGAGACCCATTGCAGATCACAGCAAAGCAGCCAAACCAGTCTCAGAAAGACACAACCTTCTCCAGCACTGTGTCCCTCTCTGAGATTTTTATGCCTCCGCAATTCGTTACACCACAACCTACCAAACTTCTGATGTCCGCTGGTAAGAGAGAAGCCCTGGAACTCATCACAAAAGATTAACTAAGAAAGAGAAAACACCCAGCGGCAAATTTACTATGTCATTGCGGCACCGGAACGTCTCTTTTTCTGACGTTCCGGTGGCGCAATGCACTGCTCCATATTTACAAAGCGCCAAAACGAACGCCACTGAATAGCAGGCTTTAGATTGGCGTAACGAGGAGAAATACTATTATTTGTCCTTATTTTTGCACTTTCTACGTATGCTGCATTCCACAGCACACATAGAAAGAGCAAATTGCCTTTAAAGATTGTTTATGAGCAGGAAGGTGTCCCTTCCTGCACATAAGCAATCATTCCTACAACTCAGACACCCTTGCCTGCGTTGCAGGGAATCATCCGACAACGGAGGCACCCTTGCACTATTGCGCAAGGGTGTCTGTGTTGGTGCTAGGCGGCTTTTTAGCGCCAGCGCAAGGAAAACACAGGGGTGCGCTCTATTATTGTAAATATGATGCATCCTAGCGTTTTTGAAATGACGAGGTGCTGCTAAAATGCTTGCAGTGCTGCGCAAGTTCCTAGTATATATACCCTTCAGTCTGCATGAAGACCTTGAGCAAGCATCAGCCCCCAAAACTACCTTCCATCACATACAGAGGCATACCAAGAAATGATGCAGCGCGGCGCTGCAAGCAATTTACCAGCGCCGGGTCATTTGAAAAACGCAGGGATGCGCCGTATTCACAAGAATATGGTTCACCCCTGTGTTTTCCCTTGTGCTGGCGCTAAAAAAAGCTGCCTAGCGCCAATGTAGCCACCCTTGCGCCATGGTGCAAGGGTGCCTGCGTTGAAGGGATGATTGTTTATGGGCAGGAAGGCACACCTTCCTGCACACAAACAATCATTAATGGTGTTTTGCTCTTTGTATGTGTGCTGCACACATAGTTCTGCAGCACACATAGAAAGAGCAAAAAACGTGGGTCAGTCGGCTGGCTCCCTGGAACAGCACCAGGGACATCAAAGCTGAGGAAATCCAAGTTGGCAAAGCAGTAGCCACTCCTGAGGGATGCAGCTGGCTACACCAGCAGACAAATCCGAGATAGACAAAAGTTGAATCTGTGTCTGACGGACCCGGGAGTGCTATCAGAGAGCGTATTTGGCCCCGAGAGGTATAACTAGCCCCCTCCAACGATATTCGCTGTGACCGCTGTGTTGCGAGATCAGAATCTCTGCCGCAGCTGGCCTTCTACTGTCGTAGAGAGGACGTTGTGGGACCCCAAGTGCCGTGGCTTCCAACCAGTGCTTTAAATGGAAATACAGAAATGCTGGTACTCTCTATTCAAAGTACTTATTTGATCCTGAGAAGTGCCGGCACTCTTCCATTAAATGTACTGCAGCAGAGCTGAAAAGTGCAGGTACTCTCCCATTAAAAAAAAGAAGTACAGGTACTCAGTACCGGACAATACCCGCCAATTTTAAGGACTGCTTCCAATCCAGAAAATGTTGTCACTGTGTGAGTGGACAGGGCTTTCGGCTATTCTCACCGTAAAGAAACTTGTAGAGGCAGTTCAAGTGACGGGGCTAAGGGGAGGGGTAGGACTTTAGAGCCGGTTATGGCCTAATAAAGTGTTCCTATCCTGTTAAAACTACAAAAGCAAAGTCTGCTGAGATAGCCTCCGCGGTCCTAGGAGGATTTCAAACCCCTTAGTGAACTTTAAGGCCGCAGATACTCCAACACTAGAGCAGGAAAGCTACTCTGTGTAGAGCCTTCCAGCTCGCATTGTACGCACCGTGTGATATTGTCTCTTCACTGTGTGAAGAGAGATTATTTCGTGTGACACACAGTGGCAATGTTTGAGTTGGCAGGTCTGCTGTAACAGTGTGTGCAACATTGGTGCAAACATGTTTGCAAACGTTATTCTTCATTTTTAGTGCACAAGTAATCGTAACACACCCATTATTCGGCGCAACATTATTTAAACCAGCATGTTTGTACACCAGCTATTAGTGCTGACCTTGGAACGAGGTCTTGTTTAGGGAAATAACTGCGTTTTCAAAATGCTTTGCTGATCTTGAGCTGTGGAGAATGTAGATCTATTTTGCTCTTGATACTTGCAAATCAAGAGCTGACAGCCTGCTCTGCTGCCAGCGAAATCAGCCTGCTCCAAAGGGCTCTACTGAGAGCTTAGCAGGCAGCCAAATCAATAAGTTGCAATATTTGAAATATTAAATTGCTGGGCATCTGGTGTAAAAAATGAAATCCCAGAGTGATCAATTTACATAGGCTAGACTTAGCCGCTAGCAACAAATTAATCAAAGGAGATTCAGCTTTGCCTTATAAAGATGTCATAAACAATATTAAACCTCCTTTTGTAAAGCAAAATTCCTTAGAGGATGATAATGTAATATTTATCATGTATTTGCAGAAGGTTACAAAAGTAAAGTTTATCTCTCACGCAGTTATCATGTAAATGAACAGAAGTTTGAAAGTTCCTTTCTGACTTTCCAGAGCCAAAGTCCACAAATCCAGAACTGAGGCATTTCCTTGAGTGGGGGACAGTACCTTCCAGATGTAAAATGTAGGTGCTCAAACTCTAAGAATATTTTGAGACCCATTGCAGATCACAGCAAAGCAGCCAAACCAGTCTCAGAAAGACACAACCTTCTCCAGCACTGTGTCCCTCTCTGAGATTTTTATGCCTCCGCAATTCGTTACACCACAACCTACCAAACTTCTGATGTCCGCTGGTAAGAGAGAAGCCCTGGAACTCATCACAAAAGATTAACTAAGAAAGAGAAAACACCCAGCGGCAAATTTACTATGTCATTGCGGCACCGGAACGTCTCTTTTTCTGACGTTCCGGTGGCGCAATGCACTGCTCCATATTTACAAAGCGCCAAAAACGAACGCCACTGAATAGCAGGCTTTAGATTGGCGTAACGAGGAGAAATACTATTATTTGTCCTTATTTTTGCACTTTCTACGTATGCTGCATTCCACAGCACACATAGAAAGAGCAAATTGCCTTTAAAGATTGTTTATGAGCAGGAAGGTGTCCCTTCCTGCACATAAACAATCATTCCTGCAACTCAGACACCCTTGCCTGCGTTGCAGGGAATCATCCGGCAACGGAGGCACCCTTGCACTATTGCGCAAGGGTGTCTGTGTTGGTGCTAGGCGGCTTTTTTTAGCGCCAGCGCAAGGGAAAACACAGGGGTGCGCTCTATTATTGTAAATATGATGCATCCTAGCGTTTTTGAAATGACGAGGTGCTGCTAAAATGCTTGCAGTGCTGCGCAAGTTCCTAGTATATATACCCTTCAGTCTGCATGAAGACCTTGAGCAAGCATCAGCCCCCAAAAACTACCTTCCATCACATACAGAGGCATACCAAGAAATGATGCAGCGCGGCGCTGCAAGCAATTTACCAGCGCCGGGTCATTTGAAAAACGCAGGGATGCGCCGTATTCACAAGAATATGGTTCACCCCTGTGTTTTCCCTTGTGCTGGCGCTAAAAAAAGCTGCCTAGCGCCAATGTAGCCACCCTTGCGCCATGGTGCAAGGGTGCCTGCGTTGAAGGGATGATTGTTTATGGGCAGGAAGGCACACCTTCCTGCACACAAACAATCATTAATGGTGTTTTGCTCTTTGTATGTGTGCTGCACACATAGTTCTGCAGCACACATAGAAAGAGCAAAAAACGTGGAGAAATACAAATATTTCTCCTCGTTGTGCCACTCTAATGCCTGCTTTTCAATGGCGCTGCCTCAGATTTACAGACCCTTGTAAATCTGGGGCAGCGTTGTAAATATGGAGCAGGGCAATGCGCCACCGGAGCGTCGTAAAAAGTGCCGCTCCGGTAGAGCAATGCCCTTGTAAATATGCCCCTCCGTGTTTTGTTCATCAGAGTTCATCACTATGGCAACCCAACCCAATATATAGAACCTCATGGAACACTGGCTTGGCAAAAAGCATTGGAACCTCACCGAACACTCGCCAAACGAAGCATTGGAACCCTCTCTGAAATTGAAGTGTGAACTCCATGAACTTAAGCAAGTCTTAAAGTAAGTTTGGTTTATAAATCAAACCTTCAAACACTACCCAACAATCTATTCTTGCAGGTTGACAGGTCCCATTGTTAGCTAAACAAGTTTCAACATTGTCACATACGTATTCTGCATCAGGAGGCAGTGATCCATTCCTAAACAGGACATGTCTGAAAAGCCCAAAACTAGAGCGCATCATCACACCTTGCTAGTCTGTATTCAATCACACATGGTACACAGATTAGGTATCTATACTTGCAGGCCGTTTATAGAGGGAAACCACAAAGAAATGTATATATATTTAATGATCTCCTTATATTGAAAATTTAAATCACACTCATTTCAATCCCGTCAAAACTAAACTGAATATCCTTAATATTCTGTGGTGAAAATACAAGCGCCATTTGCAAGAGGCAAATTGAGCAAATGCACAGTTTGTCATAAAAAGGGTTTTAACGTCCAAATATGCATATAACAGACCGTTTAAAGGCACAGCCTTATTATGTATGGTGGCATTGATTGCAGATCTATAATGTGCAGGAGGAGGGCAGAGCCTTTACATCGAAGACTTCCAAAAGCAGACCTCATCAATTACAAACCTTTGGCACTTCTCTGATGAGGTCAGCGCGGGAACAGCATTGATTGCATCAGGGGAGATGGAGGAGAATGTGCTTACTGCATACGGTAGAGCCAATGAACGATTACACATGGGACCAGGGCTGCATAAGGAAATCAAGGGAAGTGTCATTCAGATCCCAAACTCAAGAACAGAGAGCAAACAAACACACCATCTTACAAAGAGGTCCTCCGAAAGGCGTAGCCCATTACTCTGTGTAACCCGTTTCCACATTTTCCCAGAAATTGGAATGTATGCATATCAAGTCGCCAATGAGCTGCACTGTGCAAAGTAGACAAGACTATCAGAAAAGACGTGCTATTGTTATGCTCATTGTCGTTTGTATAGCGCCTCAATGCACATATGTGTCCTCGTGACTCTCTTACCATGTCTGATGTCAAGTAAGAAGCAGCTTGCTTGTATGGTTGGAAGGTGCATGGGTGGAGGGAGTGTGATGGGCACAGATTGTGCTTTGATTCCATTTCAGTGCAGGCCGGGGTGTTTATTTTATTGCGAAACATCTACCTGAAACAATGCAACAAGACACTTTTTTCACTTTGGAGAAATTTCGATGGTTCGCGCCTCTTCGCGACCCTTCTTACGGTTCACTGGTTCATGTGCAAGCAAAATTTCACAAGAACCATGAATTTCCACTAAATGCGCCAAGTGGAACTTATTTGAAATAAAGTGGCAAATCTGTTCCCATGCAACATTTTTCCACCGGGAAATTTCGCTTTTTAGCGAAAAAATAGAACTTGATGCTTCATCCAAGCATGTAGGTATCTCTGAAACATGCACCAGAAATACGAAGAGCTGTACATCAGACATACCTCTGTGGACACTTATAGATTTTATTGAGGTGCCTCCTACTTTCGGATTCTTCTTGGTTGGCTTGCCTTAAGGGAGGGACTTAATGTGGCATGGTTTGTCAGGCTATGGATGACTCCATGCTGCCGGGGTTGGAATGCTGCACTCGCGGACCTTCCTTTTGCAAAGCATTGTATCTGGAACTTCAGTCCAGTTGATTCAAGTGAAACCATGCTTAATCTATGCTGGTGGATGCAGGTAGGGGGCACCGGCACTCATATTTGGGGACCTGGACTTACATTTCATCATTAGACTTTTACACGGAATAAAAGAGACAAAGGAGAAATGGAAAATTGAACAGCAGTGACAAAGGAAGCAAGTAGGGGTGAAGTAATGACCTGTAAGAGTGAGATAAAGAGAAAACAAGATTATGATGGTGGAAGAAAGAGGTATGAGTTGGAATTAGGACTAGACTTCCTTGACATTTGGCTGCGCAGGAATTCTTCAGAGCCGGAGGTGGGCTCCTAAGAAACTGTTTAGAGCCCTGCACTTATTTATCTACTTACTTATTTACAAATTAAGCACTGACCTGCTCAACAATTAGACTACAACTGACAGACCACTTTAGATACTTTAAAGCCAAGCCCTGACCCTGGTGTCCTTTGTGACCTGAATTCACGTCCAGCGAGTGAAGAATGTAGGCACAACTGATCTAATGCATGAGGTCCAGGTCACTACAGGAAATAATTCTAGATGGCTCAGTGTGATGAATTTACCCTAGCTTGTACAGGTCCAGTAAATTCCCCCCACTGAATCAGCTACTCTGTCCATTCTCCCTCTCCAGCGTTGCTTGATCATGAACCATCTCTGCACTGAAGGTAGGCCTTCTGATTTCAGGTGCCACCAGACTTGCTCTGAACAGCAATGTATGGGGCAGAGGTGGCATCCTATAAACATCAGAAGTATGTATGGAACTTGGCAGCTGACCAACCTGGTGCTGCTTCCGGCCCATCTTGGGACCCACCACACTGGCATATGGGGGGCAAAGTGGCAGCTAAGCTTCAGCAAGTGTGTCCTACTTCCGCCCGCTCCTGCAGTTAATTCACTGCTTAGAAATCCCACAGCCATGCTATGAGGTCACCGTTTCACATCCTAACATACATTGCAAAGTTTTTGGTCAGGAGAACATGGCTGCCTTTGTTCCGCTGGAATAGTCTCCATACTTGTTTCATCATGGCTGCCATGGGATCGTATTAGACATACCTTTGTCGATGGAAGGTGTAGTCAAAGTTCCTCATCGCATCCCTTCCCACCCATGAGGACACTTTTTTCGTATTTGCCCACATTTGGGGTAGAAATCTATTTCTGTGATACACGTTGCCAATGTGTGATAACTAGGCGACACTGAGGTAATCCTCTCAGTTCCACATGTCTTTAGCCTTAATTGAAAACGTAGGTATGTGAATTGCAAATATATTTAATATGTCACTTTAATAGCTGCCACCATGGCCATTACTTGGATTAGAATCACATTTTAAACATACAACTCTTATTTAAATGGAAGCCCCCTTGTGATCATACAAGTATTTATCGTATCCACTAGCTGTAAGTACAAGTTGTGAGCTCCATTGTGGGTAACCAGTGGCCCATATTTGATTTGTATTAAAACAAGAGTTTAACAGATGTTGTGTTTTACTTTACAAATAGCTTTCTTTAGGATGGATATTACATTGCATTATGCAATAGTTTCAGCTATGTGTATGAAAAGAAAGGAAACATTTCCATACAAGTGACTCTATTTAGTAATGTGTTTTAGCTTCGACTAAATCACTTATGCACACTGCTTACCTGCAACTAAATTCTTTCTCCTTCATTTAAACTTGAATTAGCTTTGTCCACAGAGCCAGTTAATCACTGACCTAGAATACCAACTTCTCCTCACAAAACACCACACACTAGGATTACGTTTCCCTGCCTAGGAATATGTGGCAAGATATCTATTGTTTGTTCTCACCAGATTTAACGCTGTCTGGCTTAAATATCTCTTTCTGACATCCCAGTAACTAAATGTGCTGAGACCAGATGCCATGTGTGGTTTCGTGACTGGCACACAGATGAAGCTCTCAATGCCAATCTCATTGAGAAGCCCATTTTCATAAACAGTGTGAGAGAAGCTGGCCTGGTATATGATGTCCACTAATGTAAGTGGGCACCCTGCACCAGTCCAGACAACCCTTATGGTGATTTAAGAGGTCTTAGACAACCTTAGAAAGCTCTCTAAGTGGTAGCTGTGGAGAGCAGCCTTCAGGCTTAGTCCAGAAGGAGTTTAAAGCAGCTTGTTTTACCAGAATGCAATCTTATAGTATAGATTAAGTGAAAAAGAACTACACAAGTTATTTATAAAAATATGTATTTATTATATAAAACTCTCTAACACGTTTAGATATCTCCTACCGGGAGATAAACACAATGCACACAATACTTTGCATAGAAATACAGTAAATAGCACAGAATACACAGTGGGCCCCAAGGGGGGACCAAACCATATACTAAGAAAGTGGTATAAGAACCACGACTTGGGTCAAGACAAGGTCGAGAGGACGTAGAAGTGCTGGGGACCCAAGGTGAGTAGATATGGACCCCACAGAGAGCATGTGGGAACACGACCGCGTGCTACTTACAACTCTTCGTGTAAGTCGCGGTTGGTTCCCAGTGGACCCTGAAGAAGCCCCTTAGAAGACAGAAGGTTGGAGAGCCACCCGTGGATACCCTAGTACCCATGTTACCTACACCAGGGAAGCAGGGTGCATAGGTGTGAAGTGGTGTTGGAAACCGCTGTCGAAAGCGGATGGAGGACTTCAGGAAAGTGCCGCAGCTGATGAATGGAGAAAGTGTCCAGTGGAATATGAAGGTGGATTCTAGATGAGAGGTACCTGCAAGCAGAGGGGACAGAGTCTACGTCACTCAGGAGTGACCAGGAGATCTGGAAGACGAATCCCCACCAATGTTGGGAGTTGCAGGCGAGTTGACGAGGACCTTGACTCTGCAGCTGTGAGGAAAAGGTGATGCTGAGGAAGACCAGGAGCCATGCACGAGCTGTCCCATGTTGGATGTCGAGTGCTGAGGGGTCGGTGTCCAGTGGGAGCACCAACAAGCCTTTGCAAATGCAACCCATGCAGAAGTCGAGGAAGGTGCAATGTCGGGACCGGCGAGGTCAGGGGACTCACCACAAGCAGGGGAGTCAGGACAGGCCCCGAGCAATCAGGGGAGCCCAACAGAAGTAAAGGTGACCCTCAAGTGGACTCACAGGCCGGAGGCACTGGAGTCACGAGAGGACATCAAGAAGCTCACCAAAAGATGCAGGCCACGATGCACATGATGTGGTGTGGCCATAGATTTTGGTCACTGGAGATACTTGAGGTTGGGGCTACTTGAAGCCCAAAGATCTTCTTGGAAGGAAGACAACAAGCCTTTGCAACTGCAAGTTGGTACGGTGCACAGGGGTTCAGTTAGTGCAACCGCCACAAGTGATACTGGCCTCAAATTTGGTGAGAGGGCAGGGCAGGCCTCAGGAGCTGTGGAAAACTACTACCTGTGTTGCAGAACCTTTCGGAGTCCGGAGGAGCTCAGGATCAGCAGACCAGTTGACTTAGTTGCGGTGCCTGCGAATGCAGGGAAGTGACTCCTTCACTTCAAGGGAGATTTCTTCAGGTGTCTTTGATGCCCACAGGCATTGGGAGGTTCCTGTATGATGCACAGGCACAGACAATGCAACAGACTGGAAGGGAGACAAAGTCAAGCCCAAACGAAGTCCAGCGAAGTCCAGAGTGCCCAGACGATAGAAGAAGAAGTGGTGTCTGATCTGAATCTTGTCCCACGACGAATCTAGGAACCCACCCATAGGTAAGCCCTTAAATACCCTTAGGAAAGGGTTGGGATGTTTCAGGGTACCCTCCCAGGGGAGGGTCTGGACGGGAGGGAGGTTACTCCCATGTCCTTTGTCCAGTTTCGTGCCAGAGCGGGAGCCAACGGCTCCCAGGACTGGTTTGAACTGGACTATGCATGAGGACACCAAATGTGCCCTTCATGCAGACTGAGTGGCGCTGGCAAGCGCACCCACCCTGCCCCAAAACACTAAATCCTGTCTGGGATGTGGTCACACCTCCCTGTGACAGGATGCCTATTGTTCTGCCTTCCCCTGCTCGAGCTTTGCTCAGCAGCAGGAGGGCAGAATCGTGTCTCTGGTCGGCAGCAACCATTTTGTGCTGTCCGGGTCTGGTAGACTGGCACTGGGGACATGGAGAGCCTAATGGAGGGCTCTTCCAGTGCTTGGAATCACACCTCCCACACCGTTTACAGTGTGGGGGTATGATTCCAACATGTTTGATACCAAACATGATAGGATTCGTTACAGCCAGTTTCGAGATGGTCATCGCGTAATTACGCGGTGCCCCTCTATATGGTATACGGCTGCTTCACTTACAACCCGGGAGAATGGACTCCCTAGGCTGTAGGGGTATCCTGCTCATACAGGGGCACCCTCACACTTAGAACCAAGCACCCTGCCTTCAGGATTGGAAAAGCCTGCTATAGGGGTGACTTTTAGGTTTTAAGTGCAGTGACCCTAGGTATAGGAAACCTATATCTTTAGTAAGTGGTGCTAGCACTAGCTTACACAGGCTGCAATGGCAAGCCTGTAGTTACAGTTTGAATGGTCTCCTATGCTTCAGCCCATGGGGGACCTCTGGGGTACCTATGCCCTGGGTACCTTAGTACCATATAGTAGGGACTTATAAGGGCACCTCGGTATCCAATCTGGGATGTACCTAAGTACTGAACATGACAATTTGAGGAAGAAAGCAGAGAGACTGGGGTCCTGATTAGCAGGATCCTAGTCAGATTAGTCAAAAACAGCTTAGCACCAGGCAAAAAGTGGGGGTAACCATGCAGAAGGATCCTACCTTCCTACAAATAGTTTGTCCATCTGTTAGAAGAGGTTGGTAATAGAGAATTGAAAATATTTATTCCATGGTAGATAGTAGTAGCCCTGCAACTGTCAGCACTGCATGCTTCAAACGAATCAGTCTCATCACAAAACTTCGACCTACAAACTTTGAAGATGTTTTTTCACATATGCTTCCCACGTCACAAGTTATGTTCTCCTATCAAGTCTCAGCAGAAGCTGAAACAGAAGTCAGCCGGTCACCTCAATGCCGTATAGGTGGGAGGACGCCGTAGCGCACTCGCAACCATGTGGCAAAGCTGGATTTGAGATGCTTAGGCACCAGTGGTGGGAAAGGAGGGGACTCGCATAGAAGTCAGCATCTGCCACCCCAAGTCAGTCCTGTGACTGGTGCAGAGGCAAAAGGAAGCATTCAAACTATATGGCCAAACAAGGAGGAATAATATTATCTCTCGAGGAACTAGCAATTATTGCAGTTCCCAAGTGAGAGCGGCTACATTAGTCTACTTTAACAGCCTTCAAGATTTTTAAAGGTGCATCCCCCATCATGGGAAAAAGAAAAACGTTGTGATCACCCACAATCACAAACATGTTTTCTCAGAATTATTCTAAAACTGGTGGTTCTGAAAATATTTAGCAAGTCAAACACAGTAGTTATGTTTAGTTATTCCTTTTAAAAATGCAATCAAATATATGACTATCAACCTTCTATTGACAGCCAGGTCTCCCCAAAACTCTAAAGGTTTACACAGTGTGATTCTTTATCAGAAATGGGGGGAGGGGGCTTAGGGTTATTTGGAGCCCTCCATTCCCTCCATCCCCTTTGACACTTACACCCAGCCAGGAAATAAGTGACAGAAAACTGTTACAGATGGCCCATTGCAGAGTAGCTCACTGGCACTCTGTTGTCTTCCACTAAAAAAACAGCACTGTTCTAAGCATGGTGTCTCTTTCTATTCTCTAAGGGGGCATATTAAGGGCTTCTCTTGCCCAGAGCCTTGTGCCTCCTGCTGAAATGAATTCAGTACCCCCAGTGGCACCTGCCCCCAATTTGGAGACGTCTAGTCCACTCCATCTTTTTCTGATTCTGAGGCAACAGAACACTTCCAACAAGTGATCCAGCTCAAAAGAGCCAACAGGAGGATTAAGAATATCAAATTCAAGATGGCCATCTTGCAGGCAATAGTTTATTTTATTCATGCTAAGAATTTTTTTTAATAGTTTTTATTGGCATTTAGACAGTTATTCTGTTACAACACAGCACCGGGGCCAGACTGGGAACCCAGAGCAGCCCTGGCACTTTTGACAGACCAGCCCCCCTGCTGCTTTTGTTACTGGGGGCCAATATAGTAGCACAGCTGCAAAAAATGGCCCCTAGTAACAACGGTCCCCTCCATTGCAAAATCGGCCCCCACCCTTCCATACTCCCAGGGAATCGCCCGATGCCTGCTATGGCCAGTCCGGCCCTACACAGCAGGTTCTACAAGTAATTGTTCTACATTTCATGTGCCCTAGATAGCATGCATACAAAGCACACTGACTTGTTACATCATATATAGCAAAGGCTACATGCCTGCATGTTAATGACAGTTGGGATCACGCCAAAAGCATTAGTGAATGTATCTAAATGTAAACCAGGATACATACTCTCTGGAAGCATTCTTCCATCCTCAAGCAGGAGCCTGCCCCCCGTCCCACTCACACACAATGCCCTCCGCCACGGCAACCCACACCGTCCCCCCCTCTTCGAACCATGTAACTCCGCACGGCCTGAACTCCCTCACGATCAGTTTCCCGCCTGACCTCTCACCCAAAGCGAAGAAGAACTTTAAACAGAAACTGATCAGACAGCATCCCGAATCACTTTTCGCAGACATCTACCACTGCTCCTCCAAAGGAAAGGTAAAAATGGACCTTATTTTCCACACTGAGAGACACGAAGTATGGAAATCCATCCTCAGATCGCAGCTCAACATTTCAAAAACCACCAACACCTCACATAGCTGCAAACTGACAATATCACTCCCATACCGCTCAAGGCGTACTGGAAATACCACGGTGACCATCTACACCAACGGCACAGTCCTGATACAAGCCAACAACGACAATCTAGAGTCCTTTGATGCCCTTTTCCCCTCTCTCCGGAATACACTCTCTCACGAACCCCTCCCGCCCCTACTCCCCCCACGGAAGAACCGGACCTGCCATCAGAACCCACCCTCCGCTCCAGTACTCCCTAGCAACCACACACGCCCATCTCTACGCGGCATCCCCCCTACCACCCCCAGGGAGAACATGTCCCCCGCACTGCCCCCGTCCGGCTCTCACCCCCACCCGACACCTACCCTTCCGGTACTCCCTAGCAACCTAGCACGCCCACCTCCACGTGACAACCCCCTCACCTCCCCCAGGGAGAACAGGATCCCTCTACTTCCCCCTGTCGGCTCTCACCGCCAGCCGCCACTTACCGCTCCGATACTCCCTAGCAACCTCACCCGCCCTCCGCCACATGACATCCCCCTCACCACCCCCAGAGAAAACAGGACCCCCCCTTCTTCCCACCTTCGGCTCCCACTCTCATCCGCAACCTGCCGGCTCTCACCCCCACCCGCCACCTGCCCTCCACCCACCCCAATCCACTCCAAACAACCTGAACATCCACCTCCCCAAACCCACAGGCAATAAAGCACCAACACCCCAGCAAGACCCCTCGCCACACGACAACCCCCTCACCACCCCCATAGAGAACAGGACCCCCCGACTCCCTACCTATGGTTCTCAACCCCATCCGCCACCTGCCGGCTCCCACCCCCACCAGCCATTTGCCCTCCACTCACCCCAACCCACTCTGAACTACCTGAACACCCACCTCCCCAAACCCACAGGCAACATAGCACCAACGCCCCAACAAGACCCCCGCCAACCTGCACTCACGGCCCCGCCCAGACCCCACACAGACAACACACCCAAAACAAGGCTGCCCAATTCCCTGAGATTCTCTCCCCCCAGACCCGACACGGACAACACAGCCACTACTAAGCTACCCAACACCCTGGGACTCTCCCCCTCTAGGCCCAACACTCCCGCACAGGACCAGCCCCGATACCTCAACGAATTAAAGACTGAGCAGCGACTCTCCAGGCTGGAAACCCAGATAGCAACTATAATCCGGGGCTTTAGTGATATCCTAGCCAACCTCGCGGCGCCCCAGCAGCCTCAGCGCACCCACTCCTCCACCACCCATACACAACAAAGACCGTCCATAGTCCCCCCTCAGAGATGGGTAGCTAACCCCATCCCCAATCTGGCACAGAGACCCAAAAGAACTAGAGACGCTATGTCTGAGAGTGATGCGGCGGATCTCGCCTCCTCGTACGACAATCCTTTAGCTGTCACCCTCCAATCCAAAATCCAGGTGATCACCGGACTAGGAAGAGACCAAGCCCCTCCGAAATCACCCAGACCGCCGACCACCCGCACTAGCATCCCCACGGCCCCCCTAACGAATAAACCCAAATCAGAGACGACCCCCACAAACTGCATGCTCATAAACTGCAGATCAGCCACCAAACATGCCACTGAATTAGCAGAATCCATCCTCACTCACGACATAGACATAGCATTCATCACCGAAACCTGGCTTAATGACTCCACCCCACCACTCCTGGACACTCTCGTCCCCCAGGCTTTATAATCACCAACAAAGACAGAAAAGACCAAAGAGGAGGAGGCATAGCAATCATCCACAGAGACAATATTTCCGTGACGGAAACTGACTCCTTCAACTACAACACCTTTGAGTGCCTAACAGTCAACATCAGCACGAGCAACAACAAAACACTAACCTGCCACCTTATCTATCACCCACCAGGAAACTCCACCACTTTCTCTGAACACCTGTCTGACCTGATTGCCCACTGCTCACTACGAGATGCGAATAACCTAATTCTGGGCGACCTCAACCTACACTGGAATGAAGATAACAACCCGCTAATCCAAAACCTGAGCGAGTTGCTACACAACAACAACCTTACGCAACACTGCACAGAAGAAACACACAACAAAGGAGCAATCCTAGATGCCATTATCGCCAAACGTGACACAGTGACGATAAATCACACCCTGCCCGTAGATTGGTCTGACCACCACTTAATCCTCTTCCACCTCACTCAGCCAGCCAATCTACAACCCCCACCCAAGAACAGCCCAAATGGACCAGAAACCTCACCCAGATCAACATGACTGACCTGGAAGAAAAAGTCAACTCCCTCCTCACCACCTCCACGGAGGATCTATCCATGACAGAACTCACCGACCATTACAACACATCCCTGACATCCATTCTAGACCAGATAGCTCCTCTGAAACTAAAAAAAGCCAGGAACATCCCATCCAGATCCTGGTTCAATACGGACATCAACAACGAAAGGAGACAACTCAGAGCCACAGAAAGACTTTGGAGAAACAACCCCTCCACAAGCCTACTCGAACAACTCAAAGCAGCTCGAAGAAAATACAAAAAACACATCTGTAGTGAAAAATCCAACTTTTTCTGCTCCGCCCTGGACAATGCAAAAAACAGGCCCAATGAACTGTTTAAAATCATCAAGCAACAAACCACCAAGCCCCCATACCCTCTACCCAGGCCTCCAAGGAACTGTGCGAAAACTTCGCCATCTTCTTCGAAGAAAAATCTCCAAGATTGAGCTCTCACTAGACATCACCACCAACCCCGCCTGTGAAAGCCTGCCCCCAGTTTCAATTGAAAGCACATGCCTGCACCACACAAATACATGGAAGTCCTTCAATCCCATCACGGAAGCCAAGATTATCAAACTAATCTCCACCTCCAAACCCGCTTCTCACATCCTTGACCCTATACCCACCCAACTGACCAAAAACTCAAACTCTCCATAGCCCCGTTCTGGTGCAGAATCATCAACAGCTCCCTGAGAACCGGCATCATACCTGAATGCCTTAAAGTCGGCCAAACAACGCCACTACTAAAAAACAAGGCCTTGACTGCACGGACCTGAATAACTTCAGGCCCGTCTCCAATCTCCCCTCCTATCCAAAATCCTCGAAAAATGCGTCCTCTCACAACTGACTCAGCACATGGACAACATCAACCTTCTTGATCCCCACCAATCGGGTTTCAGAAAAGCCTACAGCACTGAGACGGCGATCCTCAACATCACAGATGATATTCACAAGTCACTTGATACCAATCACTGCTGCCTACTCATTTTCCTCGACCTATCGGCAGCCTTTGACACGGTAGATCACCAACTTCTCATCAAGGCCCTACAAGAAAGGGTAGGTGCCGACGAGATGGTCCTCCACTGGTTCACCTCCTTCCTCCATAACCGGTCGCAAAGGATAAAAATCAAAAACTTTACCTCCGACCTTCACCCCGTCAGCAGGGGTGTGCCCCAAGGTTCAGTGCTCTCACCACAACTGTTCAACATATACAAGGAACCCCTCACCACCATACTTAAAAATGCTAATATCCCCTTCCACCTATATGCTGATGACACCCAGATCTATCTAGAAACCTCCTCCCCAGACGACATCCTCAGACTAAACAACACCCTAAAAGAAATTCAACACTGGCTGTCCCAAAATCACCTTAAACTCAACCAGGACAAAACGGAGATCCTCCTCATCTCCAACAAAGAAGAGAACCCACAAATTGCAGAATGGCTTAAAGCTATGGATGCTCTAAACGGTAATCTCACCCTGGCTAACTCCGTAAAATCACTAGGAATCACCCTGGACCCTAAACTGGACATGACCAAACACATCAAAAACTCTGCAAAGACTGCCTTCCTCAACCTGAAGCTTCTCTACAAAATTAAACCATTCATCCCTACCAAAGACCTCAAACAAGCCACCCAATCACTGGTGCTATCCAGACTCGACTATGGTAACGCAACCTTAACCGGCACCACAAAAACCCACCTAGCTCCCCTCAAAACAACCCTCAACGCAGCAGCCAGAATGGTCACCGGAATCAGGAAATACGACCACATTTCACCAGCACTAAGAGAACTAAAATAGCTCCCAGTTGATCAGCGGGCTTACTTCAGAATGGCTTGCCTCACGCACAAAGCCCTACACACAGGAAAACCGGACTATCTGGCCGCCAAACTCAAGAGAGCAGGTCAGACAAGGAACCTCAGGAGCTCCAACTCCCTCCTTCTCATCCCCATGAAAACACGCAAACAAAAAACCGCTGCTAGGTCATTCGCTGGAAACGCGCCCAAAATCTGGAACTCCATCCCAGCAGATATCAGAACTATCCCGTCCTTCACAAAATTCAAAAAACACCTAAAAGCCCTCCTCCTCAACCGCTCCATCCAGAATGGATAACCGCCGCCCTCACGCCAACGCTGACTCCGTTGCTCTTTGACTTTGCATCAAACTGATCCACCTCAGCCCGCTTCTAGTCAAGTGTGCATTAAATGAGGTTGCCTCAAGACTCTCGGACTACCTCAATAAAGCATTCAACAAGGCTACCTCAGGACTCAACTACTACCTCGAGAACCCTCAGCACTCTTGGACTTCCGAACTTTATGTTCAAGACTGCTTTACTATGTAACTCTTATGAAACACTGCTGTAAAGCGCTCCGATACCCCCGGGTCAGGTCAGCGCTATATAAAACTCCTAAAATAAAATAAAAATAAAATATGAAGGAGGTCCGTGGCAATGCAGAGATACAAAGTAATGTCATGAGATTTCCAACAATTATATTGAACTAACTCATAAATAAAATAAAGGAAACCAATATAATATTAAATGAGCCTGCACCCGCTCAAGGTGACAGAATGAAATGTTAGAAAAGTCGGAGACCCTGAGGATACCATTGGGGTTCACACATCAATTGTGAGCAGCGATAGAGCCACAACCGCCACCAAGTGTAGGTATTTCAGTGTGGTGAAGGGAGTGGGGGGAAAAGGATGTAAATCTAAGGAGTTCTCAAGACAGGGGCTGAGTAGGTGGTGAACCCTCACGTAGTTTCCCTAGGAGCGCATCCCATGTTGCAGAAATGGGATAGTTATGGAGACCTTTCACCTCTTCCCTGCACAGCAGTGCGCCTTCCGCCTGGGCCCACGTCAACAAGGATAGACCCCATGCTGATGCAGCCGGGGAGGGGTGTGGGGGGGCTGCTCTCCATTTACGGGTGATCATCCGTTTCGCCAAAAGAAGGATTTATTGATATGCGTGGCTCTGCAGGATGCCTATCTCCACGTCCCAATTCATCAGAGCAACTGGGAAGTTATCTTTCTTCGCCATAGCAATTAAATGTTTCAAATTCTGTATTCCAAAATGTGGCCTTCAATCCTTACCTGGGTGTCAATGACGATCCTGACCCTTCTAGTGTGGCTTCTTCAGGCATAAGCAATTTATGTTTAACCCCAGGATAACTGCTTTACCAACACATTCTTCTCCAATGTTTTTTGTGGCCTCATCTACAATGTAAATCAAATTGATCACACATTTCACATTCAACCACTTTCTATTTGACACCAGCAATTGGTTTCCCTTCTCCATCACTACCTTACTAACAGTTTAGAACTTAATCAAAGAAACACACTTCACCAGGCTTACCTATTTGAGCATTAACACTTGTATCTCTGACAACTTTCCTGCAACCCAAACACTTCTCATGCTGAGCATAACTAAAACGCACCTGCTCCTTCCTTTATCTTACAAATTCCTTTGTGATCCCCTTGGGAATCTTATCAAAACCGTCTAAATACAACAAGGACACACACTTTTACTAGCTGAACTTCACCTACCCATCTCAAATGGAATCGTGGCTTTAGCCGAACATGGGTTCATATACATAAGGCTATGAGACAATGAGTAAGTAACAATCCTCAATAAACTGCCAATGGATACAGTTGTGAGAATTCCATTCACTTTTTCTACCAAACCATTGGCCTGGGGAATAAAATCAGTTTGACAGGGTTTAACCCCTCAATTAGATAAAATCTGGAATTTCCACCAAAGTAACATACAATGCATTATTGTCTACCAAACACGAAGAAAGACTTCTCTTGAAAATGCATCAATCAATCAATAAAGGTTCTTAAAGAGCGCGGCTAATCACCGGTTAGGGTCTCAAGGTGCTGGGGGATGGGGATTAGGGGTTCTGCAGTTGAGTCGAAGAGCCAGGTCTTGAGGTCCTTCCTGAATTGAGTCAGTGAAGGTGATTGCATCAGTATATCATTTGATAAAAGGTGGTGCTGAAAGAATTGGAACGTCACCCTGTTTGAAAAATAATCATCAAGATTCACCATGAAATGTTGATATTGTTGAATGGATTGAAAAGGGCAACAAAAGTAAACAGTGAGCTTCTGCCGTGATCCCCTGGGGTGAAAGAGCAGGAGTCGCCATTGTCAGTAGTTGTTTATCAGACAAATGACACACTCTGTACGACCTTACCACCAATTCAATGTCACTGTCCATGGCTGGTCACCAGTAATCCCCCAGTACCTTTCTGCTGGGAGTAGTTATGCTGCGATGTTCCTTATGCACCAAATGTAACCTGAAAATCATGGCATCTAGCAGAGGAACACATTTAAAACATCACTTAATCACTCCGAGGACAATTCTTGTGTGAGCTTCACACATGGATGAACCTCTGGCGGGGCACCATGCTCCGTTGACCACTCATCAGCACTACTTGGAAACCCAATAAAGATTCTGCCCTAGAAGTAGCCCCCTTTAATTGTCTTGGTAGCTCCTCCATTATAAAGAATGTACATTAGTGGCTTGGGATTGTGAAATGTTGACCTCATAAATATTTATTTTATTTAGATTTATTTATTTTGAGAGTTTTATAAAGTGCAAACATGACCCAAGGGTATCAGAACACTGTGCAGAGCAACCCGCCATTCCTGTTACTAACATATAGAATACTGTAACATAAATCATAATAAACACAGTCCAAGCTCATTTTCCTGGTGGTGTGCCATGGTGACTAATGAGTGCTGCCACTAGGTGAGAAACTGACCATGGTGTAAGGGTCTCAGAGTTGATAAAGGATAAAGGGCAGCATTTCCGTGTTTATTAAAAGATCAATAAAAATTCAGCCTTAGTTGCTGTATTGAAATTTAAAGCAACAGAGAGTGTTTAGCTTTCCCCACTAGCTGGCTGGGAGGGAACTAGTTCCAGACTATGGGCCTCATTTACTACAAAATGAAGCAGCATGGCGCCACAAGCCATTTTGCTGTGTCGAGCTGCGTCATTTTAAAAGTACAGGTATGCGTTGTATTAACAACAATATGACGCATCCATGTGCTTTCTCCTGTGCTGGCCCAATCTTAGCTGCCATGCCCCAGCGCAGGCACCCTTGAGTCATGTTGCAAGGTTGCCTGCGTTGCGGGGATGATTGTTTTTGTGCAGGAAGGGACACCTTACAGCACAAAAGCAATCATTGATTGCATTTTCCTCTTTCTATGCATGCTGCATTCTGCTGCACGCATAGAAAGAGGAAAAAAAGAAGAGTAATAAAAGTATTTCTCCTCTTTGCACCACTCCTAAACCTCCCCTGGGGAGGCGTAGGATACTGAAGCATTCCCAGCTTTACAAAACTTTGGGAATGTGTCAGGTTCCATGGATGTTGCATGGGAACATCCACAGCAACACCCATGGAACCCCCTTTTCACACAGAGTGATGCGTGAAAGGGGCCCATATTTACAAGGCCTTAAAAAGTCACACAGGGTGACTTTACGTGGCCTTGTAAATAAGCCCATTGCGCTGCTGGTGCATCAAAACAAGTGACACAATGGGCTTGTAAATGAGGCCCTATGTGCTGCTGCATCCACAAGTGCATTAGGATGAAATATTACACCACTGAAGAATCCATGCTGGCCAGTTCCACCTGGCCAAAGCATTTTTGTCTTTTTGTTCCCCATTGAATTGAAACCCCCTTTTCATAAGTTCCTTCATCAGCCAAGCCAAAGTACCAAACCCTACAATGAACCTAATATAAACTTCTATAAGTACGTCACATGTCAGCTGGATGTGGAGCATCTCTTGTGGCATTAACTAACTCTGGTCTAGGTTTAATCTCTTCACTTATTGATGCAAAAACATGCATTTGGCGTTGTGGAACATCTTACCTCATGACAAAATATGTTCAATACCAGTCTCAAAGCATTGCAGTGCTGAATTAATCTCTGCAAAATAAGGATGTAATCAGAACCAGAAAGAGGAGTATAGGTGAAGTACACAAGGGAGAAGCAAGATGTCAGCCTTGCAGGGTAATAATACGAGCAAAACAGCAGTGGCCTCAGAGGGGTGGTTGGGGTCTGCGAGCAGTTTTGGGGGAGGGGTGAGTGGAGGCATGGAGATAAAGCGAAGCGACACAGGTTTCATCGCACAAGTAAACAGGAGGTTAACAAGCAAAGAGGCAGGTCAACTCAAAGAGTTCTCTCCAAGTATAAATTACCTGAACAGTAAGAAAACATGTAAGAGGGCCAGTCCTTACGGGAGGATACAAAATTCCAAAAGGAGGGACTTCTAAGTGTATTCACCAATGAAAAGCCAGCATTTCTAAAGGACAGCAACAGGAACCAATGAAAAAGATGGGCGTTTTTCCAAGCCCATATCCTAGATGCAGCATGTCTCGAAGAGGCAGTGCAAGCACTGCCTAGGCGAGACCTAAAAAGGTCTCTTATGCTACTGCTGCATGTGTGTATTTGCATCTCTGCACACATGGGCATGTGTTCGTGCACATTTGTATATGTTTTAGACTGTCACTATGCTCTGCATTGTTGCGGGGATTCTGCACATATACAGAACTATGCGCAGGAAAACAGGACCTCGGTGTATAGTGGTGTACCAACCATCCACCTTAGTGCCCAAAATCCCAATCTGACTAGCTATAGTGTCTCATTCGTTCTCCGTACTACAGCGAAGCTACCAATGATTAGACATCCCAGAACACGGACTCTTTCAGGAATTGCGGGAGCAAGAAAACTCTTTCATTACTCACTCATACTTGTCCACAACGTGCGTATTAAGAGACACAGTATATTTTAAAATGTTTATTTCAACTATCGTGCTCTAAGACACAGTACACGTGCCAGTACTAGCAGCATAATGCATAAAGACAAAACAGTAAGCATTGTTACAATTCCATAGAATACAAACGGGGACAGCATTTTATAAAGACAGTGGATTAAGGACTATAATGCCTTGCCACCCTCCCCGTGCTATTAACTAGTTTATTATAAAAATAGAAGACCTCTGGGCTTTGTCAGGGGGACCCCCATACCTCAAGAACTAGATGCAAGGTTTACATCATCAGACAAGCACAGCTCTTCTCCCTGGAAAGGTTTTTCTCCAAGTGCCACCAACAGGAGATCACAATATTAAAAGCACACAAATTTCTCCAGTGCAGCTGTATTTCATGTTATGTCTAAGTGCGAGGGGCTGACCAGAACAGCAACAACAAGGGACGTTGTTTTTCGACCTTGTACATTGTGTGCAGACGAAAACCACAGAGAACATCAGAAAAGGTGAAAGGCAGAAATGCAGACAGTTCTAACGTGAACGGTCACAAGCAGAGTCTGGAAAAACAAAGTCACGGAGTAACGTGTGCAAAGGAGGCATCATGGCAGCTAGTCCTAAGCTAACTTATCAATGTCGATCATGAGGCCACAATCCACACTACAGCATACCATCTGTATAATCTTGACTCTGGCATAATGATGGCAATTCCAAGGATGTTGTGTGGATCCCGATTAAAATGGTACCGGCCTCTGGTATTTTGGCCGAAGTATAAAAGTAGCAATTTCTGGCATCATGTGGGCATCCAGTGCATGATACTGCCTTACTCTTGGTATAATGCTGGCACTGGCATACTGATGGTTATTCTTGACATACTATGGGCATCTATGGTACATGATGATAAATCATTGGCATACATGGCAAAATCTTCTCATGCATAGCAAGACTACATATAAATACTTGATAAAAATGACAAACTGATATTTTGGGCACCAAACCCATTTACTAAAAACAAAAACCTGGTATTTCAGGAAAAGAATGTGGTGTTTTGGACTGTGGCGGATCATGAGGGTCATGAGCCCCAATGCAAGCAAGGAAAATGGTCCCCTGGGTCAGTAATAAAACACAGATATAATTGGGGTGCACATCCCTGGAACCTGGTGTCACTGCACCTGCTGCACGAATGCTAACTGCACTCTTAATTCTGGCCTCCGAGTTCCTCATTCTACCTTTTTTCTTACTCCCTTCCTGTCTCCAATCCTCTCTTATCTGATTCCTTTTATTCTCTCCTTACTCTTACTTTCTTCCCATCTTTTGTCTCTCAGTCGAATTCATCCCCTTGCTCCCCTCTCTCCCAACATCCTTATTTCTGGCCCCTTTATTTTCCTGCTTCTGTGCCCCTTTTGATCTCCTTACTCCCTTTCTCTTTCTCTCTTATCCTTAACTTCTTCATTCATTGGGTCATATTTTCATCTTACTTCTCCTTACTCTTTCACCTTTTCTTTTTAATTTCTTTCCACTCTCGTCTCCATTTCTCAGGTATCCTCCTTACCACCCTGCACCCACCCTGAAGAGTAAACACTGAGCCAGGCACCTGGCAGGCTCTGTGTTTTATCAAAAAAATTGAAGAGGCAGCCTCTAAAACAACTGCAGCTGTTGCATGGCAAACTTGACCCTCTACTGCCTCTAGTCGCTGGTGCGACTGCACTGGTTGCACCACTAGAAGCTACGCATCTGGTTTTGGGTGTAATTACATTTCGTTTTTCAAACGATAGGCTTGTAGTTAATAGCAAAATAAGAGTTTTCCTACATTTTAATTGCATTTATATAGTACGTATTCCCCCTGACGAGGCGTCAAAGCACTTTTCGGCGAGTAGCACACTACTCCAGAACCCAAAAAGGATTAGTGGTGAGTTAGTATAGACAAATATGAAGTGATGTTTGCGGGTTAAATTATGACATTTCCAAATTATATATAAATCCACTGCTTGAGTAATAGCGTCCCTAGCCTGTAAGATTAGTATTACCTATTTGCTGTTCAAACCAGTACCCGACCCTGCCCCTTCCATCAAAACTCTCAAGTCATAACAATGAATTCAGAATCTGCTTGGAAGGGACAAGTTAGGAACAAAATGAAAAGGAGGGTAATGTAGAAGTGAACGTGAGTACTTCGATAAAAGGCAAGCTATTGAAATTACTTTTTTGAATGACCTATATAACATTTAAGCCTTTTGTTTAGGAAGTTTTACTAAAAAATGCACCTTTTGGCCATCATTTTCTCAAATCCTTCGTGGGGCAGGTGAATAACGATCAGTCCCAGTGAAGGTCAGGTTTGCTTCCCACATCATGAAAGTTTAAAAACAATTCACAGGGACCTTTATAAACATTTGTCTTTTAGTAAATGTATGTGAAGGAAATGTGCAGTAAACTGCCCTACTTGATCCCATTGCATAAAGAAACGGTTTGGAGAGAGATGCGACCCATGCACGCGCAGCGAGAGTAGGCTTCCCTCTTCTTCTTTTTTTTAAGTTTAATAAGCTTTATTGAGTCATAAAGAAGTCAATACCATACATTAAAGGCCTAAGGAATAACAATGCATAGGCAATCTTATAAACGAAATAGAATAGGCAAAAAAATCATAGTAGAAAGCTGTTTTCATTTTGGGAAAAATAAGGGAAAGGAAAGAGGGGGAGAGGGAAAGGATATGGTATAAATATATTAATAATAATAACCACTAAAGAGATGTCAATGCTATTCTCCTAAGAATTGTAAAATATAAAAGAAACAAATAACTGTTGAGTAAAAATTTCACCAAATATTTAGAAGGATAGGAAAGATAGAAGATAGAACAAAGAGGAAGGAATTCAATTCAAGGAGGTTGGAAATTTTCAGAACGATAATGAGAAACATTATTGATTGAAACCTTATTTAAATATGTAATTAATGGTAACCAAAAAACATCTCTATTCACATTTGTATTGCATTGAGAGGCATAAGCAACATCTAACCTGTGATATTGACATACAGTATTCCACCATGGCTTAATTGAAAGTTTGGTCAAACATTTCCAATTGATCGTAATTTGTTGAAATGCTAAAGCCAACATAAGATCAAACAATCCTCGTTGATGGAAAGGCAAAGGAATGGATTCTGACAAACTTCCGATAAAGAGAAGAGCATTGGACATAGGTGTGTGAATCTGAAAAATACTAGAAAGACGATCCCAAATTTGCGTCCAAAAGAAATAACAGGGGGACATGAGAAAAAGAGATGTGAAAGATCTGCTGATGGAAAGTCACAGGACCAACATTTCTTATTGTCTATGTGTGTGAAATTAGCTATAGAAATGGGAGTGAGATAAAGTCTGTGATAGAGGAAAAACATAGATTGAGTGGTGGAAGCGGATCTTGAGATCCTCAGCGAACGGGCCCAAATCTTATTCCATACGTCAATGCTCCATTGAAAGCCTAAGTCTGATTCCCAAGCAAGTTCCACCTTAGTTTTGTCTCGTTCTGGATTTGTGGTATAGAAGAATTTATAAATTAAAGAGGCTTTTGGAATTAAAACTAATATTTTAAGAAGTGAGTCTTGAGTAATAGGAGCTTCATCTGAAAGGAGAGAGTAAAAAATGTTCAGAAGTAATTCCATTAGTATGGAAAATTTATGTAAGAAGGAACGAGGACATTTAAATGTAACCTGAAAATCAGGAAAGGAAGAAGGAGAAGTGCCATCGAATAAGTCGGTAACCCAAGTAATTCCTTTAGCTCTCCATGAGGCCCAGTACAAAGGTCTATTATTTATAGTTATGAGACGATTATACCACAAAGGAGAATGTAAAAAGGTATTTCTGGTTATGAGTTTTGGCTGAAGATGAGGTCGTAACAAAGAGCAAGTGTGTTTAAATAATGGGAGGGATGTGAGGGCATTTTTGGCAGTAAAAGAGAGAACTTCCTTGGTCGAGAAAGGAGTAAACAGACAACGTTCAATATTGACCCATAAAGGAATAAAGGGAGAGGATTCCGTGTGAAGCCAATGAGATGCTTGCTTTAAGCTAAAAGCTTTATGATATAATCAAAAGTCTAGGAAGTTTACCCCACCTACAAGTCTCGGTTTTCTAAGATGAAATAAAGAAATTCTGGATTTTTTATTTTTCCAAAGAAATTTGGAAAGAAGAGAGTCAATTTTTTTTTTAAAAAGGTGACAGGGATACGTAAAGGAATCATTGAGAAATAATATAATAAAATAGGAGTAATCATCATCTTAATGGAGTCGAGACGACCCCACCAGGAGAGAAAGAGGGGATTCCAGGATGAGAAAAGCCTGGAGATACGATCTAGAGCTATATTCATGTTCAATTTAACCGAATTAGTAATAGAGTTGGAAAACCAGATACCAAGATATTTAATTTTAGAGCTGTTCCAATGAAAGCCAGTAGATTCAAATTGCTGTTTGAGACAAAATTTTGTTATTGGGAGAACTTCAGTTTTATCAGAGTTGATCTTATAGCCTGATACTGCTGAGAAATCAGAAATTTCTTGTAATAATGAAGGAATAGAAGAATCTGGATTGGAAATGAAAAGCAAAATATCATCAGCATAAGCAGATAATTTCAGATGATGATCTCCATATGGGAATCCAAAAATAGAAGAATTTTGACGGATACAGGAAAGAAAAGGTTCAAGTGAAAGAACAAACAAGAGGGTGGATAATGGACAACCCTGCCTAACTCCTCGATGAAGTGAAAAATACTGCGAGGTTTGACCCTTTCCAATGGTAGAAGCAGAAGGGGTAGAGTAGAGAAGAGAGATAAGGAAAATGAATTTAGCACCAAAACCATGCCATCGGAGAGATTTAAATAAAAAGGACCAATCTACCCTATCAAAAGCTTTTTCCGCGTCAATGGAAATCGCCGCAAGAGGAAAAGATAAAGAGGGAGCTTTATTAAGAACATTAAAAAATAGACGAGAATTATCAGAAGTTAGTCTACCTTTTGCAAATCCACATTGTTCGGGAGCTATTAAATGGGGGAGGAAGGATTCCAGGCGCATTGCTAAAAGTTTAGCAAAAATCTTATAATCAACATTTAGCAATGAGATGGGGCGGTAATTTTTGCAAAATTTGGGGTCTTTGCCTTCCTTATGAATAAGACAGATAGAGGCTTCTAAAAAGGTACCACTTGCTGCACCAGTAGAACAAAAATGTTGGAACAGATTAAAAAGTTTTGGCAATAGCAAGTTGGAAAAATGGAGATAGAACTCTACAAAAAAACCATCAGGACCTGGGGATTTATTTTTCTTTAAAGAATTCAAGGAGGAGGAGACTTCCTGTGGTGAAAGATCCGTGTCTAGAGAGACGAAGTCTAGATCAGAAGCGGAAGGAGGAGGAATAGAGCTAAGATATTCATGGATAAGTGAGTCGGTGGGAGGCGACTCAGGAGTGTATAAAACGCTATAAAATTTTGTGAATTCAGCTAGTATGTCTTTATCTTTGAAGAGGTGTTTGCCATCGTTAGATTGAATGGACTCAATGAATGTTTTCTCTTTTCTAGATTTTAAATAATTAGCAAGGAGTGAGCCGGCTTTATTACGGCCACCATAGTATCTGGCACTGCTACGAAACAAAGTGAAGGAAGCCTTATCAGTAGAAATTTTATTAAATTCCATCTTAGCTTTGATAAGTTGTTTCAGGGTAGAGTCTGATGAAGAGGTATAAAACTGATGTTCTAAGTGTTTAATGGAAGATAAAAGAGCTTTATGTTTATTGGAGGATAGTTTCTTTTTCTTGGACACAAAATCTATAATAAACCCGCGAGCGGTGGCTTTAAAACTATCCCATACCAAAACGGGAGACATAGAGGTATCTTCATTAATAGAGAAGAATTCTTCAGCAAAAGAGATGAAAGAAGAGGAAAAGACTGGATCCTGTAAAAGATAATTATTAAACCTCCACCTAGACATTTTGGAACGAGGAGGAAGTAAATCGAAGTCAACGACTACTGGAGCATGATCTGAAATCAAAATGGGCTCAATCGAGGAGGAAATAAGGTTTTGAGCTAAGGGTTTAGAGAGAAATATATAGTCAATCCGAGATAAGGATCCATGAGGAGGGGAAAAAAGGAAAATTCTGATTGGTCTGGATTGCATAGTCTCCAGGCATCGACCAATTGAGTCTGTGTGATAGTGTTAAGAAATTGTTTGTGAGTTTTGTGGGGAATAAAACGTACCTGGGATTTGCGATCAATAAAAGGGTCTAAAACTTGATTGCAATCACCTCCAAGTATGAAAAATTCATCTTTATTTTGAAAAAACTTGATCGGGCTGAGTTGGACCATAAAGGTTAAACACAGTGAGAGGAATATTGTTAACTAAAAGTTTAACTAGAACCCACCTACCATCGGAGTCAATATCTTGTGTAACAACAGTGCATTTCAATTTTTTATGGCATAGAATAACAACTCCATTCTTCTTTGTGTTAGTAGGGGAAACTAATACTGAACCAACCCAACTACGTTTAAGTTTGAGAGCTTCAGCCTCAGATAGATGAGTTTCTTGTAACAAAACTAAATCAGGTTTATATGAGGCTAAATGTGAAAGAATTCTCTGCCTCTTTATAGGGTTATTAAAACCTTTTACGTTCCATGTGATAACTCTGAATGTAAAAAATTAACATTAGATAAACAACAGTGTAATATTGAGAAAAAATGCAAATAAGTATAAAATGAAAAATAAGCATTTAAAAAATTAAGAAGATTAAATAAAAGAAGTAAGGCAATATGATAGAAAATGAAGAAGAGAAATGATAAAGGTGGATAATAAAGGAGAGTTACGAAAATAGCAAAATCTTGCAGTAACTGTAGGAAAAGGGATGGAAAACAGTAAGGAAAAAGAAGACATGAAATGAAAAAGGGAGGATCAAGCAAAGAGACATAAAAGAAGAGTATGTCTGTTAGAGAATAGGAAGAAAGAGGGAGAGGAGGGAAAAGGAAAGAGAGAGAAGAAGCAAGCATAGACAGTACATATCCAAAAAGGATGACTGAGAAAAACATACCTTAGGGGGACAAAGAGAGATACAATGGGGCAAGGACGACACATGACAAGACAGACCACCCGAACTCAGGACGTCCGGATCGCATCAGGACGAGGAAGAAAAAGGATAAGGACCATACGGATTGATAAAACATAAACAAACCTGTAAGAAAATATAAAAGAGACAATTAACATTGAAATAATACAAAGAAAGTTAAACATCTGGCAAACGAATGACAAGAGATATGACAAACATGAACCACTTATGCTATTTTGAAAGAATAACTTTTAGAAGAAATGAACCACAAATAGAACATTACTAAGTCAATAGAAGTAACAACCAAGAACGAAACCATATCATGACAGGAAAAATGTCTAAAAGATTAGTACATGAGGAAAACAGGAGAGTCAACCATTGGAAGGGCCAGCAGTGTCCATGGCATTTGTAGTATGAGAATGAATAAATTTCCTAAGCTCCACAGGATCTTGAAAGGACCAAGTCTGATTTTGATAGGTCACCTTAAAAATGCAGGGATGAAAAAGACCATATCGAGCACCAAGAGATTGTAGAGGGGCTCGAAGATTAAGGAACTCCTTTCTTCTTGCTGCTGCAGCATTAGATACATCTTGAGAAATATACCCCCTCTGACCAAGCCAAGAAATTTGTCGTTTGGCTCTAGCTGCAGATATAATTGAAAGCAAGTCAGTATATTTCAAAAAAAGAATAATGACTCCCCTTGGTTTGACCGGAGACGTAGAGCTTGAAGAACGTGGACCCAATCTGTGAGCTCTCTGAATACTAAGAGATGTAGAAGAAGGCATATCCAGGAGCTTCGGTAAGAAGGAGGAAAAGAAGGAGACAGGATCATCACCCTCGAGGGCCTCAGGCAGTCCGTAAATGCGTAGATTATTCCTCCTATTTCTGTTTTCCAAATCCTCTGTGTGATGCCGAAGGTCACGAACCTCTCCCTCTAAAGAAGAAAGCCTCTGAGAGTTATCTTGTACCACAGAGAGTTGCTGCTCCACTAAAGATACTCTGCTCTCCATTGTAGACCACTTCTCCTCCAAGAGTTGCATTTTACTGTTGGTCTCCTCTACAAAGGGGCGCAGAGCTCGAATTTCCTCCAACAACATTTCCAAGGAAATAGGAGATGACGATTTGTCAGGAGAGGGAGAATCATGCTTTAGTCATTTAGAAGATGATGAAGGTGGTGAGGTTTTTGTAGTGGTGGACTGTGATGAAGCAGAATGATTAGAAGTAACACCTGCCATTGTTTCTTCGGTATGGGATGAGAATGGCACTGAAGAAGGAGTTGGTGTTGACGAGGAAGAATGAGTCTTAGGTACAAAGATAAATTGTGGTTTACGCAGTCTTCCCATATATAGAAGGTACACAGGTAGCACATAGGGTAATAAACAACCTATATAACAACCGTAGCCTACAGTCCTCACAAAAAGAATAATGTAGAGTAGTCTCTTGAGATGACTAAAAGCTTCGCAAAAGGAGATACTATTCCATTATGAATCTGAATAATGACACCAAGCAAAAATTATCCTGAGTAGCACCAAGAGGAGAGCCAACTGTGGACAAATGATGAAAGTAAGTCACGTATCAGAAATTAGTGATATCCAACCAGGAGAGCCATGCTGAGAAGGTATTTCCAGTGAAAGGAAGGCTGTCATCTGAAGAAAGGAAGCTCCTAAAAGCTGAAGTGCTGTTATTAAGGCACCAACAGAGATGGCTCAGTGAGAATTGTGATTAAAAGGAGTGAAAATCAAAACTATTTATGTAGAGGATACCATGGGGATTCCTTACATGACATGGTAAAGTGGGAAGCTCTGTCAGAAACATTTCCCAGGTTGCATTTTATAATAATGGCTGACAGAGCAATGCAGGCATATTAGTTATTGCTCTGAGGTAAATGAAACATCAGTGAAAGTCGTGAAAGCAGAGCCATTCATAGCAACAGACAGCTTACTGCAATAACGAGTTGCTCCACTAAGCAGAAATACTACCTTCAAAACCGAGCAAGTGCTGGGTGAGAGCAGACACCGTCAGTCCATGCTTCCGTCATGTTTTCCCAGTAGACAATAGCTCGGCAGTCAAAATGGCGGGCGCGCTGAGGAGACTGCATCGGCGGCGAAAATGAACAAGAAGCAGAACGCGCTTCATGCTGAAGAAACGCTCACCAGACGCGCGGCATCTTCCGACGTTGGAAACAGGTGCTGTCCGGTAGTAAAAGGTGCAGAAATATGCACCCGCGGCTTATAAATGTCCCGGTGCGGCGGAGTCTCCGTTTCAGGTGGCCATCTTAAGCGGCGCCGAAGCCACGCCCCCAGGCTTCCCTCTTCTTACTCGCTCACTCAGTCCATTTAGGCCGGGTACCTACCTCCATCTGTTTCAAAGATCACCCTGTACCTCTCCTATGTAAATATTAACTTTTAAGAGTTTAGATGTTCCAAGTACTGGTCGGAATGTATCTTCATTTGTAACTCTAAATTGTTTTCCTGTTTTCACTGTGTCTTTTTCCTGGTCGGACTGGATAAAAAAATATGTCTATGCACCAAAATAAAAATGACCCCTCCATGAGTGAATTTGAAACAAAAAAAGTGTCCCATGTTTGGAAATTGGGGCAGTTTGGAACTTGTAAAGACATGCGGTATAAATGTTTTGGAAAGAATGGAAGTCTGTGTAGATTTGAGCTTGCAGCAGGCAATGTTTATTTTAATATTAGGGAAGGCAACAGTAGACAAGCATTGGCAAAGCCAATAGGTCTCGCCTGTGCAAGAGCTGATGGCTTTTTCCAATATGTTTTAGCCATGCTGGTGTAAAACATGGCTAAAACATAAATTTAATTGTTCAGCCTGGCTAAAAGTTAGTCGGGTAAAGGAGAGTGGAGTGGAGTGTCCTAAAGTGGATTAGAGTGGAGTGTTTTGAAGTGGTGTAGAGAGGTGCAGAGTAGAGTTTAGTGGCACGGAGTGGAGTGGAATGTCATGTAGTGGCATAGAGTGGAGTGGTGTAGAGTGCTGTGGAGTGTCATGGAGGGAACAGAGTGTCAGAGAGTGGGAAGGCATAGAGTGGAGTAGAGTTGAGTGGCGTAGAGTTGGGTAGAGTGTCAGAGTGGAGTAAAGTGTTGTAGATTGGAGTGGCATAGAGTGTTGTGGAGTGGTGTAGAGAAGAGTGGAGTGACGTAGAGGGTGTTGAATAGAATGGAGTAGAGTGCTGTAGAGTACAGTGACGTAGAGCAGAGTAGATTGTTGTAGAGTGGCGTGGCATAGAGTGGAGTAGTTTAGGAGAGTGGAATGGCAGAGTGGAGTGGAATGTTGTAGAGTCAAGTGGAGTAGAGTGGAGTGGCATACAGTGTTAGAGTGGGATGGCATAGAGTGGAGTGCTATAGAGTGGAGCAGTGGAGTAGTGTGTTGTAGAATAGAGTAGAGTATAGTGGCATGGAGAGGTATAGAGGGAGTTCCATAGAGTGCCATAGAGCAGCATAGAGTGGAGTAGAGTGTTGGAGGGTGGAGTGGCATATAGTGGAGTAGAGTGGAGTAGAGTTTAATAGAGTAGACCGTCCGAGTGGAGTGGAGTGTCATAGAGTGGAATAGAGTGGACTAGAATGAAGTTGCAGACAGTACAGTGGTGCAGAAAAGACTGGCGTAGAGTGCATTGCCTTTGAGTGAAGTGGTGTAGAGCCCATTGGCATAGAGTGCAGTGACGTAGAGTAGAGTGGTGCACAGTAGATTACAGTGGCGTAGAGTGCAATGGTGCAGAAAAGAGTGGTGCAGAGTAGAGCGCAGTGATGAAGAGTAGATTGTTTCATAGTAGAGTGAAGCAGTGTAGAGTGGAGTAGTGCAGGGTGGAGTGGTGCAGGGTAGAGTGCAGCGGTATAGAGTAGAGAGCAGTGGCACAGAGTGCAGTGGTGCTGAATTCAGTGGTGGAGAATGCAGTCTTAACGAGTAGAGTGTCGAAGAGTGCAGTGTTGTAGAGTGCATTGGCATAGAGTGCAGTGGTGTAGACTGGACTGGCATAGAGTAGAGTGCCGCAGAGTAGAGAGTCATAGAGTGAGGTGGTATAGAGCACAGTGTCATAGAGTGCAGTGGTGCACATTAGATTACAGTGGCATAGAGTGGATTGGCATAGAGTTTAGTGGCGTGGAGTGCAGTAGAGTGGCGTAGAGGGGTGCAGAGTAGTGTTAAGTGGTGCAGAGTAGAGTGGCATTGGGTTCAGTGGCAGAAAGTGCAGTGTTGCAGAGTAGAGTGGAATGGTGTAGTGTAAAGTGGCGTTCAGTGCATTGGTGTAGAATGCAGTGGCGTAGAGTGGTGCAGAGTAAATGGACATAGAGTGCAATGGTGTTGAGTAGAGTGCCGAGGCACACATTAGAGTGTTGCAGAGTAGAGTATAGTAGATTAGAGTGCAGTGGTGCAGAGTAGATTGGCATACAGTGCAGTGGCATAGAGTGCAGTGGTTCATAGTAAAGTAGTGTGGGGTAGAGTGCATTGGCATAGAGTAGAGTGGTGTAGAGAGGCATAGAGTGAAGTGGAGTAGAGTGCAGTGACACAGTGTGGCGTGGTATGGAGTGGAGTGGTGTGGTGTGGAGTGGTGCAGAATAGACAGTGTCGTGGAGTGGAACAGAATAGAGTATAGTGAGGTAAAGTGGAGCATGCACGGTGTGTTAGTGCATTGCCATTACAGACAACACATCTTCAATTGAAATTACCATTACATTTGCACAGACATACAATTTTACTGATAATATACAGCGCACAAACGATGATGTGAGGAAATGTCATCACCTAGTGTATTCATTTGCTATGATCGTACTAAAATACTTGTTTCCACCACACTTCAGAATTACCAAAAAATGTGCTTCATTTGTGCTTTCTACAGTCTGAAATATCTGCAAAGTTCATTTGCAGAGATTTAAATTTTGTTTTGTACTAGTAAAAAATAACAATGTACAGCACACCCCAAGTAGCCAGCATGATTGTCCCATAAATCCTCTCACTTGGAAGATAGAGAAAGAAAAGTAAACACTAAGATCCCTGGAAGAGAGAGCCTGACATTTGACCTGTGTCTTTGAATGCACAGAAACGTGACAAGAGAAGTACAAGATTTATAGGCCTGTTTACATAAATCCAGTACTGGTGGAAGAATACAATAAATGGGGTTTGGGCAAAGGAAGGGACACACTCAAGCTGGACAGCCTAAAACAAATATAACCGGAAAACAGAAAGCAAACATATGTGAGTTACAAACCACAAAGCCAATGGTAAGCAATAGGCAGACTGCATTCCCAGGGAAGCTTTCCGAATGTCCCTAAGATGTCGTTAGCAGTAGGCTTCGACCTAAAAACAGCCCAGTAGCAGGAGCATAGCTACCATTGGCGCAACAGGTGCTGTGGCACCGGGGCCCAAAGTCCTGATAATTGCTGTATTTTACTACCCCAAGAGCAACCAAATGAGCCATTTTCCTTGCACTAGGTCCCATGGCATCTTTGCTACATTACTGCCCAGCAGACAATAAAACGGTCCCACAAACAGCCAAAAAAACGGCCCACACATAGACCTATCAGCAGGGCACGAGTCGGGGGTACACGCGGGTGGACAGCGTCCACCCACTTTTTTCACAGGGTGGACGCCGTCCACCCTGCAAGGAAGTTGGGCCCCACTAAAAAAGATGCTGACTTCGTCCCGGTGTAATTTCCAAACACCGGGACACTTTCTGCAGCGCCTGCACGTTGTTGTCTGCTTTAGATCTGCAACAACGTGCAGGCGGGACGGGGCTCTCTCATTTAAGACTCCTGCTGGGCCCATAACAAAGGCCGAATTTGAGGGGTCATCAGGCCTCCTTTTGTTCGAGTCTCCTGGCTGGCAGCAGTCAGGAGCCTCACACCTATAAGCAAATGCAGCAGAGGGGAAACAAAGGCTCACACCTTGTTAGCACTTCACACATACTTAAGAGAGGCAGCTTTTCACTTTGTTTAGGCTCTGTTTAGGAGATATGCATGCACTGTAAGAATATCAGATGTGTTGATCGTTCCCAGTATTTGCACAAAATAAATAGCATTTATATAGCACTTACTACCCCTGAGGAGGCGTTGTAATAATTTAAATATCACTATTTTTTCTTTTAAAGCACTATGGGTAGAGGAAACTTTACACTGACAAAAGGTAACATTGGTTTATGTGAAGCTCACAAAAGTGTGAATCTTCTGCCTAAATCAGGAGGGTTTGCAAGTATACTCAAAATGTGCTCAAATGTACTCTTGATAGACCTGCTAAACATATATGTGAGGGCTTAAGATCTGATGTCACTTCTTGTGATGCCACTTCCTGTGATGTCACGCACTGTGATGTCACGCACTGTGATGTCACGCGCCGCGATGTCACGCGCCGTGATGTCACGCACCGTGATGCCACTTGCATACTGATTAACTAGGTTAGTCCCCCCACTTCTTTTTTAGGTCTCGCCTGGCGTTAGCAGCGCGCATGCGCTGCACTCGCCATGTGAAGGCCTTTTGGAATCAATACACTTTCGGAAGGAACTTTAACCCCTTCGGTGCTTATGACGAGCTGGACTCGTCATGGCACACAGTGCTCGTGTGCTCATGACGAGTCCAGCTCGTCATAAGACCACCCACGGGGAAGCGCTGGCGCTCCCCGTGGAAATCCGATCGTTAGTTTTTTTTTGGGAGGCAGGTGAAGGGCTTCCCCTGCCTCCCCCCGCCCCCGCCCTCCCCATCAATGACGTCAGCGCGCGAGGCGCGCTGACATCGTTGAGGGTTTCCCTTTCTTCCCCGACGCGCTGGAAGCCATTTGCTTCCAGCGCGTCGGGAAATCAGGTGAGGTTTGGCTCGGGGAGGGGGGTTTGTATCAAAAGAGGCATCGAGGGAAAGGAAAGGGTTTTCCTTTCCCCGATGCCTCTTTGTGCATTCCTGCTGCACGATCATGTGATCGTGCAGCAGGAATGCCCACTAGGCACGAGGGAGGGAGGGAGGAGGGCAAGAGGCATGTGAACGGGCCTAGAAGCCCCGACCCACATACACTAGCGGTATGCAACGTCTTCCCGCCCTTTCCCCACAATGATGGACAGCTTAATCAAAGGATCCCGGCGCTTTCGGCGCGGTGGCAAAATTACAGACACACAGGTCACTGGAGACAATTCTTCTGTTCCTATACACAGCTGTAGTGTAGGAAAGGCACTATACATTTACCCAACGAGGTAGCAGTTACTGATTAGCCAGTAGAAAGTACTCCAGTTGAGTAGAGGTATTGCACAAAACGGTGGCATCTTCGTGGATAAATATGCAGGGCAGGTGTGCAGAATGTGCCTTCTCTCCATTTCCAACGTGAAAAGTTAGCTGTAATCCTTGATGGAGGTCTTTGCATCCTTCATTTTCTCGAGCGCAATTCTCGTGTAGAATTCGTGAGCGTGGTTAAGCAGATGTGGCTTCTCTCCATTTACACCCTGAAAAGTTAGCTGTAATCCTTGATGGAGGTCTTTGCATCCTTGAATTTCTCGAGCGCAATGCTCGTGTAGTTCCTGTGACCAGGAGGTTCCTTCTCCTCGTCTGCCGCTGAGATCGTGCTCTGACCCTTTATAAACAAGAGGCATGTGAACGGGCCTAGAAGCCCCGCCCGTTTGGCCCCGCCACACATACACTAGCGGTATGCAACGTCTGCCCACCCTTTCCCCACTATGATGGACAGCTTAATCAAAGGTTCCCGGCGCTTTCGGCGCGGTGGCAAAATTACAGACACACAGGTCACTGGAGACAATTCTTCTGGTCCTTTACGCAGCTGTAGTGTAGGAAAGGCACTATACATTTACCCAACGAGGTAACACTTACTGATTAGCCAGTAGACAGTACTACAGTTGAGTAGAGGTATTGCACAAAACGGTGGCATCTTCTTGGATAAATATGCAGGGCAGGTGTGCAGAATTCGTGAGCGTGCTTAAGCAGATGTGCCTTCTCTCCATTTCCAACGTGAAAAGTTAGCTGTAATCCTTGATGGAGGTCTTTGCATCCTTCATTTTCTCGAGCGCAATTCTCGTGTAGAATTCGTGAGCGTGGTTAAGCAGATGTGGCTTCTCTCCATTTACACCCTGAAAAGTTAGCTGTAATCCTTGATGGAGGTCTTTGCATCCTTGAATTTCTCGAGCGCAATGCTCGTGTAGTTCCTGTGACCAGGAGGTTCCTTCTCCTCGTCTGCCGCTGAGATCCTGCTCTGACCCTTTATCCCCTTCGGTGCTTATGACGAGCTGGACTCGTCATGGCACACAGTGCTCGTGTGCTCATGACGAGTCCAGCTCGTCATAGACCACCCACGGGGAAGCGCTGGCGCTCCCCCGTGGGAATCCGATCGATAGGTTTTTTTTTGGGGAGGCAGGGGAAGGGCTTCCCTTGCCTCCCCCGCCCCATCAATGACGTCAGCGCGCGAGCGCGCTGACATCATTGAGGGTTTCCCTTTCTTCCCGACGCGCTGGAAGCCATTTGCTTCCAGCGCGTCGGGAAATCAGGTGAGGTTTGGCTCGGGGAGGGGGTTTGTATCAAAAGAGGCATCGAGGGAAAGGAAAGGGTTTTCCTTT
This sequence comes from Calotriton arnoldi, assembly GCA_963921515.1. NCBI lineage: Eukaryota > Metazoa > Chordata > Amphibia > Caudata > Salamandridae > Calotriton > Calotriton arnoldi. The sequence goes on from CAWUFW010000568.1 coordinate 3,088,531, forward strand.
CCCCCGATGCCTCTTTTGTGCATTCCTGCTGCACGATCATGTGATCGTGCAGCAGGAATGCCCACTAGGCACGAGGGAGGGAGGGAGGGAGGGAGGGAGAGGGAGAGAGGGAGAGAGAGAGAGAGAGAGAGAGAGAGAGAGAGAGAGAGAGAGAGAGAGAGAGAGAGAGAGAGAGAGAGAGTGTGTGTGTGTGTGTGTGTACACCCCAGCTTCTATTTTATTTTAATTTGCCTCTCCATGAAATGTAAATGGGCAGTAGACCACAAAGTTATTATTGGTATGTGGCTAGGACGCGTCAATTCAAACTGCTCCCAATTCACACTGGTGAGCGTATTGTGTAGGTGGGTAATTAATGTGCACTGGTGTTCAGCTTTGCGCTGCAGGATTTTTGTACAATGCATATGCATGTTGACTGTGTGCACGGGGGATTTATATAGGTGCTGGTCAGTGCATGAGGAGTGTCAGCAGGACACGTGTATTGCCTACATAGAGACACAGGTTATGTGGACTGGACTAGGTAAATTTAGAATATATCTGCGTTTGTGAACTACATCTACACTGTGTGTGTATAGGTAGAAGGGTACATAAACTCCAGCACGCAAGGGTGAGGAATGTACAGGAAAAAGTACAAATTTACAATGAAGAGCGAACTTCCTAGAGGGGGCTGAGAGTGAAAGTATTAGTTCTGAAAGTGTCTTTGGAAGAGAAGAGATTTGAGGTCAGCTTTGAAGATCCGGGTAGAGGAGGTGGCATGGAGCAATGGGGGAAGCGAGTTCCAGATTCTCACCGCATTTCCTGAGAAGGATTGCGCCAACGATCTTTCCCTTTTTGAAGACGGGGGGTGGGCTCAAGCAGAAGCTTTTCCGCATTGCGAGAAGGGCGAGAGCCACCGGACAATTTCAATTTATTTGCCAGGTAACGAGGGGAGAAGGTGTGTAAGGCTTTGTGTGTGATGCAGGCAGTTTTGTAAATCGATCTTGCCTCGATCGGAAGCCATCGAAGAGAGGATAGGAGTGACGTGGTCGCTTAGTTTAGACCCTGAAATGAGGCGAGCTGCTGAATGGAGGATGGATTTGAGAGGGGAGAGGTGGGATTTGGGTAGGCCCGTCAGAAGAGAATTGCAATAATCCAGTCTTGAGAGAACCAGAGATTGTACCAAGGTTTTTAAGTCTTTCTCCGGGAAGAACCGACGGATCCCCCGTAGAAGGCGCAACTGGTAACGTGCGTTCTTAGCAATAGAGTTGATGTGGGAGATTAGGTTGAGTCTTTTGTCAAGAATGACACCTAGGGATTTAGCGCTGTCAACAATGATGGGTTTGTTGTTGAGTAGGTTCAGCTGATCCATCCAAGATTGAACAGGAGGAGGTGAGAGAGAGGTAGAGAGGAGGAGGAATTCAGTTTTGGCGGGATGACAGAATGAGTTGGTGAGCTAACATCCAGTTGTGAATAGAGTTGAGAGTAGAGTTGAGTAGTGAGAGATCGTGTGCGGAAGATAAAGGTATCTTCCCACTAGTCCACCAGGCTTTTATTTGTGGAGAGTGACCCCTTGGGTGGCAGAATAGCAGTATGTTTTTAGGCCCATCTGCCCCCAAGGAGGGCAGAAGCCACTAGACACCAGGGTTTTTTTTATTTTTGTGTTGGGGAGTGGCCAAAAGGGCAAGGGTTGCTCCCCTTTTACGGGGGTGAATATTTTATTTATACTGTTAGGCCCACCTACCCCTTAGCTTGGCTGGTGGATTGTGTGTGGACTGGTGCATTATTTGCATATGTGATTGTAATGTTTTTTTCTCCTTTTTATTCTAGTGTAAAGCTTTTGATTCCTGTTTGCGGTTTCGGCAGTGGTGGTTCTGCAGTTTTGCGTAATTGCATTTATTTGGTAAGAAAAATATTTTTGTTGTGTGTACTCCAAATGAGTATTATTGTCATGCATGAATGAATTTTTTTGTAAGTGGTGCCATAATGGCAGCATATTTGTTAGTGTTCAGAGCATGAAATTCTTTGCGATGTTTTGCATTGTCTTATGTGTGTCTGTGCAGAGTAGGTGGTGGTGAGTCTAGCTGCTTCTGTCACGTGAGTGGTATAGTGTTGGAGTATATAGGTCTTTGTGATAAAGCTACATTTTGTTTATTTCTTTTTTTTACAAAGGGTTTGTTGTTGTTGACTTGTTTGACAAGTAACCTTTATTAGTAAGCATTATGGCTAGCCGTAGAATTACTGCTCAGCAGGTGGTTGGTTTGCTTCTTGAATCTTCCTCTGAGCAGGATTATGAGACTGACAGTGCGTCTGAGGGAGAGGAGGGAGGGGAAGATTCAGGCAGTGAGTTTTCTCTCCACATGGAATCATCGGATGATGAAGGTACTCTCAGTGCAGATGAAGTGCCTGATTTAGAGGAGGATACTACTGTGCCGATGGTGCAAGAGGCATCTGGATTGCAGCCTGGGGCTGCTAGGCTTCCTACTGGAAGTGCTGGACTCTGGGTTGATCCAAACATGGTGCAGCCGGTGTTGCCTGCCTTTAGTGGTTATGCAGGGTGTAGAGTGGATTGTGAACATTATTTGCCTATACAGTATTTTCAGTTGTTTATGGATGATGTATTTTTGGGTGAGATTGTTGAGCAGACTAATTTGTATGCTGAACAGTTTTTGAGGGACAACAGTGCCAGACTTAGGCCCCATTCTAGAGCTACCCGGTGGAGTCCCACAAATCTGGAAGAGATGAAGAAGTTTTTGGGTTTGACTTTTTTGATGGGTTTGATAAGGAAGCCGTCCATGGGTTCATATTGGTCTACCAGTCCCTTGATGGCAACGGCCATATTTCCTGCAGTTATGACTCGTGATCGGTATTTACTTTTGCTTCGGATGCTGCATTTTGTTGATAATGGTTTGGCGTTGCCACGAGATCACCCTGAATGTGACCGTCTTTTTAAGATTCGGCCTGTTCTTGATCACTTTGTAGATCGATTTTCAGAGATCTATACTCCAGGGAAAGAAATATCTATTGATGAGTCTTTGGTCCTGTTCAAGGGCCGTTTGGTTTTAGGCAGTACATTCCTAGCAAGAGGGCACGCTATGGAATTAAGCTGTATATGTTGTCTGAGAGTAGGACAGGATATGTTTTTAATTTGCGTGTGTACACTGGTAGGGATTCCATTATTGACCCCCTGGTTGTCCGTCCACTTTTGGAGTTTCAGAGAAAATTGTGTGGGATCTTGCTAGAGGACTGTTTAACAGAGGCCACCATTTGTACCTTGATAACTTCTACACTGCTGTGCAATTGTTTAAGGAATTGTTCAAAGTGGACACTTTGCTTGTGGCACAATCCGCTCTAACCGTAAAGGTTATCCAAAAGAGCTTGTTTGCAAAAAACTTCAGAGGGGACAGTGCAGTGCCTTGCGTAGTGAGGAACTGCTAGCTGTGAAATTTGTGGACAGGAGGGATGTGTACATGCTGACTACCATCCATGATGAGAGTACTTCACCTGTGGCTGTTTGGGGTCAGATTGCTGAAGTGCGCAAACCTGTGTGCATTTTAGACTACAATAAGCACATGGGTGGTGTTGATAGAGTAGATCAGAGGTTGGAACCTTACACTGCTATTCGTAAGTCTTACATTTGGTATAAGAAGTTGGCCATCCATCTCTTCAATTTAGCAACTTTCAATGCTTTTGTTGGGTTCAAGGAGTGTTCTCCTGCGTCAAAGTTGACTTTTGTTCAGTTTCAGGAGTCTGTCATAGGCAGCCTTGTTGTTGTGGAACAGGCAAGTGTTCCTAGAGTTGGAGTGGTGGAGGATGTGGCTCGATTGAAAGATCGCCACTTTCCTGATCACATTCCTCCTACACCCTCAAAAGACTTTCCCACTAGGAGATGTAGAGTCTGTTGGCGAAGAGGTACGCGGAAGGAGACTCGTATGTACTGCCCTGAGTGTCCTTCTAACCCTGGGCTGTGTGTGCCTGCTTGTTATAGAGCGTACCACAAGCAAAATAATTATTGGGAGCAACCATGAGTGGTAAAGTGAACTGCCTGGTCTGTAATGTTTAAGAATTTTTGTTCTGTTTCAAGGTTGTCATTAGTGCAATGTATTTAGTTTCTGATTTTGTGTTAGTAGATTTGTATCTATTTGCAATTTGTTTGTGTTTTCTTTTTTGTATAAAAAAATCCTAAATGTGATGGTGGTGTGTGTAGGCTGGTGCTTGGCTGGCGGTGTGCGTGGAGTGGCGCTTGGCTGGCGGTGTGTGGGAGTGGCTCTTGGCTGGCGGTGTGCGTGGAGTGGTGCTTGGCTGGCGGTGTGCGTGGAGTGGCGCTAGGCTGGCGGGGTGCGTGGAGTGGCGCTAGGCTGGCGGTGTGCGTGGAGTGGCGATAGGCTGGCGGTGTGCGTGGAGTGGCGCTGGGCTGGCGGTATGCGTGGAGTGGCGCTTGGCTGGCGGTGTGCGTGGAGTGGCGCTTGGCTGGCGGTGTGCGTGGACTGGCGCTCGGCTGGCAGTGTGTGAGTAGTGACTTGCTGCTGGTCACTACACACACTGCTAGCCGAGCGACACTCCACGCAATCCATCAGCTTGTGTGGTTGCTGTGTTAGGAATGTGGGCGTGTGAAAGTGATGGGCCCTTGAATGGCGCTGTCTGCTGGTGTGTGTTGTAATGTGATGGGCCCGCGGCTGGTGGTGTGAATGGTTTTGTATTTGTCACACGTATGAAAGGTGTATGAATGGCCTGTAAAGAGGTTGGTGTCTTGTCGTGGCTTTACAGCTCACGAGCTGTGAGTCAATGGTTCAGTTTCTCGTCCTTTCAATTATTAACAGCGCATTTCATTTTTGTGAAATCACTTGTTAATACAATTGTATATACTGAACCATCACTCACCCTCGTGCCAAATCCAACCAGTATGTGTGTGTGTGCTTGAGGATTAGATGGCTGTGCAGTAATATTTTTTTTGTCTTTCTCAAGCAGGGTGTACCTTGTCCCTTTTTGTGAATGTTGTAATGTGTTTGTTTCATGCCTGGGGGTGTGAATGGTCTTGTGTGTATCACGTATGAAAGGTGTGTGAATGGCCTGTAAAGCGGTTGGGGCCTTGACGTGGCTTTACAGCTCACGAGCTGCGAGTCACTGGTTCCTTTTTTGTCCTTTCAATTATTGACAGTGCATTTCATTTTTGTGAAATCTCTTGTTAATAAAATTGTATATACTGAACCATCACTTGCCCTCGTGCCAAATCCAACCAGTATGTGTGTGTGCTTGAGGAATAGATGGCTGTGCAGTAATCTTTGTCTTTTTAGTCTGTCTGCCAAGGTGTACATTCCGTCTAAGAATAACCTACCAACTGTAGATATTGTCGTAAACGAAACACCCATGGGAGTACATGGTGATATCTCTCTTGTGGATCCCAACAAGTTATGGTACCCACAATGTCCTGCAAACCTCAAAATGTCTGTCACATTTTCCTTGCAATATTGTGCCAAAATTTTCACGCTGCAGAAATAAACAACACATTATCTCAAAATGACCTGGTTTTGCAAGGGGGTCACCTGGGTTTTTGGCCCCGTGCTCGGCGGCCATCTAGGGAAACCTACCAAACCCACACATTTCTGAAAAGTAGACACCCGGGGCTTCCAGGGAGGTATGGCTTGCGTGGATCCCCCAACGTTTCCTTACCCAGAATCCCCTGCAAACCTCAATTTTAGCTGAAAAAATCACTTTTTTCACACATTTTTGTGTGGGAAAGTGTGGCATCGCTGGCCTCACACAAATTTCCTACCACCCAGCGTTCCCCCAGGTCTCCCGATAAAAATGGTGCCTCACTTGTGTGGGAGGCCCAAGTACCCGCGACAGGCAAGGGCCCACAACGTAGTGAGGCGACCTCAAAATTGCCTATCTCAAAACCACCTGGTTTTGCAAGTTGGGTCACCTGGGTTTTGGCCCCGTGCTCGGCGGCCATCTAGGAAACCTACCAAACCCACACATTTCTGAAAAGTAGACACCCGGGGGCTTCCAGGGAGGTATGGCTTGCGTGGATCCCCCAACGTTTCCTTACCAGAATCCCCTGCAAACCTCAATTTTAGCTGAAAAAATCACTTTTTCACACATTTTTGTGTGGGAAAGTGTGGCATCACTGGCCTCACACAAATTTCCTACCACCCAGCGTTCCCCAGGTCTCCCGATAAAAATGGTGCCTCACTTGTGTGGGAGGCCCAAGTACCCGCGACAGGCAAGGGCCCACAACGTAGTGAGGCGACCTCAAAATGGCCTTTCACAAAACCACCTGGTTTTGCAAGGGGGGTCACCTGGGTTTTTGGCCCGTGCTCGGCGGCCATCTAGGGAAACCTACCAAACCCACACATTTCTGAAAAGTAGACACCCGTTTCCCTAGGTGCCGGCAGAGGTAGGGTTAAAAAACTACAGCTAGGCACTTTGCCAAAAAAGGGTCATTTTTCACTGCGAAATTGAGGTGTGACCACGTTGCGTTTTGCACCATTTCCTGTCGCAGGCACTAGGCCGACCCACACAAGTGAGGTACCATTTTTCTCGTAAGACTTTGGGGAACGCGGGGTGGGTCGAAATTTGTGGATCCACGCAGATTCCAGAACTTTCCACCACAGAAATGTGGGGAAAATGTGGTTTTTTTTGACAATTTTTTATGTTTGCAAGGGATTCTGGGTAACAGAACCTGGTGGGAGGCAGTCAAGTCACCCCATCCTGGATTCCCCTGGGTGTCTAGTTTTCAAAAATGTATAGGTTTGCTAGGTTTCCCTAGGTGCCGGCAGAGGTAGGGTTAAAAAACTACAGCTAGGCACTTTGCCAAAAAAGGGTCATTTTTCACTGCGAAATTGAGGTGTGACCACGTTGCGTTTTGCGCCGTTTCCTGTGCGCAGGCACTAGGCCGACCCACACAAGTGAGGTACCATTTTTCTCGTAAGACTTTGGGGAACGCGTGGTGGGTGGAAATTTGTGGATCCACGCAGATTCCAGAACTTTCCACCACAGAAATGTGGGGAAAATGTGTTTTTTTTGACAATTGTTTATGTTTGCAAGGGATTCTGGGTAACAGAACCTGGTGGGAGGCAGTCAAGTCACCCCATCCTGGATTCCCCTGGGTGTCTAGTTTTCAAAAATGTATAGGTTTGCTAGGTTTCCCTAGGTGCCGGCAGAGGTAGGGTTCAAAAACTACAGCTAGGCACTTTGCAAAAAAAGGGTCATTTTTCACTGCGAAATTGAGGTGTGACCACGTTGCGTTTTGCGCCATTTCCTGTCGCAGGCACTAGGCCGACCCACACAAGTGAGGTACCATTTTTCTCGTAAGACTTTGGGGAACGCGGGGTGGGTGGAAATTTGTGGATCCACGCAGATTCCAGAACTTTCCACCACAGAAATGTGGGGAAAATGTGTTTTTTTGACAATTTGTTATGTTTGCAAGGGATTCTGGGTAACAGAACCTGGTGGGAGGCAGTCCAGTCACCCCATCCTGGATTCCCCTGGGTGTCTAGTTTTCAAAAATGTATAGGTTTGCTAGGTTTCCCTAGGTGCCGGCAGAGCTAGGGTTCAAAAACTACAGCTAGGCACTTTGCCAAAAAAGGGTCATTTTTCACTGCGAAATTGAGGTGTGACCACGTTGCGTTTTGCGCCGTTTCCTGTCGCAGGCACTAGGCCGACCCACACAAGTGAGGTACCATTTTTCTCGTAAGACTTTGGGGAACGCGGGGTGGGGGAAATTTGTGGATCCACGCAGATTCCAGAACTTTCCACCACAGAAATGTGGGGAAAATGTGTTTTTTTTGACAATTGTTTATGTTTGCAAGGGATTCTGGGTAACAGAACCTGGTGGGAGGCAGTCCAGTCACCCCATCCTGGATTCCCCTGGGTGTCTAGTTTTCAAAAATGTATAGGTTTGCTAGGTTTCCCTAGGTGCCGGCAGAGGTAGGGTTCAAAAACTACAGCTAGGCACTTTGCCAAAAAAGGGTCATTTTTCACTGCGAAATTGAGGTGTGACCACGTTGCGTTTTGCGCCGTTTCCTGTCGCAGGCACTAGGTCGACCCACACAAGTGAGGTACCATTTTTCTCGTAAGACTTTGGGGAACGCGGGGTGGGTGGAAATTTGTGGATCCACGCAGATTCCAGAACTTTCCACCACAGAAATGTGGGGAAAATGTGTTTTTTGGACAATTGTTTATGTTTGCAAGGGATTCTGGGTAACAGAACCTGGTGGGAGGCAGTCAAGTCACCCCATCCTGGATTCCCCTGGTTGTCTAGTTTTCAAAAATGTATAGGTTTGCTAGGTTTCCTAGGTGCCGGCAGAGGTAGGGTTAAAAACTACAGCTAGGCACTTTGCAAAAAAAGGGTCATTTTTCACTGCGAAATTGAGGTGTGACCACGTTGCGTTTTGCGCCGTTTCCTGTCGCGGGCACTAGGCCGACCCACACAAGTGAGGTACCATTTTTCTCAGAAGACTTTGGGGAACGCGGGGTGGGTGGAAATTTGTGGATCCACGCAGATTCCAGAACTTTCCACCACAGAAATGTGGGGAAAATGTGTTTTTTTATAATGTTTTAGGTTTGCAAGGGATTCTGGGTAACAGAACCTGGTGGGAGGCAGTCCAGTCACCCCATCCTGGATTCCCCTGGGTGTCTAGTTTTCAAAAATGTAGAGGTTTGCTAGGTTTCCCTAGGTGCCGGCAGAGCTAGGGTTCAAAAACTACAGCTAGGCACTTTGCCAAAAAGGGTCATTTTTCACTGCGAAATTGAGGTGTGACCACGTCGCGTTTTGCGCAGTTTCCTGTCGCAGGCACTAGGCTGACCCACACAAGTGAGGTACCATTTTTCTCGTAAGACTTTGGGGAACGCGGGGTGGGTGGAAATTTGTGGATCCACGCAGATTCCAGAACTTTCCACCACAGAAATGTGGGGAAAATGTGTTTTTTTGACAATTTGTTATGTTTGCAAGGGATTCTGGGTAACAGAACCTGGTGGGAGGCAGTCAAGTCACCCCATCCTGGATTCCCCTGGGTGTCTAGTTTTCAAAAATGTATAGGTTTGCTAGGTTTCCCTAGGTGCCGGCAGAGCTAGGGTTCAAAAACTACAGTTAGGCACTTTGCCAAAAAAGGGTCATTTTTCACTGCGAAATTGAGGTGTGACCACGTTGCGTTTTGCGCCGTTTCCTGTCGCAGGCACTAGGCCGACCCACACAAGTGAGGTACCATTTTTCTCGTAAGACTTTGGGGAACGCGGGGTGGGTGGAAATTTGTGGATCCACGCAGATTCCAGAACTTTCCACCACAGAAATGTGGGGAAAATGTGTTTTTTTGACAATTTTTAGGTTTGCAAGGGATTCTGGGTAACAGAACCTGGTGGGAGGAAGTCAAGTCACCCCAACCTGGATTCCCCTGGGTGTCTAGTTTTCAAAAATGTATAGGTTTGCTAGGTTTACCTAGGTGCCGGCAGAGCTAGGGTTCAAAAACTACACCTAGGCACTTTGCCAAAAAAGGGTCATTTTTCACTGCGAAATTGAGGTGTGACCACGTTGCGTTTTGCGCCGTTTCTTGTTGTGGGCACAAGGGCTACCCACACAAGTGAGGTACCATTTTTATCGGGAGACTTAGGGTAACACAGAATTGTAGAGCAACTGTTATTACCTATTGACTTTCGATGCATTTCTTCCTTCCAAATGAAAGACAATGTGTAAAAAATAAGTCATTTTGAAAAATGACCTATAATTCTCATGCAAGTATGGGTACTCCCAATTTCGGAAATGTGCAAATATCTACTGTTTCTAAAATCTACATTTTGTTCCCATTTCAGAAATACATAGGTGTCTTTCATAACAATTTTTCCATGTATACATTTTCCCAAAATAATTGCTATATACCCGGTACATAATAAAAAACCATTGCAAGATGCTGCTCAATTATTGGCTCTGGGTTCGTCGGGTTCTTGGTGAACCTACAAGTCCTATATATCCCCACAACCAGAAAGGTACAGCGGATATAACGGTATATTGCCTTCAAATAGCTGTCATAATTAGAAGAAGTTACAGGTGAAAACGTTGACACAAATGGCTGTTTTTTTCAACTAATTTTCAATTTTTCCTTTATTTAACTGTTAGTTTCTATAAGGAAAACTTTAAGGATCTACACAAATGACCCCTTGCTGAATTCAGAATTTTGTCTACTTTTCAGAAATGTATGGCTTTCCAGGATCCATTATTGGTTTCATACCCATTTCTACCATTAACTGGAAGGAGGTTGAAAGCACAAAAAATAGCAAAAATAGGCTATGTCCCAGAAAAATGCCAAAACTGTGTAAAAAAGTTGGTTTTCTGACAAAAGTCTGCTTGTCCCTGAAAGCTGGGAAGATGGTGATTTCAGCACCACAACCCCTTTTTTGATGCCATTTGCAGGGAAAAATCAAGACGCTTTCATCTGTAGCCCTTTTTTCGCATTTTTCCAAAAAAAAAAAAAAATGTAGCTGTATTTTGACTAATTTCTGGGTCCCCTCCAGGGGAATCCACAAACCCTGCGTACCTTTACAATCCCCATGATGTTAGAAAAAAAGGACGCAAATTTGGCATGGATACCTTATGTGGTCAAAAAGTTACAGGGGCCTAAGCGCGCACTACCCCAAATAGCTAAAAAAAGGCTTAGCACAGGAGGGGAAAAGGCCTAGCAGCGAAGGGGTTAAGCCCCGCCATTGTTTTCAATTGGCACGTGTCATCATTTATGTTAAACGCTGGCACGTGATTGAAAACCGGACTTTGGGGTTACCGCCTTGTACACTTTTAGGACGGCCCATGTGGACAGCCCAACGCCATCTTTGTTTCCTTTAATGAGCGCGCGCGCTCTCGCTTCTGATAACACAGCTTTTATTGCTTTGACTGACGGCTGTTTGCCAGCAACGCTCCATCTCTTCAGCGGCGGAGCCTTTCTGCCTGCAATGCAAATGCAATTACTCATGCCCATGTTATTATAGAACTGTAAACTCCCCCGCAGGGCATCATTGTGCATAACCACAATACCGTTTTTACGAATACGGCATACTTGATTTTGTGTCGACACAAATATGTTTTTTTAACTCTGAACATAAAGTGAGTCCTTCTGACTATGTCATTGATGGATGTTAATAATATTGTGTTTCATACCCCTTTTTGGCCGCAGACGCGCCTTCCAGGACTAGCAAAGCTGTGTGGAATGAGTGGTTAGATAAACGCGGTCTATCTAAGTCGCGACTCTGTGGAAAGCGTTTCCGTGTCGTGCATGAGTGACCAACTCGCCAGTTTTTATTTAGCTTATTCTGTTCTCCTCCGACTGCTTCACATTGTGGCTTTATTTTTAAGCGTGGATTGCTTTTGTTGATGTTTGACTCATTAATCAGTGCGCCACACTCGGTCAGAGTGTGTTGACCAGCCGTGGGATGCTGCTCACAGACTGAAACGCTCATCGTCGACAGCTTTTTCAGGTAGAAGCCAAAAATCCATGCAGAGTTGTAGTTCAAAGGGCACAGTCCGCCAATGAACAGCGCTCGTTGTGCAGCCGTGACTCTCGGACATGCTGCACGCGGCACTGATTGCATGTTTCCCCTCCATCTTCGTGTCTTTCAGCCTTTTAAAAATCAACCGCATGCTGGACATCAAACGGTTCAAACATGTCGCAACCCCTCCTTGACACGCTCTGGCTATAGTTGTAAACACTCCCCCTCCCCCCCTTTCCAAATTTAGCATCTTGTGTTTTCAAACCTTCAATAGGTTTCGTGTGAAATTGGAAAGTAGCCCCTCACCCACTTTATTTCTCAGAACAAGTCCATGTTCGTAAAAATACACATGTCCTCTGACGTTTTCACTGCTAATTGGATTTTATGAAAACTCAGAACCTGTGAATAGAACGAGCAGGTATGGCGCAATCGGCCCTGACCCTCAGAGATCAGAAACACGAAGGATATTTTTGTAAAAGCTCCTGTGCCCCAGTTTCAAATTAAACAGCTACAATAGGTACTTTAAAACGTTGGATTAAAATAATAAAAAGCTACATCTTTTACTTGTTTTAAAGGATAATTTACAGATATTGTCACAGTTAACAGATCAACATTCGTATTTACCAATGCTTGTTTTTATTTTGTTAACCGAGCACACAGCCCATAACTGCTCCGTCACAATTTGGCTTTATAAAAGTGTAATAAAGGTGCGGGCGGGCGGATGTAACACTTAGCTGAAGGTGTTGCTAACGATAGGAAGAGAAAGCAAGGGACCTTTTGGGGAGTTAAAAAAAGTTTAAAAAGCTAAAAAACAATACCATTCACAAAACAAATTGCGTAAACTTAAACAAAGGCGAGACCTATTGCATTTCCAATGCTTGTTTAGGACTTGTGCCCTGCCTATCAGACCAGCCCATCAGGCACTGCCTGGCTGCTCTGTAGACCAGTCTGACCCCGGTCTGTTTTTTATTCTGAATTAACTTCTTATAACCATTGCATTTCTCTTAACTTGCCGATTTGGGTGTCCTTCAATGTTTTGTCAGGTAAACTGGCATTTTTCCGTTTTATACAACCAGCTGCTCCTTATGACAGTGAGTGCAATTTATTATCTAAATAGTCAATGAGCTTGTAAACATTTCAAATCTCTTCCTCGTGATTCGAAACTTAAGAAAATGCAATGTACCCCACCTGTCTTAAATGAGATGTTCTATCCTGGTGAGAGACGGGTCACATCCTTTAACGCTCTTCATTTACAGTTTCCTTTTCTCCTCTGGGTTGGACAGGAAAGTGAACTATGGCACAGGGAGACCCGGGGATTACCTCGGATGATCACACAGTTTGAGTCAAGTTGGAAACTCCGGATTTCAATGTCGGCCATATTGTTCCTCAGGTGAATTCTGTTGGGACACTTTTTCTGCCAATCTCCGAATCCTACCCAGTCAGCGGACAGGTAGAAACCATGGCTGGGGCGATAGTGACTGACAGCGGCTCACAATAAGGAAACCTTCTGTTTTGACATCTGATGCCCCCTGGAGGATCAGCCAGTGGATTGCGTCGTCATAGCACCGTGGAAAGTCAAGCTGGCACGCGCTGCACCAGCAGATGCCATGTTCTTCTTCCCTTCCCACTCCCAAGCCCCCGGGCCACAAGGACCCTCGCATACCTCTGCATTTCTCACCTTCATTATGACTGAGCAGGGTGGGTGTTGAAAGATTGATAGCCTGCTGACTGTATGGATCGGAATAGGCGGCAGAAAGTCTGCAATTACTCATTTCACACAGGCCATAATACCGACATAAATCATAACATCAGGGGGAGGGCTCACTCGGGCCTTCACTTCGCACGAAATATTGAATGTGCGGCGCTCTGACGTCCCAAGTCAGAAGTAACACGCTGTGAAATATTTACAATGCAGGAATGCTGTGGTGCAGTAATGGAAGACATCATACAGAAGTTATACATTGAGGCACAACTACAAAGGATAGAGGGGGGTTATGATCCAGTGGCTAACTTGTTCTCTTGGGAATAAGGAAACCTGAGTTCTAGCTCTAGTTTCTATTCTTCACTAGTGTGTGATCCTGGACAAATCTCTTTATTTTCAGGTGCATTAGTATTCCTTGTTTGATGACATTGAAAACACACACAGACAAGGCTAAACAGGCATCGCCCTGCCCTAGACGTGGTGGATACTCTAAAAGGTCGAGCCAAATGCCTTTCAGCTCGAGGTCCTCTTGGAACCTCAAGCCCAAAACGATCCGAGCTTTTACAAGAAGCAATATGGTCTAGTGGCCACCATGCAATATACGGAAGCAGGTTGGAATCCTGACCTCGGCTCTCTGTTCCTGAAAAAAAATGCTTTAAACAGTCAGGGGCAGATTTACAAGCATCTTGCGACACTTTTGCACCGCTGTTGCGTCACTTTTGTGACACAGTGGCGGCGTAAACAATGAGGCCAATTTACAACGTAACGGATCTAGGGAGATACATCATGTTGTAAAGTCCTGCGTCACATTATACCTGCGCCAGGTATAATGTATGCAGGGTGGGCGTTCCCACGCAGTAAAGCCTCGTAAAAGTCATGCAGTAAAATCTACAAGATTTCACTGCGCCACTTCTAGGACGCCACTGTGTCACTCTGTTCGCGCCTGGAGGCGCTTAAAGCGGACAGCGGGCTCCCGCAGCGCGGGAAGCCCCCCTTGCGGCCGTCGCCGCCTACGTCACTCTGTTCGCGCCTGGAGGCGCTTAAAGCGGACCGCAGGCTCCCGCAGCGCGGGAAGCCCATCTCACCAGCACCGTGCCTGCAGTCTTTGGGGGAAAGAGGAGGACCAGGACTACCGGTCCCAGACCCCCTTGCGGCCGTCGCCGCCTACGTCACTCTGTTCGCGCCTGGAGGCGCTTAAAGCGGACCGCGGGCTCCCGCAGCGCGGGAAGCCCGTCTCACCAGCACCGTGCTTGCAGTCTTTGGGGGAAAGAGGATGACCAGGACTACCGGTCCCAGCCCCCCTTGCCGCTCCCGCAGCGAGGGCGTGCCCAGGCCGTGCCCGGTCTGCGCCCGTCGGCGACAGGCAGAGGCAGGGCTGGGCCACCCCTCATTGATGTGTCGCAGAGAGCGAAAGTAATAACCCGGTATGGTGACTTTTTTATCAACTTTATTAACGCCATTTCTGACCAAGCGGGAAAATGGAAAAGAGGAAGCAATCGCAAATTACGGGGAAGCGACGACCAGAGAACACACCCATTACGAAATATTTAAAATCAGCAGTGGGAATGATTGATGACGAGATTATGCTGGTAAAGGAACAATTGACCGCAACTATGACTGCACTGGACGCCGCTCTGATGGGATCGACACCTGTGGGCAGCCAAGTCAGCAAGGGGCCAGAGGTAGTGGTGGGGCCTGTAGCTGAAAAGGACATAGTCTTGAACACGCATAATCCGTGTAATTTAACTTCCACATTAGAGATATCAGTTCTATCCAATAATACAGATTTAGCCTCACCGCCTGCAAAAAAAGTAAAGCAACTACCAAAACCAAAGACAGGTTTAAGTGAGAATAAGGGTGTAGTTCCTGGTGCAAAGCAGAAGACAAAGAAAATGGCTAAGCCGTTGGAACGCTAAAAGGAGAAAGTAGTCTCCCAGAAAGTGTACAAGGAGCACGTAACCTCGAGACATTGTTTAAAAGAATCCATTCGAAATTGGATAGTATTGAGCGCCGAGTTATGTCAGAGATAAAACTAATACAAAAAGATGTAACCTTTTTAACAGACCTAGTGACAGGATTAACACCTCCTAAGGACTTGAGGCTGCCCATTGTGAGTGGCAACCCAATAATGAGGGAAAATGGAGAGTGTTATACTACAACCACAATACAAAAGAAAACAGGATCAGCATCCACCAAGTCAACCACTATGTCTCCTAAAAGGGACAATATGGAATTAATTCAAATTGATAAAAATAAAATTCGAAATCCAGGGCTGTCTAGTGAATGTAACACCCCTGCTATGACATTAAAAGAGACAGACGAGATGGAGAAACTGACAAGGAATACGAACTCGGAAATTATTTTAAATGAACTTCCCTACCTCCACCTACCACCTCAGGCTACACCATATGTTATTATCTTAAAAAATGTGCCAAGGTTGGAAAACAAATCTGGTGAAACCTATGAGAAGTTGAAAAATCAGGTGATACACTGGATAACAGGAAAGATGAATATTGATATAAACGTTTTACAACGAAACATAATAATGCTGAGAAGAGTGAACTGGGTAGGAAGTACCAGGAAGGATTGTGTGGGGGATTGTGTAGTGGTGAATTTCCGAAGCAGGAACTTAGTAGAGACTATGATGGATACCATTGTAAACAATGTTATGTTACCAAATTTTATTGGGTCTGGATGCATTACTGCTGTCCCCTTAGGGTATTTTTATAGGCCATTCCATGAACATGTGAGAATAAATGCAAGAATAAATAGTAATAGGCAATACAAGATTACTCCAACGGTCCCTACTTATAATAGATATGAATTACTCGGACCTGTAGTGAGATTGACTGACATAAGGAAAACTTTGGGAAGAACACCGAGAGACCTTTAGAATACACCCCCTCTAAGCCAGCCGGTACCATTTGCGCAGAGATGTCCAATGGGGTTCAACAAAAAATACACATATCCAATGATAATGTCAATAGTGCTGGTATAAGGGAACTGGAAGATGTGGTGGTAAGCTCTGTTAACACACAATCCCAAGAGTTTGTGAATATCATGTCCTGGAATATTGCAGGAATTAAGAATAAGATAAAGAATAATGAATGGCATAAAACAATAGAAGGCTGTGCTGTAATTATGATTCAGGAGACATGGGCTACTGAGCACTTTTTTATTAATGGTTTTAAAGTAATCTGTACCAACGCTACCCCTTCTAGAAGGGGAAGAGCAAAGGAGGACTAGATACATTAATAGCTGTTACTGTGCCTCTGATGGTGAAGGAAGCTAATCTCAAGTCACAGTATTATCAACTAATTGAACTATATTCGGAAAGTAAACAGACATTTGTTTTGATTAATTTTTACAATAATGTTCTCGATAGTACCAGATCAAGGGTAATTAAAAATTTAGAGGTAGACCTCAAGCTTTTTGTAAAGAAATTAGCGGGGATTATATAGTTATTTGGGCGGGTGATTTTAACTGTGAAATTTGTAATATTGATATGGGTAAACAATGTGGGTACAGTGATGACTTTGGTGATCGAATTCTACATTTCCCACATGATATGTACGGAGAGTCCATAAATAATACTATTTTTAAACATAATCTGGCAATTCTGGAGCCAGAAAGTAAAGAGGGCAATTCACCAATTCCTACATATGTAGGAGGAAGAGTAACATCTAATATTGATCACTTTAACGTGTCAATCAAGTGTAAGGATATAGTGGAAAAACTTGTTATTAGTGAAAACATGCTCAGTGACCATTATCCATTAATTATGATGACGAAGCTTACCCTGGTGAGACAACTTAGGGGTAAGATGTCGGGAAATAATATAAAACCCCAAGGAAGAAATGGGGTTTCCATCAAATGGTCAGGAGTTGATCCAACTGTGTTTTTGAATAATCTAAAAGCGAAAAAACAAAAGGATATTAACGTCTGTATGGATAGTTGTTCCACGGACACGGGGATCATAAATGCCTTCTGTAATATTACCACTGAAATAGCAGATGACTTAACCCTTAAAAAGAAGAAAACGGTGTGCGATAATAACCCTAGATGGTTTAATAGGGAATGTTCTAAGATTAATAGGGATTTAAAAACAGCCCTTAAAGTAAAACCAAGGGATACCGTGAAAGTTAGTAATTTAAGGAAAGATTATAAAATAATTTTAAATCACAGAAAAAATGAAATCCGTGAGGAAGCCTGGGCAAGTTTAATACAGGCCGCAGAAACAAGAAATGCAGCTCTATTCTGGCAGACAATAGATCACCCCTTCTTTGAGGATAAATCAACTATGAAAATAGAAACTGTTATAGCTCCAGATGAATGGATATCACATTTTGGTCACATTTTTAACCCACTAGCTGTTACAAGTACAACAGTAATAGATAGTAATTTTATACTAACAAAAGCCGCAAACTCCGTACCAATCATGCAAGATGAAATTAAATTGGCACTCTTAAAAAGTGCTAGTGGGAAAGCGGCAGGCCCGGATGGGGTGCCCATTGATGTTTTTAAAAGTAACATGTATTTTTGGATTCCTATATTAATGAAGGTTTTTAATGCTGCCATAGGTGGAGTATTACCTGTAACATGGGTAGAAAGCATCATTGTACCCATTTTTAAAAAGGGAGAACGAGGGAAGGCAAACTGCTACCGTCCAATTTCCCTTCTGGACTCAACCTCAAAACTGATAAGAAGTATTCTTCTGGGAAGGCTGGATGTATGGGTTAAGGAGAATAATACTCTCACGGAAGCACAATATGGGTTCAGAAGGGGCATTGGAACGGTGGAGCAGTGTTTAAACTTAGAATTATTAATAGGAAAATATACCCTAGCAAAGGAGGGGGTTTTACATCTTTGTTTCGTGGACCTCACGAGTGCATTTGATTTGGTGAACCATACTAAGTTGTGGCAAACCCTCAAAGAACAGGGAGCACCGATCGATATTATCTCATACTTATCCCAGATATATTCTTGTTTAACATCGAGAATACGTTTTGGAATGAGGGGAGAATGCACGCAGGATTTTAGGGTCACAAGGGGGATACGACAGGGATGTGTATTAGCACCACTTTTATTCTCCTTGTATATAAATAATGTGGACCTGTTTTTACAAAAGCAAAAAGCGGATAGCCCAAAAGTTGGAACACGCACCACCCCAGTTTTACTCTATGCGGATGACGCTGTTCTTTTATCAAGAACAGCTAACGGTTTACAATGCTTAATTGAGAAGTTTGCCCACTATATGTCAGAAAAAGATTTACAGCTAAACCTCACTAAAACATTTGTTTTGACATGTGGGAAGTCGAAGCTGAAACATAGAAAACATTATGTGGGTGGAGCTGTTATAGGTAGAATCCCAACTTTTTCTTACCTAGGTCTCCTTTTTAACAAAAATGGCGGGTGGAAATATCATATTGATCTTTGTAATTTAAAATTTCTAAGAGTAGTCGAGGGGATCTTTAGATTTTCTGCCAGATTAGGAAATAAACCTGTAAGGGAAATCCTCACGCTGTATAGAACTAAGTGTGTGACAGGTGCCTGTTATGGGGCCGCAATATGGGGGAGAGTAAATACCTTGTCCCTACAAACACAGGAAAATAAAAAATTTTAAAGAATTTTGGCGGTTCCAAGTTCAACAGCTAATTATATTGTGCATAAGGAACTGTCTGTAGCCTATATAAGTGATTTTATCGAGGTAGTGGGCCTTACATTTTGGAGAGGGCTGTGGGCAAAAGAAGAGACAAAATTTACAACGGATCTAATAAAGGATTGCTTGTCTCTTGAGCATGGAAAGAAAATACCTTGGTTAGAGTATATTCGTAACCTTTTGGTATGCTGCGAGATAGAGCTCGACAATACAAACCCTGCAAATATCCAAGGGATCAGTAAAAATGAATTAAAGTTGAGATATATCTCAGAAAGGGAACGTGTTAGATCTGAAGCCGCGAGGCAGAAAAAAAGTGTTGTTATGTATGGTGAATTACCCTCTGTTGAGGGCATTGAAACATACTTAACTTTGATAAGAAATACCCAACAGAGATTTTATTTCACAAGACTTAGATTGGGCACTCTACACTATTTAATTGCATTTTCTGATACAGAAAAATGGTCCCATACGCTACCAAATTGCCCATGCAATGGTCGTACCCCTCAGTCCACGCTACATTTTATGCTATTTTGTACTTTGTATAGTGATATTCGGAAAATGATTTTAAAACCACTTTTTTAGCTAATAGGTTGTTTAATTATAAAAATGCTTTTAACTTCCTCTGTAGTACGGACAATATGAAAACTGTATACTCGGTTATTCATTTCATTGAAAGGGCGATTAGGAAAAGAAAGGAACTTTTATTTTTAAATGTACTGAAATATGAGAAAAATGAAGAGGATTGCTAATAATGTTCAGAAGTGATAGTTTATGGAGATCAATTTAGATATTTTAGTATATTTTTAAGATGCAGTATTTCCGCATAATGCACAGCCGTTTGCACAAATGAGATTTTGCAGTTTTGCACATTATGCATAAGTTTTGCACATGGGATATTTTGCACTAAAAATCTAATTTACCCCTTTTATATTTGTAATAATGAAAGTATGGAAATTTTATTATTTTTATCCATTTAAGTATAATATTCGAGTCACCCCCGAATATAATACTGAAAATCTGGTATTTACGTGAAATTGTATGTTTTTAGAGTAAATGTTGAATTTGACGTGATTTAGTATGCTTATATGGATGTACACTTTACACCGAATAAAGCTGTTTTGACTTGACTTGTCTGTTGTGTAGCGCTTTTATGTCCTTGGTCAATGTTCCCTCTATGTAAAGCTGCTAAAACGTGGATTCTACCTGTCAACCACGCTCTAATCTTATCCTCTGAGAATTCAGGTCTGATTAGTTGTCACAAAAAGGTATCCATCTAGTTGCTAAATTGCACAATGTGAAACTGGAAAATCTGCAGTCAACTCTAACTTTCCTGCTTGACCAAATTGTGTGTTCCTAGGCAAATACTTTATTTCACCAAGCCTCCTTTTTTTGTTAAGTTTCACATAAGTGAACACCATCAAACACGTCACAATATACCATAACATTGTGTAGTAGCTGGGAGCAGACATTCCATGATCTGTGACACCTACACACAATTTTCATACAATACATTTGCCCATGAGAACACCATATGCAGCCACAGATGCACACAACTGTACAGCACATAACAATTACACCTCCCTTACTTAATATAAAACAGCCTTATATCCTTCAAAGCACACAACCCCATAGTAGTGCAATCCAAACAGGCAGCATCCATGTCTATCTTTCACTATCATACCCCATACATCACTTTTAATTCACACCTGCTCACCCCACTACCCCACAAAAGATCACAACATATAGGACATAACACAACACAACTTGACACAACATGTCTTTTGCAACTGAACAGTTCCATCAAAGACTTACAGATTACAGTCCTTCACCACCCTGCACATCTCACAATTCAGCTTCATAACATCTTGCCTCAATACATGCCCCACAACACACAACAATAACAATGTTATCCATGAACATGCCATCAACTACCACCCATAAAATACCTCCAACAGCACACAACTACACAGCACCCTACATTCAGTACTGCAACATACCAAACACATTTCACCAAAAACATCCTATGATATAGGACTAACCTGAACAATTAACACAGCACCACAGAACATGCCTCACACCATACACCACCCAACAAACTCCTAGATTCTCGCCCACAAACAAATAAGTACCATACATCCACCACCCTTCTCTTCACACCTTATGGGCCATATAAAATTCACCCCACAACAGAAAATGTGCAGCACAATTCACAACAATTACCATGACCCTTCAGGAACTAACCTCAATCATCATATACCTCTGGATCTAACTACTCCTCTACACCATACAACTCATCACACCATAGACACACCATATCCTACACTGCTACCACACCGGTTTGGGCAGCATTTCACAAATTCAACCCTGCTGAGAACCTTGTACAAATCATCAACCCATGCTCACATGGTGGCCAAAAGCAAACCAGTATAGCTCAACTGCACCCATGATCCAAGCTAAGACCAGGGTAGATAGGCTGAGCAACCCAAGAAGACAACAAAGGGATAACTCAGAAAAACATTCAAACATGCCCTTTCCACTCCATATTATTCTTTGCACTTACAGTGCCACACCCTTCTGTGGACAGATGGGAGCTTCTCCCTAGGTCTTACAATGGGTGGATTTGAGGAGGAGCACTGGGTAGCCCCTTATCACCTTTGAATTTTCTGTTTCAGGACAGCATCACTAAGACTTTTAAAACCTGGCCAGCAGGACCAGGCAGCCTGTCTTAAAAGCATCCTCTGGATGGTAAAACTTCTGAGTGCCAGGGTTATGTACCACAATCCATAAGAACCAGGGGACATTGAACTTTAGGACGGTGAATCCACACCCTCATAGACAAAGGAATCAGAAAGCTGAATACTGCAAACATTAGAGGTCCACAAGCTAGAAAAGAAATCACAGGGGCAGAGGGACATGGGACCCTCATCAAAGCAACCCAGCTTTTTGGTGCTACACTTTACCTTTTGGGTCTGCACATTCACCAGAGAAACCCCAATCCAATCCCTAATGTACATCTCATCCATGCTACAAAAACACACTATTACCATCCGCATCAGTGGGCCCTATAGACATTTTTTCCAAGTTGGGTGTATGTAAAAGACCTGTTGCCCAAAGGTACAACACCAAGAGATGAAACCAACAATTAACTGTGTCATTATCTGGGATAGGAATGATAGACTCCCATGCTAATATTAGTACCACTTTTTAAGGATTCCATCTCCAGGAAAGGGAAGTACTCTGTAGATGAGCAACCCGCAAGCCAAAATCATGTAAATCACTTGCTTTGGGGACTCGATATATAACTCTCCTGGTCAATAAGTATACAATGTAAATTAAAAACTGAAATCAGAATGCAGCACAGTAGGACTGTGCCTGGGACTTCCCACCCTTAAAGTGTAATATAGTACAACACATGGAAAAACACAGAATGGCTGTGAAATTAGATTATGTCTTTTACGGGTATTAATCTATAGAAGTACACATTAAAGGCTAGAAAAACACTAAGGGAAATTAATGACCATTCCATTATATAAACAAAACGAGAAAAGCAATAACCTACACGTTTTATAGTATTTGATTCCCTTGTACAGTACAGTACAGTAGAGCCCATGACAATGAAGTATAAAGTATTGGGCTTTAAAACCACTCAATAAAAAAGTACAAAAATAAATAAGAAAGTGAGATGTCTAGTGCCTAATGACATTTCCAGTCTTTACTTTCTATTTCATCAGCACAGTGGGTTATCTTGCTGATTTTGCATTTCCTACTCCTCCTTCTCTGGTGTACCCTCCTGTCCCCGTTTCTCATGGCACTGTCATGGCTGCCGCTTTTCGTGATGTCAGCATTACTCTTTTCAGAGACTGTGCTTGCATTTGTGTAACCTTGCTCCACAGATGACAATAGATTGTACATAACTATAATGGACTAGCACGTGTTAACTAGTCCATGTTATCCAGTCCTCATCGCCCTGAATTATTTTTAATTCAGTAGGGCGACTTAGAACGTATCCCAGTAAAGTAATGTATGTAAAGTACAGCAAAGTTGTCAAACAGACCTATTTTCTATAGTATACTCAAAGTGGACTTTAGATATGCCCTGCCAACCATTGGGTTCTTTGACTAGACTTTTTCAACTATTGATGTGAGACTTTGTCAATCACATCACAGCTCCGCCCAGAGGAGTATTTCCTTCTCATATTCTGCTATTAGTTGTTAGAGGGTGTGCACCCTGAATATCGACCCCAGATTATCAATAGGACACAGTATCGAGGACAAAATATTGGGGGGGGAAAATATCAACAGTTATTAAGTTAAGATTTTCTGCACTTAACTCCACATGTATGTACCTACGAGGCACATATTTCTTCACAGTACGTAGCTGTGAAGTTAGGAATAGCACACCAATACCTATCTATATCCACTTAACTTTTGATATTTTGTCTCTCAATATTCTGTCCACGTTATTCTTGTAGCACGATATTCTGAGGGGGCTGACATTCAGTGGTACAATCTTATTAGGGTGTATATGTCCAGCACAAATGGAATGCTTGCTTTGTAGTGCATAAGAGACTACTTTAGAACTGCAGGGCTCTCTGTTGGCTCCTCAGTGCTTGTCCCATCACTTTCACTTTCCACTCTTGTGTCTTCATGTGGTGCTCCCTCTGACCCATTCCTCGTCAGTGCAGCCAAAATGAAAGACACTCTATAATGGCAACTCACTTGCCTTCACACAGTCCTGTTATTCTTTGTAAGTGAATTTAAGGTCGAGTGGCAAGGAAGCCTTCATTATCAGCCTTCTTTTACTTCTCTGACTGAATGACGCAAAGGACTATAAAGGATTATAAAGAAGACTCCCTTGCCATCTGACCTTCTTTTCACGTGGAAACAAAAACAGGGCTTTAATGAAAGCAAGAGAGTTTTCAGTGTACTCCTGCTTTCGTTTCTTACACATACACCAGGATTTAATGTGCTAATCCTGTCTTTCCATGTCTTAAACCCAGATGTTATTTGCTGTAGCAATGCTTCTTGTTGGCTGCGTGTAATTAGTGATTTGCATTTCCTAATGAGTTCATCTGGTCTGATACAGTATTTTTTGGTTACCCAAAAAGTGCTCCTTATACATCGACATCTGTAAGCCTGCAAATCCCCTAAATGCTGTGCTCTTCCTAAACCCACTTCTTCTCCTTTGGCCCACCACCTCTTGTTGAGACCCCTCAGACCTGTGACCATTGTGCTCACAATGCAGCTGCCCATTACCTACCTGTGTCCATGAAGGTGACACCACTCCTACCTATATGATGCTGGTCTTCGACGTTTTGACTGCTGTTAGAAATGGGGGCCTCTAGTTGGCAAAGTTTGCACCTTTTTCCAAGTAGGGACCTTTGTTTCTAGTCAGGGTAAGGGCGTTATGCCCCTAGACAACTCTTGCTCACCCCCTTGGTAGCTTGGTACGAGCAGGCAGGCTTATCTCAGAGGCAGTGTGTGAAGCATTTGTGCACACATATAGTAATACAGTGAAAACACTACAAATGGACACCACACCAGCTTAGAAAAATAAGCAACCTTTATCTAAACCAAACAAGGCCAAAAACGACAAAAATCCACAATACATATACCAAGATATCCTCAAAATAGGTTATTCACACAAATAAAGCTTGTAGCAACAAATAACTCCACCTGGAGCTATTACGACGTCATGACAGATGAAAATCCAAAGTACAGCCCGACCGCGAGGTGCACGGCGTCTGGCACGGAGTCACACAGACCCCCAAAGAACAGTACCTTGGCAAACAATGAAAGCAAAGATGGTGCACGGCGTCAGGGAGGTGATGATTCGTTGGCGCCAGGCGGCGTCAGTTCCTTACGACCACAGGGGAGGTGATGCGTCGGTTCCTTACGACCCCAGGGGAGGTAAGTCCTTGGTTCCTTACTGCGAAGCAGGGGAGGTGAGGCGTTGGTTCCTTACTGTTGATGGGGAGGTGAGGCATTGGTTCCTTACTGTTGCCGGGGAGGTGATGTCGCGGTGGCAGTGAGGCGTCGGTTCCTCACGACGGTGCGGTGTCGAATGGATTAAGGAAGTCACCCATGTCCAGTATCGGCTCCGTGATGATGAAGCACCGGCGTCAAGAATGTCGTGGCTGCGGTGCGAGTTCGGGCAGTGTGTCGTGAGCGTCACGAGCGGTGCCCTCGGCTCCGTTGCAGACAGCGGCCTTGGTGAAGGAGTCTGAGTCGATAAGGAGCGGCATCGGCAGGTGTTGGGGCTGCGGTGCAAGTCGGGTGGTGCGTTGTGCACTTCACGAGCAGTGCCCACAGCTTCGTTGCAGGTTGCGGCATTGCTGGCCGGCACCGGGTTGCAATTTCCCTCTGTGGAAGCTGAAACAGCAGTTCCAGATGCAGGAGGACAGAGGAAATGAATTTTTTGTGTCCCTGAGAGTTCAGAACAGGAGGCAAGCTCTACACCAAGCCCATGGAGATCTTCCTCAAGCAGGATACACAGCAAAGTCTTGGTCCTCTCCTTGGCAGAAACAGCCACTGCAGGCCAACCCCAGACAGCACACAGCAAAGCGGCAGTACTTCTCCTTCCGTTTTCCCAGCTCTTCTCCTTGGCAGAGGTTCTGCTTGAGTCCAGTATTCTAAAGTTCTGGGATCTGGGCCTCAATATTTATACAGCATTTTCCTTTGTTCTCTGGTGGCAGAGAGGGTCTGTGCTCAGTCAAAACCAGTTCTGCCCTTTCTGGTCCAGCTTCCCGGCAGGAGGTGGAGACAGCATTGTGTAAGGCAGACCAGGCCCATTCAGGTGCAAAGAAATCTCCTCCCCCTACTCTAAATGCAGCCCAGGTATATTCAGCCAAGCCCTGACTCATCCCGGAAAGGCAGGACACACCTCAACCCCCCCAGTGGCTGTCTACAGTAAATGCACATCCCCAGCCCCTGTCACTCCAAAGCCAGACAGTCAATCCACAAACCATCAGAGGCACACAGGATGGCTAAGCAAGAAAAAAAACACTTTCTAAAAGTGGTATTTTCAAACACGCAATATAAAAATCATCTTTACTAAAAGATGCATTTTTATATTCTGAATTCAGGCATCCTAAACTTTACCTTTTTATCTTGTCCCAATGTGAAGTTCTATTTATAAGATGTTATAAAGAAACTCCCATTCTATCCTATGGAACAGATAGCCTTTCAATAGTGAAAATGAAATACACCGTATTTCACTATCAGGACATGCCACACACATCAGTACATGTCCTACCTTTCACATACACTCCACCTGCCCACAGGGGTACCTTGGGCCTACCTTAGGGGTGACTCACATGTAATAAAAGGGAAGGTTAGGGCCTGGCAAGTGGGTGCACTTGCCAGGTCAACCTGGCAGTAGAGACTGCGCGCAGACACTGCAGTGGCAGGTCTGAGACCCCTTTGAAAGGCTACTTGTGTGGGTGGCACAATCAGTTCTGCGGGCCCACTAGCAGCAGTTGACTTACAGGCCCTGGGCACACTGTACAAGGGACTTAATAGTAAGTCAAACAAGCCAATCATAGAAACACCAATCCATATTCACAATTTACAGAGGGAGCACTTGCACTTTGGCACTGATCAGCAGTGGCAAAGTGCCCAAAGCATCTAGACCAGGAAAAACAAAATTCAGCACACAGCAAAAACACAGGAGGCAGAGGCAAAAATACAGGGGAAAACCATGTCAAGGATTCCAGGTCTAACAACTGCCAAGTATGGCCTTGCTGTAAAACTGTCCAGGGCCAGTCTGCAAGGAAACAGATGAGCAGTTACACAAACAGAATATAGATAGCCTGGTAAGGAGATGATCTAGAAATACCTGCCTGGGTGGCAATAATTTCTACAGAGAGAGAGACCCATCCCTTCCTTACTTATCATGAAATTTAACAATGGCTTCAGAATTTCCATTCAATGTATGTCTGCGCTGGACATTGATGATGACCCTTCTATGGATGCATGTGGTACATGTACAGTGCAAACTAGCAGAAAGGCAGTGGATTCCTACAGATAATCTGTCCTCTTACCTTAGTTTGTGTTGGATAAGCTACTGGAAACTACCAAGACGGTCTCCTTTTTCCTTTCCTCCCTTGGGAATCAATGCAGGAGAGCAAGAGAAGAGGTCTGGTGGAGAACTCGGGTCCTCATCTCCACTTTCTCTCTTCATCATTTCATGTGATCAAGAGCAAATCACTTTCTTTCTTTACCTCAGTTGTCTTTTTTACCAGAAATGGGGAGCACGTAATAGACCAACTATTGAACACATTACGAACACTTGCTCCTCAGTAATCCATGCATTCCACTAACTCAGCTTGGTGCTTGATTCTCATAAGGATGTGTTTGCTTTTCATTTCTCTTTTATGTACTAGTTTATAATTAAATCAGTGGCGGTTGGTAGGAAACGGTGGCGGGGGAAGAGGGAGGTTAGAAAAAAAATTAATAAAAAAGAAAACGTGCCTGCTGATCGCCGGTCCCAAGCCACCGCCTCTCCTCCGACGCAGGGAAACAGGAAGCACCCAGGCTCCCAGACTCCCCTAGCCAATCATGACGCTGCTGTCACCAGCATGACAGCAGCGTTGTGATTGGTCTGAGCGCCGTGGTTCGGCGCTCACACAGGGAGTGGAAGTCTGTGCATGTTCTCCACCCAGGCGGTGCAATACAGCCGGTGGAGAACATGCTAAGTGCGCATGACTGGCCGGCCAAACAGTCATATGCACTTATGATGCAACAATCACTCCTCTTCCCTCTGGCGTCACACAAGCCCAGTCCCACCCCGCCCTAACCTGGCTGCAAGCTCAATGCAAAAAAAATAAATGATAATAACGTTCTGCTATTATCATTTTATTTTTCCTTTGCACTGCTGTTAGAGCAGTGGGGCGTCACTGATTGACAGTTAGCATGTTTTACTATTGATCCGATAAGATGCGTTGTAGTCCTAACTTTATTTTTACCTATAAGTTAATAAAACCTTACATTCCTGTACTTTGATCTAATTGGGCTATTGTAAAGAAACACACCTGAGGCACCCAAAGGTACTCACAAAAAGTCATAGCCCATTGTAAAGCACATTCAAACATGTTTCCACTGATGCACAGACATACTGCGTGCTGCAAACAGCCGCTGTTCATGGAAGGCTGTGGATGCCACTGGCGGAAGCATATTTAATTCACAGCAAAAGCTTTACATACATTTAATTTTGAAATATAAATCAACACAGAACGCTCGAGACCAGAAAATAACAACACGTTGCCATTTTGTTTCTTCCGGTGGGGGCTGGCTGTAAATTTATTGCATAGGAGCACACATTTTATATTGCCACCGAATGATTCCATCAGTCAGATATCTTAATTCCCACATTAATCATCCAACAGTACAAGTCGCCATCATTTTTAATTAATTAACCTTTGCATACAATTAATTATTCAATTCTGTATCAAAGTATGTCTACATTGAAATATTCAAATTCATTAACACAGAAGCATTTTTCATCAAGCTAATATTATCAGAAATATCCATAATATCGGATAATTACAGCAGAATTGAGTCTCCCTCAATAAACAACTTATCCAGTCATATCATTTACTTAATCTCCTCTAATAAAATATTAATAGGGAAAATTGCGTTCCAATTTCCTTCTTAATGAAATATAGGTGTGAAGCACTTTGGATCGTGTCCCTTCGAACATCAGATCCTAATCTCCTGCCATATTCTATATGTACGTAAAAGACCAGTGAAAAGGTTTCAGGGACACATATAGTTAGTTAATACAATGACAATATGTGCTTCCGTGCAAAGAATACATTATTTAGGCCACTATCTCGTTCTACATTGAAAAGAAGAGCAGAGGAACTCAATGTGGTGCTGTGAGAAAAACACGAATGTTGCATTTTACAAGTTAAATGTATAAAAAAATATTAGTTTAGCTTTTTAGGGTTTTTGTTGAGAAATGAATCCTGCGACGATACTATATCACAGTATCAATTAAACCTCTCTGTGCTCATCACGGCTGAACGCACTTTAAGATACGCACATATCGGATATGAGACACCTCCAAATCGCAAACAGGTTCCCAACCCTTTCAGTCCAGAAATTTCCAGCTGGAACACGGGGTGGGGAGAGGGCAAAGGGATCAACATACATCCACCTGAGTAAGCTCCACTTATCAAATGGTTGGTTATATTGCAAACACAAATATGTAAAAATGTATCACATGTCAAATTGAAAACCCTCCGGACCACCTGCGGAGAAAGCATTCAACCCATATTTAGCCCCAGAAACATTTCACCGAAGATGCACGCATTAATATGTCCTATTATTCTATGTTGTTGGCAGCGTCGGATTGGGAGGGTGGGCAGTTGGGCATGGGGCGATGGGCCAGTGCCTAAGGGTGACCTGTGGGCCGGTTTGTTTAGGCCCTCTGCCTCATTCATCCCCTGCCAGGCCATCACACTGAGGTTATGTTAGGGGGGGCGAGTCTGAGAATAGGCCTCACTGGGGGGCAGGTGTTGCTCTGATGGCTGGGCCACCTTCACTTCACCCGGGCCAGGTTGTGGGCCAGTCTCTCCTACCCCCAGAGGACGCCTGGCCAAGAAGCAGGGTCTTTTCCCTGACCCCTACCCCGTGAGGCATCACATTCAGGCCATGGCGTGCGGGGGAGGGTTGGGAATATGCAAGGGCCTCGCTGGTGGGGGCATGTGATTTTGTGGCCGTTGGGCGACATTTACCTCAGCCACCCTTGAGCAGCAGCAGCTGTGCTTTTCTTGACCCATTCCTTGCCAAGTTATCGCCCTGAGGCTAAGGAGGGCTGAGGAGGGGCAAAGAGAAACGGCATCAGTGTCATTTGGGACCAGTTGTTGTCATCTTGGCTCCAATGTCTTCAGGCCTTGGTGGAGGGGGGCGCTGTATTTGCAAAAGCCTCGCTTTGAGGTCACCTTGCCCAGAGAAAAAAAATATGATGTGGAAAGGACCAAACCTGCTGAGTTTGGAACTGGGGAACTAGGTTCGAATCCCAGCCTCGGCTGAACATCTTGTGATTCTGGGCAAATCATTTAATCTCCCAAGGCCTCTGGTAAAAATTAATTTGATCTTGTGTAGTGTAATTGGTACTCATGTAAATTGCTCTAATACCATTATGGTGCTGAGTTCATATAGTATATAAAACTGCAAAATAAGTATTCAAAAAAGGTAGGCCTCCTCTGGCTCCCATCCCTCAGTAACACCTCCTGCCAAGAGATCATCCTATTCTGTATTGAAAAATCTCTTAGCACCCCAAGCCCGCAACCTTCCCAATATTTCAAGTGACTTGCTTGAATTTGGAGGCCGAGGCTCTTGCATTCTTGTAATTTTAAATACTGAAACCCAGAGGAGCCTGTCATTTTAAAAAAGCCTGAAGTCTAAAAGAATAGTCCTTAATTGTCTTATACCTTGTTCTTTTCGGCAATTTGGAGGTTTTTAAGAATATTAAGATCTGAGAGCCGGTTTCCTGTACCATTTTATCAATAAAAAAATTATCTCTAACGCCGTTTGAGCCCATTAAACCCGCTAATAGGTCCAAGAAAGCAGCATCATAGTGCGTTTTTAAATGGGGTAAAGCCAGACCTCCTTGTTTGATCGTTAATTGAAGGGATGTAAGTTTCACCCTTGGGTTTTTTTTTCCCCAAACAAACTGTCTGATCAGAGTTTCCATTTCTTTAAAAAACACGTATTAATTTTAATAGGTACGTTAATAAATAGAAAAGTGAGTAAGCGGCAGTACGGACATCTTAATAAGAGAGACTCGTCCCACTAAAGTTAGGGGAAGTAAAAGCCACTGATCTAATAATCTTCTTATTCTTTCTAGTGTTCTTACATAATTCAAATTATATAACTGTTGATATTGGTTGGACACAAATATCCCCAAATATCTAATTGGATCTGACCTTGCAGCTTGCGCCTAAGACAGGGTGGAAGAAAATTCATATTTGAATTTAACACCAGGACTTCAGTTTTATTTGGATTTATTTTATAGCCTCCAATTAATTCAAAATTACTAAATTCCTCAATACCACTTCCAAATTATAATTATTAGGCTTCAAATATAAGATAATGTCGTCCGCAAAGAGTTTTAGTTTGGCCATGTCCTGGATTGGGGCCTTAATTGCATCATTGTCGCGCATTCTAATAGCCAGAGGTTCTATAAAAAAGGTAAAAAGTAGGGGAAAGCGGGCATCCTTGTCTTGTCCCCGCTTAATCTGTACTGCACCTGCCCATTTCATATTAATCACCACCTGGGCTTGGGCCCCTGATAAATATTACGTAGCATTGCAATGACCAGGGGGAAACCAAATTGGCGGAGTGCAAAAACAGAGTATTCCAATTCACCAGATCAAATGCTTTCTCCGCACCGACCATCATTATACAGGCCGGGATAGAATTGGAGTTACAGTAATCCAGACCCTGTATTAAAAATTCGGTATTGGCTACCATGGATCTTCCTACTATAAAACCTGCCTGATCTTTATGAATTATTTCCTGTGCAGCCATTAAAAAACGCTTAGCCCACACCTTCATAAAAATCTTATAATCTGAGTTGAGGAGGCTAATAGGCCTGTATGAATTGACATCATTCGGGTTCTTGTCCTTTTTTACGAAGCAAATAACAATTGCCTCTTTGAAGGCCGGAGGAACCTGGCCACCGTTTTTAATATGATTAAAACGTTTTTTCATATGTGGAATCAATTCTTTTAAAAAAGTCTTGTAAAATTCTATTGGCAACCCGTCTTCCCCACACGCCTTAGCCCCAGCCGTTGCTTTAATAGCTGCCCCAATCTCAGTGGTTTCAATCTCTGTTTTTAATTGGTCGATCCGAAAATCGGATAATCTTGGCATATCTACATTATCAAAATACTCGTGAATCATCCCTTCCCCCACCAGATACTCAGTGGTGTAAAGTTGCTGAAAGTGCTCTAAAAAAATCCGCTGAATTTCTTCCCTATTGGTTACATCGAATCCGGTCTTAGGATCAGTAACCTTCAAAACCAGGGATGCCTCCTGTTTATTTCATTAAGAATATGAAAGGAATCTTTGACACCCCGAATAAACTGGTGATAGCGCTCTTTGGGGCCAAATTAAGTGGGGTAGGGAACTGGTACCCTTAAGAAAAGATATCCGGATGCCGAAGATAGGTGTTTCCGATGTCAGGCGGAAGGAGAAGGGGGCTGGCTCCATATTTTCTTTTCATGTCCTAGGTTGGGGTTTTTTTGGGAGGCAATTTTTTCGGCCCTGAATTAGGCGTTTGAGAAGAGGCTAACACCGGAGGCCGAAGTTGCCCTGTTTGGAGTGTGCAAAAATAGAGCATTTTTAACGGAAGCCGAAGCAACTTTTCTTTTTATTACTTGCTCAGTGGCCCGCTCCTTAATTTTACAAAATTGGAGGTCTAGGGAGGTCCTCACCTATGACAAATGGCTGAACAAAATGAAAAGGACGTGGGCTTTTGAAGAAGCTTATGCAAAACGGGTGGGAGCTTCCAGAAAATTTGAAAAAAACTGGAAGTTCTTTAGCAAGGTGGAAAACCCAACAGAGGGATAGTACTATTTGGAAGGCAGAATTTGAATCGATGGTCCTTTTTGTTTAAAATATCTGGAGGAATTAGAAATATATGCTGCTAAGCACTATTGCACTTTAATACTGTGATTGTTTTGCATGTTTTGCACTAGCATTTGCACTTTTTCCTTGCACTTTTGCACTTTGGTATTATAGAAGTTGTAATTACCCTGCTTCGGGGATTTCTGATAGCTGTGTCTTAAAAGAAAATAGAAATATTTTTACTGCACCATTGTTTGTAGCCTGGTTAGATGAAGTTAACGATTTTTGTGCCAATGAAGGTTTATATGTTATTTATTGCCCTTGATGCTCTGCTCAATAAAAAAATAAAATAAAAAAAATAAAAAAAACTGCAAAATAAAGGCCATTTGTTCATGTTTTAAGATTCTGCAAAGGCCCGCACGACGATTAAAGACCCTTTATATACAAACATTCATAACCTTTTTTACATTGCTTTTCTGCCTTTGTTTAGTTAAACTATCAGTGCTTGCGTGGACCACCGGTAACCAACTGCCTAAGGTCAGTACAAACATACACCATTCCATATCACATCACAGAGAGATTACAACTGGCACGAGAAACAGCTCGTGCCCTAACATTCTACAAACATGCCTAACCAATACTGAATTCAAACTACTACAGTCATGGATCAATAAGGCAGTTTAGAAGACATCTTAAGGTGCTTTTGCCTTACGTTTACTGTTTAAAATGGATACTGCTCAAAGGAAAATATACTGCCTTTGAGCATGCAGCGTCGTGATTGGCTAGGAGAGTCCAGGAGCCTGGGTGCTTCCGGTGCTGCAGAGTGAGGATGGAGGAGAGACGTGCGGCTGCGGCAAAGAAGAAGGTGCGTTTATTTTTTATTTTTTTAGATCGGTTCTGTTTAGTATCGCTTAAACTAACCTATCTTGAATTTCTCACTATAACTGTCATATCAGGCACTTTTTATACCTATTAATAAACGCAGGGGCAGGTTTACTATTGTTTCACTGAATCATTCAAGACAACTTGCTGAGCTGCGCTGCATTGCGTGAAAGGGAGAGAGCAGAAATGCAACATAACTACTAAGATATGACTCATTTCTGCTCTCTGCCAACACTGGTTCACAGAGAGTTCCAGGTTTTCCCCAGCTACTGGTGATAAAGCCAATTTAAATCATTCTTCCCCTCCTAAGGGTGTGCATCATCAGAAAACATGAGGAACTGCATGGATTTCAGAAGGCCTACACTGCATGCACATCAACTCCATGGAGGCTTTTGGCCCATAACCAAAGGGGAGGGATTATTTGTGGCAATCATCAAAATTCTGCTTGTTACCAGGGGTGACAGATGTACAGGGGTGATAGATGTATGTCCGTCCTTATAGATTCATGAAAGTCCAGCGGTTTCCCCAGGCATTCCATGTATGCCCAGCAGGCTGTGGAATTCAACCACAGATGGATCTGGCAAGATGTGACTGCAGCCCACTTTAGAGGCTTACATCATAGTCATCTCCACAAGGGCTACTGTCATACAGCCATTGGAGTAGAAGTGTGTCTGTGGAAGGGTGTCAGTCAGTCAGCCCATCTTTATTCGGTTAAAAAACATACAAAACATAAAAGATACAATAAAATCACCCAAAACCATTTTCATGTACAGCCCATTAGACTCTTAGCCAGAACGCTGCCACTGTATCACCACAGCTCATGTGTGCAGCTCAGTTCTAGCAATGAATTTGTTTTAGCCATGAAAATGTATTCATTACAAGGACAGAATACTTTGATATCGAAGGGTTTGTGGGCACTCCAAGAAACACCGAATGGTTCATCCTATCAAGATTAAAAGAATATTTTGAGCGGTTTTTTAAATTTCAATAGGTTTGGCTTGATTTGCGGCTTCAGGGCTTAGCAGGAGAGTTCCTCATTTTTAGGCCTAGCATTGAGACTGAGTGAACCCTCTGGATCTTGGAGGAACAACAAGAAATCTGTGAAAGAGATTTGCCTGTTGACCATAATACAAAGCCTGAAGTATCCTGGAGTAGTTTGATCTTCGGTAACTCGGAAGACACACCATGGATAGATTTGTGTGTAAACCACTTTTACTTCAATACTGTTTGCTTCGAGGTGGGAACCAAGTGCGGTGTCATGATATGGTGGGACTCAAGATGGATTTTTTTTACCTCCAACCACCACAGATGTTGCAGCAAATAACTGGGCAATGCACATGAATAGAATTTCAATAGTCCGGTCACCTGCATCATGTAACGTTTTGTGTATAAGAAGGGCAGTTACGTTCAGCACATACGGTTGTTAAGCTTCTGCTTGAATCTGTGGCATTAGATAAAGTCTTGCATCAGACTGAAGCTGGGGAACGGGGTTCGAGTCTCGGCAGGGACGCTCAACATCCTGTGATTCTGGGCAAATCACTTAATCTCCCCATGCCTAGCAAAAATGAATGCATCAATCCGTAATGCAACTGGTGCTCATGTAAAGCGCTCTAAAACATTCGGGTCGAGTTTGCGCTATATAAAACTCCCACAAAAAACTTGATGCCACTACTAACAAGCCTTTGCAATGCAATAGGTCTCGCATTTTCAAAAGTTAGAGCTAATTGCTTTGTAAATGACCATGTCTTTTATGTATGTATTTTTGTTTGGAGTGGAGTGGATGTATATGGTGTGGAGTGGAATTATGTGGGTTGAATTGGAATTGTAAGTTGCAGAATTGTGTGGGCTGAAATTGTGTGGCATATTTTGTAGTGGAATTATGTAGCATGGCGAATAGATAGGGACGAGGGCTACACAAAATAGATAGAAAGGAAGATAGAGAAGGATAGGTAGTTTGTGTACGAAGTGGTGAATGAACTCCAGCAGAAAGAGTATGTGAGAAAGAGTGAAAGAAGGGGAGAGCAGGCTATATTTGTGGGACGGAAATCTTGAAAAGGCACTGGAAAGAAAGAGGTGGGAAGAGAGCATAAGGTGTGAGAGAGAAAGAGAGAGAGAGAGAGGGATGAGTAGGAGGAGAACCTGGGGGAGGGGGGTTGGAGGCAAGAGGCGGACCAGTGCACAGTGCAGGAAAGTAGTATGTGTGAGCAGGCAGTATAGAAAGGAGACAAGGAGTGTGAGGAAGGGATGAGCGGGTCGCAGTGGAATTGCAGATGAGAGAGGGTAGTGGTAGTGTGAGGGAGAGATGAGAGGGGCAGTGAGTGTGTGTGGGACAGATGACAGGGTTGGTGAAACTGCAAGGTAGAGATGAGTTATTTTGGAATTGTTTGTTGTGGAATTGTGTGGTATTCAGTTGTGGAGGAGAAATATGTGGCATGGTGTGCTGTAGAATTATGTGAAAAGTAATTAAATGTCAATAACTGTTATGAAAATATGTAGAGTGAGATTGTATGTTATGGGCTTAATTATGTGGAATGGTGTTGTGGAGTGGTGCAGGGTAGAGAGGAGCGGTGCAGGGAAGAGTGCAGAGGTGTAGAATGCAGTGGGGTGGTGTGCAGTGATGCAGAATAAATTAGAGTGGCATAGAGTGGAGTGATACAGAGTAGGCGTAGAGTTGACTGCAATGGAGAGAGTGCAGTGGCGCAGAATGCATTGGTGCAGAGTACAGTGGTGCAGTGGCACAGAGTATAGTTGTGTAGTGGTGCAGAGTGCAGTGGAGGGTTTCCAGACGCTGAGGTAGTCTGATTTATCGGAAAAGCAGGAGGTTCCATGCTGGCCTGACTTCTCAGGATTGCCTATTGACTTATCAAAGCAAAGCCTGCACTAGGTCAAAAAGCTCAAAAACTTCTCTTTTTCCCTTCTTTGAAAAAGCTAATGTGTCACCAGGGACGAGTTCCGTGTGGGGTGCTCCCTCTGTGTCAGGATTTGTTAGCTTTTGCCTTCACCTATTGTTTGTTTTATTCATTACAAAGCACGGTGAAACACAAGTGTGTGGACCAGGGTTGCGCTGGGACAGAGAATAATATGCCCGCGCCCCAAAATAAGAATGGAACCCCTTAGTGAATTAAATACCTAAAAAAATGGCCCATGTTTTCAAATTGGGGCAGTTTTGAACTTGTATATAAACTCTGTAGAAGTGTTTTGCAGTGTATGGAAGACTGCATGCATTTGTGCTTGCTGCAGACAATGTTTGTTTTACTATCAGGGAAATCAACAGAAAAAATCTGGCCCTAGCAGGCCGCAAGACAGGCTGACCAACAGCCAAAAAACGGCGCAAAACATTAGTGTACACAACAACCCAAGCAGTGTGTGTGCTTGGGCTTGTGTGTAAATAAATATCGCACATCTGTGCACATTACTGTAAGTACTGTAGCACAAGTGTGTGTGGGGAAATAAAGGTGTATAAAAACAAACATGTCCTCTACCACCCGAGCGAGTGTGGATGTGTGTGTGTACACAAACATAAGGGTGTGTGCAGAACAACACTACGGTAAATGAGAAGCATAAGTGTGTATACGGTAACACATGCAAGTGCAGAGATACATAAGTATGTGTGGGTATACAAGACTATGGACAGTAAAACAGAATGTAAACAATACAGTAACAAAATAGTACAGCCATAATCAGAAACACATGTAGAGATCCCATCCCCTAGCTGTTAAACAAGCGCCAAGAGTGACAACAAGCTAAGGAGAAGCTGCCTGAAAGATAGACAGATACACGTTCTCTGTGTCATTGGTGCCAAGCAAAAAAAAAAAGAACAATTCAACCGACAAACTGGAAACGGAGTCTAACAGAACTTTAAGATGCAACTATTTAGAAAGAGAAAACTTTTCAGTTCATTTTCTACACAATACCACTTTTTATAGTCACTGTAAGCTGAGTGGTGCTGCTGTGGACATACCTGCTGTCTTTGCCCTGGAGGCTGTTGTGCAGAGCAGGGCACAAGTCCTAAAAAAAGAAGTGGGGGGACTCTCCAAGTTAGGTGGTGTCACAGGAAGTGACATCACAACAGGAAGTGACATCACGGCAGGAAGTGACATCACAAGAAATAAATATGGAAATGTACAGTTTGACAACCTCATTTATACGCTAAGCACAAAAGAAATATGGATAAATACAGATAAAATGGCCAAAAAATTAATATGGATAAATACAGACGGAAATGTTAAAAAAAATAGAGACCATAAAAGCGGGAGCCCTACTTATGGGTGACATTTCCATGGATTCAGTGTGTATGTGTGACACTTACAGTGACACTTTCCACTCAGTGAAAACCAAGCTACAAAGTGCAAAGTAATAGATATCAGTCATTGCACCCTATTCAGCAATGAGAAGCTCCACAATATTTTATATTGGAAATACATTTTATTACAAAACCAAAAACTCTACGTAGCATTTATTGACTTTAGGGCAGCGTTCAATCTTATTCCACGTCAAAAGCTATGGCAAGCCTTGATAAAAAATGGGGATCCCTCGTAACTTAGTATATTTAATCAATAAATTAAATGTAAATAATTATGCTCAAGTCCGTTGGGGTCCCAATGGTGAGTTAACTGATCGAATCTCTATTGAGAGAGGAGTTCGCCAGGGCTGTGTTTTGGCACCTACTTTGTTCTCTTTATACATGAACGATGTTGTACAATTCTTAGAGCAAGGTAAAAACGACTCACCGGTCCTGAATGCTAGGAAGACTCCAATTCTTCAATTTGCCGATGACTCCCTCTTGATCTCTAAAACTCCCATGGGGCTTCTAATTTTAATTGATACATTTCTAAGCTTTTTTAATTCTAGAGGCTTAGAGCTGAATATAAAAAAACTAAGTATATGGTGTTTGAGAAGATTAAAAGGAAAGGCCGCACTGTCTCCTTTTTCATCTTTATCATGTATGAAAGCACTTTAAAATATATGAGTTAAAAATACCAGCTGTACAAAAACCTATTGTGTTTCATTTAATAGACTATAATGTTGCTCTATCTGGGCCACATACAGGGTTTACATGACAACGGCCATGCTTCTTAGTTCACTTCTGGTTCATGTTTAAAAACTATACTTCTCTGTGCAGTGCTATAATGCAACACATTAATGTCAAAGCTTCTTATGTTAAAGAAATACAATTTTTGGAACTTCGACAAAGCTTTATAATTTTCTTGTGATATTTGTTGTATAATTTACACAGTAAACATTTTCAGGGCTCGGTTCTTGCACGGGCTCTAACAGCTGAGCCAGACCATTGGCTCGCCTTTTGGCTCGAGTTGCCCTGTTAATTTGTTGGCGCGTCAACCTCTACTTACAAGTTCCAATCGTGAGAAGCAGCTGCATATTGAACGATGCTGGCCCCCCTGCAGAATACAGTGAGGAAGCCCTGCTGCTCCCATATGATCAGGGCCACTGGAAATATGTGATTGTGCAGTTGCAGCGATTTTCGCATTATTATTGATTTGCCACATAATCCTTAATTTGCCACATAATCTGCAGATTTCTGGGTCAAACGGTTCAAAATGTACACGTGTGGAAGCGCAGTGGAAAGCCCTTTGCAAAGCTGGACTGCTCATCTTTCTGTTGCTTATTGCTATATTTGGGTGCTAAACTGGTACTAATGAGGTGCAACCAATGCCCATACAGCGTTACAAAGTTTGCAAATGACGAATTAATGAAGTAATGCTATTACAAAATGTGTCGCAGTATGCCGCATAATTTGGCTTTTCTTGCTGCATAATATGTTCAACCCTGCTGCATAATAATTTGCCCTCTCCTGTGCATAATTCTAGTGGCCCTGCATATGATATCTCCCAGATACTTATAAACCTGGGTTGAAGGGGGGGCCTGCCTGCACCACGCTCCTGACGAGAGGGCTCTGGAACTCCTGATACCGAGACTGTGTGGCTTGAAAGTCCCAGGCCTGTCTGTGTCTGACGCAGCGGCAGCAGGTGGCAGCAGAGCGACAGCTTTGCAGTCAAACACGTTTTGCAGTTGATTTCTAAGAACTGTCCCTGTGGAGCGTGCAGGATGAACTCAGCAGCCTTTCCAACCACCTTCGTTGCACTGGTACTGTACCCGCACAGGGCCGCTCTGGTACAGAGACCACGAGAAACAAAGTGCACTATTGTAATATCCACACGCAAAGCCGGAAGCTCAGAAATGCACCGCGTCTGCAGCCTTGGACCTTGTCCGGCACAATGGCAGGGCAGGGTGGACGCCGTTTTGATAAGCAGGGTGGACGGTGTCCACCCTGGAAAATAAGTGGGGGGACGCCGTCCACCCGCGTGGTACCCCGACTCGTGCCCTGGTGCAGAGGTTTGTGTGTGTTGCGCCTACTGCTGGGTGTTGGTCCCACTATTGTCCCCCTCCCCCCCCTGTGACTGCTGCACACCACTGGAAGGAAACAGAAAGTGTCTGCGGACTCTTGGGCATCAGATGTTTCGAGCGTTTGAAAGTGAAAGTTAACAAGCATCCTGCGGGGGTTTGGGGGTCATTGAAGACCGTGCTGCTGGGTTGGCGTGGACACCGCACTCCATGGCAGGCTGAGAAGGCAGGCCAGGCGACTGACAGGGCATTGCTGCTGCAGTCTGCGGAGGCCTAGGTTGGCAAATCCCACGGCAGGAACAGCACAGGAGTAGCCCGGGGCCCACCTGGCGGTATGGTGAGGCTCTGAGTGTTAGCCATTGGTGCAGACTTCACTACAGCACAAGGGGAATCTCCCTGCACCTACGGATGAAAATTAAAGCAGACTGGAAGGCCGTGTGTCGCTCTTCCTTCCCTCTCTCTCCTCCTCCCCACCAAAGCGGAGTGTTGACATAGAGTTGGGCGAGACTTGCAGCCGCCATTGTTGGCTTAGTTTCCCGGTCAGCAGGGATTACATGCAGTGTTAGTACTGTAAAAAAAATAATATATATTAACAGTAATTAACCCAAAAAAATGTAAAAATGGGCGCCTGCTAAAATATTAAGCGTGGCACCCATGCTGTTAATGCTCAAAGTTTAGCGCGTGCCCGGGGGCGGGACAGCAATGAGGAGCAAAGAGTGGAAAAGAGGGCGCCTTGGTGCAACCTAAAGCTTGGCGCCAGTTTGGTGAAAATAAAAGCAGAGATGTTGACAGAGTTGGGGAGCCATGCGGCCACCATTGTTTACTTAGTTTCCCGGTCAGATTACATGTGGCGTTGCGTATGTTAAAAAAAAATGCAAAGTAATAATTATTGACAAAAACAATTATAAAAGTGGGCGCCTGCTAAAATATTAAGCGTGGCGCCGCGGCGTACTGTGATGTCGTGGGTGGAATAGGGAAAGTTAATTAAAGAAAATAGTGCTCACTGTCTAGATAAAGCAGACCGTGTAACACTGTAAGTAAAAAGTCCAGTCCTTATGGGGGGTTACAAATGCAGACAAGGCGGTACCAAGGAGGGACTAGTAAGCCTATTCACCAATGAAAAGCAACGATTTTAAAAGGACTGTAACAGGAGCCAATTGAAAAGATGGGCGGGAAATGGGCGGAGCTTATATTCCATACCTTAATACAGCATGCCTCGCAGAGCAGCACATGCGCTGCCCAGGCTCGACCTAAAAATACATCACCAGACAGAACCAGCGGTCAGGCTCTGAGACCGATACTGTGAAATCCAGACATCTTTCATCTCAGTTGATGGCTCGCCATCCTGTATCTTAGCGTAAACAAACAGCATTAGTGTGTAGTCTTTACTGAGAGACGCAATATATGGGTGGGAAAGACAGTTATTGCATGTAATGATGCATCACTAATTCAGAAGGGGACCGGCCCTCGTGG
The DNA here is from genome assembly GCA_963921515.1 of Calotriton arnoldi. Classification (NCBI taxonomy): domain Eukaryota; kingdom Metazoa; phylum Chordata; class Amphibia; order Caudata; family Salamandridae; genus Calotriton; species Calotriton arnoldi. The sequence goes on from CAWUFW010000568.1 coordinate 3,129,632, forward strand.
CTTTGATGCAGCTAGCCAGCTGTGATTTTGTCCTGTTAGGTTAATTGCCAGTTAACGCCTGCATTCTGCAGAGCATGGACATTGCCAAGACAAATGAAGTTTCAGTGTCCGTTTATGAGTCTCACACGTTCACACATAGGGCCTCATTTATGAAAAGTGTTGCATCGCTGCGTGAAAACAGCAATGCTACACTTTTCAGTGCACCCTCCTTGTGACACCATGGATGCGCCGTATTTACTGTATGGGGCTCCATATTGCAAGGATTTACAGATACGTCAGTATTCCTGACGTATCTGTAGGTGCAAAAGTGGTGCATTGCTGGGGTGTGTCTGAAAACTGACGCAACTCCAGCAATGTCTCCTTTCACATGGAGCAAGCCCCATGTGAAAGGGCCTGTGTCAGTCTTACGCCTGCTGTGAGGCAGGCGTAAGGATTTGACGCAGTGGCGTCCTAGAAGTATCGCAGTGAAATCTCATAGATTTCACTGCAACACTTCTACGAGCCTTTTTTGCGGGGGAACACCCACCCTGCATACATTATTCCTGACGCAGGTATAATGTAGCGCAGGGGTTTACAAAGCAACACATCTGCTTAGATGCGTCACTTTGTAAATATGTTGCAGTGTGGCACATATTTTATGCCGCCGGGGCTCATAAGTAAGCCCCATAGTTTCAATGTTTGATCTCGATCAATTTCCGTAGGAGCTGAGCTGTGATTGAATCGTGCACCTAGGAATAATTAACATTACTTTTGGTCCCACACCGTCAAATCTTACGTGCACCAAACCCTTGGCTCTCTGTGTGCAGTCTCAGAGGTGCGCAGATGGGCAGTTCTCCATGCAGGGTGCCACAATACATTCAGAGAGATAAGTTCAGGGAGCTCTCGCAAAGTACACGCATGGCGTCTGTTTTGTCCAATTGACCCAGGTGAATCTCCCGATTTCATCAGAAACCCATAAAAGCGAAGGTAGCTTCCCATGGGTGCCATGTGCAGTGACAGTGGTACTTTTATCTGAGTAAAGACTGTTACTTCTATTATTTGTCAACACTACTTGCTTCAACTCCCCTACAAAGTGATGGCGCAATTCCAAGCTTTGTAGAGTATGCAGAAAGTCATTTCTGAGGTCAACAGAGCAGCACGTCATCGCGCATGGGGTAAACTCACGCCATTAGAACCACACTGAGTTGCCGCCACGCTGGGACCCTCAGTTAAGTCAAAATGAAATCCCATTTCACGCCGACCCTTCTACTCCTGAACGTTAGAGGGTCAAGTGAAGCTAGGGGGTCGTCTGACACCATTACCGCAGGCAGTGACAGCGAAATGTAAAACGAGGTCTCGTACAAATTACAAATTGCACTGACTGAAGCAACTGTGGCGAAATTCATCCCGTCAGGTACCATCTGGCACGGTCTACGTTGTCGACGTGGGAGGCCGGGCCTCGAGGCACAGAACTTTGTCTTTCGGAAGACATCCAATATATCATCTCTCTTTCAATTACCGTAGGCCATTTCCCTGCTTCTTTGACATCCCCCCCTGCGGAAGCCACATTTTCATAGCAATTACAGGATGCAAAGTTCATTATCTTTGCCAGGCCTTCTATGTATGCAAATGCGGGGCCTAAACCTCCGAGCCCTTTGGCAATGTGAGCGTGGATGATTTTAGAGTTACGGAAACTTATAATGAGGTTTCAAGGGGAAAAAAATCTACTTTTTCTGGGCCCTGAAAATGCACAAAGACAACAGGCTCTATAACGTAAATCGCCCAGGTGGTATAGATTTGCACCAGTGTACTCTTTAGCACCATATCATAAAGTGTCAGGCGGTGGAGTAGATCTCAATAGTGCAGCAGTTACAGTGGCACTGGGGCGAAAGGTTGTTTGGTGCGCATTTGACCCCGTGCTGTTTTTTTTAAACAACCAATTCGACCTTTTCAATTTCCGAGCTTGAATTCGGGCCCCGTTCTGTCCTTGCTACTCCACTGTTCTAAGGGTGTGTATTTTTTCACATTTTTAGGACTGTTGTTAACCAAGATCTTCTGAATTTACTTAAATTATATATATATTATACACTTATAGGGCTTTCAGGCAGCCCTCTTCATCCATTGGTCTGTTGTTGTGCCATTCACATTTCTCGTCCACCCAATACAAGATACACCAATGGGATTGTCAGCCCACTTCTGCAACTGGCTAGCTTCACTGTGAGTGGAGTGATTCGGCTCTTTCGCAAGGAGCATTAGAGCATACAAAGTAGTCCCTTGCGGTGCTAGGGACTACTATTGCAATGTGTGTTTCCAGAAACCAAAAAGTATGTTTGCTTTTAGCTACGGCTGCGCAGGGAACAAAAAGCAGCTCTGCAAATTTTTCAGACCAGCCCTCATACTGCATGTAATGAGCATGGCGACCTAGCCTGAATGCTGCAAGGAGGGCTGGGGGGAGGGGGATTCACCCCAGGGTCATAGTTATCAATAGCGCAACAGGTGCAGGGCACAAGGGTGCAAGGGTGAGAAGGGCTCTATTTCTAAAATATAGCTGCTTTTTGATATCAAACTGTCAGTAGGGGGGCCTTTTTTCTTGTCCTTTCATTAGGATTCATATCACCATTGCTACACTACAAGTTCTCCCCTCAAAAAACCTTTTTTAAAAATTGCAAATACAATGCATTTTACAACACATTTTTTTATTAATGAACATTGTCCAGTCATCAATTGGATAGATGGAGATTGGAGACTTGGCTGCATGGGTCAATGAACGAATGAATAGTTGGATGGATGAGGAGTGGGTTGATGAATTAATTCAGGAACGGAGGACAGTGAGTAAATATTTTTCGCAATGTAGACGAAATGGCATCAATGACCTGACCAAGTGTTGGTGCCCAGGTTTTCATTTTAGCTTCAGCATGAAAACATCACCCTTGCCAAATACTACCACCATGATCCTTGTGAAACATGCATATCCTGTGTGTATTTAACTCAGTGCACCGATTAAGCACCTCAAACAATTAAACACAAAGCATGAAGCTTTGATCTAAAATGGGAGAAAGAGATAACCCTGTAGTGGCTCAATTACACAGTGTGGAACCAAGAAACCTTGTATCAAATCCGGATTACATTTCACAACGACGTGTGAATCTAGGTAATTACTTTTTCACAGCGTCTTCTACTCCTTCATTATCACATGAGATAAAACATAAATAAATGCATCATTTTGGAGTATGCGCTGCACAAAAGCTAAAGGCTATAATGTTACTCCATTTTTAGTTACATCCTAGTCCACGTATAGGAGGCAAAAGACATCTGAATTTCCTCTTGGTTCACGAATAGCATCATCGTCAGGGCAGTGGTGGTGGGGTCATGATTAGAATCTATCAGTTCTAACACTTGCCACTCAAAGCAAAGGTACAATTTAATATACTAAACTGAAATATGTTCCAACAGTTGCCTTACAAAAACAAGCATTAGAAATGCAATAGGTCTTGCATTTGCTTGTGTTAGACTTATTGTCGTTGTAATTGGCAATGGTTTTTACCTATTAAATACACTTGTAATAATGTTTGTTTGAATTTCTACAGATGTACATAGAAAAGAAAAATAAAGTTACGCTGTTTCCTAAATGGGAGTAAAGCATTTTGTAACCCGAGAAAAAAGTTCAAAGGAGGGCTAGCATGCAGAATGAATAGCATTCACACCTGTTTATTTGTAAAAGACGAGCCGGGACTGCTCCTGCGCGATGACTCCCCTAGTGAAATTCATCGTGTTCTTACAGCGCCGCGAAGGCACACGCACTGCATAAAAGCAAGCTCTCTCTTCCTGGGTTGTCGGTCCTCTGCCCAAGAAGTGATTGCTGTTCTGGCACCAACCCGCATAGGGAGAGGATTCGGGGAGCCGCTTGTGTCCATGGATGGCGGTTCAAGGTCCGGTCTGCATGCCTCAGCCTTGCATCCTTCTGGGTCCGGTTGGGTGGATTGCAGTTCCTGTCGCCCGCGATGCCTGCGGGCGATCTCTGCACTCCGGAGCAGGAGGCCGCCCACCCTGGGGGGGGCGGGACGTGCAGCAGCTAAGCGCTAGGCTTAAAGTACAAAAAAATAATAATAATAAACAGAGTGCGGTGTCCCTGAAGCGGGCACCGTGCTTTGAATTAAAGTAAAAAAAAAATCACCCCGCAGGTACTCCGCTACTGGCAGCCACTATTAAAGTAAAAGCGCGCATTGCGATCTCTGTATACAAATAAGGCACGCCATTGACCTGCGAATGCTGGGGGAGGGAGGAGGGGGGTGTTGGTAAATATTAAATTAAAAAGCGCTTCGCTCCGCATGCAAGTAGCGCCCGCCGTTGTCCCGTGAGTGCTGTGTGGGCGCGCTGCAATTCAAGCGCCGCCATTGTCCCACATTATTTATTAAAGAAAATAGTGCTCCCTGACTAAGTAAAGCATCCCGTTTAACGCCGCAAGTAAACGATCCAGTCCGGGTGGGCGGGGCCAAAAGGAGACAGGGCGGTAACAAGGAGGGACTAAAAAGCCTCACTTACAATTGGAGGCCAGCATTTAACATAGACGATGACGCACGCCAATGAAACCAAGGGGCGGAGCCTACACTCCACTTCTAAAAGTTAATCGATTACAAGAAGCCTCGCAGAGCGAGCAGCGCATGCGCGCCGCAACGCTAGGCGAGACCTAAAAATGAATGTGTCCATCTGAAACGAAACTGGTGCTCATGTAAAGCGCTCCGATACCCGATGTCTCGGTCTGGTTCGCGCTATATAAAACTCCTATTTAAAAAAAAAAAAACTCATACTTTATGATGTCGCCATAACCTCAACATTTTAATATTGCACCATATATCATGGTTAGCCACTATGTATTTCATATAATTAGTAATAATGTGTATACCACATTGATATGGTTAGTACGGAGGATTTTATTATTAATTTCCTTATTAACGTTTGATTTATCTGCAAAACAAATGTTTTTCTAAAAAATGTAATCCACTTGCTTTTAGTCTGAAAGGTTTGCCCTAGTTCATCAAAACTTAAAGGGGTGCACGCTTTTCTGGAATCCACAGGTTCATGTTTTTTACAACCCCTATCATAATAGCACCTAAACAGAATGCTGAAACATTTTACATGCACACATAGTCCACTGTCTTAAAGGTGCTTTTCCAAGTTTGGTGAAATTCTGTTCCCTACTTTTCATTTATTTTAAAAATTACCTTTATGCATGCGCAGCCGAGAATGGCAAGTAGCCGGTAGTCGTTCCAAGACTACGAGGCTCTGAAAGCTGATTAACGGTTTGGGACTTGTACCATTCAGCCACTTTTGAAGTTTGAAAAAAACACAGAATGCAAACACTAACGTTCAGAATAGCTCACCTCTTATAATTATAGTGACATCGTCAAAAGTGATCAAGGAACATGAATTAAGGAGACTCCATGAAGGTTTCTTGTCAAAAATATTTATTTTTGTGTTCGGTAGTTTCAGGTGTAGTTCACATCTTGTACAGCAAAAAATACTTTAGGTTTGACAGCCAACACTGCTCTGCCCTTTCAATGGTGTACAGGCCTGGGCTTTTCAAAAATGTAATATGTAGTTTAATTACTTTATATTTTGTCCCGAAAAACACACATTGCAAGGCTGGTAGTCACACAGGTGTCTCAAAGGAATCCAGAAGAAAATGTATTAAGCTTGGTAAATGCAAAAGCAAGGCATACGTGTGATGTGATAAAAATGAGGATAAAAAAAAAATAAACAAGATGAAATTCAGCAGCAGCAGCTAAACACGCGAGTGGTGCGCGCCGCGCGCGCTGCACTAATTAACAAGCAGCAGCTGTTTTCGGGAGTGGTGCGTGCGCGCGCAATCTTTTCAAGCACTGCACTCGTGCTTGTGGCCCGCCGCTGCTCGCTCCCGCAAGGTGGATGCTGCCACAAGCACGAGTGCAGTGCTTGAAAAAGTGAAGAGCGACGACTAAAGGCCCTCCTAAGCAACGCATGCGCGCTGCGTAGGCGAGACCTAATTAATACACAGTTTTGACTTTTGAGGAGTCTTTGTCATATATGTTTGGACTCTCTGAGCCAAGCAATAGCAGACACCTCACAGCCCTTTCCCCTGAAGGTCAGCGCTGCCCCTGGCGACCCTGCAGGACACAGGAACCACCCAAATGCAAAGCCAAATGGTTTTAAAGTGAGCGTGGTCTGACTGGGCATGCTTTAAAACCATTTGTTTGTTTTTTAAAATGCCAAAACGCTGCAGGCAGAAAACACTGCCGGCCCCGACCACAAGAAAAAAACTGGCATCCACCAGCAGTAAAACCGGCCCTCACTTTCCCAGCTCACTGGGAGAATGCCTGGTGCCCAGCAGGGCCAGTCCAGACCTGCTTTTAGCCCATGCTTTTTACTTTGGTAGCTGCCTGGCAGCTCCCCAATACTTTTACTAGGCTACTCACTTCTTGTCAGATGCACTCATCGCAACCATAATTCATTATTGTTTTGTATCCTAAAGTGGGTGCTCGTGCATGCACCTGGATGGGGCCAGCTTTGCATTGGCTTTTGTAATAAATGTTTTAAAAAACCATGGCAAAACAAAACAAGCACTGGCAAAGTCAAATGTTTAGGAGTCAACGCCAGGCCTATTGGCTTTGCTAGTTTAGGTGTGGCTACGAGACAGCTTTAGCAGTCTTCATCAGTCTCATGTAATGAAAAAATAATAATAAATTAAAAAAGTATACAAATATACCTATATAGAACACTTTGGTGGAGCACTGGAGTAGCCCACTTCAGCCATTGGCTGTCTCGCACTGTGAGTGAAGGCATTTTTCACATGTTGACATATGTGTAAAAAGAAATGCATCTTAGCATCCTGGCTGGTGGGCCCAAACTTTACTTTGTCTGTGCCTTTCCTTTCAACTTCATATCCTTTTTGAAGTCTCGCCTGAGGCGCCCTCCCTTGTTTTGCTTACTAAAAGGGGCTTACTATTCGTTGACTTCAAAGTCACTCTTAATTGCTTCCTCCTAATTGATCAGTGCATGCTGATATTACTTACTCTTTTTTTTTGTTTGGAGCTTGGACCAAGTACTGATGGGTAAATTTTGACTATTGTCCTTCTGCTGCTCACGCTGTGATTGAGATACTGTTTTCTTTCTTCTTTCCCTCGTGTTGATTGAGTTTTCCTAAACACCCACCAGACCAGGAAGCTTTGAAATGCTTGCAGAGCATCTTCAGCAGTTTTTCAGACGTCAGCAGGGTCAAACCATGCTAGATAAGCTTAGAGGGCATGGCATGATTAAGCCTCAGCATGTGTTTACCCTTAACCACAACATTAGGGTCTATGATAGTGCCTGGCTCAGGTGGAGGGTTGTGCAGTTCAGGTACATAGGTTGGAGGCTGTACATCTTTACATGAGTGCGTTGCCACTATAGTTGGTAATTACTAGGTTTATTCATGTATCTCACTATTTGTTTATTTATTCCATGGTTTTATAAAGGATGTTCATGCCACTTTCCAGGGTTACTAATGAAAGCCAAATTAATCAGTATTTTCTCCAACCTTCCTGTTGTCCGTGTTGCTTGTTCTCGCCTAACCTCCCGTTGTCTGTGCTGCTTCTTTCCTAGTAGCCTCAATCCTATTGTCCGTGCTGCCCCTTCCCTCTCACATTCCTTCTCTTTGTCCATTTCCCCCCTCCCCTCACCATAAGAAAAAAAAAAACTATGATGGGGCCAGCACTGGCTACATCATAGCACTTTGTGTCCAACTTTTAGCCATGCTGCACAGCCCCACAGCTGTATGACATGGCTAAAAGACATTGTCAAAGCCAATGGCTCTCGTAAAGACGAGATCTGTTTGCTTTGCAAATGCTTGTTTATTCTCTAGTCAATCTGTGTTTAAACAATGCCTTTAGTACACTACAGCGCAGTAATTCAAAGCCCATAGTAACTTTTTATTGTGCTGATAACAATCATATTTTTTCTGTTGTGCATTAGAACTAAAAAAGAGTTTCTATGCATATTCTAAGTACACGTACTTGAGAGGAAGCCCCTGTACTGTTCTGTTAAAATGATATGTAGTAATTCTTTTCATGTAATATTTTGTTGCAAGCATATAGCTGCAACCGTTAGGCAGCGGATTGTTTACTTTCCTTTTTTACATTTTTATTGTGTGTGCTTGCCAGGGCCAAACCTATCTGAGTTGGAAAAGCTTCTTTTATTTTGCTGTGGGCCATGTAGTGCTTTTGCAGCAAAAATTAATGTTTGTATTTTACAAACAAACAAAATGAAAGTATCGATTTTCCCTGGTGCAAATTAGTGCCAGCCACTATGTTTTTGTAATTTGAGCCATTCTTTTTTATTCAGCTACAAACCAATTTCTGTGTTACTGTGAGCAAAATAAGAAAATGAAATAGTCTGCTTATGTATGTATATAAGAAGGATCCCCATGTTTATTTTCCTGTTAAGAACTCTAGGCTAAAAGCCATACAGGCTAAGGGTCTCACTCATGACACTGGGCCAATTGAAGATAATCTGAAATCCTAATTTTAAAATGCAAAAACAATCACAGCTCTCAAGCAATGCGAATTTGAGAGGGCCCAGAATCCTGTGGCATTATTTCTATCTCTCAGGTGTGAGTGAGAAAATAAAATGTTTTTCAGTTCATGTACCACTTTTACTGGCAAAGGTGCTTTGTGGTGAATTAGGATCACTTCTGAAACCTAACCTCACAGAACAGAAGTTCGCTGTGTTGGCTATCAGTGACAGAGAAATGCAAAGATTGCTCCCTGTAAACAGGGACATTTGAATTATGTGGCAAAGGAGGACCAAGTTATTTGGAAGGGATGACTAACTGAAGAAGGATGAAAGGCATGTTATGCCCCAATTATGCTGCAACACTTTCTAGGTCAGACTCTACCCTTTGGGACAGCGGGTGGTCCTTCTCGAGGGTCATGTTCTTTTTGACTCCAGCAGCGGTTGCCTCAGAATGGGGTTGGTGGACCGGGGGAGTGATGAAATTTTTTTAAAAATAAATGCACTTTCTTCTTCTTTGCCGTCGCACGTCTCTCCTCCCTCCTCGCCAGCACCGGAAGCACCCAGGCTCCTGGACTCTCCCAGCCAATCACGACGCTGCAGGAGCGGCGTCATGATTGGTCTGAGCAGCCTGTTTGGCCGCTCAGGCAGTACCTGGGAGGCTGAGCACATTCTCCACTGGGCTGTCATGCCAAGTGCACATGACTGTTTGGCCGGCCCCAATGGGCTGATCAAGCCGTCATGCGCCCTTAGGGAGGGAGTGCACATCACTCCTTCTCCCTCTGACGGCGGGGAGCCCAGCCCTGCCCGGCTCAACCTGGCTAGAGTCCCGCAAAGATAAATAAAATGATAACTTCTTGTTATTATCATTTTATTTTTATTTTCCACTGCTCAACGAGCAGTGGGCCACGTAACTGTTTGACTCCTAACACAACAGAAAGGAAAGGATCGGGCCTCACTGGTGGCACACCGCAGGGGGATGGAACGGGTGTGCAGAGTGAGCAGCAGTATAAAAGACTTAAGCGAACAGGAACTCGCATCTTCGAAACTTTCTTTGCCTTCAATGTGGCACTGCCTGACCTGCTAATTCTAGACTTTCGCTTGACTCTGTGTAATCAGTTAGAGGTAATTAGCCTGACTGTTCGTCACAAATTCTGTTGGCAGTGTTTGTTGCCTTGCCAGTTTGTGGTTCTTTCCTCTGATCACTTGATGCTTGATTTAACCCTGACGCAAATCTCTCAGTTTCTCCCTTGCCTCCAGAGCCTTCTGTTTAGCGAAACTCCTTTCAAAATCCTTTGATTACACACTGCTTTTGATTGTACTCTGCGATTAAAACCTTGTTTTGGAAGTTGTCACCAGGGAAACAGAGTTTAAACCATAACAATGCTCCTCCATGGAAGCTGTTCAATATCTCTTGGGTTTTAAGGTGTTTGGAGGGAGCGTGTTGCGTTCTCTTAGATTACCCATGCAAATTATATCTTTACCTTGTTTTCTTAGATCCCTTGGCATTGATGTGTTTGTTTCCCTAATCCTGAAATCGTCTCTGTTGCTTCCTGCCTTCCTATACCTTGGCCGCGGTCTCCTATTGCAGAAGGGAAGCACCTTTTCACATCCCTCCTGGAGGTCTGTATGTATACCAGTCTACTAGAGATCCGACACTGACAGCCATGCTCTCTAAAAAAGTAAAAAGTAATTTTTAAGAAAAAAAGAGCGCTACCGGGGAGGGATGGGGTAGCAATGGAGGAGCGGCCAGAAAAGCAATACCATGCACTGTTGGGACCAGGAGGGGAGTGGAGGAACAGAGGAACTGGGGCCAGGGGATTTAAAAAACAAAATTTAAATAAAAGCAAAAAAACCAGCTGGGCATGGAGGTTTGTGTGAAGCAAAAGACAAGGGAGAGAGCAAAAAACTCATAGACTCCGATGGAGTGCTGAAAGCAAAAAAAAAAAAAAAGCATTGTCAAAGCCAATACGTTAAGCCTATTACCTTTGTCCATGTTTTTAGGTCTCGCCTGGCGTTAGCAGCGCGCATGCGCTGCTCTCGCCATGCGAGGGCCTTTTGGAATCAATATTGTATTGTATTGTATTGTATTGTAATTGCATTTATATAGCTGGATTCCAGATGTGCACGCGGACGGACAGAAGATGTGCACGTGGGGACTGGATGCTTTACTCGCGGCGTGAGACGGACGCACTATATTTTTCACACTGGCGGCGCTTTAGCTTGTCTTATCTTTAGTTGCTGTCTTGTGATGTATCATGTTTCTTTGTTGGTATAATCTGTCCTCTAATGTGTCTGTTTTGTAACAGGATCGTCCCGATGCCTCAGCCACTTAGCGACGCGAGTAAAGCGCTTCTTTATTTATTTATTTAATTTACAGCGCGGTCCGCTGACTTTAGCGGCCGTGCTAGCTTTATTTATTTAATTAATTTGGCGCGCGGTCCGCTGACTTTAGCGGCCACGCTAGCTTTATTTATTTAATTAATTTGGCGCGCGGTCCGCTGACTAGCGGCCGCGCTTGTTGTTATTTACCCATTTCTCTTGTCCCAGTCTCTTGTTTCCAGTCCTTTCTGTCCGTCTCTTAAGTAATGGCTGATATGGGCTGCAACTGTTTCTATGCAACCAGCGCTATGACCAACGTGTGCAGGAGCGCCACTGCCATCGTAATACTTGCTCTGACCCCTAGCTATTACATTACACACACATCGTTTTGGTGCCAAATATTTCTTAGAATTTGAGGTGTGGTTGTCCAATTAGGTATGTGGTTTGTGGAGAGACAGCCTTACACGCTGCAGTTGGTTGGGGAATGCAATGAATTTATGCCGTATAATTCGTGGCATTCAGAGCAGAGCGGTGTCTGCTGTGCAGACGGCTTCCTGCTGAGGTTTTCTGAAACAACTTTTATTGCTATTATGAATCGAACATCTTCTCTTCTCTTTACACGTGTAGAGAAGTTTTAAAAAAGTGAAATCATTTCTTTATGAATTGACCGGAATTCCTTCGAGGTAATGCGTGTCTGGCGTGTGACTGACTGCACATGCCCCTGTCCTGCCGGCCTTTCCAAATGAAACCCTTCTCCTTACACCGCTATAGGCGGGTGCATCCTGCCTGCCAAGCAGGCGTGCAGTCGACACCTCTCGGTGAATGTCGGCCCGCTGCCTGGAAATACTCCCAAACACTGGGAGGCAGAGAGCTGCCCTCTCCCGCCTGACTTCCCCCTCCTCTCTCTCCTCCTCCACAGACGTCGGCCAGCGCCAGAGCAGACGCAGTGGGTGGCTCGGTGACAATTTGCTAATTCACTATAATAGCTGAGAAGGTGTGACATTCCGAGCTCACGTTTCCGCTCGCCTTTTACTGTTTACTTTTTTTTATCTGTAACAAATACATTACAATGATTTAAAAGATGATGCGCAATATGTAATACAGAAGTCTAAAGTGTGAAAAGAACACGGTTATACCAAAAGACACACCACCAAAGTTTAGATGTGTAATCGAACAACCGGGCATTTCAGACTCTCTGAGGTTCTCCAGTTGCATTCAGACTTGCCAAATGAGGCCCGTGGCATTTTCAGGTGCCCGAAAGCATGTCTTTAATGTGCCTGAGACGGCAGAGTTCAGACATTAGTGTTGCGTGCGCGCGCGTGATGCAGTAAACGGAAAACATTCCCTTTGGTTAGATAAGGATGCAAAGCGACAAAAAATGCTGTAGCTTTGGGTGATTTTGCTTTGCCTGCTACTGGGGCGTTGTTTACCACTGTCCTAACCATGGGTGGACGAAGGAATCCCATTGGCTGTGATTTACATCTTTTGTTTGCCCACTTTAAAGAAAACCTTCCTTCAAGTAACAGGCCTTTGCGTGGCCAGTAATTAGAAGGAGGGATAATGACCGTCTGACGAGTTTGGCACACAGGGTGAGCGAATTCCTGGAGCAGGTCTGGGCCGCGGCTTCATCTGAGCGGTCTTTGAGGTGTTCGGAGTTTACAGTAAACACGGGTTGTGGCTTTGATTGCGTGCACCTCCCTTTGGAATGGTTCCTGTGTAACTTTATGTATTGCTGTCCCTACTGAGTCCAACCTGCTGGTGGAGTGACATTAACTCAATGTGACTGACGCCGGGTGGGGCCAGCTGCATTAAAGGCTTCGAGGCCCACCCCCTGCTAGTACTGGGCCCCTTCACTGCATGTGTTCACGTTCGTCCTTGTTGTTTTTCGCGCAATGATGACAGCTTGTTTATAGTGTACTGTTTAATTTCAGTTACAAGCGCGGCGCTTTATTACACAGCATGCACACCTTTATTTCCCCACGGCGCCCTCAACCTTTTCCACCTCTTTCCAGCAGGCAGGCACGGTGCAAACAGGGCAAGTTGCCAAAAACGGCTTCCTTCCTCATAGCGCCCGCAGCCTCTTCCACCTCTCCCCACCGCCACAAAAGCCCAGCATGGCGCCCACCGTCTCTTCCACCTCTTCCCACTGCTACGAATCCCACAGCTGCAGCCAGGGCGTAAACAGAGCAGGCTGTCTCAATTAGCTTCCGCCCGCTGCCGAAAAAAACTTTCAATTTGAATTTATGAGCCTCGGAGCGGCATTGTTTGCAGGTATTACAGTGCCCTTCTCTGCGCTAGATGTTTACTTTGCACACTCCATTGTATTTTTTAAATTATATCTGTTTGTGAGTGTGGCCGCGTTTTAACGTAATTAGCGGCACACACTTCACAAACACGCGGTTCGTGCGATGTTCTTTAACATTATATTTTTTAAATTATATCTGTTTGTCAGTGTGGCCGTGCTTTAATGTAATTAGCGGCACACACTTCACAAACACACGGTTCGTGATGCACTTCCCTTCTCAGGGGTGACACGTGTATCAAGGGAGCATTCGGCCTGTCTGTAACGAGCAAGCACCTTCACTGACCAGAAGACCACAGTGATGGCTCAGCAAGGACCAATGTCTTTTCCTTATCAGTTAAATGCACATATCCATCCATACTTTGTATGAAGGTCGTGGTGTTGGAAATTAGCCTAAGTCACAGTGCTCCTATTTTTGGCAAACAAAACAGGCAAAGAAAATGAAATGAACTGCTCAAGATCACACAATTTGGCCAAGCAGGAAGGTGTAACTAGAGTCGCAGTCACCAATGTACTACTAGACCACATAAAGTGAGGGTGGGATGTTCTTTCAGGGCATGTCCCTGACATGGTTGTCGCTATTCCCTATTGTGCCAGCCAGCATTCAGTACTGTGGATATACTGTAACACACCAAATGGCCTAAATCACGTACGACTGCATTTCCCACAGATTACTTGAACATATATTTTTTTAGTAAAGGGGTGCGTTCTATTTTAAAAGCATTTAGATTTGTTTTATAAATGAATGTATTTACATCAGAAAAAGGCAAGTTATCCTGTGCGCGTTTCAAAGCATTTCCCCGACCCCCTTCCCGTCTGTGCTCGTTACTGCCCGTCTTCGGTGCGTGTTCAGATCTCTCCAGACTCACAGGGCAAGTCTTGTTTTGTGTAAGAGCATCTGAAAGCTACCACTTCCCCTCCTAACATGGTGGCTCGTCTCATCTGGCGTTTGTAGGTTTCTTTTGTGCTGTTTGCGTGCTTCAGTTCACTATTTGCGTCATTTGTTCCTGTAAGAAGCTGGCGTTCTGTTAAGTTGAATGCCACTATCAGAAGATTTTCAGTCACCCGATGCGCGAAGTATGAATAGGCAAGATTCCCAGTTTTTTAAATTTAATTTTTAGAATTTTATATAGCGCGAACTAGACACGAAGATATCGGGTATCAGAGCGCGTTACATAGCACCAGTTTCGTTACACAAGGACTGTTGCCTAGTTTTTGGTGCGGAGCTCTGGATGCGACTAAGACAGGGACGCCTAAAGTGTAGCCAGTCCTTTTGAGTCATGTCTCTAGGAGTGATGCCTGTTGCCCCACCCATGTAAGGTTCTGCTATTATGTATATGCCCAGAATGTAGTGTTAATATTCAGTGTATGTGTGGAGTGAGTGTTTTGTTTACACCCCTCACTCTTTTTTTTGTTCTTTTTTTTACTTTAATGAGCGCGGCGCCGTCTTCACGGACACCGCGCTATGCAATGCAATAGGTGTTGCTTTTGGTATTGTAAATAACAATGGCTTTTAATTTTTTTTAAAGCATTGCCATTTACAATGCCAATAGCTCCAAAATTCGCAGTTGCGAGACCTATTGCATTGTAAATGCTTGTTTTTTACATGTTGCACAGCAGTGCAAGCTGCTGAGCAACATGGCTTAAAGTAAACAAGCATTGGCATAGCCAATAGGTCTCGCCTTTGGGACTTTATAAGTGTTTAGTCACGCAGTACATTTTTTGCCAGCTTTCCCCGTGCTGGCTGTCAAATCAAACACTGACCTGATAAAAAGGCAATTTACGGAACCTATGTACAAGAGTTGCAGGCGAATGAATGGAATAGTGAAATGAATGAATGAATAAACCTGTATTACTTAACTTTGCAAACTGCATCACCCCCAGAGGCATACATTCTTTGAAAGTGAGAAATTAATGAATTATGTATTGTGTAACTCTGCAAACCGACTCACCTACAGGCATGCGCTCTATGAAAGAGTGAAATGATGAATGAATGGATAAATAAACTTGTATTGTGTAATGACAATCTGAATCGCGTGGAGGTGTACATTCTTTGAAAGAGTAATATGAATGAATAAACCTGTATTGTGTAACTTTGCCCACTGAATTAATCGCGTAGAGGCATGCATTTTTCTTAAAGAATGGGTGCACAGACTGCTCTAAAAAGATACGTATTGAGTATTCTCTCCAGAGAAGAATCTTTGGTAGACGGCGCGCAATGAGCACAGCGGGATTTCGTGCATTTTTTGACGTGCAGGGAGAACACATTTTGAACCATCTGCATTTTAGAAATAAAACAGCCTGGCACACAAAGGTGTATTTGGGTAGTGCATGACCTAAATAGGCCAAAAGGCTTGTTTGCAAAAAGCAAGACTGCAGGGTAACATGTTTGATTTGTAGGCCACCCTTCTCTGATTTAAAACCGTATGAAAGGCTCCATGATCTAAGCTGCAATACCCACAGTTACAGAGCCAAGGTGGAGCTTACAGGCAGCTTTGTAAAATGGTTTTATTAGATTTGCTGCATCATGTGCAGTCTGCGTCCATCTGGTGCGGTGCATCCAGGCCCTGCTCTGGAGTGGTGGGGGCTGACACAGATGGATTTCAAAGTACACTGCATCAGTACAGCCCTGGGCAGTCAGAGCTGGACAGTTTCAGGCTACTCTGTTGCACTGCAGCAGTAGGCAGTGAGAGCGCGTCATGGTGCATGCAGCACTATCACCCTCAGAGTTCCAGGTGTTCACCCTACTGTGCCAAGTGCGTCTGTGCTCCGGGCAATGATTAACCACAAAGCATCAGCTTTTAATGCTCACATTGATGGAAACTGCAAGAATGGAGGTTCCAGTTCAGGAATGCCTGCCCTGAAGGAGCTTGAAAATATAGGGCAAAGGCAGCACATCACTACTGGACCCTGAGTGTCAGTGTGTGTCTGTTCTAGGTAACTGAATCTTTGTATAACCATGTCGTTGTGTGTGGGGGGGGGGCTGGCACTTACACTGCATTGCAGATCAGGTCTGTTGCTCCGCAGCAGTGTGCATGTGTCTTTGATACTGCCCAGACATGGTTTAGACAAATTGAACATTCTTGGCCTTTGGTGCACAGCCAAGGCGCCAATGAACAACAAGAACGGGACTATGCCTGTGTGTGTCAGCAGTGGTGGGGCAGCACTGCCCACTCTGAGAACTGACAGGGAGTTAGCAGCTGGGCCTACTGCAACAATGTGTGAGTAGTGTCCAGAACAAAATGCAGCAATGGACCATCGCAGCTGGTCCGTGCCGGGGTACATTGCAGCAAGAGGCAGTTAAGAGAGTCAGTGTCGTTATATATTGCCGTGGGGCATGCAGGGGGCTAGGGTGGTACAGGATCATATGAAACTGCATGCAGCAAGTATGGAAATTGAAGGTAGTTCAAGCATACTCTGAATCAGTTCATGCAGTCAGTAGTGATACTAAAGCAGCACAAAAGTACACTGAAGCACTGCTAGCACTGGGTAGGGAGAGCAAGGTAATGCATAGCACACTGCATATACAACGCAATGTCAGTGTACACGAGCTCTGCATATTCTGGGCAGCAAGCAATGCAGTGCTAGGACCCTGCAGTGCAGGGCACAGAGAACCAGCTGTGCCAGTCTACCCTGCAAGAGTGTATTGCGCTGGGCATACATAGCACATAGCTGCATATGGTAGGTTCTGATTGAGGCAGTGCAAAGACACCGCAGCAGTGGGCGGTTAGAACAGCAGTCAGTGCCAGGGGACGCGAAAGCACTGGACAGTGACAGCGACAAAGTACCACAATATACTGCAGCACTGGAGGCTGTTAACTGCGAGATTTGGGCTCCATTCATGCACAGTGTATCTTGGCCTTCAGAAGTCCTGCTTCTAAGTATCAGGTCTTTAGTGAAGTGATAGCAGGTCAATCAGTGGATAAGTAAGTGTGCCTTTGATGCATCCAGAACGCCTCTGCACGTCTTATCCTCGACATCCCCCGACGCAGCCACATCACACCCCACCTGAGAGACCTGCACTGGCTCCCTGTCAACAAGAGGATAACCTTCAAGCTCCTCACCCACGCACACAAAGCACTCCACAACTCCGGACCAGCCTACCTCAACAGACGACTCAGCTTCTACACCCCCACCCGCCAGCTCCGCTCGACCAGCCTCGCCCTCGCCACAGTCCCCCGCATCCGGAAAACGACCGCCGGCGGCAGATCCTTCTCCCACCTCGCCGCCAAGACCTGGAACACCCTCCCCACCAACCTCCGACAGACCCAAGACCTACTGGCCTTCAGAAGACTCCTCAAGACCTGGCTCTTCGATCAGTAGCAGCACCACCCCCCTCTTCCCCCAGCGCCTTGAGACCCTCGCGGGTATGTAGTGCGCTTTATAAGTGACATGATTGATTGATTGATTGATGCTCCACTCTTTCATTGGTTGAAGAGCAGTACATGCCCATTACTCATTCTATTTCACTCCTGCTTCTGTTTGTTGCCAACTGGCTCCAGAGTCCAGTGCTGCTTGTAAAATCCTGCTGCATATGAAATATGTCCTTAAAGGTATTCTTGTTAAACTCACCACTGCAGGTTTGTGCTTTCTTTGAAGGATCCCACCAGAAGCTAACCTTAAAGTGGGGGGGTAGTCACCTCCCTTCAGGCCCATTGTTTATCACGTAGCTTGATTCCTCGTGTTGGTTCATCGCTGTCTTGGCTCTGTGATGCCCTGTCTTTAAAGTCTAGACAATTGACAAATTTAGGGTGTTCAACGTCTCGACACTTTCTTTGCCATTGCATTATTGCTGGGTCGGAAATGCTTTATCATTCAAAGGAGTATTGACGTTGACACATCCTGCTCATTTGCATGCCTGTCAACAAGTTCCTGGCAAACCCCAAACATCCAGCATAACAGGCAGAACTGAGGAAGAGGTGATCTTTAGTTCGGATGGCCTTGAAGAGGAAAGTGATTCCTTGTAATAATGTTCGCTTCACCTCCTGTGACGCATGCAACCCGAATCGGTTATACAGTCGCAAGTTAAGCACACTATTGCCATCCAGTGGTTGGCTCGGGAATAGCAAGTTGTTTTTCTTAGTAAAATGAAGATTCGTGGACTTATTATGAGACACTCCCATGATGTGGCCGCCGCAGTCTTTAATTATGACTCATTATTTAACAGCACAGCTCCGGTTTGCGGGCATCTTTTAGCACTTTACATTCAAGTACCTTAAATTTAACGTTTTTCAGGAACCTGCTCGACGTCATGTGGTAAACCGAGACCTCCGAAGCTGCGGCACTCTAGGTCCTATGCGCATAGCTTAGGCGCTTTAATTTGTGTGAGACGGTGAAACAGTGGGAAGTGCAGAGGCAAGGGTTTGGCACGAGCCGAGTCAGGCAAAAAACGAAACTGGCTCTGGAGGCAGCGATGTGCACCCACGAGTGGCGAGGAAACGGCGTACACGAAAATGAATTCCAATAAAAACCAGATGGTGCATTATCGCTATGTAAACAAGGGAAGGAATTTCCAACCTACATCATGCTAAATATAGACGAGCGAGTGCGGCAGCGTGCTGAGCTGACCACACGCTCGTGCACCATGGCCTATCGGCCGTGCGGGTAACCGCATGGAAAAGGCCATTGTGCACGAGCGTGTGGTCAGCTTTTAAAACCACCTACATAAAGTCTCGCAGTCAACGCATGCGCGCTACTCTAGGCTCGACCAAAAAAAGCACTCAGATGTAGCTAGCATTGAGAGTGTCATAGCACTTTAACATTTTTTTTAACTTTAATCAATGCTGCACAGCAGTTTGCGCTGCTGTGTAAAATGTAAAAAAACAATGGGGTTGGGGTGGGCTTGGTGGGATCAAGCAACACAAGGGTGGGAAAGTCATCGGAGAGTGGGAGGAGGGCGTGGGGGTTGGGTGAAACTACGGGCAGGGTGACAAACGTAAAAGAACAGTAGGGAATTGGGCGGGTTAAACACTCGAGTTCCTGTATAAGGTCAAAGAACTCCGAGGTCACTTGAAATGTCCTTATAATGTACATCAGATGGTGCTTTATTCCTTGTAATACATGGTCACACCATAATCTGTTCCACAAACCATTTAAATCATTTTTTGGTGTTCTTTAATGTGAAAAAGTTCGGATGTAAATATAAAAACTATAATTAGAATCTCTAATACAAAACTAAACACACAAAAAAACCATTTAGATATTTATTGCAAAAATGTACTACAATCCGTTTAATACAAGTGAGATTATAAAAAAAATGCTGTAGCTTTGGAGGTGCAGAAACACGCAGAGATTGTCTTTCCTATAACTACCTAAAGCATGAAAAAAGTAAAGATGTTGTCATAAATATCTCTTTCTCCTTAGCACTGTTTATCTAGAAAAACAGCAGAATAAGGAAAAGCCACCTTTAGTTTTCGTTTTTTTAAATGCAGCTTTAATTATGCTCTGTCATCTGCCTTTCGGTTGCTGGCTCCGGGAGCAGGCATTGTGATGTTAGAAATCAACTGTAATAAGTATTTTTTTAATACAGGCAGATATGGATGTCCTAAATCGCCTGTAATAAGGAAATTAGGAAGATGCTTTTACACAGAGGGGCTTATTTAAAAGCCTCTTGCGCCGTCGGTACGTCACTTTTTCCCTATATTAAAAGTGATGCACCGGCAGTGCAAGGGACCTGTAAAGAAGCCCCAGAGTTTGCAGGCTCCCATGTATTATATTTAACTATGCCAAAAAAAAACATCTAATATAAGGGTACCTCAAACACTCACACCTTCTCCATCTCAATCACTCGCCCATTTATCCAGCCAAAAAACTCAACCATAAGGCCTTCCAGAAGTGTGCAGTACTTTCAGGCCAATCTAAGGGTTTTTCAATAAAAACAAATACCAGAATTCCACTTGCCTCAAAATGGCAAAAGCGGAGCTAATAGCAGAAAATAAGAGCCATCATTTTACAGGGGGCAAGAAACAGCGGTGTTAATTGAAGTCGGTGATCAATGCATGATGTATCACAGCTCATAAGAGGCTATGGGCTAGTGGACAGTCCCAGCATAAGCGAAAGCAATGGCAGTTTATGATCAATAATGCATCTACCGAAGCAGGGAGGAAACGATCGCATTAGAAATAACACCTGCACCCAGCGGCAGGCCTTAATATCGCCAATAACAAGACCATATGTCTTGACAAGAGCGATTGCTCTCATTACCATTGGCGCTACTTACGCAACTCAAGGCTCATCGAGGATTGGGTGGAGGGAGCTTGCCTCAATGCACCGTGTCAATATCGTCCCGCTGTGTTTCAGACAGCAAGGTAAAACAAGCACTGACAAAGCCCATAGGTTTGGCGTTGGCTTTATAGTGAAAAGACTTCGGTTGAGCGCAAAGATTTACTGTGTATGACTGTGTAAGGTAATCATATACAGAGAACCGTATTTTTAAAGTCAACACAGAATATATAGGATCACGTCTTGATAACAGTGTACCATGACGCATTCTATAATGCTCAGTATAACAATGGTAGTCACGGCTGTCATAGAGTCAGATGGGAGAGGGACAATGCGTAGAGTCTATTGGGCAAACTATTAAGGCCTAGTGCCTATTTTAGCTAGGCATTGTACTGTATTGCAACATTTATATAGCGCTTACTACCCCTCGGTGGCACGCTGAAATGCTTGCCTACATGGGCAGTATGCTACACCGTGTAGGCTTTGTGGATGGGTGGGTGCTTTCTTTGTCTTGATCCTGAGTGGGAATTTTTCCATGTTGTCCGTGTGAACCACTGAAGTGCGGTTATCTTTTTTTAGGCTGCATAGCTTAGCAGTGTGATGGGTGAAGAATTTAGGCATTACAACATACAACTGTGTTCTACAATTGTTCCAGCAAATGTAGCTCATTGAAGGTGTTTCTTGAGCTTGGAATACAATACAGTCTTGTCTCGTACAACAATAAAGCATGTACAAAGCAGTGACATCTCCGATAGACAGGAAATAGTCTTGGAAAGCAACGAGGACAGTTAACATCTTATAAAATTGTATTTTTATTTACATGACGTGTTGGGGTAAACCTCGTAGACTTGGGTTTCAGAGGTCCTGGGCAATCTTTGTGACAAGCTTTGCCACATATCACTAAAACTTCATGCTTTGGGACCACTGCTCTGCTCACTCAAATGCCAAGTACCACCTATCTGGACATTTGAGAAGTGAAGCTTTAACTTTGGGGCAGTGCTTAATTTGTAAAAATAGAAGTGTCAGGGCCCTGGTCAGGATGCCACTGCAGCTTGCACCACACATTGCCCCTGCCAGCGCTGCCAATGACAGTACTAACACAACTACTTACGATCATACGCCTACAAGTGTGATAATTCAGACTATTTCAATGCCCCAAAGCTACAAGAATGGCTTCAGTGGTAGGTATTAGTCATTTTTATTGTATATTGAATGAATAAATAACTGTTGAGGTGCTTATCTCTAAATTATACAAACTGGGCAACCGTGAGGCAGACTATCATAAGTGCCAGTGTTGACAATTAAGAGTCAGTGCCGAGCACCGAAAACCACTGGCTCAAATTAAGCACTGCTTTGGGGGCTGCTAAAGACATAGAAACTGACATAAAGTCAACACACTCAGAACACATACTAGTTGGAAGGTCTAGTAAGTGCTGCTATTTTCAGAAAAAAGAGGGCTTTTCTTCACTTAAATGTTCAGTAATCCGGTTAGAAATCGGTAGCATATTGTATTTGCTCTAATTCATGACAGGAACAAACTAACTTCTCTTTAACGAGCCGATTCGCAAAAACATTATCAGTAGGGGAAGGAGTACTACAGGAGTACTCGGTTACGTGCTTATACACGCTTTTGAGAATGACGCCCAAAATTTCCTGTAGTAAAAGTGCAAAGAAGGCGCCGGCCATTCTACTTGTACTATCTGAATATGCATATTCCGTGAATATTTTCATTTAAGTACCCATTTTAGATGTTTGGGGCCACTTCACAATGGTATGCAAAAATATGCAAAACGATACTACTTTACGCACTCCAAAATGCCTTTGTGAATAGGCCCCGAAGCGCTAGAATGTAAAAAAGACACAGGGGAAACACCTGCATTTCCTACTTTGGCTGTGCCTGGCTCCATCAATAGCTCTGATGCCTCTCAAGAGTTGTGCTGTGACTGATGCTTGCGGTCCAAGACCCAGAAGCTTGTGCTCCAGAGGGATGCAACGTCTTCTCTGGCGATCTTCCCTATGGGATGCAGGGGCACCGTCAGTGGCTTTGGTGGGGTGCATAAGCTCAGTGTGTCACTGGCTATAATGGGTCACACATGCTGACCTCAGGCATGTGATTCATCAATGGTGATGAGCTTCATGCTCCATCTGCAGTGACTCCAATTTGTGACAGACCGCTCATGGTGCTGGTGCTGTAACTGGCTCACACATCATGACCCCATGTCTACAAGGGGGCTTGCTAATGACAGTATCACGTTCCAGGTGCACAGGCTCACAAAGGTAGTGGGCCGCAAACTTGTGGATACCACAATGATGTTACATATATGAGTCTCATGACTGCAATGGCTCTTGTGCTAACACCCGTCGAGGCGATCAACTTCTGTGGGTTTGGCTGGAAGTGACACAATGCCTCTTGTATAAGCACAGATTGAAATCAAGCTCTAGCGGTGCATGTTCTCTGCTCTTGAGGCAGTCTACCTCCTTCTTGAGCGTGTCTCAGAAGCTCATAAAAGTCTTATGTGCCAGATTTAACATTATTTGAAGCAGCAAGACAACTTGCTGCACTGCATCAAATGAAGAGGGCAAGAATGCACCATATCTATCAAGATTTGGCGCATTCCTTCTCTCTCACTGCATTGGCGCACTCTGCAACATAGCGCCAGCGCAGGCACCCTAGATCCATGTGTAAGGGCGCCTGTGCTGCATGTGTGTCCCTTCCTGCACAAAAACAATCCTCAAAGGTGGTTTCCTCCTTCTACATGTGTTGCGGAAAGCAGCACACTTAGAAAGAGTAAAAAACGAGTAGAAATAAATATATTTCTCCTCATTGTGCGGCTATTAGGATGGCGTACAATTTTGATGCATTCCCAGGTTTACTTGTTTTGGTATATCTTGGAATGTGCCAAAATACATGGGTGGATGCATGGTAACACCCACCTGCACCCATGTAACACCTTCTCAGTGCAGAGTTACGTAAGGCAGAGACTTGCCTTACTCAAGATTTACCAAGCCACGCAGGGCCACACAAGGTGGCTTTGCGTGGCTTGGTAAATATGACGTAAGGATTGTGTTGTCCTTACGTCACCTTGCATGATGCAAGGGCAATGCAATCCTTTGATAAATCTGGCCCCAGGTTTATATTACAAACCTCTCAAAGGAGTTATTCAAGGTTTTTGTTTTAAGAAGAGGCTGTTAGAGAAAGAGAGGAAGGCAGATAGGTAAGGTTTTAAAATGAAATAGAGAGGTAGAGAAAGCCAGAGATAAGAGAATGGAAAGCAGATAAAGGGAGTGGGGCTGGTACACCAAGGGGGGATTCAGAAAAAGATGTAAGGTAGAAAGACACATGAGTTAGAGAGAAATAGATATAGAAGGGGTGGAGGTCGAAAGGTAGAGAGATAAGATAGAGTATTATTAGGAGACATAAGGGAGAGAAAAAGCAGTCTGAGACAGAAGCAAAAACAAAAAGAGGTATACAAAGACAGGCAGAGAGAGAGGTAAAGGGTAGAAAGGCAGATGATGTATAGAGGCAAAAGAGGTGAAGTAGAGAGGCTGAATTCAATTAGAGAAAGATAAATGAGGTTCATGCAAAGGTTGAGAGAGAGAAGGTGAGCTAGGCAGGGAGGTGGGAGGTAGAGATGGAGATGGAGACAAACAGGTGAGGCAGGAAGGGTGAGATGAATCAAAGAAGAAAGTGCAGAGAAAGATGAGAGAGAAAGAGCTAATGATATAGGAAAAGAGGTTGAGAAGGAGAATAAGAGGTAGAGGCACTGGGACAAGGCTGTGAGAGTGGAGAAGCAGAAGGGACAGAGGCAAAATGAACTGGAGAGGTTATGTCATAAATGAAGAGGGAGGTAAATTACAAATTCGTGTAGTGATTGTGAGAAGTACTTTAGAGAGAGATGGGTTAAAGAGAGATCTGATGTAGAGAGAGATCACTAAGAGAGAAAGGGCTGAGAGTGATGTATAGAGGTGTGGTATAGAGAGATGGAAAGAGACATTGAGGTGAAGTAAAAGAGAGATATGGTTGAGAGTGTGGTGAAATAGAAAGAGGAGATGTATAGAGAGTTGAAATGGAAATAGCTATGGGGTGCAGAGACGGATGATGAAGACAGAGATCTGTGGTGCAGAGCAGGGTAGGAAGGGGTAGAGTCCAAAGAGTTAGAGAGACACAAAGTCATGAGAGAGGTATATTGAGAGCGAGGTGAGCTGTATTGAGTGGGAGGTGAAGTAGGTACAGTAGAAAGAGATGAATTTTGGGCATAGGTACTTATATAGATATAGAGATATGCAGAGAGAGATGCATAAAGTGAGAGGGTTGAGGGAGAGGATGTTGTGCAAAGTATAGAGAGAGTAATGAAACAGAAAGATTATTTTTAGCTTAACTGCCACTCACAAGAGTTAAAGTTGGGCTGGCCGAACCTGCACATTATGCCTCTGTGAAATGCACCTGCACAGCCTTCACATTGCAACAAAACAAAATCCTGCACACCATTATTAAGTTACTACAGTGGGGGCATCTGACTGCCCTTATCAATTTACTATGTGTCCCTATTGTAGGTGGGCCAGCTTCTTTACCATCCTTTTGACTGAATGGCTTGTGTATTTTCATCACTCACATTCAGGGAACTACTTTTTTCTTTTTCTTTCAGCACTCCATGAAAGTGCATGTGTTTTCTTTCCTCCTCTCTCCCTCATGTGCTGCTTCCCCCTTTAATACAGCTCTCTGTGTTGCTTTCTCCGCCCCCACTCCAGCTTGTTCATTGCTTCCACATCCCATTTGTTTTGCTCTCAATTGTATTTTGTATTTTTCCACACATCAAGCTCCTCTGTGGCTCTCTTACCAACTCCGTGTTCCCCCTCTGGTTTGACGTGTCCCCATTTGCTCCCCCACCTCTACCATCACTTTTCTTTAGACATTTTTACAATGTTTTTCAGAGAGCGTAGCAGCGGCCATTTGCTCCGGGCCTGCTATGTT
Organism: Calotriton arnoldi; assembly: GCA_963921515.1. Classification (NCBI taxonomy): domain Eukaryota; kingdom Metazoa; phylum Chordata; class Amphibia; order Caudata; family Salamandridae; genus Calotriton; species Calotriton arnoldi. The sequence goes on from CAWUFW010000568.1 coordinate 3,154,951, forward strand.
TTTTTTAAAGCGCTTTTGTGCACATTTAATTATTATTTAACATTTACAGCTCCAAGTGGTGTCTGCCGTCTTGGAACAGTAAATAAAAAGTAACAAAATGGTTGTCTAGTTATGTGTGCACATGCATGGTGATGCAGGAATGCACATACCCCCTCATGCTTGCCTGCCATAGCGTCATGATGCATACATGTGCATACGTATCATCGCACTATTTTCATATTTTTGCAAAAAGGATTTCTTGTTGCTGATGATGCACAGCATTACCAAAAGACATTGGCAAAGCCAATACTTAGAAAAGGCGAGACCTACTGGCTTTACAAGTAGTTGTTTTTTTTGGATGGTTACTTTCAAGTCATGGACCTGCAACAATCGAAAGCTTGCACACTTTCTGTTTTTTATTGTTTTATTTGACAGCTGCTGTGATCTGGACTACAAGGCTATGCGACTCCCAAGAGGGATCAGTTTACCTACAGCTGGCCCCTGCCTTGTTGTGGTTGCTGGAATGAAAGGAGGGCCTGGTTTGACACTCACACAAGATAGTTGTTCTGACAGGAGGAACTACCTTATTTAATTTATTTATTTAAAGAGTTTTATATAGCGCTGGCTAGACTCGAAGGTATCAGAGCGCTTTACATAAGGTTCCACATAGTTGCAAACTTACATCAGTTACAAGTTACCAATGATACCAGTAAAAACATTTAAGGAGCATAGAAGAAAAGGAAAGTGGAGTGAGAAGGGTAAGGGGGTAAGGGGAAAAAGGGGTAGGGTATAGATACGACGGAGAGATGAAGGGAAAGTCTGCCCAAGGTCCGGCTGGGTAGGTGACGGCCAAGGGGGAATCCGCAGCCCATCTCCTCTTCAGCTATCAGGTAGCTCCACCGGGCATCGGTCAAATAGCTAGGTCTCAACAGAAAAACATTAAAGGGATAGAAGGCAAGAAGAAGGGAGCGTAGAGGGGGAAGGGGGCAGGGTGAAGGGGTAGGAGGGAGATACGACAGAGAGACGAAGGAACGTCTGCCCAAAGTCCGGCTGGGTAGGTGACGGCCGAGTGGGGATCCACAGCCCAGCTCCTCTTCAGCTAACAGGTAGCTCCACCGGGCATCGGTCAAATGGCAGGGTCTCCACGGTCGAGGGAAAGTTCGAAGAGTACATGTCCTAGTGGGAGAGCAGGATCAAGGTCAGGTGAGGGATGTGGTTAAGATCAGGTCGATGACCAGTTCTATTGTCCAGGAGTGGTGGAGCATCATGGAGAGACCAACTGAGGCGGCCATCTTGAGGTCAGGCAGGGGGGTTTTGACCTTGGTGTTAAGTTCAGTCGGTCCCCAAAATTCTCAATGACTCAAAAGCATAGGGGGTGCAATCAATGCAGTGAGGCGGCAGGAGGACAGGGCCAGTGTCCGCATGTCCGCATCCTCTTTTGTGTCACCGCCTCTGAAGAGCGACCGCTGTTTAACTCGGGGGACGTTGCAGGTCGTGCTCGAGTGTCTCACCCTCTTCAGCCGCAGCCGCAGCCACACCATAAATGAGCAGTGCGGCGTAATCACCCCTGTGGGGTCAGCCGGCATAAAGAGGTGAGGGCCGAGGGGTGGGGGCGTTGGATTGCAGATTGGAACAGGACAGTGGCATCACGGAGCATTACGTTGCTGGAGTTGTCGGTTATTATTGTTCAAAGCGGGCGCCATGTTGGAGTCAGGCTACCTGCTCCGGTGAGGTTTCTTTCTGTGGGACACGATGGGGTAGAGGTGCCCCGTTTTGTTGGCTGATGTCACCCCCTCGCCACTTCTCGTCTGGGACAGTGATGCTGCTCCCCGCGGTGCGCCCAAGCCCCCGTCGCTCACCTAGGCGAGGGTTAAGGCGTTCGCCGTATCCCGTCGAACGGCCGCCATCTTAGGGTCAGGCTGCATCGATAATTTCCCTCGCAACTTCAAGCATCATTCAAACTGCCGCAAAGGAGATTTTACCTTATCAGAGGTAAATTTTAGATAGATTTTACCTTACCACGAAGAACGCAATTTAAACGGGATTGCCCGCCCTGAGGGCCCGAGCACGGACTCGGCATCAGGGATTTGGGTGTTCAAAGTGCGGTAGGAGCGGGAGCAGCGCTGTAAGGGTCCGGGTCCAGGAGTCCAGGATGTTGGATTTTCGTCACGGCAGCAGAAGGTCGATTGCCACGTGGTCCGGAGTAGTTTCCCGGGGGCCCGCTCCCGATGTCGCGGCCCCCACTCAGCTACGACCAAGCGCGAGTCCGCTCAATCCCAGGCGCCATCTTGAGGCGCGATCGCCTGGCGAGAATAAAAGCCGATATCTCGGCAATGCAGCAGCCAGGTGGAACGGCGGCCACAGCGGCAGACGCTCCCAATCTTCCGATGTCGGGAGTTAGCCCTTTCTGCTGGTTTTGTGGGGATTGAAGCACCGCGCTAGGTTGTTGAGCGCGAGGCTTCCACGGAGCTTAAGCTCCGAGCAGCCATGATGGAACTGGCTCCTCCTCCTCCCCGCTTTTTCTTGCTTGAAAAGAGCCAGACCGCTGAGGGATATCGAGGAGGGTAGGGTGAGCAAGTTTACATCAAGCTGCTAGTCCAATGAGGCTGTTGTCCAGACCCAGACACACCAGGCAACCATGGAGGTTTCTCAGACCCATAGACTTTTGCAGCTGTTCACAAAATGGATCTCTAAGTGCAGAGGTCCATAAGTATCAGCCCATGGAGTTAATCTGGATTGCTGCAAGAACCCTGCCTGCTGCCCCCTACCGCCCTATGCAGTGCTTCTGCTGTAAGATGTGTAAAACGCCCCTCAGTGGAGAGCAGGGGCAGTTCACAGATTACAAAAATGTTGCTTTTAGTTGAAACAATCCAAACGCCTACCGCAGTGGTTAATTTGTAAAAAAAAAGTAAGTGCTGCAGCTCTCGTCAGGAGGCCGGTTGCACCAGTCCAATTCTCCTGTAGCGCCACCTAAAACAGAGGCAACAACTAACCAGGAAGTGGGGAGAGGATGTGGCTAATGGCCAGAGCTGCTGACTTCGGAGCTGGGAACCAGGTTCGAGTCTCGGCATCTGCTTGGCTCAACATCCTGTGATTCAGGGCAAATCACTTAAACTTCCTGTGCCTACCATCTGTGCTCATCAAACTGTAGCGCTGGTGTTGATGATTAAGTGCCGGTGCTGGGCACCGAAAAACACCGGCTCAAATTAAGCACTGGCCTACCGCCTGCAAGAAGAACTCCTCTGTAACCCAGGAGCATTGACTTCGTGGGGCCAGGGTCTTTCAGGCCAGATCTGCATATTCCAACATCCAGAGTTTCCCTAACCTTAAAAGGGGGCAGCTAAACCCTCCTGCATGACGGTCACATTGGTTTATCATCCGTGACCAGCAACTAAAATGATAGACCAATTTTAATTTTGAGCGTCAGCTAACCCTATCAGTATACTAGACCATTATCTCAAAAGCCCAGAGAAACTGTTTAACTGCAAACGGTTGACCATAAGTCACCAGTCCCAATGGTCAATGGTAAGCCCTGATCCTCAACTGCGAGTTACCATAGAGCCTAGTGCCCTGGATGGGGGACGAGGGGCTGAGGCCAAAACATTTTGACCATGTCCTGCAGGAAAAAATGTAATTTCAATTTCAGAACTTAAATTAACTGTGACTTGGCTTTTTTCAGAGCTGTTTTGTGAGGCTCAGTAGTGACTTTTCCAGGACAATCATTACGCTTCGATACTTCCATGCAAGCAATTTTAACTTCTATATGCTGAGATCAAAAATAATCAGAGGGAAATAAAATTGAATAGATTTGAATTGACTATAGTGTCTTTGTCATCTGTTCGCAGTGTCACCAAGATACACCTAAAGACTTGCGTGTTAAAGGCTTTCAACTCATTGGACAGCTTTTTAAGCAATCGGGTATACTAAGCACTCAGATGGTAAACTTTTAACGAAGCGCATTGCTTTGCATAATGTGTTCCGTAAAATCACGGAACAGAAACTTGATCCTCATGTCAATCTCAAATCAACCAACAAACTGACTGACAGGACCATACCTAAAAAGTGTCATTCTGTAATACCTGTTGAGTGGTTAGGGCTTGAGACATCCATGCTCTTCTTCAGTTTTACTGCAGTATGATTTGAAGTTTTTTTAATTTTTATTAAAGAGGTATTTCTTTTCAAGTAATAATACAGTCAAACTATTCATATTTACTCTGCTTGTTATATTATACTGTTATATCTGTTTCAACCTTTACACTAGTTTCCATGAGATAGGCGTTGATTGCTCAACCAAGCTATCCCGGACAGCCAGGGAAGATTTGGAAGCCCCTCTTTATATCGCAGATCAAAAACTCAAATTCCTGGTCAGAAGGAAAGTAGTGCAGTTTTTCCTTTGATACTGTAAGGTGGGCTCTACTACTTCAGGACCTGGGAAACAGCTCGAGTCTATATTGATACTCTGGATGGGCACCTGATGCAACAAGTTTTTTTTGCTCTTTCTAAAGACAGAGTTGAAGCACCATACTCTATTTCCTTAGCAAAAGGATAGGGAAAAGGAAGCACAGACATTACAAACTCTAGTAGGCATTGCTGTACTTCAAATAAATTGACCTATGAATATTTGTAAGTGGCAATGTCAAATTTGGAAATATTAGTGGGCTAATTTTGGATAAAGCAGGCAGGTGGACTGGCAGCATGGCCATGCATTTGTGAGAGGTCGTCTTTGTTCTTTCTTCTGGGCACACAGTCTTTCCCCCTTCCTGCCCAGTCCAGCCTGGACATGCCCCAACTAGGAGAAAATGGGATAGGACTACAGACCATCTATCCAGCAATAAAGCAATTTTGGAGGCTCTCCCTTCCAGTAAGGGCAAAAACAACTGAAGGACTACTGCTTCTTCTCGAGGGTCTATTGTAATGTATGTCTGACGTAACCCAAATAATGTAGGCACGTGAGGCACAGTCCCTGATGGCTGCGGATAAAGGGACGGCCATGTGTGTACATCCACCATCTGTCTAAAAATGGATCATCGTATGCTTCCATTGTGTATCGTTCGTATACTGTCCTTCGTCTACTTTCTGTATACACTGATGCCTGTGTATATCACAATGCTATGCTATATAATATTATTATGCTATTTCTATATTTTTTGCGCTCACTCTTTGTGCTAACTTCCCGCCAATACTGGCAGATTATATCTACACTGTAAGTTTAAATTGCACATCTCTCGTACACACCATTGTAACGTTTTCTTTTTGTGTTTAGACGCATGTATTTTTTTCGTATCTTGTATGTAATCCTTGTACTCTGAAGTCCTTATGTAATGTAACTGGTTCTATTGCAAAGTGCTCTGACACCTTTGGGTAATGTGAGCACCATATAAAAATGCATAAATAAATAAATAAATGAGGAGTCAGATATTGTTCAGCCATAAAAGTGCCTGTCTTACTGGCAGGGCCATTAAAGGTCACCCAGGTTGCTATGTGGGGATGTGGTCCACCAATCTTTGGAATAGCTTTGCCAGCTTCTGATGCAAGTAATTAGTTAAAAATTTGAGTGGTCGTTTTGGATTGAAAAAAAAAATCCAGCTTTACAAACTGCTACGTTATGCAGTCCATGTTCCAGGTGCTAGTTTGGTTGCATCTCTTTTTTATGGAGGCTGATGGGTCACCAGCAGAAAAAGGATCTAAACCCATCCTGTAGTCACCACTGTCGCCTAGGCGAGCTCGTGGGGGCAAGAATTGGACAAAAAATGTTTTTAAAAAAAATTGGAATTGTATGACACTTATGTTTGACATGATGTCTGAAGAGCTGAAGTATACAAAAAAAATTAACTTCAGCCACTGGTAATTACTCGGTGTCACATCCTACTCCCTTCTTATTTTGCCCACCATGCCACCTCAGTTTGGAGCCAGCCATATGCAAATCAGTCTTGACCCTGATACAACAGGGAAAGTCGTGCCCAAACTGCCAAGCCAGGTTCTCCCTTAACCAGAACAAAAGCAAGCCAAGACCGGTTTTGTCCTGATTGGGGCTCATCTTTCCAGTGGCAGTGAGCACGGGACCCTAATCTGGGCACACCCATCGCACTTAGAGCATCGCCCTGAAGTATGGGAAAAAATCTGCATTATGTCTGAAGCGGCCACACTCTAGAACATTTTATAATGATTTCAGCAGAGACTCGCTTTCTAAAAAAAGAAATTCTTGGAAGACTAATTAGCATAACTTTGTTCTACAGAAAGTAGAAATACACAATTTCCATTTTCCAGAGATCAGCATGGGTGCAGCGCTTGGGTGTCAGATGTAGGTAAAAATACACTCTTGCATGCTCTAAACCTGGGCTAATTCGATCGAAATCCAACAGTGATCGCTTTCTGATGTTTCTTTGATGCTGTTTTTTTCTAACTTTTTATTTTTAAACCCTGCTGATCTCAGTTTGCATTACTTTTGAACAGCAGGCATCGAGTACACATGCTAAGCTTTTATCTGTCTATATTGAGAGAGCTCATACCAAGCACAGATATTAGGTCTTTTATTTATGAAGCCTTTGTGTCGCCCTTGTGTCATGCATTCCCATGCATCCACCCATGGATTTTGGCCCATTCTCAGATTTACAAAGACTTGTAAACCTGGAATGTGTCAAAAGGTTACGCCTTTACCAGTGAGTTGTAAGGAAGAGAAATATTTTATTCCTCCTTGTTATTTCCTCTTTCCACGCGTGTTGCTTTCTGCCAGAAATTGGGTCATTAATTTGGAAGGGAGTGTCTTTGCCAACTTGATATACACAATCTTATTAAACAAAAACACTGTTCTTAGAGAATCTCTAGACAACCCCGGGTAGCTGCAGGCAATTAATCAGAGAAATGCGTGTTAAGTTCAAGCATTATCAACAATTCTAAATCATGAAAAAACTGTATAATTTCAAACATATTTGGAAAAATAAACAAAAAGTAATAAGGAACAAGCATTTGCAATGCAATAGGTCTCGCATTTACGCGAGTTTGAGCTATTGACATTGCAAATGATAATGCCTTTTATTTTTGTTTTCGTTTTTAAAACATAAATAAAAGGCATAGTCATTACAATGCCAATAGCTTAAAGTCGCGTAAATGCGAGACCTATTGCATTGCAAATGCTTGTTGTTAAAGAAGCCAAACCCGGTTGTAAGGTTTAATTCACGGACTGTCCATGTAAGTAGCAGACACGTGGTCACCTTAATGTTAGGGTGTTTGTGTCTCACCCTTCCTTAGATTATACTTTGTAAAGACTAGCAATACAGCACTTCAGAAATGCTCAGGCACTCAGTACTTTTGAGCTATTTTGAAAAGTTTATATAAATGTATACATTTTATACATCGGTAGACATGCCCATGGCCTTACAGACCAATGTATGTCTCTGGCATGTGGTGAAAGCAAGAGTTGTTGGGTGCCGTAATAGCTAGTTGTTGGCATATTTTGGCTTAGTCGCATGTATGTTAGTTCTGTCTTAATGCTTTCAATTGTTTAATAGTGTTTGGCGTGTCCTTGGAAAGATTGCTGTTGCTAGCACAATGATTATCAACTACAGGGAATATCTGTGGTGTGGAAGATGTATGGACCTTGTCCTGTCTAACATATACTATTGGATATGACTTGTGTGGTTCAGGAAAATGGATGCATGCTGTAGTGAGCGCAACAATACACACTGTGTCGATGGTGAAATTTCTTGAAACTGTAAAAACGCTAAGCATCATTCAGAGTGCCACCTCAGTTGTAAGTTTACTAAAGTACGCTGTGCGCGAGGGCTAAAATTGGTTTGATGGTTTTTCGAGAGATTTGGTTTGGGAATTGGAGCCCGCTCCGGCATGAATTGATGCGAGTGGCAGGCTGCTGATGGCCCAGGTAACAGCTGTGCGTGAGATGCTGCATCGTTGAATGCACAGACCGAGCTGAAGGGTTTATTGCTGTGCCCCAATAATCTTCTCATCGCAATACCTTCTTGTGTGTTTAAACTGAGCTCTTCCATTGGAGCGGTGGGGCTGTGTGGCACTGCGCGCAATCATGTGACTGTTGCTGGGAAGAAAGTGGTGTGCGGCTCAGCTTCCAATAGCGGTGTGACCCTCGCTGCTGGCGGGTGCTGCCTGTGTGTCTGACGGCAGAGCCTTTGTCTTGCTGGCTCTCATCCTCGGTGCACTTGTCACACTGTCATCTCCCTGTCTGGCCAAGGTTGCCCGTCCCGGACGCCCATTGCCGAGGCTAGAGGTTGGGAAATGTGAAGCAGGGTGTCGTGGGCGCCAGGGACAGAGCAATACAGTGGTGGGAGCGCGCGCCAGGGACAGAGCGATACAGTGGTGGGGGCACGCCAGGGACAGAGCGATACAGTGGTGGGAGCACGCCAGGGACAGAGCGCCACAGTGGGAGCACGCTAGGGACTGAGCGCCACAGTGGGAGCACGCCAGGGACAGAGCGCCACAGTGGGAGCACGCCAGGGACAGAGCCATACAGTGGGAGCACGCCAGGGACAGAGCCATACAGTGGGAGCACGCCAGGGACAGAGCCTTACAGTGGGAGCACGCCAGGGACAGAGCCTTACAGTGGGAGCACGCCAGGGACAGAGCCATACAGTGGGAGCACGCCAGGGACAGAGCCATACAGTGGGAGCACGCCAGGGACAGAGCCATACAGTGGAAGTTAGGAAAGAGAGTGGGTAATACATCGGGAGCCATTAACAGAGCGAGTTAGCAATAGAGTGGAGCCAACAACAGAAGAAAACAAAAAACAAGCGGTCTTCAAAAAGGAGACGGAGAGGGCGGAGCGAGTGGGCGCACGGCGGCAAAAGTGAAAGCAGCTGCAGCGTCCACATGCTTTCTGTGTGCCCGCGAGCGATGCGCTGAGCGCATGACGAGAGAGGTAAGCCAGATGGCGCCTCTGCTCGTAACTGTGTGCGTAACCGCACGCTCGAGGCCACACAGAAAGCGTGTGATCGGATTTTTGAATGCCCACTCACTAAAAGTCTCGCCAGAGCAGCGCATGCGCTGGCTCAGGCGAGACCTAAAAATGAGACCAAACCTATCAAAATCGGATAAGGGGACTCTGAGCTTTGACATTTTTAAGTTTTAAAGCACAAAGTGCCCAGAAAATGTAAAGGGCCAATGTAAAATATCAGTTCATGGCTGACCGGGACCTAGGCACGATTTCAGGCTGATCCTGATGAAGCAGAGGTCGGCTCCACCAAGCTGGTCAGAACTATCAAAATGTTATCCTTGGGACTTAGTTTTGAGCTCAGAGTCTTCCATTCGGGCAGGGTCCAAAGCTGAAGCTCGCAAGTGTCCTTTGAAGCCAGACACACCATTAATGAACTCTTGGAGAAACTGTTGATTTTAGCACCTTAAGCTCAGAGCAGGATAAAGCTGGATTTTATAGCTGCAAAGGTCGCTTCAGCACAGTTATAAGTTTCCTGCCTCTCTCCAGTCCAAGGTTTTACCTTCGGACTAAATCACTTTTGTGATTCTCCAGATGGGCAAAACTGGAATTGTAGATGGGTAGCTGTCCATTAGATCCGGTGCCTTTTCCCAGAGGTCCTGCGGAACCAGTATTCAGCTTGGTAGAAAGCTTCCAGTTGGAAGGATCTGGTTTTCTTGCCCGCCAAGGATGTGTTCTGCCTAGGAAAGCCTCAGAACCTTGTTCCCTTTCTCCAGATATGGAAAAAATGACTAAGTCCCACCTTTTTCCAACTGCTGGAAAGTTCCTGCTCCTCACAGCTGCAGGCCTTTGGTCTCCAGGACAGGTGTATAGGCAGCAGGTCTTTCTCCAGCCAGGGTACCCATGTCCTCTTGTAGTCATGAGTCCTTCTTCCTTTTGTATTCCTGGAGGACGCGAACAGAAGCACTTGACCCTCGGAGAGCAGGTCCAGTCCCTGGGTGCTAGAAGGAGTCAGGGGTCCTTGGGTCTTCTTCCTCCAGCAGTAGGTCAGAGCCAACTTTCTCTAAGATGTTTTCTTTGCAGGCTCAGGGGTGGAACTCATCCTGTGCACTAGGCAGTGATTGGAGAATTCCCTTCATCCAATTCTATTTTCTGACATATTCCCTACTTCCTTTTGCATAACGTCCTCTCTTAAATTACTGCAAACCTTCCTATGAGCCCTAAACAAATGGCTGCCGCCATCCACCATTGGAAGTAGCTCCGGTCCTTGCCCTAACCTCTCTCTTATTGAAATGAGGTATGCTCTCCTCTGTCAGGGCAATACTGGATGTGCATTCAGTTGGGACTGGAGTCAGAAATTCAGTAAGGGCCCTGGGATTGAAAGGTAGCAATTTTTGCAGCCATTTGGCATCACCAAGTGAAAGGAAGAACTGTTAAGGTGGCGTTTTCTTCTGCCTCCTGTTCCTGTCCTCGTTCTGGGTAAGTAACTGCTAACATGCTAACTTACCACCTGTTGACAGCTCCCCTGCCTTCCTGGACACAGAAGCGAATCAATTGTTCTCCAGGAATGGGGTTGTTTATAGGCAGCCAAGGATGTATATTGAGCCTCTGGAATAGGGCTGAGAGTCAAACGAGTTCTAAACTGGTTTTCTCTGAGGCAGCCCAAAGTACACTCTCTGAAACTTACTTTTCCACTAAAGTTATCAAAAATCTACGTCCAACATTAAATTAGACTTTTGAAACTAAGTGAAAAATTACTTTTAAACATGGCTTTGGTATTTACTAAAGCAAGGGTGTAAAATAATCATTTCATTTTTAAATGTGCCTGTTCATGCAAAATGCTGCTTTACTTACAAAGTGAAAGCAGCTCTTACACAAGTACTTACCGTAGGGGTATAATTGTCCCAATGTGTACTATGCCACATTTTTATTTAGTAAGCACTCAGCCATGTGGTCTTATAAGTCACACTTTAGGGGTGACTTAGCCAGTATATAATATATCAAATTGTATCTGATATATGCAAACAGGGTTTCCTACTAGCCAAAGGCACAGTATTTTCAAATTGCAGCCTACTCAGACACAATGGGCCAACCTGAAGTCATACATCCATGTCGCCTAAATGCACAATGCAGCTCACGTATGGCATTTAACTTCATTTAACTTCCGCAACACTGATACACTTTCAGCACCAACTTAGACCGGGATGATTGGACAGTTGTTAAAAGACCTTGGTAAAACCAGAGCACAAGCACTGTGTGGCACTAAAAAGGCAGTGCCAAAGCACCAGGGTCCTACTATCAGCAAAATAGAGTCCATATCTTTATGGCACATTCCCAGGTCCGTAGGAACACCCACACAACGCTCATGGAACGCCTTCCGAGGGCAGAGTAATACAACGCAACGATTTACAGTGCATTACTCCTGATTCATCAAGCCACACAGATCAACACAAAGTGGCCTTGCGCAGCTTTCTAGGGTTTGCGTCATGCGTGCACCACATTGTGTGATGTAAACCCAACACAACCCCTTGATAAATAGGGCCCTTAGTGAGTGCAACGCTTTTGCATGCCTAGAACTACTAGAGACCCTAAGCCAGAGTTGAACCTAAGATTGTGGTGGATGTTGGTAGGTGGTGGTAGTGTCGGGATTTATATCTTAATTGAGAGTGTAGCTGAAGGTGGCAATGGCCTAATTCCTACAACTGCAGGTTCTGCTGCTTGATTTAAGAGTGGGACGGAGTTGGATCCATGGCCTTTCAGTTGGCAGTGGATGAGCCTCAGCCAAGCCTCTGTTCTACTATTTCACGACACCGCTGATGCAGTCAGCAGAAAGCACTGCTGGAGTTAAGAGGGAGATGGAGAGGACCTTCTTAGCGAGGCATCGTTTCCGCAAGTCAGTTTTCAGCAAACCTTTAGAGAATTACAGGTTTTCTACGTGTATCAACCCTGTTGTGATGAACCTGGGGAATATTATTTGTGAAACAAGTGAAGTTCAAGGCCCCGAATGGCTCTTAACTAGGTTTTTTTTCCCAGGGCCCCACTCAAGCTTCTGGCAAGCCTGGTCACAGAAAGAGTCGCGTGTGCTAGCATCTTAGTACATACCTCACACAATCTTATATTTGAAAATCAAATACAGGACATTTACATGACATCATTAATTTTGGCTAGGCAGATTGATGATCTGTTTCTTTGTGCCCGATGCATTTTTTGGTAGGTAACGCAGAGTTGTCTATTTTGAGAAACTTAAATATTAAAGGTTTTGCATGTAAAAGAATCTCTGTTTATTGTTTATGTCTCATTTCTAAAATTGCGCAGTGATATTCATTTGGCTGTTGATCAGCATGCTTGCGGTGCAGTGTGTGTAACTGGACACAGAGTGCAGTAATTGTATTGGCAGAGAGGAGCCATTAGTGACCCCTGACCTTCCTGGGGAGGACGATGGGCGTTGAATTGGAGACGTGTCTGCTTCACATCAACACCCGGTACAGACCAGGTCGCGCAGAACGCTCAATATTTCGGATTCCCCAGGTGTTCCCCATCTGATGCTCTCGGCATTGATTTCTTTAATTGGAGAAGTCTCCCAGGAAGTGTTAGATCACTTCAAATCCAGACCGCCAGTGGATTAGTGAAACCCCGCCCCCACTACCTCACCAGTCAGGAATCGAAGAGTCGCGCGGGGGGTGGGGTGGGGGTGATGGGGGGGAAGGTAACTTCGCTTCTGAAACCAAATCTCCATCCACTACTCATCCTGAAACCCAGAAAAGTATAAAAACAGCTCATTCGGATCTAAAATATCCCTATGTAGATACTTACTTTATAGTTGGTTTTGAAAAGTGTTTCAAGAATCTATTAATTCTGATCAACGTCCTTGATAGATTAGACTTTGTTTAGTCTCACTAAAGCCTCTGTTTTTGCCAATTTACAATATCCCTAAAGCCTAAGAGCGATTAGAAAGCCATGGTGTGTGTGTGGGATACGTTTTAAAGAAGAGCAGCATAACATTGCCAGGTAATTTAGGATGCAAGCGCCCAGGAGTAGTTACAGATAGGTCTGGAGTCCATCACTGGGATGAACCCAAAAGGAAGTAAGGAAGGAAGTGGGTTGTAGGCATGGCTAGAGGAGGGTGATCACGACCTACATACGTTTGAATGGCACATTTGGCGGTAACATGCTTAAGAGTACAGTTCCTTGGACTTCTGGGAACCTGCCACCACTGCATGGTATGTAAATGTCGGTGGCATGAACCAAAAACCTAAGTTCTGTTTAAGGTTTTATTGCGAAGATTGTTTCTGGAAGCATACACAAAGGGAGGGAAATAAAGCAAAGGAATATATCCTCCAAACAATTACGAAATCACAAAAGTACTCCCTTGCTGAATATAAGGGAAGTGGTGGTAATTTACTGATAGAATAAAGGATGTATGCAATGCTTAATTTAAGCCGTGGTTTCCGGTGCTCGGCACCAGCACTTAATTGGTTTTCGGCGCTCGGCACCAGCACTTATTTGTCAACACCGCACTTAGGACAGTCTGCCACATGGTGGCACTGCTCATCTCATTTAGAGAGGAGTAGAACAACAGTTGTTTATTAATACAATCAGGGCCGGACTGGGAACGCAAACCATCCCTAGCAATTGAGTTGGGCATGGTGGGTGCTGGTGGGAAACACTGCTGCTGATTTTCGTAGAAGGGACCACTGCAAAACCGGCTCCCTGGACCAAAAAAGGCCCCTACCGGTCCAAAACCGGCCGCCACCCTTCCGGCCCACCTGGAAAATGCCCGGTGCATGCTACGGCCAGTCCGCCCTGAATTCAATATACATAAGAAAAGTACTAATACCTGCCTCCCCAGCCATCCCTTTAGCTTTGGGGACCTGGAATAATCGGAACTGTAGCACTTGCAGGTGAGACAGATGGTTAGTAGCTGTTTTGGCAGCGATGACAGGGGCGATGGGTGGTGTGAGCTGCAGTGGCCTCCTAGTCAGGGCCCTGGCACTTATTATTTTACAAATTAAGCACTGGGTGTATGGATAATCTTACTTAAAGGACTAAAAAACCCTCACCCACCCGTGGGAGGCATGCTTCAGCATTGTTCCCCTCTGTGCACCACCATGGGGATTGATGTTGCGAGCTACTACCCTGAAGGAGGGAACATTACATATCAATATGTTATGCGAGTGCGCTTGTGCTTCTTACAAATAATGCTTCCTATGAATAATGAATCTTTTGTAGACAGCGAGTGAAAGCAGAGTCATCATGCTGGACTCGTGTGGTCATCTTAAAATGCACATATCAAATGATGCTTCTTTGTGTACTGACGAATGTTCTTTCGTTACGATGTTGTTGTGTGAGGGAGCAGGGGCGTGGCATGGAGTGCAGTCAGGAGATAAAGAGTGTGGGGAGCCTCGTTAGGCATTCATTGTCTGGAACTTGATTGTACATGAAGGCTGGATTGCGGATTAAACTACCTGGCTCTGGAAGACTTTGGCTCTGTGGAATTACTTTATTCAGTGAGCACATTCGCGTACATTACAGGAAGCTCTTGGGGTGTTTACCTGACACAGGCCATGTAGGGTTCTCGTGACACACAGATGAAGGTGTGTATGATTCAAGGTGAGAATGAAATGCAGGGGGGATTTGTGTTGCTAAAGCTACCTGTTGGTGGAAATAACAAACTTTATTCTTGACCACCATGGGAGCTCTAAAATGGGGAACGAGGGCAAATTCAACCTTTACAGAGAAGTCAATCTTTTTCTCCCATTCGACACCTTTTAATCAGGATTATAAATCCCCTCTCACGTTATAGGACCTAAGGAAATTGAAAAAAAAAGAAAAAAAATACAACCAGAGTTCAAAAGGGGCTTCAGATAAGTCACATGGCAGTGTGCCTCATAATGAAAAGCAGATAATAAGGTTAAGAAGGTACAGAGACAATCTAATCAGTGGGAACCATTTGAAAGAGAATACAGTGAAATGAGTGAGTGAACTTCGGTGGAATCACATAGTGTTGGTGGGCACAGAATGCACACATCCCTTAATGGGGATCACACAGTTCTCTTAGCTAATGTCGGATAGGATAGTCTCCCAACTCTGTAGTCAGGTTACAGCAAGGTTCTCTATGAAACAGTCACATATTAAAACAGTTCAGAACCAATATGGACATGAAAAAATAAGGAAGAAAACAAAAAGGTATGTGGGAGGTGTCCTTATTACAATAATTAAGAGAATGAATATATATACGGTGTCCACAGGGAGCTAGATGGGTATTGTGGTCTCATGTGACTGCAAATTACAATTACAAAAACAACAGTTGATGGACAGAATGCAGAACAATGTCATACATTCACCCCAGTACAGAGATCTGGGCCTAAATCCATCGTTTTTTTGCTCACCATGCCATTCCAGTTTGAACCCAGCCATATGCAAATCAGTCTTGACCCTGTGCCTCATGGGAACAGTCCAGCCCGAACTGCCAAGCCAGGTCCTCCCTGGACTGGAAACAAGCATCCTAGGACCGGTTTCGGGGTTTCACCCCTCTTCAGCCAGGATAGCTTGATTCCAGTGGCATGGAGAGCACGGGACCCACGTCTGGGCATACCCGTCCCACTCGGGGTGACAAATGCAAAAACAACAGTTGATGGACAGAATGCAGAACAATGTCATACATTCACCCCAGTACAGAGATCTGGGCCTAAATCCATCGTTTTTTGCTCACCATGCCATTCCAGTTTGAACCCAGCCATATGCAAATCAGTCTTGACCCTGTGCCTCATGGGAACAGTCCAGCCCGAACTGCCAAGCCAGGTCCTCCCTGGACTGGAAACAAGCATCCTAGGACCGGTTTCGGGGTTTCACCCCTCTTCAGCCAGGATAGCTTGATTCCAGTGGCATGGAGAGCACGGGACCCACGTCTGGGCATACCCGTCCCACTCGGGGTGACAAATGCAAAAACAACAGTTGATGGACAGAATGCAGAACAATGTCATACATTCACCCCAGTACAGAGATCTGGGCCTAAATCCATCGTTTTTTGCTCACCATGCCATTCCAGTTTGAACCCAGCCATATGCAAATCAGTCTTGACCCTGTGCCTCATGGGAACAGTCCAGCCCGAACTGCCAAGCCAGGTCCTCCCTGGACTGGAAACAAGCATCCTAGGACCGGTTTCGGGGTTTCACCCCTCTTCAGCCATGATAGCTTGATTCCAGTGGCATGGAGAGCACGGGACCCACGTCTGGGCATACCCGTCCCACTCGGGGTGACAAATGCAAAAACAACAGTTGATGGACAGCCTGGCTGATGAGGGTTATGAACCCGAAACCGGTCCCAGGATGCTTGTTTCCGGTCCAGGGAAGACATGGCTTGGCAGTTCGGGCTGGACTGTTCCCATGATGCACAGGGTCAGACTGATTTGCATATGGCCATGACTGAACTGGGGTGGTGGAGTGAGCTAAAGAATGATGATGGATTAAACCCAGATCAGTTGACTGGGGGTGAGTGTTTGATTTGCTCAAACGCTCCGTCCATCGTCCCCTTTGGTATCGCTTTGCAAATTACAATTAAACATGAAATGAGTGGTCTCAAATGGCTAGGAATTTGCGAGTGACTCAAAAGTCCAGAGGGACCCTCAGATACAGCAGAAAGACTCCGGACTGTGGGTAATACTTTTTGCGTACCTGGAATCCCTGTCGACCGTGCTGCCTTGAAAACAGAGGCGATGAAGACAGGGCACAGATCACCACTCCTTGAAGGTGGTAGCTTGCACCAGCACTGGCTATGATGATGCAAGGAGGGGCCCAATGATGAACCATGCCATCCAAAGGTCGGTGAGCGTTTCTGTCCTTTAAAATAGGATTCTATCTGGGCAACATTCTGTATGCATGTGACCACTCTGCGGTAGACATCTTCATCACTGAAGAATAGAATCCTACCCAGGATGCTTTCTTTCTCTTGGGTGTCAGCGGTGTGTCGAAAGCACTAGCTGGTGCTAGATAGCTGCAGTGATGCTCTGAAAGGGGCACTTGCGGCAGTCAAAGGGACCAATTATCTCACTAAATTGTTGGTAAGGGGTGGCTGCAGAAAGGGGGTATTTGGAGCATAGTCTGAGAGTCAACCAATACACATAATTTTTAAAAACACTGACACCAAAAAACTGGCATTAAGAAAAGTAATCAACTTGGCTCCAAATAATAGGGCCTATTTACAAAGTTATGTATGCAAATGCATTTTTACTCAAGCATATTTGCTACTTCACCTAGGTGTGTAACTCTACATGTTTTTGGCTATTCTCGATTTCTGAGAGTAGATTTAGACCTAGGTGTAGACTTATATGTCTCTACTCCCTCAAATCAGGGGCTGGATGGAACCTCCAACAACAGGATTTATGAGTTGTAAAGCTACTTGTAGTAACTTTGCACATACAGGTAGAAATCTCTGGCACCGTGGCGGAGATCACCCAAATGGGAAAGCATAGGGAAAATTATTAAAGTATATAATTCACTCAAAAAATATTCAAAGTATTTTATTGTAAAATATAATGCAAATTAATTGTAGGTATTTATTTTTAACCTAGAACAAAAAATAAAATAAAATGTTACAGCACATAAACTCATCAAATTAAATGTGTATTAAATAATTAATTACTCTAAATGTATTTATTTTATTTATGAAGAATATTTTTTAAACAAACATATTTTCCACCCTCGCTAACACTTTCATTTCTATTTAATAGGTCGTACATTACAGTGTATTTTGAATTTTTTTATTTAATTAATTAAATTATTTTCAATTTTTTTAGAGTGTATTATTTCATTTTGAAATGATAAATAATTATTTTACAATTCTGTATCATTTTTAAAATTAAAATACACACTCATTTTAAATGTTGAAATAATTTTATTATTTTAACATTAGTTTCTACGGGGTATTTTATTTATTTCCCTGCCTCCATTGCTTTTTGTTGGAGTGTGTTGCAGTACCTATGAGTGGCCATCAGTCATGTGTGATGTACCCCACGGCTGGGCTGTAGTACACTTACATTTGTTTTGATGTCTTTAGGAATGTGTACATTTAGAAATGCTGTTTGTGAATAGCAATGGTCTTACTCTTTTCTGTGTGTGTGTGTTAGAATGCCACTCCCTTAACCCCTACTCAAATCTCCCTAAAACCCTCCCATTTAGTAGTATTTCCCATTTTCCAGCCACTCCCCCTTGTCCCTCCCACATTTACTACCGAATCATATACCTATGTGTGCGGAGATCTCAGCCACCGTTGCAATCTCTGCACAGAAAACATAGAAGAAGCAAAGGTGTCTGCCTATAGGTTTGTGAATAGCATTTTGTAGTACATGAGTAGTACTACTGTGGAAATACTTTACGTACTATAAAACTTTGTATCTCTTAAGCACTAGTGAATTTACAATAAGCTGAGTGTCTTTGTTTCATCTAATGCAACTCGCATCAAGGTGTTGGACTCCAGCTAGCACCCAGACAGAATGGGACTTAAACAAAAGGAGCTCTGATGACCCTGTAAGTGAGCCTTTGTGTTGGGCACATCTGGAACTAAAAATAACAGGTCTTTCACGCCACCCGCAGGTTGTTGTTCTGAAGCGAAAGAACACAATATGTGGTGTAACAAAAGTTGAAAGGGACCTCCTGCGAGGTATACCGATTCCTCTCCACATCATGTCTCCCCCACCTCAGAAAATGCAAACGCAACAAAGATCACTTACAGCACTTAGAAAATGAAACATGTTATGCTGTATAAAAACATTATTTTTAACGTTAGACTGATTTACAAAGCAGGAGTTTAGAAGCGTGATCTAACTTCCCTCACAGAAAACTGAAGGCCAAAATGTGACCTTTTTTTAACGCAGAAACAACATTTTTGATAATTTACATTGAACTTTATATTTCTTTACTGAAGCAGGTATCTAACAGCTCCTAAATATGTTACAACTCTATTTGCAACACAACACTTGAATATATCCTTATTCCCTACTGACCATAGCCTTCTGTCATGGGACAGTTACAGCTCATTTTTCCTCTCCAATTCAAGCTCAATATGATCCAGTAAAACATGTCTAATATCCTGAATTCCCTTATGGCTCATAAGAAAGGTTCACCTATGAAATGGAACTGAGAATCAAGCTCCAGTAACTGTTTGTTGGATGTGGCCCTTTCTGCAGGTTCATCCCCAAACTTTTTGCCTTAGCCCTCCTGTTTCTGAACCTTTTGGCTTTTAGGACTGTGCACTTTACCACAGTGCTAAAGTACTTGCACTGTCTCCTTTAAACGTGGTAAAATTAGCTTGCAACTAATTGGCACATTTATTTAACTTGTAAGTCCCTAGTAAAGTGGTACTACATGTACCCAGGGCCTGTGAATGAAATGCTACTAGTGGACATGCAGCTCTTACTGTGCCACCCACTAAGTAGCCTTTTTACACATGTCGAAGGCCTGCCATTTGAGCCTCTGCATGCAGATTTAAACTGCCATTTCGATCTGGCAACATAAACCTTTTGCCAGGTCCAAATCTTCCTTTTTAAAACATATTTCACCCCTAGGGTAGGCCCTTAACAGCCCACATGGCAGGGTGCAGTGTATTTAAAATGTTAAACATGTACATGTAATTCTTAAATTCGTTTTTCACTACTGCAAGGCCGACCTCTCCCATAGGATAACATTGTGTTGCCATATTACATTTAATAAGTGATCATTTTTGATTGGGAGCAGGTAGGAAAGTTAAGTTTGGTCTTTAAAATTTGTAGTTTAAAACCTTCCTTAATGTTAAAGTTGCACCTTAAATCACAATTCTGGAAATGCCACTTTTAGAAAGTACTACGGCAACAAATAATGGACGGAATACTGAATAAATCAAACATTCACCCCCAGTCAAGAGATCTGGGTTAAATCCATCAGTCTTTTGCTCACTACGCCACCCCAGTTTGGACCCAGCCATATGGAAATCAGTCTTGACCCTACTCCTCATGGGAACAGTCCAGCCTGAACTGCCAAGCCGGGTCCTCCCTGGACCGGAAACAAGCATCCTGGGACTGGTTACAGGGTATATCACCCCATATCAGCCAGACTAGCTTGAATCCAGTGGCACAGTGGCTCACTGTGCCACTGGATTCAAGCTAGTCTGGCTGACCCACGTCTGGGCATACCCATCCCGCTTAGAGTGAAAAGTGCTGCAGCAACAAATGATGGACGGAATGCTGAATAAATCATACATTCACCCCCAATCAAGAGATCTGGGATAAATCCATTGTTCTTTTGCTCACTACCCCACCCCAGTTTGAACCCAGCGTATGAAAATCAGTCTTGACCCTGCTCCTCATGGGAGCAGTCCAGCCTGAACTGCCAAGCAGGGTCCTCCCTGGAACAGAAACAAGCATCCTGGGACCGGTTTTGGGGTATCACCCCATATCAGCCAGGCTAGCTTGAAATCAGTGGCACAGTAAGCACGGGACCCATGAATTCTGAATACATCTCAGTCAATTTCCTAGTTGCACAGCGCAACTGTCTATTGTGAACAGCCTTTAGGTGCTGGTCTAGTCTGGACATTCACTCCCTGAACCTCTGACCTGCAGGTTACACATGGATAACAATAGTAAGTGCATTTACACTCCAGCCCCTGCTATTTTACCAACAGCTGAACCTGTAACCGGGAGGATACACACACACGTCTCTGTGCCAGACACATTGGCTCCCTTAGTAACTGTAACTTAGCTGTGCCTCCTGCACAGTTAGCCTATCAGAGGTGCATGCCTGTCGTAGTGGGATCAACAGTTCCTTGAGTGGGGGTGCAGTCACCTGAATAATAGGGAACCTTATTACATTGAGCTGTACTCATGCTTTTGCACTTCTAGGTGGGAAATAATCCAAGTGGTGTTTTTTCAGGAAATAGGCTTCACATCGAAGGTAGTTCCATCCATCACATATCCTTGTGTTGCCAAAAGGGTGCTACATTTGCAAAGCACGCATGGTGAAGAACCCACTGGGTGCAATGATGGTCCCTTAATCTCCTCCATGAAAATGGCTGATTTTCCATCTAACAAAATAGCAAGACTATTATCTAACACAGGACATGAAGGACCAGTTATGTCTGTAATTTTTCTTCTTTGTTGCATTGTCACTAGTGCATTTCTTGCAGTGGTGTAGTACGTGATGGTACTCCATCTTGGAGGAAATGGTGGTGGGCCTTTGAGATCCCTGCACTTTGTAAATGTTTGTTCAACATTAATGTGTCTCCTTTTCTTCCTCTTTTGTGCAAAATACCACAGAAACCATTAGTTTGCAGTGTTGTTTGAAACAAATAATGTGTGTTTTTTTCTGTGGGATATGTAGATATAGTTTTATCAAATACTTTTTTTCCAGTAACATTATTCAAAAGTTGACATGATTTAAAGACCATTTTAGAGGGGGTTTATGTGTACGCATGTATAGTGCTTTGAGAAAACAGGTGACAATGTGTGTATTTTAAAGTGCATTGAACTAGCAACAGTGAGAAGAAGGTGATTAAGCATCACCTAACAGGGAGGTTTGGGGATTCTTTTCCATGCCTAGTTTAAGAAATTGCGCAATGGAACACACCTGTAAGCACTATTGGTTAGTCCCACTGGTCAGACATGATAGAGTTTAAAGTCAATTTTTAGAATTTTCCAAATTGCTTTGTAAAGCGAACATGGTCAGTTACCACATGCAAAATAGGAGTTAATGTAGTTCCAACATATCTAGAAATTGGTCTTTCACCCTCAAAGCTCATTATATTTTGTATCACTTCCCCCCCAATTAATGCATTTCACAGATGCTCATAGTCACAAATGAACTGTCATCCCCTCATTGATTCACTGTGATGCATACGTTCATTCATACTCACACTAATGCTCGTTAATACTCATACCCAAGCTTGCTCACACCTGGACACACTTGGAACCCTCATACGTCAACACACAACTATTGTGTCTCATACACAATCTTTCACAGTTGGCAAGGTTCAAAACCTGCATCTTATTCCCCCAGAACTTGAATCGGTGCGATTTATTGGACCCAAGAAATTCTGAGCCTCAGGGTGTTGGCAGCGGTGTAACACTAAATGATGGGGTCCCTATGGTAGAATTTGATGAGGGGCCCCTGAGTCTCCCATATCTCAGAGATATTCATCGGCCTTGGCCTAAATTGAGTGCCCCCTAAAGGGGTGTGATAAGTAGCACCTGCCCCTCTGGGGCACTCGTAATCAGGGACATGGAGCAGTGAATCATTAAGTGGAGCAGGTGCAGTAGCACCAGGACCCTGGCGCCTGTGGCTTCCTTTCTTTTCCATGCTTGTATGATGGCCCGAAAAAGGAACCATAGATTGTTTAAGCTGTGAATACAGAGAAAACAAGAAGAAATTAAAGTAGACCAGAGGGGCCAATCGAATATGGTAACACACACGGCTGCAAAGTGATGAAGGTCCCTCCTCGCGCATACTTACAGGAGCCTCTTATAGGTCTAATAAGGAAAAATAAGAAAAGGTTAGAAATAGGTAAAGTAGATTCCAAGGATAAGTGAAGCAGTATGTACAATTCTACTCACCCAAGGAAAAGTCCGTAATGAGATTGAGGGGATGAAGGGAGATGACCCAACCGGAATAGGACAGGGGCTTCTAGAGGAAAAAGCCATGAACATTGGATCATGTA
This sequence comes from Calotriton arnoldi, assembly GCA_963921515.1. Taxonomy (NCBI): domain Eukaryota; kingdom Metazoa; phylum Chordata; class Amphibia; order Caudata; family Salamandridae; genus Calotriton; species Calotriton arnoldi. The sequence goes on from CAWUFW010000568.1 coordinate 3,177,509, forward strand.
AAGGAGCGGGTCTCACGGAAGGTAAGTAAATTGCCCCAAACGCTATAAAGACCAGGGAATACCTAAAGTAGGAGAGGTACCACAACATCTATTAATGGAACTCACATCCAAATGGGCCGGACTTCCATTAATCAGGGAATTTTCCACACTGGAGGCGGGACTCAGTGCTCCACAGCCCATTCCGGTGTTCTGATGGTACTGGCCCGGTTCTGGCGCAATAATAACTGACGAATCCGGGGCCTGGGTTGGACCCCGCCTCTTTCTAGCACTGTCTCCAGTAAAATGGAAACCAGATTCCCCATTTACTCCACTCAAGGTCTCCTATTTAACGTTATTGTAGAATTATTGCAGTAATTTATGCAGGGCGGACTCCTTTCTTCTATTTGTGCTGCAGAAACTGACTCAATATTGATTCTATATTTTTTATTCTTAACACAATAATATTGGGGAGCATACTGAAAAATGGAAGGTGGGAAAGGGCTGTCATGTAAGGAGGGCTCAGTGACAACGGAACCTAGGAGCGCAAACCCTGGGCTAGTCTATGAACCCACAGGATATACTGGCTCAAGCAGGGGCTTTCATAGCCATCTGGTGCGCATTTTAATAGTAGAAAACCAATTTACTGTGCAGTTGCGAGCTCCTCCATTGGGAGTGCCTCAGCTCCGGGCCTTTCAATTTCCGATTGGCTGGCACTCGGCCTGTGACCTGAAGATTGTGCTTCCGGCCTCCTGTGCATTGCTGCTTGAGCTGCAAATTATAATGAATTTTGGGACTATTGACCTGGGAGCCTGGATGAACACCAGGCCAGAGGCAGCATATGTTTGTGCCCGCTGGAGCTGTTCTGCTTCTACACTGAAAAAATCAATGACGTGTGGCAAATGTTTGAGGACAGTCAATTTCTTATTCTGATATCACTATGACCCTTATCATTACTACTATCAAACATACACGAGATGGCCTTAAATTCACAAGTTTTGTCAACATATCCCTGTGGTAATGCCAGCGTTAAGACTGCTCTACATGTTTCAGTCCTTTGCTCAAACACGCCTCCCACTGCACACACAGACAGAGCTGGTAAATTCAGCAAGTTATTTCCTTTTTTCAAGATGTTATTACTTTTCATTGAAAAAAACATAATACAACATAACGCACATGGGACAGTGGCAGTAAAAACACAACACATCATGAAATTGAATTTATACACATATAAAACAAAACTGCTAGCCACGCTGCATGCTGAATGTCAAAGGTGTAAAGCTGACAGAGGCGCTCTGAACTACAGCTAAGCAGACTATAGGAGGCGTCGAGTTGGCAACACAAACAGCCTTATACATTTCTTCCATCTTTGAAAGTCATTTTCAAGTTTTAAATCCATGCGAGCCATAGAGTTGTGTACCTCTTCTGTCAGTAATAGTTCAGCTGCCTCTCTACACCGAAGGTCTACATGAGGGTTCTCCGTGCATGGACGGTTCTGCAATTTTGGGGCCCTGGGCAGAAAAGGCATGTGCGAGGCCCCTCTAAGTTGAATACAATGTGACATCACAGGAAATTACCTCACAATAAGTGCCGTCAGTTGACTATTAGTTCCAGGGGAGGCCGGTATTAAGGAGTGTAGTGGGTGTTGCGCCACCAACAATGTACAGAAAGAAAAACACACTGAGCTGCTTTAACAAAACGCTTGGTGGCTAATCAGTCTCACTAAGTAACCTGAAACTCTTTTTTTTTTGTTTTGTTAGAATGGGCGTTCTGCGGCCCAGGGCGGGGTCCACACCGCACCAGGGACATGAGAGGCAGTGCTGGCTAGGTGGCAACAAAAGTATGAGCCCCTCCCTCGCCTGAAGCTGGTATGCTTTAGGTTGTTAGAGGATGGGCTGGGGGGCTGAGTCCATAGTGGATTTGCAACATTTCACGTCAGGTGAGACGCGGTCAGAGCATCAGAAGTTGTTCTGGGCACTGTGCAATTTTAACAAAACAGTGGACTTTTTGTTCTGTGAGCTGGCACTTTCCAGTTTTTATTGTTTCCACTGGGCTCTATCATTGCTTTGGAACAGGAGGACTCCAGAGACACAGCCCACTGCCCTCCGCTTTGCTGCTGCCTTTCTGAAGTGGACCCTGGCTGCAGCCATGACGTCACTTCAGTTTTATCATAGGTTGTGCAGCTGCACGAGTAGGTAAAACAATACTTTTCTTGCAACTATGACAATAACAATAGAACTGTTCAGATAAGGAGACTGAATCCTTGCCTTTGTTCTTTTAGTGCACATCGATTATTGTTTAAGTAAAATGTGGTGCTATGGTTTGCAGAGGTTTTTTTTAATCAGTCGTATATTTTAAGGTGCTGAGAGAAACGCAGGGATGCACCACTCTTTTCTAGGTATTTGACCCCGCTTTTAAAATGGGAAAGAAAAATCAGGCAAAATATTTCCAAAACCAGGTCACTGTGCACATCGAGGCAGTAATGAAAACAAGCAGGGGAAATGGAGGCAACTGTATTTCTAAACTAGGGCCCAGATTTACTAACATTTGATGCAATGCAACGCAACGCAAGACAACTTGCTGCAATGTGCTGCGTCAAAGGAGAGAGAAAGAATGTGCCATATTTACTAAGATATGGCGCATTCCTGCTCTCTCTATGTGCTGGTGCACAGAGGGCTGCCTAGCGCCAACACAAGCACACTTGCAGCATTGTGCAAGGTTGCCTGCATTGCGAGCAGGATTGTTTTTTGTGCAGGAAGGGACACCTTTCTGCTCAAAAACTATTGTCAGATCATATGAAAGAGGAAATAACAAGAAATAAACAATATTTCTCCTTGTTACCCCTCTGTTAGTATGTCATAGCATTTTGGCGCATTACCAGGTTTGCTACCCTTAGTAAATTTGGGAATGCGCCAAAATTCATGGGTGGATTCGCGGGAATGCCCACATTGCGCCCATGGAATGCTTTTACAATGCAGAGTAATGCAAGGGGTTTTTGCGTGGCTTAGTAAACATCACCTAAGTCCTAGCGTTGCCTTTTGTCACCTTGCATGACGCAATGGCAACGCAAGGGCTTTGTAAATCTGGGCCTAGTTTAATAAGGTCGTCCCCCTTAAGAAATGATGCTGACCAACGGGGCACAGAACATATAAACAGAAATAAAGTGATTGTCCTGAATGTTATTGAAAGAAGGGTGGCATCGCAACACAGGTTTCCCAAACCACCTCTTTCGCCTCTGTACTTGGACATGTGACTTGGACTCTTTTGGTTACCCATAATTTTGCAAAAATGAAAATTCGTCGAGAAAGTTGCCAAGCAAGATCCAGGCCTTTTGTTTAATAGGTCTTGGGGTATTTGCGTATTTGTCACTGGGAACATGTCTAGCACTGACCTGTGTGAGAAAATGGGCTTAATCTATCAAAAAAACATTGTTTTGCCTGAATGAGAACAGAGGAGGTTGGGATTGGGAAGGGAGGAAGTTTCATTATTCACAGCAAGAAAAGCTGCAGGACAGAGACTCCTTCCTGTCCAGTCCTATTTCAGAACATCAATACCGGAGAGAGGTACTCACCCCTAAAGAGATGTAGACTGAAGAAGAGCGGTGCACATCTGTACTGCACATAATAGGAGAAAATTGGGCACACCATCAAGAACTCAATTCATGGGAAAAAGTGCACCTCTGTAAAATACTAATGCTGAGGAGAAATGCACACCTCTAAAATAGTACAAACTGCAAGAGGAAATCATGAATACAATATCAATACTCTGCGAGAAACGCGCACCTCTGTAAGACATTACTAATGGGGATTAATGCACATATCCATATAACATTAATAATGGGAGAAAATGTGCACCATCGTAAGATTAATGCTAAGGAAAATATGGACATCTGTGAGGCATAGTGAGAGACAAATGTGCATGCTGGAAATACATAGCGTGGGACATTTGTGAATCTGTAAAACATTAATACTGGGGGAAATGTGCATAGCTGCATAAAGTTAATAATTGGAGACATTTGTGCACAACACTCGATGTCCAGAAGCCAGACTCACCCTGAGTCAGGTAACATGCCCTGGATGGTTGAAAGCCTTGCTTTTACAGCCTCCCGTTATGTTCAAAGGCTCAGACTCCTGCGGTGTTGAAAAGGGGGGGGGGGGGGGGCTACCTGAGGACAGAATAGATTCCTAGTCTGCCCCTAACTGGCACTTTCCAGGGGGTCCCCATCAAAATGACCTCCTGAACTCCTGCAAGCTGATTGTTCCTCTGCCGGGCCTCCACAACAACACCTCCACCCCAACACACTGCAGGGAGAGCACTCGACTGGACTCTGCTTGAGTAGGTGGGGGGGGGGTAGGGGGGTGGCAGGGTTTAGTGCAGCTACAACCCTTGGTCTGAGTGTGCATGCAAGGTGAATACAGGGTGCTGCTACTGCAGGAGTGCAGGTAAGCAATGTGCCTGCAAAGTGAGTAATGAGAGACCGCTAGATGAGTGGTGAGACTGTATGTGTGCAGGGTGAATCAATCAATCAATCAATCAATCATGTCACTTATAAAGCGCACTACATACCCGCGAGGGTCTCAAGGCGCTGGGGGAAGAGGGGGGTGGTGCTGCTACTGATCGAAGAGCCAGGTCTTGAGGAGTCTTCTGAAGGCCAGTAGGTCTTGGGTCTGCCGAAGGTTGGTGGGGAGGGTGTTCCAGGTCTTGGCGGCGAGGTGGGAGAAGGATCTGCCGCCGGCGGTCGTTTTCCGGATGCGGGGGACTGTGGCGAATGCAGTGTGCCTGTGTAAGTGCTGGGGGAGTGCTGTGAGTGCGTGGTGGGCCTGTGTGAGTGCAGAGTGAGTTGTGTGATTGCATGAGTATACTGAATGAGCGGCATGCCTTCCTGAGTGTGGGGTGAGTGGTGTGAATGCACTCAATGAGTAATGTGCCTTAGTAAGACAAGTGTGATGGGTATGCTTGCGTGAGTGCAGGGTGAGCAAAGCAATGTGCATCTATCAGCACAGGGTTAGTGGAACAATGTGTCTGTGTGTGAGTGCAGAGCGAGTGGTTTGGCTTCATGAGTGCAAGGAGAGTGGTGAGTGTTTGTGAGTCCATTTGCACTTTTCCCCCCCAATAAATTGTGGCAAGCTTTCTTGAAATATATGCTGAAAATGCACCACTTGCACCCATTTTTCTTGTCAAGTAGTGAACTAATAATTAGTCTTACTGCCACCCACCCCCCCCCCCATCTCCATATTTGATTTAAACTAGAATGCTGTCCTTGCTCGCCCTTTAAATGAAACTCAAAGCTTTTTGTCCTGCCATTTTTGAAAAACACCAGCTACCGCTGATTAGTTCTCTGGAATTGCTGAAGCAACTTTGCAAGAAGCAACTTTCCTTGTGCAGGTATAACTAAAACATAAAAAAAATAAAGATAATGACCCAATTAAAATAAATACATATATTTTAGGTTGAACTCTTTTTCATTAGTATCTTCATTATACATATAATTGTATCTCTGCATCACAATTCGTAATTAACACCTTGTCATTAATATATTTTCTATTACATTTAGCACTGCTGTTACAAGTGTTGTCAGCATAATCCACCTTATGCTTGTGAGGCGCTCATTGTTCTTGAACAAGAAAAAAGGAATAACATAAGGAAGTGAAAAACTTACCACAAGAAAATTAAACAGTACAACCCCTCCCCCCTCCCTCCTCCCTCTCTTCCCTCCCCAGAACTGGTATTCATATTGCCTATCTCCATGGTGAAACTGGTGTGTCGAGAGTATTCCAGGCTAGAGTTCAATTTGTGCTGAGTGGTTCTTTTGCCGCCGTTAGACGGAGAAGGCGGAGGTACCTAGGGCACGTAATTTCATTAAATTTGGCTGACAGCAGGGTCAGAAGAGGCTTCCAAACCTCTTTAAATCCGGATTCAGAATCTGTGAGGGAGGCGTGTATGCATTCCATCCCCAAGATGTACCATAATCTATGGAGCCAACCTGTGTATGTGGGTGTCGTTTGCGTGCCCCAGTGTGTTAAGATATTTTGAAGCGCCGCCCCCAGAGCTAGTCACATCTGTTTTCCTTTGCGGGACTTCAATGAAACGTTAAAGGGTTGGGCAGCCCTAATACTATATAGACTGGGAATCTTGGGATCTGTGTCTCGAACTGCTTATCTATTTCATCCAATATTTGAAGCCAATACGTGGACAGTACAGAACAGTCCCACAACAGGAGTAGTAAGGTCCCTTCCTCCCCGCACCCCCGCCAGCAAGTAGGACTGCGGTCTGGATTCCCTTTATTTAGGCGCACAGGCGTCAGGTACCAATACTTAGCTATCTTGAAAGCTGATTCTTTACTGGCCATGTTTTGCACTGTGTGTTTGGCCCTATAATATATATTTCCCATTCCTTCTTCGAAAGGTCCCTTCCTATTTCCTTCAGCCAGCGTCTCTGACTAGGAGTGGGCTGTGCGGGGGCCGGCAGGCGCAGCATATCGTAAAGCTCGGAGATCAGTTTCTTATCAGTTAGCTTTGTGACCAGTCATTTTTCATATTTCGTCAATTTTCGATTAACTTTTGGGTGTATATCTGGGTGGAGTAGCCAGTGTCTTATCTGCAGGTAATGAAACCGTTCCGTCTCTGGGAGTGTGTAGTCCTGTCGCAGTTGTGGGAATGGGATAATCCCCTCCACGTCAAACAAATGGCCTGCTGCCTTACAGGGCGTAGCTTGCCAAGATGCGAATGACCTGCCATCCATCCCCGGAGTGAATTCCCTGTTCTCCAATAAAGGCGTCATCGGAGAGAGGAATGTCGTAAGCTCCCTTCTAGTAGCCACCCCATCTCACACCTCCATCACCGACTTAGTAATAGGTGACCCCTGTAGGCCCTGTGGCCTGTCAGCCTTCTTCAAAAAGGGAACTTTCCACAGCGAAGTCTGGCCAACGCTCTATCCTGAAACAGCCACCGCTTCTGACTCCTCTCTGTTCCACTCAACCAGGTACCTCATTTGGGCTGCTCTAAAATATTCCAATAGATTTGGGATCCCCGGACCTCCCTCCTCTGATTTCAGATACTCCACTTTCCTTCGCATGCGTGGTCGCGCCCCTGCCCAAACAAAATGGAGTATTTCCTTCTGCATTGCAGTGAGTGCTCCCCTCGGCGGCCTGACCGGTAGCGTTTGGAACAGGTATAATGCTTTCGGTAGGGTAGACATTTTGATCGCGGCCACACGACCCATGAGTGACAACTGGTGGTGCCTCCAGCTCTGCAGATCCTTTGTGATCTGTCGGGCGAGTTTAGCATAATTCAAGGTGACCGTTTGTTGAACAGACGAGGCCAGCTCAATCCCTAAGTACGGGATAGTCTGTTTCCTGGACCCCTGAAAATCTAGATCCCTCTGTCAATGGGCCCGTCAATACCTCGGCCAGGTTAAGAATCTGTGACTTCCCAACATTGACCTTGAAACCGGGGCCGACCGACCTCTCCGGAGACTCGAGTGAGGCTAAAATATCGTCGGCGTAAAGGCTTATTGCGTTTCTTTCCCCTCCAAATGGGATGCCCCTGATGTCTGGATCATCCCTAACCTTCTGGGCCAGTGGTTCGATGTATAGGGCAAATAAGAGGGGCGACAACGGGCACCCCTGCCTAGTAACCCGTTGAATGGCGAAGGGACGAGATGAAACCCCATTGACCCTGATGGAGGCGGTGGGAGAGCTATAACAGCTCGCTACCCAAGCTCTAAAGCGTTCCCCCATCCCAAAATGGATCAGCGTTCATTCTAAGAATCCCCAGTCCACCCGATCAAACGCCTTCTCGGCGTCGACCGTCAATAACAGGGCGTTCATGTTTGTACGGTGGGCCTTATATATCAAATGGAGGATCCGTTTGGTGTTGTCTCCGCTTTGACGATTTTGAATAAACCCCGCTTGGTCCGGGTCTATTATCCCGGGCATCAACGGACCCAATCTTGCCGCCAAAATGCCCGGGAACAACTTGAGGTCCACATTTAGAAGGGACACCAGACGATAGGAGCCACATTTCTTTTTATCCTTCCCCGGCTTGGGTAAGACAAGTATATCTGCTGCCAGCATATCGGAAGGGATCGAGCCTGGCCCCCCGAATGAGTTAAATAATCTCGTTAGGACCGGAGCTAACAGATGACAAAAGGACTTATAAAAGCCCCCCGAGAATCCGTCAGGCCCCGGCGACTTAAGAGGTTTAAGACGTGATATCGCCCCAATCACTTCCTCTATCCGAATCGGGGCATTAGCATCTCCGCCTGATCCCTAACTAACGTGGACATGTGGATCCCTTGTAAGTATGACGTCATGTGTTGTTCCGAGTTGGTCTCCCCCATATATAGATCCGTATAAAAGTCCCTGAATGTTTGCGCTATATCCTAGTTGTAGGAAGGTGGAATCTGACTACATGGTTGCCCCCACTTTTTTCCTGGTGTTTTGTTGGTTTTTGACTTAGTTTGGCTGGGAACCTGCTATTCAGGTCCCCAGCCTATCTGCTTTCTCTTTAAACGACTTGGAGTGCACTCTAGGTGCACTAGTGATTGGATACTGTGGTACCTTATGAGTCCCTAGTATATGGTACCTTAGGTACCAAGGGCATAGGTACTTCACAGGCCTACCAGGGGCTGCAGCATGTATTATGCCACTCCTGGGAAGCAGACTAAATCTGACACCACAGGCCTGCTACTGCAGCCTGGGTGAGGAGGGCTAGCACCCCTCACTGAGATATAGGTTCCCTATATCTCTCCTGCACACGCATATAAACCTATCAGTCACCCCTAAGGCAGGCCCTATCAATCCTGAGGGCAGGGTGCTTGGCTTCTATGTGAGGGGGTGCCTCTGCCTGAGCAGGGCCCCTCTGCAGCTCTCAGAGTCCATTCTCTGGTGCTGTTTGTGGATGCGGTTAAACCATATACTTTTAAGTGCATTATATCCTCGCTGTAAAATGCTAACTTTGGAATGGCTACATCAAAACATGTCGTGTTTGGTGTCAAACATCTTGGAATACTACCCCCCGCACCAGTCCTGGCGGCGGGGGTAGCATTCCACCCTTCTAGAGGGATAGACATGTACCTACTGTGGAAACGCGGTAGAACCCTGCAGAGCCCTGGCATCACAAAATGGATGCCACCAGTCACAGACACTGGGCTGCCCTCCTGCTGATGACCAACACTCGCAGTGGAGGAAGCCCAACAATAGATATCCTGTCCCAAGGGGTGTGACCACCTTCCAGACAGGGTTTAGTGTATTGGGGCTGGGTGGGTGCACTCTTAGAGTGCTTTGAAGTCCTGCACTGGGGGAGCAGAAGGCTCCTATGTGCATATGCCAGTTCAAACCGGCTCAGGGGCTACCTGTCCCTGCTCTGGCGCGAAACTGGACAAAGGGAAGTGGGTGTAGCCACACACTCCCCTGACCCTCCCATAGGTAGGGTCATAGAGCTAGTCCCTCCCTTTCTTTTAGTATAAGAGGGGGAACCGGTGCATTGCACCCTAGATTTCCCTGGACGACGCTCTACAAGAAGAATCCCGGACCTTCGACGTTCCACTACCTTTGGAAGACTGAAGAATCTCCCTTGGAGTCAAGGAGTGACTCCCCTGCTTGGCAGGCACCAAAAACTACAAACGACGGTCGCAAACTATGCCGCTCCCGCCGGAGTCCGAAGTCCCAGCAGCCCAAGAAGTGGATTTCCTGACTTCTCAAATGCCATCGTGAGTTCCCAGCGAAGCTGAGGCCAGTGGACCCCAAGAGTAATGAGGAACCGCGACCCCTGGGTACCATGCACTATTGTCGAGTGCAACCCCTTCACAACGTTCCACGAACTTGTACTTTGGACCACGTATGGTCCCAGCCTCCAGCAGGAATCCCTCCTAAGATCAGAGGCTTACCATGTCCCGAGTGACCGTGGGCTCCTGTGCGTGAATCCTCCCGAGGTGTCTTCGCGATCCCTTGCTAGCCACCTTGTGGGTCCGCAGAAGACTTTCTAAAGAAACCAAAGGGCTCCCCTGGTTGCTCCAGGCCTGCCCTGACTTACCCTCACTGGGTGAGTCCCACATACCTTGCTGGTCTGCGCCATTGCCTCTTCACACTTTCCCCAAGACTTGCTGTTACCAAGGCTTGTTGGCTCCGATCGAGTCGCCGACACCGCAGTAAGCTGCAGACATTGTGGGACACGCCGAATCCAGGGCCTGGTTGTTGTCGACGCCTCCTGGACCTCGTGGCTGAAGAGTCAAAGCAACCACGGACGACCTGAATCTTGCGACAACGGTGGGCATCCATCTTCCTTGCCCCGAGTCACTGCCAAGTGACTTTGAACACTGTCCCCTCTGCTTTCAGGTCTTCCATCTTCCGAATCCAGGCTTGGATTCCACCGGACACTTCTCCTGTCGCCGCAAGCAGCAAGTCTTCACTGGCTCCCATTGAAAACGACGCCGCGACCCGACACCAAAGAACACCCATGCACCCGGCTCCCCTGGGTGAGGTAACTTCAGCACTACGGTACTCCTGTGGGTGTGGGCCCTAGAACTACTTACCCTGTAAGTGACTTGCTTGTAGCTTCCCTAGAAGTGTCCTAAAACTCTAACTTTCCAAGTGCGACAATTGCGCTGACTCGCACAAGGTTCGCGTCTGTGTTAGACACAGCGCGTCCATCTCCCTTGCATCTCTATCTGTGACCGCGTCCTTCGACTCGTACAAGGAGCGATCGGTGTGTTCGCCTCGAACACGCAAGGGACCTTTAACATTGGAATCTCAATCGCGTCTGAGTGCATAGACTCGCACAGGACTCGCACCGGTGCCAGGTCACCGCGTCCGTCCCCTGTGGGTCTCCTACAACTACCTGGGGTGGTTCTTGGGGGTCCCTCGATTCTAGATGCCCTAGACCTACGTCTAGCAAACTAAGATTGTGATATTCGATTGTGCTTAACTTATTGTGATAACATTTGACTTGTACATATGTTCCTGACCTCTAATCTCATAAAGAGATGAGTAGAGAGTGTTTATTAATAAATACATATATATTTGATATATATACCTGTGTGGTGTCTTTTCATTTGGTGATTCAAGAGATTGTGTGGTAAAACAAGCTGCTTTACATTCCTTCAAGACTTAGCCTGAAGGCTGCTCTCCACAGCTACCACTAGGATAGCTTTCTATAAAGGTTGTCTTAAACCTATCTACCATAAGAGTCGAATTGTTCTGGTGCAAGGTGTCCACTTTAATTAGTGAACAGCATATACCAGGCCAACTTCTCACATTGGTGGGCAGCGGGTGGGATTCCAGCTTGCTATTGTTTTACCAGAAAATCTCTATTTGAATTACTAACTGAAAACCACTATAGGTACTCAAGGTACATATAAAGTCAAGCTTAGTATCAATAGGTTCTACTGAACTTAGAGCTGTGTGCCAAGGGATAGCACACCCTTTCTACAGCTCAAGCTAGTATCAGTAGGCCACAAACTAGTGTAGGTAGTACAACACTGCACAACACTAGAATGTCCTTAAAGGGTGGAACCAGTGGATCCACTCAGCCTCAGTATAAGGACATGGCTTTCTCTGACTTGAGAGCTGTGTGTGTTGAAAGACACCTGAGGCTAGGACAGAGTCCCTCAACCCTACACCTGATAGATCTGCTGACAGCAGATGATCTTAGATTGGCTCTAGGAGCTAATGTATCTGAATCAGTGGGTGGGTCAATTACAGTATCTGGGTCAGATGATGAAAATCAGAATGACCAGGACTCTGTGATTGAAGGGCCAGGCCTCAAGGGGCCTGAAAAGGACAGAGGAATTCTCCCTAAGAGAACTGACAGAGTGGAGGAGAGGCATAGGTCCCCTTCCAGGGAATCTGAGCACTCTTATCACTCTGGCAGAGAATTTGTCCACCAGAGGAACTCATACTTTCCCATAAGAGAGACCTCCTCTGAAAGAATGTGCAAACTGCTGCAGTATGAGGAAGCAAGAGTTGCCCTCAGAACCAAGCAGTTGGCACTGGATAGAGAAGCCCTGGAGATCCAGAGAGCTTCTAGAAGAGAGGGGTTATAAACCCTTGGTGGCAGCAACAGTGTCCCTAGAGGCAGAGAATATATTCCAGACCATAGGAACCTGAGCAAGGTTGTTCCTCCCTACCAGAGTGGGGATGATATCCACAAGTGGATAACTGCTATGGAGAGGGCCTGTAGAGTACAGCAGGTCCCCCAAAGGCAGTGGGCAGCAATCTTGTGGCTCTCCTTTTCAGATAAAGGTAGAGACAAGCTCCTCACTGTTAGAGAAGAGGATGCTGATAACTATGAAGTCCTGAAGAGTGCACTGATAGATGGGTTTGGCTTAACCACTGAGCAGTACAGGTTGAAGTTCAGAGACACCCAGAAGGCACAGACTCAGGACTGGACTAACTTTGTAGATTGTGCAACCAAGGCTCTGGAGGGTTGGCTGGTTGGCAGTAGGGTTACTGATCTCAAAGGATTGTACAATTTGATTATGAGGGAGCAGATCCTTAATAACTGTCAAAACCAGCTTTTGCACCAGTACCTGGTGGACTCTGATCTGACCTCTCCCCAAGAATTGGGAAAGAAGGCAGACAAATGGGTCAGAACCAGGGTGAGGCCTAAGAATCAGGGTGGTGACCAGAAGAAAGATTCTACCAAGTCCCAAGAGAAAGGTGGGGATAAATCTAAGGATAAGTCCACTACAGGGCCCCAAAAGTCCTCTTCTGGGGGTGGGTCCCAAACTCCTTCCTCTCCTGAAAAGAAACCATATTGCCATGTCTGTAAAAAGCCTGGACACTGGAAAACTGATCCCAGTTGCCCCAGGATTGGCAATAAAGAAACTGTTCCTCCAGCTATTACTACCACCCCTCCTGGTACTACCAGTAGTAATCCTCCGGTTGGGAGTAGTGCGCCCAAAAAGTTAGGTGTTTTTGCAAGGGGAACAGAGGTGGGCCCTAGTTTAGACAGGTCCCCCTCAACAGACTCCTCAGACTCTGATGGTGGTATAGGATTTGCCACCTTTACCATGGGTCCCATTGCATTGGGCAGGTACAGACTGGAGCCAATGATTAATGGTCAGAAGGCTGTGGCATTCAGGGACACAGGGGCTAGTGTCACCATGGTGGCAGGGAAACTAGTCCCCCTCACCAGCTTTTACCTGAGTTTAAGTACCAGGTGACCAACATTGATGGTGTCAGGACAGATCACCCCATGGCCATAGTCAATCTCAGCTGGGAGGGGGTCACAGGCCCAAAAACAGTGGCAGTGTCCCCCAACTTGCCTGTAGATTGCCTGATGGGCAATGATCTGGAGATTTCAGCCTGGGCTGAAGTTGAACACCAAACCCATCTGAAGATGCTAGGCGTCTCTGAAAAAGCTAGTGGGGCTGTGATGGCCACAGCCCCAGCCCAGGGAAATGATGGAGAGATGGAGCCTGGAAGAATGGCCCACTCTCCCCCAAAAGAGAGCACAGGGGTTGAAGAAAAGTCTCCTTCCCCCAGACAGCAGGTAAGGGTCAGCCTCCTCAGGGAACTGATCCTACCCCTAGTGAAGGAACTGCCCCAGAGGTAGTCAGGCCTGGCCTGGCCCCACCCCTGATGGCAGAGGACCCTTCCAAGGTGGTACCCAGTCTGGAGCAGGTAACCTGCCCCGCTCTACCCTGCCTCAGTCAGCCCAGGGCTGCAGAGGTCAGGGAGGTCAGTGGACCCCACAGGGCCCCCTGTCCAGAGGAACCCCCCCATCAGCAGATGAGGGGCACCCAGTCTAGTAGCCCTAGCCAGGTGAAAATTCCTCCACACACTGAGGGATCCCCCATACCTTTGTGTAGGGACCTTCCCCAGAAGGACTCTGTTAGGCAAGGGCAAACCTGGAACCAAAAGGTTCCAAACCTGCCATGTCCCTCCAGTGTTCCACCCAAAGGGACCCAACCCCCAGCTGTAGGCAGCCAAAGGTTGACCCTTAGAGCAAAGTGCAGCTCAGTCATGGAAAGACAGGCATACATGGTGACCAGTGATCTGAGGAAACTGAGACCAACTTCCCTAGGGTTTCACTTCCCTGCTCAGACACCTCATCAGCCTTGTCCTTTACCAAAACACCCCACAGGTAGTAATTCCCCATGGTGGAGACCCTCTCATACCCTTAGGGTGAGGGATAACTTAGTGGACCATAAGACAGGGGGTAACCATGCTAGTGCAGGTACTTCCTTATATGGCCACTCAGTAAATACAGGCTCACCTGGACAAGGTTAGCCTCATCTCCTTTCATTGGGGGGGGGGGGGGGTTATGTAGGAAGGTGGAATCTGACTACATGGTTGCCCCCACTTTTTTCCTGGTGTTTTGTTGGTTTTTGACTTAGTTTGGCTGGGAACCTGCTATTCAGGTCCCCAGCCTATCTGCTTTCTCTTTAAATGACTTGGAGTGCACTCTAGGTGCACTAGTGATTGGATGCTGTGGTACCTTATGAGTCCCTAGTATATGGTACCTTAGGTACCAAGGGCATAAGTACTTCACAGGCCTACCAGGGGCTGCAGCATGTATTATGCCACCCCTGGGAAGCAGACTAAATCTGACACCACAGGCCTGCTACTGCAGCCTGGGTGAGGAGGGCTAGCACCCCTCACTGAGCTATAGGTTCCCTATATCTCTCCTGCACACGCATATAAACCTATCAGTCACCCCTAAGGCAGGCCCTATCAATCCTGAGGGCAGGGTGCTTGGCTTCTATGTGAGGGGGTGCCTCTGCCTGAGCAGGGCCCCTCTGCAGCTCTCAGAGTCCATTCTCTGGTGCTGTTTGTGGATGCGGTTAAACCATATACTTTTAAGTGCATTATATCCTCGCGGTAAAATGCTAACTTTGGAATGGCTGCATCGAAACATGTTGTGTTTGGTGTCAAACATCTTGGAATACTACCCCCCCCGCCAGTCCTGGCGGAGGGGGTAGCATTCCACCCTTCTAGAGGGATAGACATGTACCTACTGTGGAAACGCGGTAGAATCCTGCAGAGCCCTGGCATCACAAAATGGATGCCACCAGTCACAGACACTGGGCTGCCCTCCTGCTGATGACCAACACTCGCAGTGGAGGAAGCCCAACAATAGATATCCTGTCCCAAGGGGGTGTGACCACCTCCCAGACAGGGTTTAATGTATTGGGGCTGGGTGGGTGCACTCTTAGAGTGCTTTGAAGTCCTGCACTGGGGAGCAGAAGGCTCCTCTGTGCATATGCCAGTTCAAACCGGCTCAGGGGCTACCTGTCCCTGCTCTGGCGCAAAACTGGACAAAGGGAAGTGGGTGTAGCCACCCACTCTCCTGACCCTCCCATAGGTAGGGTCATAGAGCTAGTCCCTCCCTTTCTTTTAGTATAAGAGGGGGAACCTGTGCATTGCACCCTAGATTTCCCTGGACGACGCTCTACAAGAAGAATCCCGGACCTTCGACGTTCCACTACCTTTGGAAGACGGAAGAATCTCCCTTGGAGTCAAGGAGTGACTCCCCTGCTTGGCAGGCACCAAAAACTACAAACGACGGTCGCAAACTACGCCGCTCCCGCCGGAGTCCGAAATCCCTGCAGCCCAAGAAGTGGATTTCCTGACTTCTCAAAGGCCATCGTGAGTCCCCAGCGAAGCTGAGGCCAGTGGACCCCAAGAGTAACGAGGAACCGCGACCCCTGGGTACCGTGCACTATTGTCGAGTGCAACCCCTTCACAACGTTCCACGAACTTGTGCTTTAGACCACGTGTGGTGCCAGCCTCCAGCAGGAATCCCTCCTAAGATCAAAGGCCTACCACGTCCCAAGTGACTGTGGGCCCCTGTGAGTGAATTCTCCCGAGGCGTCTTCGCAATCCCTTGCCAGCCGGCTTGTGGGTCCCCAGAAGACTTTCTAAAGAAACCAAAGGGCTCCCCTGGTTGCTCCAGGCCTGCCCTGACGTACTCTCGCTGGGTGAGTCCCACAGACCTTGCTGGTCTGCGCCATTGCCTCTTCACACTTTCCCCGAGACTTGCTGTTACCAAGGCTTGTTGGCTCCGATCGAGTCGCCGATACCGCAGTAAGCTGCAGACATCGTGGGACACACCGAATTCAGCTCCTGGTCATCGTCGACGCCTCCTGGACCTCGTGGCTGAAGAGTCAAGGCAACCGCAGACGACCTGAATCTTGCGACGACGGTAGGCATCCATCTTCCTTGCCCCGAGTCACTGCCAAGTGACTTTGAACACTGTCCCCTCTGCTTTCAGGTCTTCTATCTTCCGAATCCAGGCTTGGATTCCACCGGACACTTCTCCTGTCGCCGCAAGCAGCAAGTCTTCACTGGCTCCCATTGAAAACGACGCCGCGACCCGACACCAAAGAACACCCATGCACCCGGCTCCCCTGGGTGAGGTAACTTCAGCACTACGGTGCTCCTGTGGGTGTGGGCCCTAGAACTACTTACCCTGTAAGTGACTTGCTTGTAGCTTCCCTAGAAGTGTCCTAAAACTCTAACTTTCCAAGTGCGACAATTGCGCTGACTCGTACAGGGTTCGCGTCTGTGTTAGACACACCGCGTCCATCTCCTTTGTAACACTATCTAAAACTGTATCCTTCGACTCGTACGTCCGATCGGTGTTCGCCTCGAACACACAAAGGGCCTGTAACTCTGAGATCTCCATTGCACTGACTCGCACAAGGTTCGCGTCTGTGTTAGACACAGCGCGTCCATCTCCCTTGCATCTCTATCTGTGACCGCGTCCTTCGACTCGTACAAGGACCGATCGGTGTGTTCGCCTCGAACACGCAAGGGACCTTTAACATTGGAATCTCAATCGCGTCTGAGTGCATAGACTCGCACAGGACTCGCACCGGTGCCAGGTCACCGCGTCCGTCCCCTGTGGGTCTCCTACAACTACCTGGGGTGGTTCTTGGGGGTCCCTCGATTCTAGATGCCCTAGACCTAGGTCTAGCAAACTAAGATTGTGATATTCGATTGTGCTTAACTTATTGTGATAACATTTGACTTGTACATATGTTCCTGACCTCTAATCTCAAAGAGATTAGTAGAGAGTGTTTATTAATAAATACATATATATTTGATATATATACCTGTGTGGTGTCTTTTCATTTGGTGATTCAAGAGATTGTGTGGTAAAACAAGCTGCTTTACATTCCTTCAAGACTTAGCCTGAAGGCTGCTCTCCACAGCTACCACTAGGATAGCTTTCTATAAAGGTTGTCTTAAACCTATCTACCATAAGAGTCGAATTGTTCTGGTGCAAGGTGTCCACTTTAATTAGTGAACAGCATATACCAGGCCAACTTCTCACACAAGTCTTCTGTGAACTCCTCCCCCTTGTCATTCTCGATTGACTGTATCCTCGTCTGTTGGTTCCATGCTCTAAGTTTACCCGCCAACATGCGCCCCGTCCTATCCCCTCCGATGTAGTAGGAGTGTTTTAATTGCAGCGCCGCGTACTCAGCTCTATCGAAGTCCAGCCCCGCCCATTGCGCCCTTGCCGCCTTCAACTGTCACCACACCCTAGGTGCCCCCGTCTGACTGTGTACCCTTTCCAGTTCTAAAACCTGTGCTGTTAGGCGTTCCCTTTTTTCCTTGCGATCCTTATTCTCTGCGGCTGAAATCGCAATTAATTCTCCTCTCACCACCGCTTTCAGGGCCCCCAATAATGTGGCCACAGATATATCTGGGGAGTCGTTTACCTCTAGATACTCCCTAATGCATTTGGTGAGTTGTTTTGTCACTACTTCTTTGTGGAGCATATTTTCCCTCAATCTCCAGCCCCCCGGTTGTTTCCGTTGTGGCGGCAGCCGAAGGGAAACAGTCACCGCGTCGTGATCGGAGAGTGCCGCTGGTGATATGTCAACCTCTCCCACCAACTTATTGATTTCCGCCGTACCCAACAAATAATCGAGGCGTGCGTATGTCCCGTGTGCATGAGAATAATATGAGAATTGTGATGTTTGGGGGTGTGTCTCCCGCCACAAATCCACCAGACCCATGGACTGGAGCCACTCTCTCCCTTCTTAGGATAACTCTCCGGCCTGTGTGTATCTATTGCCTGACCTTTCCTTAGTAACATCCATGACTATATTTAGGTCCCCCCCATGATCGTCCTGCGCTCTTGTCTGTGCATGACCTCTGAGAGAGTCGACTTCAGGAATTTCTCCTGTCCTGTGTTAGGTGCATAGGTTGATCCTATCGCCAGTGTATGTCCCCCAACCTTAAATGTATAAGCTAAGAGTTTTCCCTTAATTTCGGCTACCTTTTCCCCCACTGTCCCTCTAAAACGCTTAGCAACTGAAATAGCCACTCCTGCCTTTTTATCCGGGGTAGACGAGAAGAACTGTTGGGGGAAGATTTGTGATCTCATTCTGTGCCAATGTTTTGAGAGGAGGCGAGTCTCCTGGAGGAGGCACACATCCGCTCCCATGTTTTCCAAGTATGAAAGGATAACTTTCCTCTTAGTGGGATTATTGAGGCCTCTTAAGTTGAGTGTGAGAATTTTCAGTGTGTACTGTGACATGACGTGATGTTGTGGTTGTAACAGCATTGGCCTGGTTCGGAGTCCTTGTGTTCTCTCTTCACCCCTATCCCCCAAGCCCTGCCTGTCCTCCAGTGAATAAAATCTCTCTCTACAGTGCCTTTACCATGTATACCAGTTCCCCACCCTCCCCTCCCTAACCCCAACTGAAAACCCCATTGTTCCCCATATTGTCCAGGGCCCGCAGTTCGTACTCGTGTGTTCTTGGAATTCAGAGATGTTGGGTGCATAGTGTGGTCAAATCCCATGGTCTCCCCGCTCCCCTCGAGTGTCCCAACTGCCCGCCCAGCCCTGCTCGTCACTTATCTGTCCCTCAATTGATCAGATTTCTTCCTGGGAGGACGTCTCCTTAGACAGCGTCTCCAGCACCGACTGTCGTTCTTGTGCTATGGTTGTAGGGTCAGGTCTCGCCGCTCGCTCTTTGATGCGCTCCCCATTAACCTGCTGCCATCTCTCTCTAGGGGCCTTGTGCTTCCGTCCCTCCGCCGCTTCCTGGTGCGGATTCTCGATTCCCAGCACTCGGCAGGTGTCCTGCATTGATCTAAGCTGATGTAGTTTGCCCTGCCACCTGAAGATCAATCTGAAAGGATGACCCCAGGAGTATGCTACTCCTTGGTTGCCACTCGAAACTCCCTTCTTTTTTGGAGAGTTATTAGGGCCAGGTCTTGGTAAAGGGCAATGGGGTGGTCCTGGTACCTTAGTGGTTGTTGGTCTCTGGCTTCCCGTAGTATGCGCTCTTTTAGTTGAAAATCGGGAAGGTAGGCCAGAATGTCTGGCGGAGGCGCCGGCGCCCATCTCTGCAGACCCACCCTGTTAGCGTGATCTATTTTAATTTCAAAGTCCGGTGGGGCTTCTAGTATGCTTCTGAATAGTCCCTGTAGGTATTGTGTGATGTCCGAGCCTTCTTCTTTAGGCGGAACTCCCTTAACGCGGATGTTATTCCTTCGAGAGCGATTCTCCAGGTCTTCTGTGTGCGCCTGGAGGTCGATCTGTTGAGCCCGGAGCTGGAGCACCTCCTGTTGTAGTTGTTCCACTTCCTCATCCCGGGCTTTCTCATTTTCTTCGATGGTAGCCACGAGCTCTGCCACTGCATCAACGTCCCGCCTGACCTCCTTCATCTCTCTCGCTATTTCCCCCTTCAGCTTCTGCAAATCTTCTCGCAGTCTGTTGAAGAGCATCTCCAAAAAGGAGCGAGTGACCGGGGCTTCGGCGGTCTCCGAATCTTGCCCTACTTGCATTGGTGGGGAGAGTCTCCCCTCCCCGCTGCCTGCCATCGGGAGCTTAGTCAACATCTCTTTTAGGTTCTGGTCTTTCTTCCTCTCACTGAGGTCATGGCTGCCGATCCTCCAGCCGCCCCACAGGTCCGTTCTGCCCCTCCCTCGGAAGGTGTCTGTCTTGGGAAGGCTCTATGTCTTGGCCCCGGCCGGCGCCGTCTCTTAAGGGCGTCGTTTCGCAGGGTCCCCATTCTTCGCTGATGTCGCAGGGCTAACAAGCTGTTTCTTCCTCTGAGTATCTACCCCCAGTGGGGCCCCAGGGGTCACTCCACGCCTTCCTCTTTCGGGCCCTGCTTCTGCCCTCTCTCCTTGACTGCCCTCCTGGACCTCTGCCCCTTACCCTCGTTCCGCTTGTCCAGCTGCCCCTTCAGAGGGTGCTGCGGTATATCGACCTGCCCCGCTGTTCCTGTGGCCTCCAGACTTTCCTCTGTCCCGCTGTGTTGGATACTCCACCCTGGATGCTCTCTGCCTGCTTTTCGCAGTTCCCTTCCCTGCCTCTTTCTACTTCAGGGGAACGCTAGTGCCCGGACCGCTTGGGCCTTCTCCTCCCACTGTCCTTGAGCCTGCTGGTACAGTGGTCCCCTGGCTTCTGCGATTCCGCTCTGCGTGTCCTGGCCTCTCTCGTGTGGCTCCCAGGCGTATCCGTGCCAGATTGATGTCGTTGTCTCGGACCCCTGGTTCCTAGCGTGACTGTGTCCCCGGTGTAAGGAGGGCACTCTTCACCCCGCCCAGGAGCTCCACTCGCTGACTGCGCTATAACCTCCTTCCCCCTCCGATGTCTGCACTCCGTCGCTATGCCGCCTCTCACCTTCTCAACTGCAGCCTCAGCCCGGCTAGCCCGCGGGGCCTACCGCAGCGGCGCAGGGGCTCCACCGAGCCGGTGGTGGCTATCCTTGCCATGGAGCGCTGTGATCAGGGGAAGCAATTGCTAGTGCACTCAGGTGTTCACTCCCACCCCTGCCTACCACGATGTGTGCTGCAGGCAGGGGTCCGCTTCAGTTCACCGCTCCCCTCTGACGTTCAGTCCCCGGGGTCCCAGCCTTCCTTCTCTCCGGCCCAGCCGCCCCTCTCCATGCCAGCCGAGTATGCTGGCCGGTGCTCTGCGGGCCGGTGTGGCAGCGCTTCGTCTCGCCGTTGTCTCCTCTCTCCGCCAAGGTGCCCCACTCCAGGAGTCAGCCCCGTAGGGTGCCGTGGGACCTAGCCGCCTTTTCCTTGCTCCGGCCCTGCTTAATCCTGCTGACCTCATTTGCTCTCTCACGGGCCCCGGCCCCAGGAGACCAGCCCTTCACGTGCACTATCCGCCGCTGTGCACCTGCCGCTTTCCTCCTGTTGCTCAAAGAGGTGCCCACGTTTCTTCTCGCTGGAGTCACCTTCAGCCAACGGGGAGCACCGTCTCGGGGATCGGCTTCAGAAGTCTCCACCGAGCCCAGCCGCCATTTTCTCTCTCAGGCCTCGCTTCGTCTCGGAGCCCGCGCGCTCTCACTAGCGGGCTCCAGCCCCAGGCATCCAGCTCACCTCGTGCGCCGTCGGTATGGAAGCGCTTGCCTCCTCCCAAAATGCGGCTCTCTAGGGGACTACCGCGCTGTTTGGGCTGGACTGGGCGATCGGGAGCGGGGAGACAAGAGAAACACGTCTTACCCGCTCGCCATCTTGGCCACGCCCCCAATACATATATTTTAAAGTTCTATTAAGTTGAAATATATTAGCCATATTTGCTGGAAGAGTTTGGCTAAGTCTCTCTAAAACTTATATCTTTAATCGAATGAAAAGGAATTGTTTCCATATTAGTGCATTATTATACATGTATACATGTGATATTTATTTAGTGTAAACACTAAAAGGCAGCGAGGAGCTATACATGGTCAAAGTGAATGACTGGGTGTTAGGAGGAGAGGCTGATTTGTAGACTGTTAGTGCATCATGATGTAATGTACTTTAAAGTTGTGAGTATTCAGCGGGTTTCAAATTTTGAGCTGTGTTGGAGCTGTTCATATAGATATGAGGTATCAGGCCATAGATGGAGAAGGCCCCTTTGCCTCACTTTTTTTGTCTCCTGCTTTAAGGTGTCCTGGCTGCGGGTGTGCAGAGAGCAACTGGAGATAGTGAGCTTGTCATCCAATTAGAAAAGGGGCAGTTGTGATTGCTTTGTAAATGGTGCAGCTAGTTTTGAAGGTGATGGTGGCTGAAAGGGGAGCCTGTGGAATTCAATCAGAGTGGGAGTGATGTGATTATATTTCTACAGGCCTTATTGAGGTGTGCTATAGCAAGTAGGACGTCTTTAAGGGGGACGAGTGTGGATTAAAATTCCAAGATGATTTTCCAGATATGCAGTGCAAGATAGGGTGTGTGGCACAGAAGATTTTTTTATAGCAGCTATGGAGAAAACAAAACAATTGAAAATATCTTGACGTTGATTAAAGACATCAATCAAGTCACTGTAAAATACCAGAAACTGCCAGAGTACAATTATATGTAGGCTAAAAGGGTTTATTGCCATGTGCTTTGAGCCATCACTGCAAGACCCCTGATGGAGCAGGGTAAATATAAAAATTTTAACCTCCTAATATTTTCGTATAAAATTAATAAACATGTTCGTTCAAGTAAATAACCAACAATGTATGTAAAGGGTTAAGGATAACACGCAGTTTAATGTGCAAAGTAATGAACTAATAATGTTTACGTTTCTAACATAACATAATATTTTGCGTACTAAAATAATAATAAAATGCATGATTTGTGCTTTGAATAAAACGTGTGGTTGCAAAATAAAGCGATGGTAAGTAAGGGACAGCTTTATATGTTGCTTCTGCTAGGTAATACCTAATTGGGGTACGTAGAAAGACGGGAGGGAAACGAAAGGGTTTATATTTCATTGTTTTAATAATATTTTGTTTTCTTTAGAAATAGTACGCTTAGGCCTGCCGAGCAGTAATATAAAATGGCCGCGAGTTACTAGAGTGCGCAGGAGCGGATGCGACCATGTGATAGAAGAGAGAGGCTGTTGCAAAGGGATGATCACGTGCTGATGCCGAGAGGCTAAGATGAAAGTATGGTCAAGGCTGCTGTGACCCTTCTGAGCAGATGTGTGCCAAGATGATCAGCAAGAAGCGTGAGAAGCCTGGTTGAATCAATAGAAAGAACTCTATTATATAAATTGTTGCAGAAAAAGAAACAATTTGGACTGATCGAAACGGATGAGCAAGTGCATGAACTGTGGGAAACGATGCTTGCATGGACATTCCTCACGGAACTAGTTAAGACCAGGAAGTTTGATTAAAATGTATAGGGACCTGAGTTTTGGACCAATGAGAATGAATCGCGCCATGTAAGAAGAAACATTTATGCTGTAAGCTAGAATTAGGGTATAAGAAGACCTACTCTTGGTGGGAGGGGTAAGAATGCTGCGGGATGCTGCTGGAGATGCTGAAGAAGTTAGATGCTGTAGATGGGAGAGTTTGCGGTTGCTGATGCTGGCGAGCTGATGCTGCTGCTGTTATTTTCCTTTTCCAGTTGAGTATAAAATGCCGCTTTAGGAGATCTAGCATTTGATAATAATTATATTAGAATTATTAGGATTTCCCAGAGAGATAGATAGGTTGATCTATAGAGTTCTTAGTATGATAATTTCATTTTCGTTTATTAAAATTGTCATGCAATTACAACTATTCTTATATTGATGATAAACGCAATGATCTGAATAATAAATTAATCTCGAATTTCCTGCATTCAAAACTTTATATAAACTTTATTATTCTTTAAACAAATGACTCAGTGATTTTCTTTAGCATAATGATTAATAATGATTTGGTAAAAGAGTTCATTGTGATTGAGCTGGTCTTAATCACCATCAACTGATTCCTACTGTCATGGTTGCGATGGGTTTCCGTGAATCACGAGCAGCAATGTATCGTGCTCCACGATTCCGCGGAACAGACTTGCCTCACTTCCGCCCTACCAAAGGTCCGCGGTCTAGTCCTTAGCACCGGAAGCCACTGCCACGTCACTCATCACTTCCGGTACGAGCCGCTTAAACCTCTGCGGTTCCGCCAGGTCAGCGCTTCGTATTCTGAGCCCCAACCGCCATCGGACGCCAGCCTTTTCCGGACGCCAATTTCAGAAATTCAGAACACCACGCTGGAAACTGCCGAGCCGTAGGTAAAGGACCGCGCTGGAGCGCCTTGCCTCTTGTTGTCTGTTTTGTTTGTGCCTTCCCAGCGCTGGAGCGCCTTGCTAATTTTGCCTTCTTTGTTTGTGCCTTCCCCGCGCTGGAGCGCCTTGCTGATTTTGCCTTCTTTGTTTGTGCCTTCCCCGCGCTGGAGCGCCTTGCTGATTTTGCCTTCTTTGTTTGTGCCTTCCCCGCGCTGGAGCGCCTTGCTGATTTTGCCTTCTTTGTTTGTGCCTTTCCCCGCGCTGGAGCGCCTTGCCTCTTGTTGTTTGTTTTGTTTGTGCTTTCCCCGCGCTGGAGCGCCTTGCTGATTTTGCCGTTGTTTTATAACTTACCCGCGCTGGAGCGCCTTGCTGATTTTGCCGTTGTTTTATAACTTACCCGCGCTGGAGCGCCTTGCTGATTTTGCCTTTGTTTTATAACTTACCCGCGCTGGAGCGCCTTGCTGATTTTGCCTGTTTCAGTAATTGACTGTTTATATAGGAACGCTCACGTTTTCTTTTACTATCAGGAAGAGGTGGTGTAGTTAGCCCCTTTTTCTCTTCTGGTATACCGGAGTTCGAACTAGTTCCTGGCCGGTGTTACTTTCTCCATAGTTGGAGGTGTATGTATACAAGACGGTACCCCCGGCCATCTTACTGGACTACGGATGATTCCCTCCTTGTCATCTGGACACCAACTCCATCACCTCTAGCTTCCTTCCCCGTTCCCAACGCCATCCTAGCTAGATTACGCGTTCTACTGGGATAAGGTGGGTACGGTGGCGGTAGGTCATGTCGTCTCTGCAAGACCGCTTCACAAGCATAAGGTAAGTCTTGTGGGGTGCCTGACAGAATACAAAGCCCAAGCATAAAAGTCTTGCCCGGGCGACATGAGCAACCCCGAGATCACCCTGCAGGATATAGCGGCCATGCTCACCAGTATACAGGCCGAAAACCTCAGCCTGCGCCAGGACATGACAGCCTTACAAGGCCAAATGGCTGCTGGGGTGACGGGACCCTGGGGTCAAACACCCACATCTAGAGCTAGGCAGGAAGGGCTGTTGCGGCCACCTACATTTACCTTTGGGGGTCCTTCTTCCTCCCAGGACACCTCCATACAAGTAATAGCTCCACATACCGTGCAACTAGCTCCTCCTGAACGCTTTTATGGCGAAAGCACCAAATATAGCGTCTTCTTACATCAGTGCCATCTACATTTCATGGCTCGAGCAACTGCCTTCCCGGATGACGCAGCCAAGGTCGCCTTTATCCTTTCCTACATAGGGGGCGATGCCGCCCAATGGTCCATTTCATTAGTGGAAAACGATGATCCGATGTTGTACAACTTGCCGGTATTCAAGGAAACCATGAGAAGGATGTTCGCCCGCCACACCTTTGTCCAAGCCGCTGATAATGAACTACTCAGTCTGAAACAAGGCAGCACCGACCTGCTCCATATATCACCACATTCAACAGACTCGTCATCGAAGTTCGCTGGCCAGAAACCAAGAAGATATCCGTGTTCTACAGGGGTTTACGTGACGAGTTGAAAAACCTGGTGTCACAGATGCCCGAACCACCAGAAGAAATAGGACCGTTCATTGATTTAGTAGTCAAGATGAACTACCGGATACAGGAGCGAAGAACTGAGAAAACCAAGACGGGCGACAGCCGGTTCTTGGCCTTCAGGGACAAAACCAAAAACGAACCAGACCAGTCTAGCGAGGCACCGGAACCAATGCAAATAGGCAGCATCCGGGGCCCTCTTACCAAAGAAGAAAGGGAGAGAAGACGGAGTCAGAATCAGTGTTTGTACTGTGGCAAGAACGGCCACTTCGTTAGGGACTGCCCAGTAAAACCTACCCGTACTAGAGGGAAGAGACCGTTTGCCTTTTCTGTTTCCAAAGGAAACAAGTCGGGAAACGAAGAAACCCAGTAGATAGTGGGGTCCAGCTACTGGGTTCGTCGTTCAACAAGACAATGACCCCTGCCTGTGTTGGTAACACTCAACACTTAGGAGTGGCAGTTTCCTTACAAGCACGGACAGGCCAGACATGGCAGATTTCTGCCCTGCTCGATTCCGGGGCCACAGGCAACTTCATAGACACCCAGTATCTGGTGAACCTGGGTATGGCCACCATACCAAAGGCTAAACCAGAAACCGTAAAAGCCGTGGATGGTACAGACCTTACCTCCGGTCTTATCCGTTTCCAAACCGAGGACATGGAGATGACTTTCGACAACAATCACACTGAAACCATCGCCTTCGATGTCATCGATGCCCCCCAGTTCCGGGTGATATTGGGTCTCCCGTGGCTAGTGCGTCACAATCCACGGATAGACTGGGCATCCAGACTGATGGTCCTGGATTCGGTCAGTTGTACCGCTTCCTGTTATCCTCGGACAGCCATTTCCGGTGTCAAGGCCGTGCAGGTCCTCACTCTACCCTTGACAGGAACTGGTGTGACTACACAAGGAGCAGTGCCAGAAGCATATCGGGACCTCGCCGCAGTATTCGACAAGAAGGGCGCCAATACACTGCCTCCTCATCGTCCCTTTGACTGCAGAATAGACCTGATCCCTGGTTCAACGCTTCCTTGTAGCCGGGTCTATTCCCTCACAGAAAAAGAGAACGATCACCTCCGCTCTTATCTGGATGAGTTCTTGCGCAACGGGTTCATCCGCCACTCCAGGTCTCCAGTGTCATCGCCTCTTTTCTTCGTGGCCAAAAAAGAAGGGGACCTTAGGACCTGCATCGACTACAGGGCAATAAACGCTATCACCATAAAAAACAGATACCCCCTTCCTTTAATATCAAACCTGCTGGACCAGGTCAAGGACGCCTCCATATATACCAAGCTGGACCTGCGGGGGGCCTATCATCTCGTCAGAGTCCGGAAGGGCGACGAGTGGAAGACCGCGTTTCGGACCAGGTTTGGTCTCTTTGAATACCTGGTCATGCCCTTTGGACTCTGTAACGCTCCCGCGGCCTTTCAGTTCTTCATCGACGAAGTATTAAGGGAATTCATCGACCTTTTCTGTATTGTGTATATTGACGATATACTGATCTTCTCACAAACCCCTGCAGAACACGTCCGACATGTACGAATCGTCCTGCAACGACTGGAACAAAACGGTTTGTACGTCAAACTAGAAAAAAGCGTTTTCCACACCACAACTGTCGAGTTCCTGGGTCATCTTCTTTCCCCTACGGGTGTCGAAATGGACAAAAAGAAAGTGGAAGCCATACTGCACTGGCCATCCCCAAACACCGTAAAACACGTCCAGAGGTTCTTAGGGTTCGCAAATTACTACCGGCGTTTTATCACAGGCTTTTCCGGGTTAGCCACCCCCATCACCAAACTGCTGCGCAAAGGTGCCCTGTTCCGCTGGGATTCTGAGGCTGAACACGCCTTCCAGGAATTAAAGAAGAGGTTCGTCACGGCCCCCATCCTGATACACCCCAACTCAGAGCGGCCTTTTATAGTGGAAGCTGACGCCTCACAAGACGCTCTGGGAGGTGTGCTGTCACAAAGAGATATTGACACAGGTCTGTTGCACCCCGTGGCCTTCTATTCCCGTAAACTGCAACCTGCCGAACGCAATTATGCCATATCGGACCGTGAACTGCTCGCTATCAAGGCCACGTTCGAGGAATGGCGCCACTACTTGAAGGACGCCAAACATCCCGTGACCATTTACACGGATCACCGGAATCTGCAATTCCTCCGCTCAGATCGTGCCCTTACGTCTAGACAATTGCGTTGGACTCTGTTCTTTAACGAGTACGACTTTCGCATCACGTACCGACCCGGCAGAGAAAATGCCAAGGCCGACGCTTTATCACGCCTAGAAGGAACAGAGGACACCGTAACCACAGCTGAGCCGGTGTCTATCCTACCTGAACGTTGTTTCCAGGGAGTGGTTCTTTCCTCTGCCTTTTTGACCCAACTACAAGACGACGTCAACCAGATCGACCAGGTTGCCTGAATAAGGAACCATAAAGGGGTTTCGTCACAGAACGGATTCATGTACAAAGAGGGCAGGTATGTCCTACCCTTGGTGGCACGCCAACAACAGGCATTGTACATGTGTCACGACCACGTACTGTCCGGACACCCTGGATATCATAAGACCATGGACCTGTTACAACGACGTTTCTGGTGGCCTACGCTGGCGGCAGACGCACACACACACGTAGCTCGCTGTGCGGTCTGTGCTCGAGGAAAGAATATGCCGGGATCCACGGTGGGTTTATTGCATCCTATTCCGATTCCTCCCTATCCTTGGCACACCATCTCCATGGATTTCGTTGTGGACTTGCCCGCCACCAGAGCGGGATACACCACCATTCTTACCATCGTAGACCACCTCACCAAGATGGCTCATTTCGTACCACTGAAAAAACTACCCTCAGCGGCGGAGCTGACAGTTATCTTCCTGCAACACGTAGTACGCCTTCACGGCATTCCTTCTGTGGTGATAACCGATCGAGGGTCCCAGTTCGTGTCCAAATTCTGGAGTGAAGTGTGCGCAGCCATGGATCTGGACGTGCGCTTATCGTCTGCTTATCACCCTCAGACCGACGGGCAGGCGGAGAGGACAAATCATACCATGGAACAATACCTTCGCTGCTTATTGATAACGGTGGAGAAGGAATGGGCGGATGTGTTGTGGATGGTGGAATACGCCTATAACAACAACCAACACTCAGCCATTGGTATGTCTCCTTTTTTTTGCCTCCAGGGTCGGCATCCACGGACGGAGGCCTGGGAGGACCAACGGGACAGTCCCTTGCCCACGGTTCAGGAATATCACACCATGCTTCGTGGTCTTTGGCAGCGGGCCCGGTTTGAACTGGCCAAGGCTAATGAAACCTATAAACAGTACGCTGACGAGCACAGGGTCATTGAACCCGCCTACAAGAAAGGGGATAGAGTATGGCTCTCCATACGGAACCTTAATGTGCACGGCCCTAAGAAACTGCTGCCTCGCTTCGTAGGTCCCTACATCATTGACAAGGTGATCAACCGCGTTTCCATGAGACTTGCTCTGCCCCCGCAGATGAAAGTGCACCCTGTGTTCCATGTGTCCCTCCTTCGTCCTGTTCATCCTGAGAGTTCTGTCTCATCTCCTCCTTCTCCGGTCCTTATTGACGATCACGTGGAATATGAGGTCAGGGCTATTCTTCAATCCCGTCGTACCCGGGGTCGGCTCTTCTACCTGGTGGACTGGAAGGGGTATGGTCCGGAGGACCGGTCCTGGGAGCCCTTGTCTCATGTTCGTCATGCTCCCCGATTGGTACGTGCCTTCCACGTCAGTCACCCTCTCAGCCCTCGTCCTGCCACCCCTGTGTGAGCTGATGGATGTTGGCTGGGGGGCTCTGTTTTGGTTGGGGGTGCTGTCATGGTTGCGATGGGTTTCCGTGAATCACGAGCAGCAATGTATCATGCTCCACGATTCCGCGGAACAGACTTGCCTCACTTCCGCCCTACCAAAGGTCCGCGGTCTAGTCCTTAGCACCGGAAGCCACTGCCACGTCACTCATCACTTCCGGTACGAGCCGCTTAAACCTCTGCGGTTCCGCCAGGTCAGCGCTTCGTATTCTGAGCCCCAACCGCCATCGGACGCCAGCCTTTTCCGGACGCCAATTTCAGAAATTCAGAACACCACGCTGGAAACTGCCGAGCCGTAGGTAAAGGACCGCGCTGGAGCGCCTTGCCTCTTGTTGTCTGTTTTGTTTGTGCCTTCCCAGCGCTGGAGCGCCTTGCTAATTTTGCCTTTTTTGTTTGTGCCTTCCCCGCGCTGGAGCGCCTTGCTGATTTTGCCTTCTTTGTTTGTGCCTTCCCCGTGCTGGAGCGCCTTGCTGATTTTGCCTTCTTTGTTTGTGCCTTTCCCCGCGCTGGAGCGCCTTGCTGATTTTGCCTTCTTTGTTTGTGCCTTTCCCGCGCTGGAGCGCCTTGCCTCTTGTTGTTTGTTTTGTTTGTGCTTTCCCCGCGCTGGAGCGCCTTGCTGATTTTGCCGTTGTTTTATAACTTACCCGCGCTGGAGCGCCTTGCTGATTTTGCCGTTGTTTTATAACTTACCCGCGCTGGAGCGCCTTGCTGATTTTGCCTTTGTTTTATAACTTACCCGCGCTGGAGCGCCTTGCTGATTTTGCCTGTTTCAGTAATTGACTGTTTATACAGGAACGCTCACGTTTTCTTTTACTATCAGGAAGAGGTGGTGTAGTTAGCCCCTTTTTCTCTTCTGGTATACCGGAGTTCGAACTAGTTCCTGGCCGGTGTTACTTTCTCCTTAGTTGGAGGTGTATATATACAAGACGGTACACCCGGCCATCTTACTGGACTACGGATGATTCCCTCCTTGTCATCTGGACACCAACTCCATCACCTCTAGCTTCCTTCCCCGTTCCCAACGCCATCCTAGCTAGATTACGCGTTCTACTGGGATAAGGTGGGTACGGTGGCGGTAGGTCATGTCGTCTCTGCAAGACCGCTTCACAAGCATAAGGTAAGTCTTGTGGGGTGCCTGACACCTACTAGTTGGTCCATCGACCAATGAGCGGAATACCTTAAAAGCAAATGAGAATTATTGTGTCTTTATAAAAGAGGTATCCCGTCTCCTTCCAGCAAATCGTTTCTCCTAGGTTTCATGTCGGAGGAAAATCCAGGGAAATAAATGAGTAAGTGAATGTATATGCGGTGTTATGGGCCCCACCGTCATATGGATATAGTGTGTGTGTGTTAGAGAAATAATTGCACCTGGATGACCCAAAAACATAGTAGGAGAAAATATTTTTATTGTAAGCGCTAGATCAGATTTCTTGGTAGCAGAGTTATGGTTACTATAGATTAGTTTGGTGATTATTGATTTTTGATTATAGATTATTGATAAGTTTATGTCTAACATTTTTTGTTGAGTCGCGTTATGTTATATGTAAGTTTTCACGCTTCCGGGAAGTAGGAAGTGGAACACGTGTGGCAAGAGAAGTCACATGGAATTTTACACTGTGAGTTCAATTTGGTAATAACACAGGTTGTGTTATTTAGGGACATTTTGCGTATAAAAGGTGTGTAAGTGAAATAGTGATCGGTTTTCTTGTGAAACTCTGGCCTTAATTCTCAGGAGCAGTATAGTCTCCACATGTGTTTTATCCCCAGAGAAACGGGTTTACCGCTCGCTTGAAAGAAGGGTAAGGTAGAGGGAAGTGCTACTTTATCGAAGAAACTGAAAGTTCTGTGGTAGGGTAGAGGTAAGCGCTGCCTACTGGAAAATACAGAATTCTTGTGTGAATGGTCAAAGCTATCTTTTCGGTTTAGCGAATCAGACAATGGAAATGTGGATAAAATGTTGTAACTAACAAGAATTGTTGAAAAAGAAATTGCCGATAAATTTTGTAAAGGAGGGGTCAAGAGCAGAAGTGACGTAGACAATAGCCGCGCTGGGATTGGACAGAGCGCTAGTCACATGAGAACAGGAGCGAAGTGACGTAGACAAAAGCCGCGCTGGGATTGGACAGTGCGCCGTAGACAGAAATCGTTGTGATTGGAGCGTTGGTGTGAGTCGCGCTAGCATTGGTTGAAATAAACGCATAGGGAACAGAGTTGATTTTGCCGATTGTTGTAGGAGAGAAAGGTTGTGAATCATGTCGTACTATGAGTATGGAAAAGAGAAAACGTCTTGGATGTCGAAAGTTAAGAACTTCTTTAAGAAGGACAAAAAGGTAGTGACTAGAGAGGGACAAATAATTCCTCCGCCGAAATCACCAGCTTCACATATGATGCTGAAATATGGATATCATACATGCATTTGGTTAGAAAATTGGACAAAATACACCAAGAACGATGGAGCATTGGCTTTTCCTGAAAATGGTTCATTTAATGTAGCTGTATTATGGAACTTGAGAGAAAAGATGGTAATGTTAGAACCTAGACCGACACAGTTTGAAGCTTTAGCGGAATGGGAAGATGAGATGTATGAGCGAGAGAGATCCAGAGGATTGAAGAATCATGAGTTTATACCAGGAAGGTTGTGGGGAATAAATCATGAGGACAGAGTAAAGCGTTGGAGATACGCTAACATGGCAGGAGGTTTGTTTCCAGCTTTTGCGGTTGAGGAAGAAGAAAAGAGAAAGTGTACTGAGAAAAAGAAACATGTAGTGGTAGGAAAGTATGTGTATGGTGGTAGTGAAACAGATGACGAATTGCTGGAAGATATTTTAAATAGAAACTCACCTCCATACCAACAGACTTCTGTAGTGGTGACACCTAATGCACCGCAAATGGAAACTGGGAGGAATAAAAAACCCGAACGAAGAAATGAAATAAATAGGTCACAAGAAACATTCAAAATTTCACAAAATGATGACACAAAGTGACAATGCAATTGAATTAGCAAAAACGACAAAAGAATTGACAGAGAAAATAAGAGAATTGACAAAGAATATGGAAGCTGTAACTGTACCAGTAACGATAGGTCCAGTAATGCCAACTTTTGAAAATCAGAAAATAAATGAACATTCTTTGGTGATTCCCATGAATTCACATGTGCAAAGAAAAAGAGAAGGGATGGAACTGAATAATGAAGGTGCACACAAATCGGCTAGTACGTGTAGACCAAATCCACCTACAAATTTGACGATAAATGAGAGTGAGGTTAGAAGAATGCCTATGGTGACAGAGTCCGCATCAGGAACACCAGAAAGAACCAGTGATTGGATTGAGTTAAATAGTACACCTGTAGGTCCAACTCCAGAAGAGTTAAATGAATGGATGAAAGCACTAAAAGCAAAAGAACCAGAAGAAAAACCATTAGATGTAATTAGGTTAAAAATAGACATGGAAGACTTGATTTTGGGAACAATTGGAACAGAAAAACTAAAGAATTATCAGGATGATGAGATTATGTTTTTGTGTAAGAGTCTTACATGGAGAGCTAGAAATTTACATGACAAATTGGAAGAGATTGCAGGTGAACTAGGAGTGGAATTTGTGAAAGTGAGGACATTGCAGAAACCGTACAGAGTAGATTTTTGTGAGAAAGACATAGAAAATTTGAACACATCAGGAAGACTGACCCAGATAAAAGAACTGATTGTTTTATTGAGAAAGTGGGGTGATGTGGATAGATGGAGAAATAGATGGACAAAGAGAAATGAGAAAACAACAGATAAAGCATCTTTGGCTTTTGCTGTAACAGATAAAGAACCAGTTACTAGGGAGTACCCAATGAGAGAAACACCAGGTGGTAGTTATGTGCATGTTCCGTGGACCAGACAGGATATACTGTCATTTACAAATGACTTCCCAAAATTAAGAGAGAAACCAGTAGAATGGTACAGACAAGTGGAGAGATTTGTTAAGGTGTCAAAAGTGCTGTGGATAGATCTAGATGGATTGTTTGACATAGTAGTGCCTGCTGATTTATGGACGGAATGTAAGATTACAATTGATTGGCCAACTGTGGAATATCCAAGGGATGCCAAAACAGGAGCGCCAGGTCCAGAAGTGATGCGGAAATATGATCAGGTAGTTACCTTTTTAAAGAATAAAATTCCACCAAAAGAAACAGATTGGGTGAAAATAGACAGAACAACACAGGAAAGCAAAGAATGAGTGCATGCGTACTATGAGAGATTGTTGTTGGTTTTCAAACAGTATAGTGGTTATGAGACGCTAAGTGAGAAGGACATGAGTCATTTTGTATATAGGTTTGTGTATGGATTAACATCGGAGATAAGTGAAAGGATTAAGCAGCATTTGATAGGGTGGCAGAATAGCACAGTGGATGAGGTTTTGAGATATGCTAAGTATTGCAGTGATGAAATTGAGAGTAAACAGCGTAAATTGAAAGAAAAAGCCATGTGGGCACAGGTGAAAGTTGCAGAGAAGCAAGAAGCTCAATTGAATAATACTAGCAGTGAAACAGGACAGTTTAAATCCCGACCTAATATAAGTAAAGGAAAAGGACAAATGAGCATAGATGAGGCGAAGAAAAAGTAGCCATGCCACAATTGCGGAAAGCTAGGGCATTGGAGAAACGAGTGTAAATTTCCTCCTAAACCTAATGCAGAAAATCAAACATTAAATTCACAGGTGCAGAGTGAGGTAGTTACTCAACAAGGTCAGGTGCCACAACCACCACTTCCCAAGAGTGCTAATCAACAGAAATACAGTGCAGAAACAGGATTCTACGGAGGAGAACAGGTAAAACAGTTGTCACGTGCAGCTGAAATCTCACAATATTGGTTACGACAGAGTGAGGATGAGTCGTATGAAAGCTCATGACGGTGACTGAAAGAGAGGGAAGAGTGCGTGCTTGGCGCAACTCTAGAGGTAGACCAGTCAGGTCCATTTGTGGATGGAGAAGTGAATGGTGCAAATATAACATTCCTTGTTGACACTGGAGCTACCCGTTCTACTGTTAGGTCAGTGGAAATTCCAAATCTTCCTCTCTCAGGTGAACATATACAAGTGGTTGGAGTTTCCAATCAGCAAATTGAGACGCCTCTTACTAGATTAGTAAAGGTAAGAATTGGTCCATTTAGTGAAATGCACCGATTTGTGGTGTGTGATTGTAGTCCCGTTAACCTTTTAGGACGCGATTTATTGTGTAAGATGAATTGCAAAATTTATTGTACTCCAGACGGAATTGCATTTCAGACTCCAGATGAGGATGTACTGTACAAAATGACAATGGTAAATTTAGAACCAGAAGTAAATCGTTTGTTTCCTGTATTTGATGCAGAGAAAACCCCAATTGAGTTGAAAGGGACAGTAAAAGAAGAAGTGTGGGACTTGACAGGAGAAGATGTAGGATTAATGAAAGGAGTAGATCCCGTAAAAATTTCAGTAAAAGAAGGAACGAGTTACCCAAATACGCCCCAGTATAAATTGACTCCAGAAATAATTGAAGGAATAACGTCAGTAATAAATAAAATGATTGAACAAGGGATTCTAAAAGAAATCATGAGCAGTCCATGTAATTCGCCAATAATGGGACTGAAAAAGCCAAATGGAACATATAGAATAGTACAGGATTTAAGAAAGGTAAACAAAATTGTTGTGCCTTGTTGCCCAATAGTACCAAACCCTGCCGTGATTCTATACCAGATTCCACGCGAAGCAGAGTGGTACACTGTGATTGATTTATGTCATGCATTTTTCTCTATTCCATTACATCCAGATAGCCAGCCAATATTTGCGTTTAGGTTTGGAGAGCGTATTTTGGCATGGTGCCGAATTCCTCAAGGGTATACAGAAAGTCCCTCAATCTTTAATCAGATCCTAAAGAAATCATTGGAAGATTTAAGAATGCCAGAAAAGTCAGTAATGGTTCAGTATATTGATGACCTACTGGTGGCATCAAAAACGAAGGAAGCATGTGTCAATGACACGATTGCTTTGCTGAATCATTTAGCAAAAAGAGGACAAAGTGTCCCCTTCAAAATTGCAGTTTTGTAAACAAGAAGTCTAGTATTTAGGGCATAAAATTGAGAAAGGAGTACGAAAGGTAACGACAGAGAGAATAAAAATGATTCAAGGAATGAGAGCTCCAATGACACAAAGAGAGGTAAGAATGTTTTTGGGAATGGTTGGATATTGTCGACAATGGATAAGCGGTTTTTCACTAATTGCTAAACCATTGCAGAAACTGACAAAGAAGGATGTTAAAGATCCTTTTGAAATGAATGATGAAGAAACGAAAGCATTCAGAGAGCTGAAAAAGAAATTGTGTGAGGCTCCAGCATTAGGAATGCCTGACTATGAGAAGGATTTTGAGCTGTTTTGCAGTGAAAGAGATGGATGTGCATTTTCAGTTTTGGTGCAGAGACATGGAACTATGAAAAGACCAATTGCATATTTTTCAGCTGTTTTAGACCCTGTAGCAAAAGCGTTGCCTGGATGTTTGAAAGCAGTTGCTGCTACTTGTGTGAGTCTGGAACAGAGTGAAGGCATAGTGATGGGGTATCCATTGAGAGTGTATGTTCCCAATCCTGTGGAAATTCTTTTGACAAGAACGAAAACACAATACATGACACATAGTCGGCTGACTAGGTATGAAAAGGTAATTTTGAGTGCAGATAATGTGACCATTGACAGATGTATGAATGTAAATCCTTCAACATCATTGCCAGATGAAGAGACTGTGATTGAAATGGATGAAGTAGATCACGATTGTCTGAATGTGCTCGAATACTGTACTAAACCAAGAGCTGATATACGAGATGAGCCTTTGAAAGAATCAGATTACATTCTGTTTGTGGATGGCTCATGTTTAAGAACGAGTGATGGAGTTCTAAGTGCAGCATATGCAGTTTGCACAGTAGCAACTGTATTGGAAGCATCTTGTCTGAAAGGTGTACGGTCTGCCCAAGTTGCAGAATTAGTAGCTCTGATTCAAGCATGTAAGTTGGGAAGAAATGTACGGGTTACGATTATGACTGACAGCCAGTACGGCTTTGGGGTCGTGCACGATTTTGGTCAGATTTGGTCACAAAGGGGTTTCTTGACGTCTGCAGGGACACCCATAAGAAATGGAAATTTTGTGAAAAAGTTGCTTGCGGCGATACAGCTGCCTAAAGAGATCGCTGTAGTGAAGTGCAATGCACATAAAAATGGGGAAGACTACATTACTGTTGGCAACAAATATGCTGACGAAATGGCACAGTACTGTGCAAAGAATGTGGTTTCTTTGAATAAATGCCGCGAGAGAGAGCATATTTCTTGTCCATTGCTTTTTACTAACTCAATTGAAACATGGGATGAGGTGAGACAGTTACAAGAGGCTGCAGAAGATGAAGAAAAAGATACTTGGCTAAAAGCAGGGTGCAGGAAACATGAAGAAACTGATGTATGGGTTTACAGGGATGAGGGACCAGTTATGCCTGATAGCATGATTTCTGACATGGCACGGATGTACCATGGGCAAGCCCATATTGGGAGAGATTCAATGATCAGACTTTTTAGACAAACATGGTACAATCCAAAATTCAGAGCCATAGCTGAGAGTCTTTGTCAAAGATGTCTGACTTGTCAACAGTTAAATCCAGGAAGGAAGACAGTAGTGAGTCTAGGAAGAATAGGATGAGAAGGGGTCCTTTCACCAGAATGCAGATGGATTTCATAGAAATGCCACCTTGCAGCAGATTGAGGTATGTTTTAGTGGTCGTCTGTTTGTTTTCCCGTTGGGTGGAGGCATATCCAACAAGAAGGAATGACAGTATCACAGTAGCAAAACTTTTGCTGCGAGAATTCATTCCGAGGTATGGTTTTCCAGTCACGATTGAAACAGATAGAGGAACACATTTCCAAAACGAATTAGTTAAACTGATTTGTGAAGCCCTTAGTATTAAACAGAAACTGCATTGTGCATACAGACCAGAGGCTTCTGGAATAGTAGAGCAAGTGAATGGAACAATCAAAAACAGGTTAGGAAAAATGTGTCAAGCTACAGGACTGAAATGGCCAGATGCTTTGCCATTGGGTCTGATGACAATCAGAAGTATTCCAGAAAGGAAGACTGGACTCAGTCCACATGAGATAATCATGGGACGAGCAATGAGACGACAAGTACCTGTCAACAAGCTACTGACTATAACTGATGATCTAGTACTGGATTATTGCAAAGGATTGGCTGATGTGGTGCGTTCTGTGTTTCATCAGGTTGGACCGGATGCGACCACTCTTGAAAGAAAACCAGCTCACGACTTGAATCCAGGAGATTGGGTTCGAATAAAAGTCCACCGGAGAAGAAACTGTTTGGTTCCTCGCTGGGACGAACCACGACAAGTGATCCTAGTGACGACCACCGCAGTTAAGTGTGCAGGAGTGAAACACTGGGTACATGCCAGCCACACCATCAGAGTTCCAGAACCTAAAGATCGACCTGTGAGTCGACATCTGGAAATATTAGACAACAGTTCAGCATCAGAAAGAGAAGAGGAGACAAACAGGGTGCCAGAACTTGAAGATCGACCTGTAAGTCGACATCTGGAAGACCCAACTACAAGTGAAACATTAGAAGAAGAAGAGGAAATAGAGGAAATAGCTGAAGTTCCAGAATTTGAAGATCGACCTGTAAGTCGACATCTGGAAATATCTGATACTAGTTCAGAATCTGATACAGAACATTCAGAAGAAGAAGAAATCTCAAAAACAAAGTGGAATTTTGAAAGCATAAGAGAAGAAACTGAGCCAGAAAACAGTGACAGTGAACAACCAAGTACAAGTTGTGGTAAAATTCCTTCGAAGATTATATTAATAGATGAAGAAGGGAGAGTTTCAGACCAAAAGTTAGAAAAATCGGAAAAACCCCGAGGAGCAGTAGGGACAGATAGTCAAACACAAGAACAGGGAAATATAGAAGTAGGTAGAGAAACTGACACAAAACCGGAAGAACCTCGAGGAGGGACAGAAGTAGGTGAACGAAGGAAGATAAGAAAAGAACCACAAGTAGCTGAAAGCGAAATAATTAGTTTCAAAATAAGAGGAAATAACGAAAAGATTGAAACAGAATCAGAAGAAAGTGGAGAAGAAAGAAATGAAAAACTAGAGACAAGAAAAAGAAATTGGAAAACAGAAAGAGAGGAAAAAGGAAGTGAAGCAAAAAGGCCAAGAAAAGGAGACAATTGGCCCAACGAAGTAAGAAAATTAAGATACAGAATCGTAAAATTGGATGGAAAAAGTGCTGAACAAGTGAATGAAATAAGTCAAAAGGAGCAAGGAAAACAAGGTGGTAAACACTTGCAGAAAACAAAAAGAATAAAGAAAGTGAATCAGAAGTACAGATCACCTGAATGGTTGTATCGTGCTCTGACTAGTTACAAAGAAGAATTGAACACTCACGAAAACCCAGAACAAAGAAACCTGATGGGAGAAAGTGAAGTGCAACAAACCTGAAGAAACAAACCTGAAGTGGTTTCTGTAGATAGTTTACCGGATTTGACAAAACACTGAACTGACGAATTTACCGGATGTGACAAAGAAAGAATTCTGAGAAAGAATTAAAAGAAAGAACCAAGCAAAGACAACATTTTGAAAGTACAGAGTGGCTAGCAAGTCATTTCTGAGGTGTAGTGACACAATTTTCTAGAAAACAAGTACAAAATGGAGAATATTAGAGATAGAAAATGTAGATGTGAGGTTTTAAGTAGATGGTGCAAAATGTGCTGTTTTTGTACAGGATTATTAATAACAGTATGGGTAGTTTTAGCAATAACTATTCCAATTAGTTTAGCTGTAGTGGAAAAATTTAATAACACTGAGAAAGGAAAAGGAGCTAACACTCAAGAGCCAGTTATTTTAAGGAGTAGTGCAGAATTACATAAGGACAAATCAATAACAGATTTTTCAAAGAATGTGTTTACTAAATTACTGTATGAATATGTAGAAACAATGGATGTAAGGGATTGTTATGTTTGTATGCAGTTGCCTGCATCTGTAGCAGAGGGTGTGACGTATCATCACCTCCCTTTGACATATGGAATAACATGTAGTGTATTAGCAAGCTTATTTTATAAAACAGGCAGATTAGAATATTATTACACTGATGTAGATAGGATTTTTGCAAAGGTTTCTGTAGTTCCCGAGCTTAACAAAATAAAAGAGGGAAAGACGTTTGGTGAATATTTCTTAGAGGACAAGATTTTAACATTAGATAATATATTTAGGTACAACCTTACCTGTGAGTTAAAGAAGGAAGAAAAGGTATTTCTAGAAATGGTTGAGGAGAGAAGAGTGAAATTTGAAAGAAAAGTAATAGAAGAGACAAAAACACCTCTTTGGGCGTTTGAGGAAGACCATCATGACAAGAAAAAGATAAATGCAGCTATGACTCTGGATTGGCCCCAACAGGGAAGGTTGTGCATTAGAAGAAATAAGACAAGATATGACAATTATTTTGTGGGTTCTAGTAATTGCCATGACAATTACCAAATTATAGGTGGATGGGGATTCAAAGGGGGAAAAGATCCAATATTTCCAGGGATTTATTACGTTTGTGGGAATAGGGCTTATTATAGGTTACCGGACCATTGGTATGGATCATGTTATTTAGGCCTGGTCTTTCCAAAGATTTTTCATGTGGATAGAAAAGAAAAAGGAACACACAAAATGATAAATACCTTTACACGTAGAAAAAGGGAAAGTTTTTCAGAAATAGTAGGTGATATTTTTGGTGCATTGATACCAGCAGTGGGAATATCTTTGAATGCATTCAGAATTCAGAAATTATCCACAGTGGTAGATCGTTTATCTACCAATACTGCTGGAGGGTTCTTAATGGTAAATACCGAGATGGTTGCCATGAGAGCTATGGTGATGCAAAATCGTCTTGCCCTTGACATTCTTTT
This sequence comes from Calotriton arnoldi, assembly GCA_963921515.1. Lineage (NCBI taxonomy): Eukaryota > Metazoa > Chordata > Amphibia > Caudata > Salamandridae > Calotriton > Calotriton arnoldi. The sequence goes on from CAWUFW010000568.1 coordinate 3,217,774, forward strand.
GGCAAAGAGGGCGGAGTCTGTGGAATGTTGAAAGTCCAACATTGTTGCACTTACATTCCTGATAAAAGCGAAAATATACAGAAGTATATAACAAATATTACAAATTTGCACAAAGAACTAGTACCACTGGAGGTTGAAAGTGTTTGGGGAAAACTTGGTAAAGGGTTTTCGTCTGTAACGAATTGGTTAACAAGAATGAGTGGATTAATAATAGGGAAAGTTATAATAATAGCAACCTTGATAATAATAATAATAATATTAGTATTGAAGCTTGCAGTAACATGTATAAAGAGAAGAAGAAAGCAGAATAAGATAGAAAAAGAAAATATGATAAACAAAGAGAGAGAGAGAGAAATAGGTGAAATAGAGTTAGAAGAAATAAAAGAGAACATGTACAAGAAAACAAAGAGACAAGTTGAATGCGATACAGAAGTATAAAACTAACAAAAGCAAATGGATAAAAGATATATGCTGTCTGAGAAAATTGTATAACTTGGGTTTGTGTGGTGATATTAAAAATCACCAAAGGGGGAGTTGATGGAGCAGGGTAAATATAAAAATTTTAACCTCCTAATATTTTCGTATAAAATTAATAAACATGTTCGTTCAAGTAAATAACCAACAATGTATGTAAAGGGTTAAGGATAACACGCAGTTTAATGTGCAAAGTAATGAACTAATAATGTTTACGTTTCTAACATAACATAATATTTTGCGTACTAAAATAATAATAAAATGCATGATTTGTGCTTTGAATAAAACGTGTGGTTGCAAAATAAAGCGATGGTAAGTAAGGGACAGCTTTATATGTTGCTTCTGCTAGGTAATACCTAATTGGGGTACGTAGAAAGACGGGAGGGAAACAAAAGGGTTTATATTTCATTGTTTTAATAATATTTTGTTTTCTTTAGAAATAGTGCGCTTAGGCCTGCCGAGCAGTAATATAAAATGGCCGCGAGTTACTAGAGTGCGCAGGAGCGGATGCGACCATGTGATAGAAGAGAGAGGCTGTTGCAAAGGGATGATCACGTGCTGATGCCGAGAGGCTAAGATGAAAGTATGGTCAAGGCTGCTGTGACCCTTCTGAGCAGATGTGTGCCAAGATGATCAGCAAGAAGCGTGAGAAGCCTGGTTGAATCAATAGAAAGAACTCTATTATATAAATTGTTGCAGAAAAAGAAACAATTTGGACTGATCGAAACGGATGAGCAAGTGCATGAACTGTGGGAAACGATGCTTGCATGGACATTCCTCACGGAACTAGTTAAGACCAGGAAGTTTGATTAAAATGTATAGGGACCTGAGTTTTGGACCAATGAGAATGAATCGCGCCATGTAAGGAGAAACATTTTATGCTGTAAGCTAGAATTAGGGTATAAGAAGACCTACTCTTGGTGGGAGGGGTAAGAATGCTGCGGGATGCTGCGGGAGATGCTGAAGAAGTTAGATGCTGTAGATGGGAGAGTTTGCGGTTGCTGATGCTGACGAGCTGATGCTGTTATTTTTCTTTTCCAGTTGAGTATAAAATGCCGCTTTAGGAGATCTAGCATTTGATAATAATTATATTAGAATTATTAGGATTTCCCAGAGAGATAGATAGGTTGATCAATAGAGTTCTTAGTATGATAATTTCATTTCCGTTTATTAAAATTGTCATGCAATTACAACTATTCTTATATTGATGATAAACGCAATGATCTGAATAATAAATTAATCTCGAATTTCCTGCATTCAAAACTTTATATAAACTTTATTATTCTTTAAACAAATGACTCAGTGATTTTCTTTAGCATAATGATTAATAATGATTTGGTAAAAGAGTTCATTGTGATTGAGCTGGTCTTAATCACCATCAACTGATTCCTACTAGTTGGTCCATCGACCAATGAGCGGAATACCTTAAAAGCAAATGAGAATTATTGTGTCTTTATAAAAGAGGTATCCCGTCTCCTTCCAGCAAATCGTTTTCTCCTAGGTTTCATGTCGGAGGAAAATCCAGGGAAAAATGAGTAAGTGAATGTATATGCGGTGTTATGGGCCCCACCGTCATATGGATATAGTGTGTGTGTTAGAGAAATAATTGCACCTGGATGACCCAAAAACATAGTAGGAGAAAATATTTTTATTGTAAGCGCTGGATCACCCCCATCAACACTCTTTGCAGTCTTGGACATTTCCATTTTTTAAATTAGCATAATTAAATTTTTAACTAACAATTATGAGATAAATATTACCTTTCACCACCATGCAATCATTTTCCTTTTTTTCCAACACACCTGGAAAGCACATGTCCAAAAGCAATTAAATGATCCTGTGAGTCTTGCTTACTAACCAGCCTATTTCCTTGTGCCTAACAGTGGCGGACTATAGCTGTGAGGCCCAGACCTCTATGGTTGCCACCTGATCAGTATTTGATGACATTGACAGAATTTTCATATCTAAACCAGAAGACAAATTGGATAAAGTACACAAGCTGGTATTTTTCTGTTTTCTGCATAAGGACAAAGGCTGATTTCCATTTAGTTGGTCCTCTTCTGTAGCACATTTACATGTAACAATTATGGCCTGGAATGAATTCCAGCTTTATAACCCTCACCTTTTACTTCCTCCAAAAGTACAATGGGAATGCCCAGATGTGGACTCCGCAATGGAGTCATCGGACGGAGGCAGTCTGCACATCACCGAGGAGGCTTTACAAAGCTGAGACCAGTCTGGAGTTGCTTGTGCTTCATTTGAGAAGAGACATGACATGGCTAGGCTGTTCCTATCTTAGCAGAACCAAGACTGTTTTTTATTAGGTTGTCCCCTGACCAATTCAGACTGGAACTCAGCCTAGGTAATGAATGATTGAATGAGGTAACTTGTTGAGCGCAATGAATACCTGGAGGTGTCTTGGCGCAATAAGTGACAAAATCAGATGGCCCTAAACTTCTATTGTTGGAATAAACAAGTTTTATGGACTTCCTAAATGCTGGTAGGAAAGTAGCAGATTTCAGGTCCCGGGTGAGTCGACTCCAGTTCAAGGACGGGCAAGTAATGAAGCTCCTGTCTCCCCAAGAGGAGCATTTAAAGGTAGGAACAACCAGATTACTGGCGGAGCTGAAACGGAGAGTCCTACCAGGCGAATACAATCTAAAGCTCTCCTTCAGATAAGCGGGACCTTGTCCGTTAAGTGCCTTGAAGGAAATGCATAGGGCTTTAAATATTATACGCTGCTTCACAGGCAGCCAGTGTAGCTTGCTAATGGCTAGTGATGCAGATTGGAATCTAGGGACATTCAAGAGCATGTGAGCTGCTGCAATTTGCAGCATTTGAAGTCTCTTCAATGCGATGACAACTGTCTGTAAAAGATCAAATGGAACAAATTTGGCTATTTTCTTGATGATTCGAAGGGCATAGAAGGAGGAAGATATGGCCTTGTTAACTTGCTCTTTGAAATTAAGTTTTTCATCCATCATGACGCCTAGGCTTTTAATCTTCGTCACGGGTGTAGGAAGAGTGCCCAAATCATCAGGCCACCATAATGGGGACCAGGATGAGGTATTGTTCCCAAATAAGATGACCTCTGTCTTGGACAATTTGAGACAATTACTGTTTATCCATTTGCTAACTGCACTCATGCAGTTCCAAAATAAATCGCTCATATTAGAACAGTTCTTAGAAAGAAAAACCACGATCTGTGTATCGTCGGTGTATGATACTTACAATAGACCAAATGAATTGATCAGGGTGGCAAGAGGTGTAACGTAAAGAGATTGAATAGGGTTGGGCTCAACATAGAGCCCTGAGGAACCCCACAAGGCAGGGTATAAGGGCTTAGATGTAAATTCTTTAAGTGACACCGATTGAACCCGATCTGCAAGAAACGAGTGCATCAAAGCCATCGCTACGCCTTCAATCCCTAGACGTTGAAGATGGTCAAGCAGAAGATCATGATTGATCGCAACAAATGCTGTGGACAAGTGTAGTAAGATAAGGGCTGCATTGCCACCCTATTCTATTGAAGACCTAATTTTCTCTGTGGCCACTATTAGTGCCGATCCGGTGCTGTGACCTCGTCTGAAGCCAAACTGTGTGTCATTCAAAAGATGGTTATTCTCTATAAAGGTGGCCAGTTCCGTATTAATGGCCAGAGTCAAGATTAATTCACACATTTCTCCCATCGCTTTTTATTTTTCTCAGCAGAGCAAAAGAGCAACAGATCTCAAAAGAATGTCTTGGAATATAACTATATATGGAACAAAAGATTCTTGGGGCCAGATTTACTAAGCACTTGCATTGTCCTTGAGATACGTAAGTCGACACAAGGCAACGCAAGTGCTGAAGTGACATTTACAAAGCAACTCAAATTAATATTTGCATGGCTTTGCCTCACTTTTCAGCTGCAGAATAACGCAACACAGTGCCTTATGCTGCATTGCATGGACTAATGCATTGGCATTCCCATGCATCCCCCCATTTATTTTGACGCAAACTAGATTTACTACATGCAGTAAACCTGAGTTTGTCCCAAAATGGTGTGCCTACTTGAGAGAGGCCAAACAGGGAGAAATATCTTTATTTCTCCTCTTCACTTTCTCTTTCAGTGTGTGCTGTAAATGAATATGCCTCTAAGGATTGTTTTTGTGCAGGAAGGTGTCCCTTCCTGCAAGAAAAACAATCCTGCCCATAACACAGGCACCCTTGTACCATGGCACAAGGGTGCCTGTGTTGGGTGTAGGCCCACTAGTGTTATGAGAGAGCAAAAGTATGCCATATCTTAGTAGATATGGGGCATTTCTGCTGTCTCCCTTTTACGCAACACAGAAAGTTGCTTTGCTGCATTGCCTGAAAGTTTAGCAAATTCTGGTCCTCCGAGCAGATTATGACAATGGTGTAGAGACTATGGCATACATAAAAGAATATATCAGCTTGGCTGCCTCCTTATATATTTAAAAGCTGAGATGCCAAGAAAAGCTACTTCTCTGATTGAATCTCCAAAGTTTTAACCCTGTCAAAATAATTATTCTATATTTTGTCAGAACTACAAATCCTTCACCTTCCTCAGGTACTGTATAGCACTCCAAACAACTATGTGATTATTTTGCTCAGTTTTCACTTCTTCTTCAACAAGATAAAACTAATACATGACAACATTCAGGCAGAAACAATTCCAACACCTGATAACTTGGGGTTGCCCCCTCCCCTGAGTGCCTGACGATGGCTGTGAGGACCAAGGAAGGGAGGGCCTCTCCCGGGCGCTGCAGAGCTAGAACACGGCTGTGATACCCATAGAATCACATAGCAGTGGTGCCATGGGACCTGGTGCAAGTAAAAGCACCCCCTCACCCCCGACCACTGCTGCACAGAAAAATACTGTCATAATTTTGGTAAATTAGGCAACTAATATCCATGGGTCCTGGTGCTGCTACACTACTGATGGCTGTGCCCATGGCATGGACCCATTTATACTGTCATGGTGCAGCAGTGTACATCACTTAGAGCCAATTGCAATTGAGCCCATGGGCGGATGCCCTCCTCCCATAGGCCTTGCAGTGCAACAACATACCTACGAGGCCTAGTATGGGGTCCCCACTTCTCTAGGCCTTGCAACTGTGCTCTAGCTCTGCAAGGCAAAAGATGAGGGAAACCCAGGGTAGGAGAGTTATCTTCCCAAGGCCTCCCAGCAATGGTCTAGTGCTGAAAGCCCAGGAGAGTGGGGTCCCCTTTCCTGGGCCTCACCATAATGATCCAGAGCTGCGAGGCCAGGAGAGGGTGCTCTTTCTCTAGGGACTCACATCTAGGGTGTAGCACTGTGTGCCCCACTCCCTTGTGTCCCCTAGTCATGGTCTAGTGCTTTGAGGTCCATGGGATGTTGCCCCATCCCCCGGGCCTCACATCCATGGCTTAGTGCTGCAAGGCCCACAGAGAGTGCCTCGGAGCCATGGTTTAGAGTTGAACGTTCCAGCGGACGAGAGCCAGTTCCCAAGGCCTCACACATATGACCAACCACTGTGAATCCCAGGGAACATTCCATGGTCTAGGTCTAAAAGACAGGTAGGCTGGCAAACTCTTTATTATCACAATGCAGGAGACTTTGTGTATGAAGACACATTGCGTCTGAGGAGACATCAGAATATGCTTGATATGGCGCAAAAGGGCTTTTAGTCGCATAGCACATTTATGAGGTTTTATTCTAACTTGGCTGGAGATTGGATGTGATTACTATTCATACTGTATTTGAGTTCTAATCCCTTTATCACATCCTGGAATATGCCTTGACTGCTCCTATTGCAAATCTGGAGAGAGAGGTTTAGAAAATGAAATCCAAATGGAATTAAATTATCTTAAACATCGACATGCCAATGGTAAATACTGGTATCACCCAAACATACTGCCGAGGTAAAAACAGACTGGATATTACCTTGAGAGGTGAGAAGTGTCCAGTCACATAAAATAGCCACCAAAATGCAATAGATGGTAAATATATAGACTTTACAGCAGGTAACAGTGTGCATCAAGTCTTGGGTCTATTCATTTTATACATGGTCTCATCTTGCAATTGGTCAGCCCTTTGAAACAGACTTAATGGAAGAGATAGACACCGACAGCATGTTCCCAGGAGAGGTCTCAGTATGATTTAATTTCACACATTCAAGGCTGTTTGCATTACAACTGCTCGTGTTTCTGGAGCTGCTCTGGGCCTCGCAGCGCTACATGATAGCTCCATAGTAGGAGCCCTCTCCTGTGGGCCAAATTGCAATGAGACAAACCCAGGGCCGGACTGGGAACAGAAACCGGCCCTGGCAAACTGCTCAGCCGGCCCCCCCTGGTGTGAGGGGGAGTGCAGCCGAGCAGTTTGCGAGGGCCGGTTTCGGCCGATTTTGTTACAGGGGGCCGATATTGCCGATCCCCCCCACCCGTAACAAAAACGGCCCCCCAGGGGCCCAAAACCGGCCCCCACCCTAGCGGCCTACCGGGGAAACGCCCGGTGCCCGCTATGGCCAGTCCGGCCCTGCACACACCCATCGCTCAACTGGATGGGCAGAGCCCACAGGAGGATAGGTGTGGCTTCTCCTTGCTTTGGCACACTGGCGCAGGGCTCTAATGTAGTAGGCTGAGTGCAGGGCTCTCAGCAGCTGCCCATTGGCCGCGCTGGCCCAGCTCTCGGCCAGTTCCATTGGATTGCCATACATCTCTTAGACGGCATCAGGCCCAGTATACTGTATGTGATATCCAGTGAAACTATGTTACCCACTGTGCTCTTCAGGTCTTTAGCAACTGCCTCCCAGAACAGCTGCAATTTTCTGCATGCTTACATATGCAGCTAACATGAACGTTGTACCTCTATCTAGTGAGAGAAAAACACATTTTACAGCTGTATTTGCCTGCCATTCCTTCGACAAACAGGAGTATGCATTACGCAACAGTAGCCAAGTGTGAATAATGGATTTGTTTTGTTCTGATTTTCTTGGCATGGTGACACCCGCTCCTTCCTCTAACAAAAGCACAGGTGTTTGCATGATCATTAGGTGTGTTTTTCTTTCATTGGTCTATGAAAGAATGAATGATGCAGAGGTGACGTTGCCGTTAGCTGAAGCTCTTCATTGGATGTTTCCACTGAAAAAGCATGCAGTTTCGAAGAGAGAAGGCCATTTAACCATTTATCACACAGCGCCACAAGTGCCTTTTAAATGTTCTTTCACAAGCAGAGACTCTGGCAAAAACGAAATCAAGCGGGGATGAAACGGTTTCCATGTTTGAAAGGACTTTGCATCCTGACATCTCTGGCCAATGCCTGTGTGTGCCAGGTTATTTGGCTGGTCTTGCCCCAGTGCAAAGGAAGGCTGCAGAAGAAGTGAAGATAGTCAGGAGCCTCAGAAAGCACCAAAATCCAGCTCAGAAACAGACTTTGAGGTATCTAAGGTGATAACTAGGGCACATTATCACCTTGGATAGCTTTTCTGTTTTTAATGTGTCGAGGGTACCACTACTTTATTAAAGTTTTCTTGGTTCCCTTAGACTCTTTTAAATCACCTTATCACCACCGTATATCAGCCCCTCACTTGCGCGCATCATACAGCCTTATGATCAGAAGAACTCTGGTAAAGAGCCCCCATTGAGGGGCGCGTCAGGCATTGCAGTGCCGGCCCGACAAGGAGCGCCCAATGATGAAGCACGACACCCTGCCAGCTGTGTGAGGGCACTTTGATCTGATCATTCTGATTCCCCCGCCATCCAGTTGGTTGGACCCCTTGTTCTACCTGTCAGGGCCTTTTCTGTCCCTTGCTTGAGGAAGTGCCGCCTCTGTGTTTATTATATGATCTCTCTTACTCTTTTTTGCTTTCTTCTTTCTCATTCTTTAGCCGCTTCTCCGCATGTGTGTCCCACTCCACCTTCCTGTCCTGCCTTTTCTGCTCCAGTACTGCCAGTGCTGAAAGCCTCACCCATGGCCTTCTTCTCCCCCATCCTAGAAGCCTTCCCTAATGGTGTTGCGGACATGCGTGCTGAAGGTGCACCATAGGGAAGCCCGTCTGCGCCTATTCAGGCCCCGCCCATACCCAACACCAGCACAGCTGGTCCACGACCTCCTGAGGCACTTCTCCGCTAAAACCCATCTGTGTCATCAACCCCAGATGCCGTCCCTGCACAGTGCCCAGTCCTCCACTCAGACAGAAGGTGTATTGTCCAGCCTCACCTGCCACTTCTCCTGAATCTCATCTACCACCGGCCTCCACCTCAACAAACCTTACACACAACCGCACCAAGCTCTCTGCCAATGCACAACACACACTCCTGCCTAGTCTTCAACACTCGCTCGCCAAACATGTCATAGAAGTGTGGAGACTTGGGCATAAGCCCTTACCGCACCTATTATTTCTCACCTAAACCTGTCTTAACCCAGCATCCTATCCTCTCTTCGGAGTCCCTCAAGGATTGTCGCTCAGCCCAACACTTTTCAACGTCTATATGATATCCCTCACAGATATCGTCAGATCCCACGGCATCAACATAGTATTCTACACTGACACACCGCTCATCCTCTCCCTTACCGACTCAACCATCGCTGACAAAGCAAAGTTCGTAAACTGTATGAACAACGTCCTGCTTGAATGAAAAACAACTGTCTCCAGTTCAACACAGACAATGCCGAAGTCATAATCTTTGGTAACAACCACCCCCCTGGGGACGCCTCTTGGTGGCCCTCTTAACTTGGCCCCCTACTGACCTCTGCGGACTATGCCAAGAACCTCAAGATCATCTTTGACACCAACCTTTCCATGAGCAGACAGATCAATGCAGTTTCCTCATCATCCTTCCACATCCTGCGAATGCTACGCAGGATTTTTAAGTGGGTCCCACTGAACATCAAACGAATGGTCACCCAGGCTCTTATCACAAGTAGACTTGATTATGGGCATACCCTCTACATCGGAATCCCCGCCCATGTCCTATGCAGACTGCAAACCACCCAGAACATCGCCGCCAGGCTCATCCTGAACAACTCTCCACACCTCAGCAATCTCCACTGGCTCCCAGTCCAGGAAAGATTTAAGTTCAAGCTACTCACCCACACCTACAAAGCTCTCCACAACACCTGTCCAGCTTACCTCAACAACTGCCTCAACTTATACCAACCCACCATACATCTTCGATCTGTGTCCCAGGCAAGAGCACTCCTCGCTCGCATCAAGAAGGCCAGAAGCGAACCGCATAGCCAAGACCTGGAATGACCTCCTGAAACACCTCAGAACCTCCCTCTCCCTCATGGACTTCCGAAGGAACCTGAAGACATGGCTCTTCCAGACAAAACAGGCATGATCTCCTCCTCCCCCCTCAGGCCTGCCCTACTCAGTGCCTGAATACCCTCATGGGTGATTAGCATCGCTCTACAAATTCACATAACATAGGAGCTGCCACTTCCCCACCACCTTCTAGATACAATACTACAAGACAGATCCAACAAACCCGAAGGAGGACTTGCTATCATTTACTGAGAGGAACTCAACTACTCCACCACCTTGGTTCATACCAGTGACTGGCTAGACCACATGAATTTCAAAATCAGCAACTCTAGCACCACAAATCTGGGAGAACTACTCTACCACCTACCCGGATCCAGATCCAATTTCAGCTCCACTCTTGCGGATTTCATCATCCCTCTGGCCCTCAGATTACAACTCTTTCATTCTACTGGGTGACCTCAAATATTCAACCTAAAAGATCAGACTTACTCCCAACTCCACCATTCTTCTTTAAGTCCTCAGCATCTTAGGACTCACCCAGTGTGAGAAGGACACCACCCACATGGCTGCACACTTCCTCAACCCCATCTTCACCAATTTTCTCAAAATCATAGTAAACACGCTTATGCTTAACTCCGCTCACCTGGATGGACTACTTCCTCATTTGTTTTGGCCTGCACCTTCCTAACCAACCGGGAACCACCTACAGCCAGATTGCCCGATGCCAATGGAACAAAGTCCTCGAGGACATCTGGATCTCTAGTCCTGATAAAACCCCTCCTTCCCACCACAATAAGCTAGCATGTTACATTGAAAACTTCAACAGGTGGATCACCTCCTGCGTGGATTCCCTGACACCTCTGTGAACGACCCATCACCCAGATCCAAGCTGCATGTAAACTGATACACGGAGGACCGCCGGATCATGAAGCATTACTGCAAGCAGCTAGCAAGACAGTAGTGCCATTCCCATGACAATACCGACAGATACTCAGCCAAATCACCACTCTAGATCTACCACCAGCACCTCAAAACCACCAATCACCTAGCCCTCACCAAAAGGATCTAAAACAGCTCCAATATCACCATAAAAATCTTCACCATTGTGAAGGAAACCCCATCCACACCCGCCAGCTCCACGACCAATACCCCATCCCTGGAACTCTTCACACCACTCTCTTCCTACTACTTCATGAACAAAACCAACACCATCTACAACAACCTTGCCCCCCCCCCCCCAACCGGACCTCTGCACCCATGAAGTCCTGCACTCCATTGGCAGAAACACCCTAGAAACCACACCGACCTGTAGGCCAGCCAATACCATAATGGAAACCTCCAACACCATCTGCAACATCCATTCAAGAGATCCATTGGATCTGTGTCGGCACTACATCTTCATCAAGGGGCACAGCCCTTACACCCATTATCAACTTTTCCCTCCCCATCTCTACTTTCCCAGACTCATAGAAACATGAAACAATCCTACCGCTGCTCAAGAAACCTTCAGTGGACCCTCTGCCTTGGCCAACTACTGGCCCATCCTACTCCTCCCCTACCGAGCCAAAGTCCTGGAGAAACTCATTAACGTCCCAGTTGGCGAACTTAGTCAATGTGAAACACCTCCTTGACTGTGGCAACACCCTCTACATTGGCATCACTGCTCAACGCCCCAAAAGGCTCCAAGTTATACAGAACCTAGCCGCAAGACTGACACTCAAACTTGCATAACCAAACATCTCTACTGCGTCCCAAACCACCAGTGCACACTTTTCAACCCACACACACAAACACAGACACATCTACACACACACACACACACACACACACACACACACACACACACACACACACACACACACACACACACACACACACACACCTACAAAGCACTATACAACAAGGCCCAGCATACCTCAACAATTGCATCCTCTTCCACAGCTCGGCCAGCCTCCTCCCATGCAGCCGCCCAGCCACAACTAGAGGGCGAACAGTCTCCTACCTTGTCCCCAAAGCCTAAAACGTCTCCTACCTTGTCTCCAAATCCTGAAACGAGCACCCCTATCACATCAGAGCTCCATCCTTGAATTCTGGAGCCACACTCCCCTCTTCACAGAAGCCAGGATGACCTACCAGACGATGTACGTGCCCTACAAATAGAAATAACATAACACAAATGGACATGGAAAGGAAGCACCTATCCATTTATGGTAGTAGAATTCTTGATGAAAATGATTAACTGATATTTGGGCAGTGAACACCCATTTAGTAATAATGAAAAAGTGGTACTTCAGTGCAAAATGCGTTTTTGTATAAAAATCATAAACTTTGTTTAGTTGAACACAGTTTATTTTTCCAAAATAAAAGGTATGTATTTGATATTAAAATGTGTGCACTTTTTAAATTGACAATGTGATGTTTGGGGACAAAATTGTTGCACTCTTAAACCTATATTTAAAGCGGATGCTTGAATGATAATCAGTACTGCTATATGAAACCCTAATTTGCAAGAATACTGCATGAACCCGTTAGCAGTGGTGGCTGGTGACATTTGAAAGTGGTGGGGCGCGAAAGTTAGGGATGAATTTTAAGTAGCGAGCAACCACTGCATTTTCTTTTAGTTTCACCTTGTCTTCATTTTGAAAACTGTGTACCCCTATGGAGGGGACCCCATCGCACCCATTTGCACAGAATCACAATTTCAACTCATATTTGCGACCACTGCCCTGTGCGCTCTGCAGGGAGGCCAATGATTGGATGGCCATGTATCGTGATCACCTTTTTTGAGCCACTGACAGACCCTGTGAGAAACTCGCAGTGCTTTCAACCACGGCTGCAGAGCTCTCAATCATGCAAACAAATAGTGGAACTCAGTTCAAACCATGCCCTGTACAAGAGTAATGTGGTACATGAAAAAGTACATAAACATCCTGGAAGTAGCTAAAATGATTCTACATTATCCTGCATATAGAAATGGCACCCATGCAATACTGATCGCTTTGTCATTCAGGTAGGCGACCCCCTGCTGCCAGAAAGTACCAATTATTAACCAAGAAAACATAGACTTGGCACTTCATAAAGTAGATGCATAATATATAGTTAAATACGTATGTATGTTCAGTAATGAAACTAGCATGTTTCTCCTATACTAACCAAGTCAACCATAATTGCAGAGTTGACACCTGTAAGCTTAACTATGGAGACACAGCCATTGACTCGCCAAAGGCTTTAACCTTGAAGCACCACAAAGGAAGAGTATTGTCTCACATTTTCATGTTACTCATTTTATCGACTGTGGCAGAATGAAATACTCAACTCTTCCCATCAGGATTGAAACCAGTGACCTTCAAATTGAACACGCATCTCTCCAAGGAGCACTCGATCCACTAAGCTACCTGATCAACTCTTGATCTCTGGTATTCTCTGTGCACGCTTCTCTTCCCCAATCACTGTGTCCCACTGATCCTTTTCTTAGTCTTTGTCTCTTTCCAGGGCCGCCTCATATTTTCTCTACTTTTTGCCTCATTCTCCCCCTGTTTTCCCCCTCTCTGTTTCTTTCTCTCTCTGACTCCTGTTTGTCTCTAGCATCTTCTTTCTCTCTGCGTGCATCCACCCCTCTTTTTACCATATCTTTCTCTCTCACACATACATACTTCAGCTAAACGACCGGATGCACTCTTTAGAGATGCGATAAAAATAACATGCTTCCACAGGAAAATATCAATGTGGCAGAAAATGTCCAGCGCCTAAAAAGCAGTGAAAATATAATATGTGGCAGAATGGACAGTGCAGAGGGTGGCGGGTGCCACACAAAAGGAGATCGAAATAACAGGTGATAGGGGGAAGAGCAAGGCACCTCACGACGGCAATAACTGTGCTGGCAGAGGTGCTTGGGTCGAGAGGTCAGATTTCGTTCGTATGGAGACCGTGGACTCTTGAAATGTATAAACGAGGCCTCAGCAATCGCGGCTTGCATCGCAATACTCGCGGGGGGGGCCGGGGAATGAATAAAAATAAATAAAAGCAAAAGAAAGAAAACTTACCTGACCGCTGGTCCGCGCCGCATCTTCTGGGCCCTTGGCGCCTTCACTGGAGTGGCAACCCCGCCCTCCTCAGCCAATACTGGCGCTGGAGCAGCGCCAGGATTGACTCAGGGCACGGTTACTCTCCGCCCGCCAGCCCATTAGGAGACCAAGGTTTGAGCCTTTGCTCAACCCTCGCTCTCCTAATGGGCATGCGCCAACCAGAGCAGACACAAGTGCGCATGACTGGGCACGGCTGAAAAATTCGCCGACCTTCCCCACTCATGCGCACTTGTGCTGGTGCCTGCTGCCCCTGGTCTGACAATGCATGTCAGTCAACATGACACAGGACCGCCCACCCCCTTCAGACTCTGAAGGGGGTGGGAGGTCCAACGTCATGCTGACTGACATGATTGTCAGTTCTCCCTCGGTGTCTTTGAACTTAAGTAAACTGAGAGTTTACTTAAGTTCAGAGACGCCGAGGGAGCTGCGGGCGGGGGGCAACGCCCCAGCGCCCTAATGGACGCACCACCCTGCCCGTTAGGTCTCCATAACCTGTGTAAGATTGATTACTGCTGTACGAGCTTGTAAAACCGGCTCAGCCCTTAAAAGTATCAATCATCATTGTGTGATTTGTCTAAAAGGTAAACCATAGGCCCGAGAAAACTGTATTTTCTGAACTGCCTGAATCGCCTATTGTTTTTAGAATTATTTTGCTGAAAGAAGCAGCAATTTTCCAAAATGTTCTCAAAGTAATCGCACAACAGGTTAATACGGAGGGTCCGACTTAGCTGGCAAATGATGAAAGTACTGTTCTTTTTTGCCTACGCTAAAAACCTACAGTTTTAACAAATTTATAGGGATTTTGTGCTCTAAAATTTACTATTTGACCCAATTATTTTCCAAACTTTTTTCAGGGCGAGGAACCCTCCAATGCCGCAGGAGGCACTTGAGGCTTGCTCACACTCTGCAGTTTGGGACACTTATTACACCCCACCACTTTCAATTATCATCAACTGCCATCCCCACCAGGCAGCTGTGGGTCAGAGGCCTTTTTCCACACTATCATGCAGAGCAGGTTCTGTTTACTGGTACGGAAATCAAAGGAATGCTATTAAAATTAGGTGATTTTATGTTTTTGTATTGCCTAGCTCAAATAGTCAATCCAAAATGACACCTCATTAATTTAGCTGTAAAAAATGTAAAATGTAAGTCCGTTTTTATATAGCGCAGCTACTCACCCTTACGGGTCTCAAGGCGCTGGGGGCCGTAGTGGAAATTAAGTGAGCTATTGCCCAGAGTCACATGGTGCTGAGCTGAGCTGCCGCCGGAGCCGGGGATCGAACCGTGAACCCTGTGCTCCGAAGTCAGCTGCCCTGGCCGCTGCACCACACCTCTCCAGCTGTGAAATAATGACACTAAATTCATTCAACTCTTCCATGCCTTGGCTAGTGTGCTAGCGGGATTTGCAAGCTCTGTTACCAAACTCAATTTCTCTCAGACCTTTTGATGAAGCTTGACATGATCAAGCAATGAAAGGGCGAAGTTCCTAGCCTGAGTGTACTGTGATTCTTATTGAGGTTGTGTTGTGTAGATGGCCTGGTGTTTGAATTCCCTGCATACCTAAGACAAAGGAGGTGATGAATCAAAGAGTTGTTCTTTGCAAAAGAGGAGGCCTACATCTGTGCTTCTACTTAGAGGTAAGATGATTCAGTGGCATAACGAAACTAGAGGCGTCCCCCCTGCAAAGTACATGCAGGGGCCCCCTACGCTCCGAGACCCAGCCTGGAGCTCTCAGGCCAGGGACCTGCCAGTGCCGGAGACCCCCCCCACCCCCGGAGCTCGGGGCCACTGCCTCACTGCGGGGGCTTTTGTTACGCCACTGGACAGACTGTTGAGATAAATTGATTATTAGAGTCATTTTGCAGCACACTTGAGGGTAAAACTGCTTCACTCAAAGAGCACAGTGTGAAGCTATTTCTATGATTTCCGGAGGAAATTTTTAAAGTGGGTCACGTGTGCAGGAATGTCTGGTCAGGAATTCCGACCCAGCCTTAAACAACATAGCTTATCCCTCTTCATGAATTGCTCCTGGTGAATTTGCATACCAGGAACATGGTCCATGGCTTCTTCTCCTCTGTGGAAGGGATACAAATGAGCATACTTCACCTTGTGCATGCTTCCTTGTAGGAGTAAGAGAGATAGGGAGCATCTTGGGCAGTGCTCCCTTTGGGATATGAAGCACAAGCTTGATTATTACTTGGGAATATGCTATGACAGCATAAGGCAAAGAGGGGTAGTCACAGGAAGAGCAAATTGTTCCAAGGTGCTTCGGGAGAAAGTGAGCGTAATCTCCACCCCCGTCAAAGGAGGTCGATTCAGAGTAAGCCTCAGTCGGAAGAGTTTGGATCACCCTTCATCCTCTGACACACGATGGCTTGAAGAAGGTGCTCATGTGAAGTTCAACCTTTAGATAGTTGAGGGTAAGTCATCTCTAAGCCCAGACAGAATGAACTGGTTACGTGTGCTGCAGTGGTTGAAGGTGTGTGTAGATAGAACATATTGCTTCATGGTCTGGAAATTTGTGGTGCCTGGCTTGAATGTGAGTCCATAAGTGTCCTTATGTGCTTTGGTGTTTTTGTTAACCTTTATTAAAAAGACAGGGTGTGCCCCATCCCATAACTTACAAAATGTAGTGGCAGAATATAGGCAACAAATCTGTAAATCAAAGTTTGGGGCAGATGAAGGACGTTTGGAAAGAGGAATCGGTTAAGATTCTGCCAGGGAGGTTACAGCTACTATGGGATGTACACAAAATAATAATTTCAGCAAGCACGCTTTTTTTACGCTATTGGTTCAGACACCAACATGGTTTTAATTGATGGGTAGAATGGTATGAATGTCATATACTGGAGATAGAATTAGAGGGGGCAGATTTACTATGTTTGCATGCAATGCAGCGCAGCGGCCAAAGTTGCTGTGGTGCATTTCTTTAAAGAGAGAGAACAGAACATAAGTATTCAGGTAAGGCACTGTAGCTTTCTCCCCTAGCGGTGACACACACACCCTTGGACAATAGTGCAAGGGAGTGTGCTCAATTTCAAGCATAGGTTTAATAATGTAAGGGCACCATTCCAGTACAAAATACTATGCTTAGACACTGTTCAACATTTTCTCACTTTGTATGTGTGCTGTACAGTGCTGTATAAATGCAAAGTTTGAAAAGTTTTCAGAAAAGAAAAGAAAAACTTTTCCAAACTTTACACATGCCTTGATGAGACATTAATTTCTGGCAAAAAGCCCCGTCTCATTGCAAAAAGTCTGCAGCACACCCGGGTGTGCTGCAGACTTTTTGCAATGAATCATAGTACCGCCGTTCCACTTCTGTTAGCACCCCAGACGAGAAGGAAAGTTGAAAAAGGAAAGTAACAAGTTCACGTCATGGACTCTCCGAAAAAGTTATCAACAAAAGAAGTTATTGAAAGAATACATTTAATCATATCATGATGGACATTTGTTTAAAGAATGTGTTGCTTTGGGGAGTTTATTTTCATATGTATTCAGCATATTTATTTTTACGATAAGTGCACTGATTCAGGGGCAACTAGGGGATATTGTGAAAGGATTGATGGGGAGTTTAACACTGTTGGTTTGGGAACTTATGGAGGGCGGAGTGAGGAGTCACGTGGTGGGAGTGAACACAGGTGGGAGATAAGCATTCGGCTTAAAGACCGGATGCCTCGCAGAGCGGGGGTTTGAACATGGCGTTTTTAGAAGGCGGTTTCACCGTTTGAAATAACAGCAGATGATTACAGGTACAAACTGGGGAGCAGGGGAGAGTGAGATAGGTGGTGTTACCGATGGGTTGAACGTCAGCGTTATTGGTGATTCGATCTGTAGAGGGACGGGTGATATGTTTTGGGGAAAGGATGAGGAGGGCACAGAAGTTGAAGGTACAGGATTTGCGTGGGGAAAGACGAATGGGGAGGTACAGGAGCAGTGATTCGCGTAATAAGGATGAATTAAGAGTTTGGGGTCTAGGCACAATATATGTTAGTGTTGAATTATTGTTATATGTAAATGATATGGGGTTGATGAATGTATTTTTAAATAATTTTTTTAATAATTGTAGATACCCCTGAGGAAGGTCAACAAGACCGAAATGCATTGGGTGATATAAAATAACGGATGAATGAAGTTTCTACACGTGCCTATGAATAGGCCCGGATGGGCAATTCGAGAGCAATTAGTATGCGTGAAAATTTGGAACTTTATTTCTGTGACGTGACGGATTAACATGAATAGAACATTGAATAAAAATTGGATGAACCCGAGTTTACTACTGAGTACGAGTCTAAATTGGATTCAAATGTGTATGGAGCTGTGCAACTCTGTGACACGCAAGTCTCGTGTCACAACTTTGTGAATGAAAAAGCCCCGTCTACCATTTTAGTAGCTAGGGCTTTGAGTCAAAATCCCTAGGTGGTTACATGGGAATGCCCATGTACCACCCATTGGATGTTCCCTTGACGCAAAGTAGCACAAATGGCTACTTTGTGATACTTTATGGTTACTTTAGGGTTACTTTCCAATGCAAATTAAGATTTGCGCTGAAAAGTAAACCGCAAAGCAACATTTTGCACCAGTTTTTCTCAGTGTTAGTAAATTTTCCTCAGGTATGTTTTGGATTGGAAAACAGAACACTGGCAATAGTAGCATGACCACAGGAGTGATTCCATATGCGTTATGGACAAAGGTGTAGGTTGCCTGTATGCTTTGTATTGAAAGGCTGAGCCTGATACAAAGTTTTATAGATTAGCATGTAGGCCTCCAGGCATGTTTTGGATTGGAGGATGGGGCATATAAATTCTGGATTTGTATCTGGACATCAGTATGTTTTGGATGGGAATGATACATTATGTTATGTTTTACATTTGAGGCCAGGATGCAAGCCATGTTTTGAATTGTGGCAGGACACTGGGTCCATTTTGGATTCATTAAGAGGGTGCAGCACATTATAATGGGTGGGAAAACATGCATCTTCTGTTTAGGATGGTGGTGGAAAGTCCCGGGTGTGTTCTGGAGTGAGAAGTGGGGAACATAACGCCATACTGGGTATGAAATAAAGTGCTTTAGGAGTTCTGTCATCTAATAAACGCTTTCATTTAGAAACAGAAAACACACTAACTTGCAATATCCCATGTATATACTGCTTAGGGTATTTTATGCTAGATATAATTCATACAAAACAATTTACAACTAAAGGGGGAGGGGCATAACAGCAGTCACAGTTAATTTTAGACTTGCCTAACTCTGGCTTCAACAGTCTTTCCAAATGTACCAAATGTATTTGGCACCGTCTGTGGCTTTCACCATAGATATGGCTCATATATTCTGTGATGTAGTGTTAATGAGATGTTTATGTTCTTGCCTTTGAGCCAGGGTATGCAATAGCAAACCGTTTGCAAACTGCAGCATCTAGGCAGGTACAGGAGTAATCCCGGCATCTGTTCCCAAGCCCCAAAGTACAATTCAGATTTCCATTGTGTTCTAGAATGCCATCAAACTCACTTCACCCAAGCTGAATAAAGCAGTTGTTTTCTTTTATTATCAGCTATTTTTTCTGTCCATTAAAGTACCTGAATGATCATCATCCAGGTCGCGATATAAAAGGGAGCCAGCCTCGTCATGCAAACAGAAGTGTCCATTTGTTGTGACATAGTAGTCCATGAATAACCTCTTCCAAGGAGACATTTGAAAATTGCATTGAATGCTTCTTTTAAGATCGTATCATTGTATAAATAAATGACTTTCTTTTAAAAAACAAATCAATAAATTAATAGTTAAATAGGACATGCAGGGGGGCAAAACGGAAACATTCAATAAAAAGATGGATTGCGTAGAAGATGCTGATGGAAAGAGTTGGTTTTGGTTTGTTGATCGACGCACGCATGGAAAGGTGTTCTCAAGTGCTGTCAAGGCACCGCAGTGTTCATTGTTCCTCATCCTTGAAGAATTCTTTGCAGGGCTCCACATATGTTTCATGAGAATAGAAATCCCATTTAAGGGCATAGGGTGGTTTGGAAGCCACCCGCTACGACGACGTTTGTGTGTTTAGGTAACTACTGCTGTCTCACGAACAGACGGGCCAAGGTAAATTAATAACTATACAAACATACACAAGTAAAAATAAATACAACATGGACCTGGAAACAGAAATGCCGTCAAATAGAGCAATTATTACAGGGGGAAAAAAATCAGGGGTATGTTTTCTTTTTGATCAAGAGAAAATTCCTTTTTTTTATTAATTCTTATTTATTATAAAAAATGGATTTTGAGGTCTTTGGCTTGGGCCCGTGCTCTGTAGTTTCCATGACTGATGCCAAAAAGACCTCAGCAACGAAAGAGCACTGCAGGAATTCAAGATTCAGACGACCTAGGTTAGTAGTGCAGGGTGGAAGGGTTACACTCCCCTTCTGGATCCCACAGCAAGTGCGCATATCTTGGGAGGGATATGGTTGAGCTTGTTTTCCTGGCTGCCAAGATACAATCATCGTAAACAGCTATTTTTGTTATTTTTTTTGCATCAGAAGAAAATCACACAAAAAAATAGGGGGAAAAAACTGGGGCGAGAGATCCTTAAAATGAAGGGCTTGGATAGGCAAGCATCCTAGTTGACCTTGTCTTGAAATATATACAGGTTGTTTGTGGCCGCCACTGCTATAATGTTCTCTGAAGGGTGCCAAGCTGTGTGCAAGATTTTTTTACTAAAGTCCAGGCTGTCCACGCTAATTTCGTCTTTTCTCCGCTTCCCGCCCATGCACACCTTGCGGGGTTTGAGGATGGCTCGTGGCTTGCTGTTCTCCCGCGATGCTTCCAGGGTGACGTCACGCTTGGTGTTGCGATCAAACATTCGGAAGAAGTTGTTGTAGGACCCGGTCATAATAACACTGCAAAATACAAAAAAAAAATGCAATGGTGATGAAAAGCTGGGAAAGGTTGCGGTTCTGTTTTTAGGGCTCGCCTAGGCAGCGCTTGCACCATCTCTTCCAGACATGCTGTCTTCAGGATATGGGTATGATGCTCCGACTATGTTCCGCCCATACATTTTATTGGCTCCTTGCAGTGTCTTTTGGAATTCTTTTTATTTTATTGGTTTATTTTGTTAGTAGTCCCGCCTTCTTCCTGTTTAGTACCTCCCTTTCTTCTATTGTTACCCCCCATGAGGACAGCCCCTGTTACATGTATCTTACTTTTCAGGGTTATTTAGAGACCTTTGACTGCACTCTTCTTTTCGTTGGCGTGCCTCTGCTCCTTAATTGTTCTGTTTACTTTCGTTCTGGCAGCTTCATTAGCCACGCCCCCACCCCTCCCACAACACTACTTGACCACCTCTCCTAGGATGCTGTTCTGTTTACTTCGCTTCTGGCAGCTTCATTTGCTATGCCCCCCCACCCCTCCCACAACACTGCTTGACCTTGCTGTTTTTGTTGTTGTTTAATTTACGCTTTCACTTTAGCAATGACGGGCAATTCCCTTTCTTTATGCGCGGTTCGCCATATTCAGGTTACCAAATATAAACTCTTTATTTTTTAAAGTGCCCCATGCCACGCTTTCACTTAAACAATCACGTCAACATGCCTTTTTTATGCACGGTTCGCCGTATTCACATTGTAAAAAAATGCAAGTCACTTCACAGGTGCCATGCGCTTAACTTTTACATGCACAGCACCCACTTTCATATTTGTAACACGGGTGCCACGCTTTGTTTGAGCACGGTGCTCGCTTTTATATTTAGAAAAAAACAATAGCTTTTAGTTGTTTCAGTTTCTGCTGCTGCTCTCGCTTTTTGTGGGCGGGAGGTTTACCCTCCTCGCCCATGCCTGCCTTTACCACATCGGTGCCGCCCCCGTGGCCCTCCCTGCCCTGGACTTTCACTTGCCATCTTTGTGGCTCACTGTGCCCGGGATCTGGCCTCCGCAGTGCTGGGGAGGCAGTGACCTGCGTTGCACAAACAGTAAACTCTTTCTGGATGCCATGCTCTAGTGTCGCGCCCTACCTTCTGCAGAAAATCAAAGCTGACACTAACAGGGTTCACTTTACTTGTTTGGGATTGTTTGGCCCAGCCATGCTGTGAGAGGCGCTCACAGGAGGCAGGAACGTCAAACTCAGGTGAGGGTTCCTTAGCATAGGGCTCCGCAGTCTCCAGCTTTATTGAACTTTCTCTTTTCTTCCCGACATCCTCTTTCGCTCTCCTACACAGTTCACTGCTTTTCTTTTCTTTATATCTACGTTCTCCAGCCCCTCTCCCTACCTCCTGTCTTCTGTCGCTGCACCTCTCCCGTTTGCTAGCTATTTTTTTAATAACATTTTTGCACCGTTTAAACAGCCATTCGATTTTTTTTCAACAAGGTGGCACAGTTTTTTATTTTTTTTAAAAAGCATTTGCAATGCAATAGGTCTCGCATTATTGAAAGTTTGAGCTATTGACAATGCAAATAATAATGCAACGCCAATAGCGCAAACTTTCAGTAATGCGAGAACTATTGCACTGCAAATGCTTGTTTAGAAAGTTTCCAAAATAATTTTTTAGGTCCAGGAGTATAGATACTGATGGCAAATTAAAACCACCTGGTAAAATTTGGGTGAAATCTGCAAATTAGGCAGCAATTGGCTTAAAAGCAAAGTGAGGTGAACACAGAGATATACAGAAAATTCCACGGCAACCAAATCACTTCGTTTCAAAGAGACCGATGTAACCTTACAAATGTTTCTGGAAAGAACGGGCACGTATCTTGCCTTGTGCTGCACCCAGGTGACTTCCACTGAGAGGAGAGCTCTTTAGCTCTCGCGTGCCTGATGGCCATCCTCCATCTTGTACTGCTCCCTGAAAGTTCTTGCCCCAGTTCCATGGCTGGCGTACAGGGACAGAAGCTGGTGACTTGGAAAGACCAATAGGATTGGGGGAGACGTGAACCTGGCTTAGTGTAAGCCTTACTGGGGCGTCTCTCGGTTTCCACGTCTTTAAAACACTTATGAAGACTAAATAGCAGCATTTAGCAGAAGTTTCCACTAACCAAGGTTTCTTAAAAGAGCTAAATATAATAGGAATGTTAGCGTGGGAAGGACTCAGGCCAGGTGCGTCATAAACTGCATGTTTCACCTCATTATGAAATCGGCCTACGCTTTTCTTCTCTAGAAAAACAAGGGCCTTCCTTACCTGTCGGATCCATTCCAGACACATTCAAATTTATCGAAAATGCAGTCATTCTCGTAGAGCGAACACAGCTTGCTTCGGAGGTAATCATGTACCTAAGAAAAGAGTCACAAAGATAGGGTAAAAACTCCAGCCACAGCATTCCACAGTTTTCATATCTTTAATTAACATTTTAGGTCTACTAAACACAATGAAAAATTCCTACTTCATCAGGTTTACATTGAGGGGGCTATTTTTATTAAATGCTAAAGGGGAGCAATGTACCAGAGAGTGCTTTCTAACTATTCACATATGCTTCCAAGCAAGATGTAGTCAGCGGCTATGATGTTGAAGAGAAAGAACACTGTATTGTAAGAGTCCCAGTCTGTGGCATCATCAAATCCCTTACAAGTAAATAGATCAATTCACAATTTTATCTAAAATGTTGATTATTTCAACCCTAGTTCCAAGAAAGAATTATGCATGTTGTGGAGGGGGGGGGGGGCAGGGCAGTCTTTGGCCCTAGTGGCACCCAGTGTGACAATCTTTGTTGGCGCCCCCCGAAACCTCCTTGTCCACAAATTCCCTCACCACCACACTCCACCAGTGCCCCTCATCTTTCCGTAGCACCTCTCTCACATACATTTCATTTGTTTTATAGCGCTACTCATACCAGTGTAGAGTGCCAGACCACTTTACATCACACACATGTTATACAGAGCCAATGAATCATACGTGTGTAAATCAGTCTATAAGAAATGTTACATATGGCAATGAGAATAACAGTGTACAAGTCACATGTCATCGATACCAGTAGGCAGTAAATTTTAAGACTGTTTGGTCTGGAGAAGCATAAACTCAAGATTTAAAATGTACCCCAGTGGTTGGCTTTACTAATATGAATGTATTTCTAGCCAAATTAATCCCTTTTAGCAAAATTTGGATAATGAAAGACTGGGGGAAAAACATAACATTCTAACCTATACCATGCAGTTTGCATGCAGCTCTTTGTTTACAGTTCATAGCTCACTGTGCTGTATTAGGGTGTAACTTATGAACTGCAAGTAACAAAAGGATCTCTGTGACAAAAGCAGTAACCTCCTGTGCGATGCACATAAAATACAATTCGGTGATTTGCGTGGTCTTTGCAGAAGGCATACTAGCCCTCTGTGCTACTTTATCATGAGTGGAAACTGCCAATAGACAAAACTCTGATCTCTCTCCAGGAGGAACATTAATCACCAGAGCTATCTTGACATATTTATTTTTGTCTGAAAACTGCTGGGGACACTAATAATTCTGCAGCAGGTGCTTTGCATACCAGTGTTATTTCTAAACATGCCGCCTACCCCCCGAGGTGAGCGCCAGGTGCGGCTGCACCAGTTGCACCACCCTAGACCCAGCCCTGGGGGTGATTACTGAAGAGCGATAGAAGAGATCTTTTGTAACCTGGAAGCTAAAGTACTACAATTTCTTCCATTCTTTTGGTGGTTCATTAAATAGGTGTCCCTGATAGTGAGATATATATATATATATATACATACACACAACACAAAGTGTTACACCGAGGAAGGTGCTAATTAGCCCATTAGGAAGTGTTATTAGCAGACCATAAGCTCCAAGCTCAGACGGAGGCACTCCCTACTTCCTCTGACAGATAGCGGGCTCTGCAAGGTAGTAGCCAGAAAATGAAAAATACCCCCCACTGTGAATGCCATTGGGTGAGTGAAGCGAGCAAGCCCTACCAACCCTCGATGAGGTCCCTTCATCCCACCTTCCATCGATCTAGCTCTCCATCTTTTAACTCTTTCATACATGCATCCATCCTTTCATGCTTCCATCTATTCTTTCACATTCCATCCATCCTTCCTTTGCCATTCTGTCTATCCACCCTATCATTACACTCTTCCATCCATCCTTTCCCTCACACTTCCAACCATTCATCCATTCTTTTACCATCTATACATCCATTCTTTTTCATCCATCTATCATTTCACCATCTTTTTATCAATTCACCATCCATCCGTCCACCCATCCATCCAGGCTTCCATTTATCCGTCCACTCTTTCATCCAGCCTTTCATCCTTCCAGACATTCTTTCTTTCACCCACCTATGTAAATGTTGTTTTATCCTTCCATCCTTTGGTCCTTTCACCCTTTCTTCTTGTCACAGTTTCTTCTTTCTTTTCATATGTCCTTCCAGCCCTCTGTTTCTTTCCCTTTGAGTATTTCACTTTCTGGGCCTCCTTTACTATGATTGGCTTCACATCCATGACCTCTGTTATGGTTTGCCCTTACTTTGCTTTTTCTAAGAGCTTTTGTCTTCAAAGCTGCAGACAGAACAGGCTCATAAATAACTATAAATGTCAACAACACCCAGCTTAAGCTGTGAATGTGCCACAATGCCACCGTGGTTCTGCATTTGATGCAACAAAGCCAGAGAAATGGAATCTTACCAGGAAGTCAAGACCTCAGCCATGTTGAAAATAGGCGGAAGTGTGGTGTGTGGCCTTGACACTCCAAACCAAATCCCTCAGGATATGGAATATGTTTACTGATCTAAAAGGGTATGTAAATACACTTTGGGTAGAACTAATACTGGTGGCTCTCAAGCCTTGATCATTGCAAAAATGGGACATGTGTTTTCCCCTTTAAAAACGCAAGCTGTTCTGACAATCCTTATAGGGACGAATTTTATAAAAGAAGATAGCAAACTCCCAAGACCAGGAAGCTCAACAGCTTGTACAAGAGTGAAAGAGAAGTCTGACATTTTGGTGGTTGTCAAGTCGAGGTGTGTGGGTGGAGCCAGGACAGCCAAGAAAGGTCCATCCTATAGGTAACCTGTCTTCACTGAGACAGTAAAGCCTTCTACAGTAGGAGTGAGACCTACAGTGGCACACAATTGTAGGATTTCTATGAGAGTTTTCCAAAGGCTACTTAATATCTTAAGCAGAAAGGTATTTCCATCAAAGTCTTTTGAGAAAGACCTTTCGCTGAATTAGCTAGTTCAATCCCAAAAAGAAAAAAACATCCCTCATAAGTGCTTCCCATCAACCATAGTTTTTCCATCGCCACAAGCCAACCCCAGCATGAGCTCCTGAAGAGAACCCTATTGTAGAACCTTTGATAGATACAGTCTTCAGACAACAGTTGCAGGAGACGAGAGAGCAGAATTTATTTGAAAAATGCGCATCTCAGTGCAACGATAACTCGGCTCACTAAGATATACCCTCTGTTCCTATGTCGTGGCCTATCCCCGTAAGTCAGCTAGACTTTTGCCCTGGTTCCACTACAAATGACCTACAGCAACACATTTTTCTTAATTTTCAGAATTTTACCTTAGAATTACAATGGATTACATAGACTTCAGTGACAATGGTTGAACACTCTGACATCAATAGAGAATATTTAAACTATTTTTCTAAATGTTTTCTTTCATTAATGTTTTCAAACTTTTTCTGTTAGTTCTTTTAACTGAATGAATTTTCAAAATGTTCAGCCTTACATCCCCAAAACCTCTATATGGGAAAGTCTTTTTTTGGTCCATGCTAGATGTGATGAGACAAAGATAATGCAAGTACATCTTGATATCTGTGATACCTTCCGGTCACAGCTGCAGTGGAAGTTTAGCCATAGCACATAGGAAAATCCTTGATCACTCTCTTCTTATCCTGCAGGGGCAAATCTTGCAAGGGTCCTATATTTGTAAAACCGGTTAATCCCTGATCTTGGACATCCAGTCACAAAACCTTAGTCCAGCAGGTGTACTCTTTCTCTGCTGCCCTGCTTCCGCTCACGCACAGGAGGATTTCGCTAGATTGGTTCATGGCCATATTTGACATCGCTCCTAATTTAAAGGAGTCTATCTTTTTCACGGATAATGGTGACACTTCAAATCTTTTTTCTCACTGTATTCCGGATCACTATTTCTCTATCACCCCTGCTTACTAAGGACCTTTCAACCCCTCTCATATCCTATGCTTCAGTATAATCAATAAATATCCTCTTTCCTTCTTTCTTTCTTTCTTTTTCCTGCCTTCTCCCTCCTGGATTCTTCTTCATGTTTGCGTTACCTATACTAGTTTAAATGAACCTCATGGGGTATGAGTAGAGCGTAGACAGGAATTCACAACATGCGCTCATGTGCTGTGCAGTACGACATTTGCAGAGAGTGATGACAATTGCAGTGTGTGTAGAAGGCCACCTTTACCTGGTATGTCTCAATAGGTCTGTTCTCCATGTTTACGTCCCACACTTTGACCGTGAGATAATCTCTGGTCATTATATAGCGCCCGCTGTGACTGAATTTTACGTCCGAAATGGAGGAGATGATCTCAGAGAAAAAGGATCTATTGCTCGGGTCTTCGGGTTCTTCAAAAACTGGAGAGAAATAAGGTTTCGACATATGTAAGCATTGATGATTTTAGGAATAGTGCTAAAAAACAATTCCATTATTATGAATGGTAAAGAAAAAAATACTCAGTCTAATGTGAAGTGAAAACACTTCCACGCCACATTGGAGAATATCCATCCATCTATCCATCCATCCCTCCCTCCCTCCCATTCCCTCACTCCCTCACACTAGTTGCCGCCATCGGGTAGTTATAGATAGGTCTGCTTTTCCATTGACAGAGTGCTTTTTGATTTGCTAATAACTTTGGTGCCATTTGATGACTCTTCCCAAAACTTTAAAAAAAAAAGTTCATCCACCTCAACTCCTTCTTTGAAAGTTTCAGGATGATCCATTAAGAGGGCCCGAGAAAAAAAGGGGGCCCCAAAACCAAATTTCCCAATGCATTTTCCATAAACTTTTTAAAGAAGCGCTACAGCAAAAATAGCTGAAGGCAAGTCTCTGACCTCCTGGTCTGAGAACTGCCCTTCTCCCCAGCAGCTCCGCTGTTTGCGCGCACTCCGCCTCCGTTCTCCTGCTGTGCCGTGCACCTACACCTCTGAGGTTCGAGGCTGCCAAGTCCGATTTTGTGCCCGCTTCGCTCCTGCCTCTGGTGTGTTTTTTTGCTGTTTTACTCACTTAATTATTGTCTTTATTGTTGTCTAATCTATTTTCCTGCTGTAGTATTGTAATTGTTTGCCCCGTGCCCCGTGTATTGTAATTGTTGCTGCGCCCCTGCCGGTTCCCGCTCCCGCCTCCCAGCTGGACGTCCCTCCCCCCTTCGCCATTTAATAGCGGCCGTTGCTCGGTCGCGCAGTGGACGTGTGCAGCGGGCGCGCTGCTGGCACGCCGAAGGCGCGCCAAAGGCAAGCCCATCTGCGCCCGTCTGCGACCCGACAGCGTCCAGCGCCATGGACCCTTTATCTAACACCATCCACCGCTATGACCCAGCCACCCTCCTCGCACTCAACCCCGGAAGAAACAACAACTGCCAGCAGGCCACCACTAACACGACCCACGGCCCGTTCTCCTGCCACCACTGCCACCAGACCTTCACCACCGCTACGGCCGCCAACACTGCCGACGCCAACACCGCCAACGCCAACACCCCCGGCGCCCTAAGATGCATCCTCCTAAACGTACGCTCCATGCACCAACACTCCGTGGAAATCTGGAACCTCATGGACTCGCTCTCACCCGACGTCGCCTTCTTCATGGAAACCTGGACCAATGCCTCCTCGGCCCCTGCCATCGCCATCCCGGATGGGTACAAGATCCAGAGGAAGGACCGTCCCAACCACCCGGGAGGAGGCATTGCCATCGCGCACAAAAGCTCCCTGCGCCTCACCACCTCCGGCGAAAACTTCCCTGCCGCCGAACACCTGCACTTCCAGATCCGGACTAGCCCTAACTCCACACTCCGCTGCACCCTCGCCTGCAGACCCCCCCGACCCCTGAGCACTTTTCGCCGACACCATCACCGTCCTCATTGCACCCCACGCCATCGCCGCCACGGACTACATACTCATCGGAGACCTGAACTTCCACCTCAACAACCTAAGAGACCCCAACTCCGCCACCCTCCGTGACAACCTCGCCAACATCGGACTGAAACAACTCGTCACCACACCGACTCACAAGGCAGGACACACTCTCGACCCCATCTTCGCTGGAGGTAGCAGCGTTCACTTCAGCCACACCACGCAGCCCCCATGGACCGACCACCATTGCATACACTTCCTCGTCAACAAACCCAAGCCACCCGAACCTGCTCCGCGCCTCCCACGTAGAAACTGGAGCAGAGTCACCGAAGAACTCAACTCCACCCTCAACGGCAACACCCCTCCGCTGCAACCGACACTAATAACCTTGCGGCCATGGAGTTCCACACCTGGATCGCCAACTGCGCAGACAAGCTCGCCCCGCTACGCAACCCCGACAAGCAACGCCCCAGAAAAGCCGCCTGGTTCACCACCGATCTCCTAGAAGCCAGACGCACCTGCAGACACCTGGAGAAGAACTGGAGAAACAGTAAGACACCCGAAAACTACACCACCTACAAGGACACTATGATGGAATACCATCAATGCATTAGAACCACCAAAAGGACCTTCATCCACAACAGAATCCTTGCCAACTCTGGTAACACCAAGGAACTCTTCAGCGTCATCCAGGAATTCACCAAACCCGCAGCGAAGCCACGGACATCTCCCCCTCCCAGGACCTCTGCGACAAACTCGGCTCCTACTTCCACCTAAAGATAAAAAACCTCTACGACAACTTCAACGAGCACACACCCGACCCCGCAGTCAGCCCGCCCGGCGGCAAAGCCAGCCAGACCACCATCTCTGCCTGGACACCGACCACGACCGAGGAGACCACCGTGACCATGAAAGGCATCCACTCCGGGGCCCCCACTTACACCTGCCCGCCCCACATTTACCACAGAGCCGCCACCACCATCGCACCCATATTACAACGCGCCATCAACACCACCTTCGAGACCGGCTCCTTCCCCGACGACTGGAAACACGCAGAAGTCAGGCCCCTGCTCAAAAAGCCCTCAGCAGACCCAACGGACCTCAAGAACTACCGGCCCATCTCGCTCCTCCCTTTTGCAGCTAAAGTCGCCGAGAAGACCGTCAACGCAGAACTGTCAAGATTCATCTAAGACAACGCCATCCTCGACCCTTCCCAATCCAGATTCCGAAGCAACCACAGCACCGAGACCGCCCTACTCGCCGCTACCGACGACATCCGCGCCCTCCTCGACCAAGGCCACACCGCAGCCCTGATTCTACTCGACCTGTCAGCAGCCTTTGACACCGTCTCCCACCGCACACTCACAGCCAGACTACACGTGTATGAGTGTGTCAATGGGTCTGTGAGTGAGAGCATGTCTCTGAGTGAGTGAGTGAATGGGTGCATGTATGAGTGTCTGAGTGGGTCTGTGAATGGGAGGGCACATGTCTGGGTGGGTCTGTGATTGAATGCATGAGCGTTGATTGAGTGAGTGAGGGAGTGGGTGTGTGTATATCGGAGTGAGTTTGCGAGTGGGTGTGTGAGTTTCTGAGTGTATGAGTCACTGACTGAGTCCATAAGTCTCTGAGAGGGTCTGTGACTGAGTGTGAGAGTGACTGTATGGGTGGGTGATTGAGTGTCTCAGTAGATCTGTGAGTGGGTGTATGAGTGTCTCATAGTGTCTGTGAGTATATACATGAGTGTGTGAGTGGGTCTGTAAGTGGGTATGTGACGCTCCGAGTGAGTCTGTAAGTGTGTGCATGAGTTTCTCGGTGGGTCTGTGAGTGGGTGCATGAGTGCTCAGGTGGGTCTGTGAGCGGGTCTAAGAGTCTCTAAGTGGGTATGAGACTATATGCATGCGTCTATGACTGAGTCTCTAAGTAGGTGCATGAGTCTCTGAGTGGGTCTGTACATGGGTGTGTCACTCTCTTAGTGAGTCTGTAAGTGGGTGCATAAGTACCTGAATGGATTTGTGAGTGGGTGCATGAGTATCTGAGTGGGTATGTGACTGGATGTATAAATGTGTAAGTGGGTATGTGAGTGGGTATATGA
Organism: Calotriton arnoldi; assembly: GCA_963921515.1. Classification (NCBI taxonomy): domain Eukaryota; kingdom Metazoa; phylum Chordata; class Amphibia; order Caudata; family Salamandridae; genus Calotriton; species Calotriton arnoldi. Next base: position 3,248,680 of record CAWUFW010000568.1, read on the forward strand.
GTGTCTGAGTGGATATGTAAGTAGATACATAAGTCTGTGACAATGACCGGCGAGGGTGTACAAATGTAGATTTAATTTTATATTTCCACCAATATTTGCGATGATTTAGCGATAGTCACGATGCTCCCGCGATGGTTCACAGGGGCGTGCTGGTGGTCACGGCGTTGTCGTGAATATCGCGTGCGATTAAAAAAATCAATTTTGGACACATAACTTGTGTCACTAACACACCCATTTCTCAAACATGGGGTCAGAGTATCTCCACCCTGACCCTTATATTAGCTTTCACACACATTTTCAGCCCCAGGAACCGTTTCCGATAGATAAAATGTCGGCCGCAACTTTCTGTTCAGGTTGCGTCCAGCCAATCAGAGCATTCCCGATGGCGCGCGCATTTGCGATTCATTGCAAAATATCTGCGGCCAGAGATATATCTATAATGTTCAGCTTACATTTCTCAAAAACTTCTGGATGGATTTGCACCAAATAACAAATCTGCGTAACAACATCTACCTTTCTGCCAAATTTGGTGTAATTCCATCCAGCGGTTTGGGCTGTAGGCTCAACAAGGCATTCCTACAGGAATTAACATTACAAATGCACCCTTTTTCACACCCTTATTTCTCGGTCCCCACTGCATGGATCACCCCCGAACTTTCCATGACACTCGGAACCTACTTTGACACTTTTTGGGGAAAAATTCATGAAGATTGGTCAAATGACGCCAAAGTTATAAGCAAGTCAAAAAATGCTTCTCTTATGGAAACTAGGTCCTAACTATAACTACCTATTGGCGACAGCCAGTAGGTTATATATATATATATGGAAACTAGGTCCTAGCTATAACTACCTAATGGCGATCGCCAGTAGGTTATATATATATTATCTACTGGTGGTCGCCAGTAGATAGTTAGTTAGGACCTAGTTTCCATAGGAAAAGCGTTTTTTGTTTTCCCAATAACTTTGGCGCTGGATGACGAATCATCGCGAAATTTTCAAAACTAGTGGGGCGCTCCAGTCAGCTCCTGTCTTGAAAGTTTCGGGGTGATTCGGCAAGTGGGGGCCGAGAAAAAAGGGGGGTCCCAAAACGTGTTTTCTCCATGTTAATATATATATATATATATATATATACACACACACACACAAGTATGCACGCATATACACAGAAACGATTCCTTGTATATAGGTCAGTAGATTGTGTTGAAGTTGTGTATTGCATACATACATATACACAAGCATATAATATATGATATCTATGTATAACGAGTTGTGTTTCCATAGCCACTGAAAGCACAGGAGACATGCTGGGGTACAAGAGGTGTTGAGAAACAGCAGCAGTTACCGAAACCATGGAAGCAGCTGATGGGTTCGCTGCTCTACAAAACTTAACTTTTCACACAGCATGGGCCTCGCACTCTTAATTCCACCACCCACACAGGAAGAAATGACGGCTGCGCCGACTCTAATTGCTGTGCCGTGTCACCATGGTGACAGGGAGGCAGCGAGTCGGGTTCCTTCAAGATCCATCTGGCTGGTATTCCTCGGCGCTCCCCGAGCGGGGGTTGCCTTCGCCTACAAGCTCAGAACGAGGCCGGGGACTTCTCTAATTGACTAGGCAGCATACGCACTGAAATAATAAACCTTTTCGCCATGTCTACCCCGAAGCCACCTTCGTGACTGACACAACCTTCATGTTTGCATGAGCCTTACTCTATAGGACCACTATAGCTCAAACCGTCCAAATTTTCAGTAATTACTGCTCACAAATTATGGTTCTTCAAGTCAAAAGGTCCTATAGTCACAATATTGAAACCAAGGGAAGGAATAACATCTAGGCGAGGTGTTACGTTTTTTCCTGTGGTAACCCACTCAAGTGAATTAAAAAACGTCTTCATTCGAGAAATAGAGCTCACCAGTAATACGTCAGCGAGATTAACCTTTCGAGAATGGTCGTTTTCCCATAAACATAAAGACCTCTACTTCAAATTCTTTCGATTTCAGACGTAGCCATCTGGTTAGTGCTTGGGTGGCGAAAAAACCCATCAAGGCTGCATGCTGGTAGAAAGAGGGCTTTTCCCTGCATCTCGAGGATGGGCGCGCGACAAACGAACGCCGCAAAATCACGAATTTCCAGGGACCGTGCTCAGAGGGATTGTTAGTTTAAATTAGCGACGTTCATGTCGTTGGGCAGTGTAGCCAACCTCACCGGAGTTCAGTATCACGGTAACAAAAAAGGCCTGGAGTACCCCTGTGTGACTGACAACCCCACAAATGCGAGAGGATGTTTCTTGCGGCGCAAACAGGCTCAACCTTTCTAATAATCAGCGGGAATTGTGGTGACCGGCAGCTTGTAAAAAAAAAAAAAAAAAAAAAAAGAAATGCAATAATCACACCCAGCTGGGCTGTAAATACAGTCAAAATATACATCTGCCCGTTGGCTCGACATTTAGAGGTTTGCACTCAATAAGTCGTCCGCTTCACGAGGCAATTCATGTCTTCAACTTTTCCAGCATATTTAACAAGACAGCTAACAACACGCATGAAACACTTCAGGGTTTAGAAATTAATAACCACAGGTTTTTTTCCCTTCGCAGTAATAACGCCAAACCACAGTTCACTATTCACACACACAACCAATTACACAACATTGCTTTTTCCCAATGTATCATAAACAAGCCATAGAATGCTGGTGGCATAGAGACTGGGGTCCTGGGCACCAATTAAGTTTTTTGCTTGCTTTATGGTCCCTAGTGGAGTCCTAAGCATAACAAGAAGAACAGCAACTCCTTAAGTGAACAGTAGAAAAAGTGCACATTTGGATACTTGGGAGGATCTTTTAATATGGTCCTTACGAGAATTCCTATAAGAAACTAGTCTAAATTAATAGGATTGTAATTAAGCCATAAGCAGTGATACCAACTCATAGAAAATCCATTGGCGAACAAACCTATAAAAAATCCATGGACGAGCAGTTTATTAAGACTTGTGCCTGGCAGGAAATTGACATAGCAATAGCATATAGATTTCCCAGTACAGTACCAGAGAAATATTTCATATAAGTGGTTGAGGTGGCTTGATTGATCATTTGAAAAAGTTTGTTCATCGTAAATGCAAACAAAGAAAGGACAAAAAAAAGAAAAAAGAACGAACCAGCCCACTCTCAGGTTAGTTAGCTAAGTATATACACCCCCATCTGTTTCTTCTCTAAGAGATGTTGATCACTGCCAACTCTTTGAAATGTTGTTACCTTTCTCTCATGATGGTCGTGTCCTGTACATGCTACCTAGATACATGGATAGAATCTGCGAAATAAATATGTGTTGTGAGCTCAGCAGACTCAAGAATGCTGAGGGGTGGATAAAAATATTATTGAGATCTAGGTGGAAGTAAATTTATAACGCATGCAGTAACAGAAAGAGGAATAGGCCGTTGACAGAATCAGAGAGCGCTGCATAGGAGAGAATTTGTGGTAGAATTACTCTTCCTCTAAAGAAGACTGACACGCTACGTGAGAACGAGCAACGTTGCGTCCGACAATTTAATTTCGCTGTTTATTTAGATATTCAGGCAGAGTTTGCAGTAGTAAAATAAGATCTGTGATGTGGCTCATGATGATAGACAAGCGTGTAGAATGCCTAGCTTGGCAGAAAGATGCAGTGCCTAGCTCTCAGGACTCCATGGCAACGGACTGTAGGATGATACCTCCATCATCACCTAATAACGGCCAATCACTCGGTTGGTGTTGACAGGGAGGAACATGTTGGGCAAAGGTTGCCGCTCCTCACGGCCTCCTTTGGGACCGCAGGACGTCTTCGCAGGTTGAAGATGGTTGACGGTTGGATTGAGAAAATGCTGCCCTGAATTCACAGGCGAGGGGGGAGGTAATCATGGTACACAGAGAATTTTGTCTGCTCAAAATATCCTAGGTATTAGGTGTGCCTGCCTGACTGCCCCCTCCAGGGAGACCGCCAGCAAAATGTAATTTCAAATCTGTCCTGTCCGGGTTTATTATGTGCACTGGGAAGCCAATCCCTGTTATAAAAGGCACAGTACTGAATGAGCTGGTAAGCCGGTTGTCCCACAACAACATATTGCAGCATTAGTACTATCTAAAAATCATTCCCCATTGATAGGGTGACCAGGTGACCCGGATTTGCAAGGACAAGCCCGGTTTTTCAGCACCTGTATCGACAAATCTCACTTAAATTCGAAAATGTCCTGTTTTTCAGAGGATTAACTGAACACAGAGGGAAGGGCAAAAGATTTTGTGTGTTACAGTGCAGAATTAGTTAGCACCGCATAGCAGAACTCGGTTTAGCGAACACAGAAGACAATGTGTTTAAAAGTTCTCCTTAATTCCCTGTGGTGCCACACTGTCTGTGTTGGTAAGCACTGTCAGTTAAGTCATTTATGCATCTCAGTGGATGCAAAATTCAACTTCAATGTTTGTGGAATGTCCTGGTTTTTGGATTTCAAAATCTGGTTTCTCTGTCTACTGGGAAAGAACTGCAGACTCTTGTTTTAGACAGCACTTCATTAGAAGAATATGGTCTGCCCTGGAAGCAGTAAGCATTTTATGTTGTTTGGAGAAATATTCTCCAGTTGAGCGGTATGTATCGTCTTTGGCAGAATTTGATAGACTGTCACTGCCTGACTTAATTCATCAGTTTGCGACATAGATTATCCATTCTATTACATCAGGAAACTACCTGGCCACTTTTTAATGGGAAACAGGATGCACCCACAGTAGGACCATTGCAGTGCTAACTTTTACACAGGATGGCTCTACATTTGCCCATTTCGATGCTGGATGTGGCCAGATTTTTGTTCCAAAAGGTCACAGTATTTTGGTTGATTTAAGATTTTGGTTTAATCTTTGAGGCAGAAAGGCCCAGTCCGTGGATGGCTTTGAAGATAACGTGCGTTCCACAAGACTTGATTCTTCAGATAATCCCACAGAGGATTGAATTAGCTCTGGTCCAACATCCAGAACTGTTGATGCGTTGCATCTTCAGTGCAGTACATCCTTCCGCGATGCCAAGTGTTGCACTTTCTGTAGTGCAGCTGGACGTGGTCAGTGACCAGGGTCGCCATGCTCATGTAAAGACTCTACGTTACTATGTGCATGCACTGCTGAAATAGCTATTCTTTTTGCTTACCAATAAGATGCAGACAAGGTGGATTCAAATCCTGCTTTTGAAGACATTTGGAAGGTCTTCAACCTCCTTTCCTATGCAGTGAGGCAGCTAGGAATATCTCCTTACTGGGTGGGGAGGATGACTACTTTCCCTGCACTTCTGCATTTGCTTTGCTGAGACTACTGAAGCTGGATGTTTGGTTGGTAGAGTTCACCATGCCAGAACCTGATATAATTTACAAAGTGCAAGAATCAGTATTCTGGTGTTCATCAGGAAACATGTCCCGAAGAGGCTACGTGACGGTGTCTAAAGGACAATGAAAAGCATGGTCCATGGGTTTGAAGGGTCTTTACAGTGTTATATGTCGGCTACATCAGATGCAAACAACATTCTGGAGTCTCCGGAGGAACCACTTTTGATCCAGGGTGTTGAATGACGCCAGGAGGACCAGGACTTCTGGCGCTTTCAATATGACAAGTGACTGACCTTCCAAGATCAGTGAATCCAGTTGACTGACGGCATATGTGCCTTAATAATAATCTTTATTGAACAGGGGGCATGTTTTAACTCCTGGTAGGAATCACCTCTCGCCTGTAAGCCAGGAGGTTCCCACCTGTCCTCTCCACATGCTGCGTTGCAAAACAAGTGAAGTTTCTGCCTAGAAAATAAAATCTACATTTGCCAGGATCCAGGCTAAACAAAAGACTGCATAGTGTGTTGGGGATAATTGGGATTCGCAGAGGAAGGGCGCGGGTGCTCAGCTTTGTGCCAGTATGGCAGCCTGTGAGTGAGGGTATTAGCTTGCCAGGCAGATTGGTTTCTTTCCAAATAGATAGTAAAGACATTGCCCTGGGCCCTTGTCAGCACATCTGAGCAGCAACACATGGGGATTTAGTGAAACACGGTTTGCAGGCGCTGTGTCCTCCAGGCTTCGTATTAAGTAGAGAATGGATTTTTTGGAAGGATGTTATGGAGGGTGTTGGGGACGATACAAGATTGTGTTTATCCAGTTGGTATGACCATTTTAAATTACACCGGTACATTTACCTACAATTTTAGTCACAGGTAGACAGTGATTTGCACCAAGTCATGCAGTGATATTCACTGAATTGCTGAGGCCACGTTCAAACTCAAATTCCCAAGTTGCATTGTCGGCAGCTTAGCTCCTGCCAGTTATGTCACTTTGCATATTGCAGCAGCACCTATAGACTGTACACTCTGTAAAGTGTTCCAATATTCTCTTTTACTTGCAAGCTCACAATCATTCACTCTATTACACTCACTCATCCACTCCCTGCACCTATGGTTACTCTGTTGAATGAAAACTTAGTGTGGCCTACGTAGGGTGCTAGGAAGGATCGCATCATACCAGGCAGGAGTTAGCCCCAAAAACCTATTGTTTTTTTGGGCTACTAGCAACTAGCCTACAGTTGTTGGCCATAGAAGAAATAATAAGCCAGAAAACCATTGCTGGAATAGCAGGTCCTTCAGACCCACTCCAATCTTGAAAATCAGCATCTAGGACTTGCTTGTGAATGCTGGAACATTTTAGTGTTCTGATTCTTTTGGGGTGAGTGAATCAGATATGCAAGTGATATGTATTTGCTCTGGCACAAAGGTTCCACAATAATGAGATTTTTATGAACAATTTCCATAGTAACGTGTATTCTCCATGTTTGTTGCTACATATAGAACTCCGCCTTTCAATCTAGTGTCAAACACGTTTTTCACTCTAGACTAGGCGTGTATTTGGAGATTGCTACTGAAAGCTTGAAGCAGACCTGGGAGATGCTGTTTCTGGCCATTAAAACGGAAAAAGAAAATTGACAACCAATGCTTTTGATTGGTTTGCAAGACCTTTGGCTGAAATATTCCTTTTTAAGGTGATGTTGACATCTTCCTGGAGAGGTCCGTGTGATAATGCAATACCTAGTTCTTTGCTTTCCCACAGATGATGTAAACCAGACTGCATTAGCGCCAGGGAAGTCTCGAGGACCAAAAATGCTCTCTTTGTGGTTTGATGCTTTGGATATCACATTTTGGTGATGCATTAATCAATTTCAACTACTGCGCTAAAGCCAAACTGCACTGTGGACTTTGTTACTAAAGGCTCAGGCCAGCATCCTAGAAAAAGATAGGGACATCGCAAATAGTTAGTGGATCTGTGAACCTAAGTATTTTTTTTTTTTTTTAAAACAACTAAATGCTTAATTTCCTCCTGTGGTATCTTTCTTCTCCATCCACGAGTTTGCCTTCCACGTGGGTGTATCTCCAATATCTGCAGACAGGTAGTCCACTTTGAAATAAAATGCGGAGAAAGGAGCTTCCGCCTTGAGGAGCTGCACGGAGAGGATTGCGAAAGTCCATCTTGAAAAAATGAACAAAGTGGTACTCCACGCTCAGAAAAAAGTACGTAGAAAGGTATAACAAACTGTGCAGAGGCACTCTTGCCTCGAAAAAGCATGGAAAGGAGCACCAGCCCTGAAAAACCTACCGAGGTACTCCAGCATTAAAGCCACATCTGTAGGTACTCCGACTTTGAACCACTGTGCAGAGAGGTGGTCCAATTTTTAAAAAAAATTATGCAGCCGAGCACTTTTGCCTTGAAAATCACAGACAAGTACCCTTGTGAAAAACATATGGAAAACTGTAACACTGGTCTGAAAAACTGCACAAATGTAGTTCTGCCTTGAAAAACACAGAGGTACAAGCTTGACAAAACTTGCAGAATGCCCCCCCCACACACACATACATACACTAGACCAAGCTGTTTGGAAGCAAAGCAGGCACAGTACGATGCTTTTAGGTCAAGCCTGGGCAGCACATGCGCTGCTTTGCAAGGCATGCTGTATTCAGGTAGTCACTTGATGCTCTGCTTATTTTCCGCCCATCTTTTCAATTGGCTCCGGTTACTGTCCTTTCTAAATCGCTGCTTTGAATTCATGAATAGGCTTAGTAGTCCCTCCTTAGTACCGCCTTGTCTGCATTTGTAACCTCCCATGAGGACTGGACTTTTTACTTGTGTTGTTACACGGTCTGCTTTATCTATAGTCTGTGAGCACTATTTCCTTTAATGATTTTCCCCTGTTCCACCCATGACGTGCTTTCCTACAATGCAGCACGCCGCCCGCTTTTATATTTTTATTTGTAATGGTGGCTGGTCCGCTTTAACTATAGTGGCCGTACTTCTTTATTTATCTTATTTGCCAGCACTGTCCGCTTTAACTATAGCGGCCACACTATGGAACCTTTGTTTTTCTTATTTTTTGGTGAAAGCGCCCCATACCGTGCTTTCACTTTAATGGCGGCCGTGCCCCTTTCTTTAGAAGCGGATCACTGTAGGCTGAATAGGGCGAGCAGCGTCTAAAGAAAGGGGTGCGGCCACCATTAAGGTGGTCTTGCATTTGCGATAGTTTGAGCTATTGCCAATATAAATGACAATTCCTTTTATTTAGGTGTTGGTTTACAAAACACAAATAAAAGGCATTGTCATTTACAATGCCAATGGCTTAAACTTTCGAAAACGCGAGATCTATTGCATTGCAAATGCTTGTTTTATATACTTCAAAGTGGAAAACTGTAAATCCGAGGACATGATTTTGATAAAAATCTTGAAAATCACAAAACTGAAGAGCATCGGCAAAATATATCACAACACTTATCCCAGGTTTCGTCGCTTGCTAATCATGTAAAAGTCGGTTGCTAGGTTACGTATCTTCCTATGCAAGACATAGCTTTCCAGCATATTCCAGGGGCACTTATTTTCGTCCAAAATGTTCACATTGCTAATGCATAGCCTCAGCTTGTCAGACCCAGGCGATGCAAAGGCAGAAATAGAGTATTTTGCCGACCCTGACAAAATGGATTTTTATATTTCTCATGTTTCTCAAAACGCTGTTTATTAAAAAGCTAGGGTAAGATTTTCCTAAACGAAAACCAATTTTTTTTTTTTTTTTTATATGCGGCGTGTTGACAACGTCTTCGCTTTGCCGGTCATAAGCGTGAGTAATCGAAGCGGACGCTGTGATGGACTATGTCTAAAGGCGTGACCGTATTAGCGATTTCCACACGATCTGCATAATCGCTCGAGACTTGCGTGATTTCCAATATGCGGGAGGGAGTCCCGGGTGCCTGCTGGGAAAAGTCATCTGCCCTTCCCCGTGCCTGTTTCCATTTTCTATACATACAACTCGTCAGCCAGAACTTCGATGTGGAGACACGCAATTTATTAACAAAGCATTTCCCATAACACACTTCGTGCTTCAGAAATAGAAACAACCATCAACAATGCAGCCCGAGTGGAGTGTACTTGTATGCCAAGAGCAGAAAGCTCCAGTGTCCTCTGGGTGACAATAAATCACGTGCAGAGACAGTACAAGCCCCTTACTTCCTAGAGTGCACCTTGGCGAGGACTACTGGTATTATGTGGTTCTGTTTAATTATGGATTTACCACACTTGCCGCATAATGCACCACCAGCATAATTTGAGGTAGAAACTATGCTTTTGTTAAAAATGGCACAGGGCTCAAAAGTAACTGAAAAAAGTGCCCGCTACTGTGGCGTGGTGGAAGATCTTTGGCATAGGTTAACTGGTTGACGTTCAGTTGCTGTATTCAAGTTTTAAACTTGTACTAAGGAGGTGAAAGTTTTGCCCAGACAGTATTAATATGTATTAAAATGGCAATAGTGCAAAATTACAGTGCAACATAATGTGCCACTTTATGCTGCACAGTTTGGCTTTTGCCACACAATTTGGCCAACACTGCCACACATGTTAGTCCTTCACTGCTGCATAATTCCATTGTCTTTGACCTTAACCACCACTCACTCAGTCATGGTCCACTCTCCACCAGCTGCCAGCATGAGTGGTAAGCAATGGCAGTGGTTGCTTGCTATAAGCATATTGTGAACTGCACTGTGTCTAGGCACAGCCCCCCAGAGGAGAAACTGAGTGCAGAACAGAAGGCAGGGCCCAACAGAGGGAGCTGTGGTGGTGTGTTGGTGGAGAGAACGCCTGGCTAGTTTCAGCTTGCATAGACCTGCGGTTATCTCAAAGGTTTAATATCACACCACACCTGGGAGCTAGCCGTCTATTGTATTGCATTGGTATTTATATAGTGCTTTCCCCGCAAGGCCTGGGTTTCTTTCTGGAATATCTAATCAGATTATTTATATAGCTCGTCAAACCCTTTGAGAGGTCCAGAAGCGCTCCGATTTAAATTGGGCTCTTGAGTGTGTTACATACAAGTGAGCCATAACATGTTGTACACATATGTACTTATTGCATTTGCAACTTATAGGTGAATCAGCAACACGCCTGTACACTGATTTGTACCCATTGGAGAGTGGCAATGTTTGAACCGTTGTCTCTTGAGATGATGCCACATTTCTTTAAAGCAGAAACACAAATGCTTGATTTTTTTTTAGTTCGTTTGCACAAAAGATGTTGCAGGTCTAACTTTGATCATCTGAGCAACGGCATGTGCTATGCTGAGAATTTTGTACAACGGGCGTTCATGAGAACAGGATCAGTCTTGGCTTTTTTACCCATTACATGGGCAAGAACTGACTGCCATTGGGTGCATTCAGGGATACACTTGAGTTCCAATGTTGGAGTTCAGCTGTTTGTAGATAAGAGCGACAGGCGAAGTGTGCACAAAGATGCATGTCGACACTAGGTGTGACTATTTCAGGATTTTTTATCTGGCACGCCTAGGTGTCACTTGCATTTCTTTTCATAGATGGATGTTGCAGTCCTATAACAATGTCATTTTATTTGTGCTGTTAACTTACTGTAAATAATCTGGTTTAAAATGGCGACCGTGTTAATCCTGTGAGCTTCCAGTTCGAAAGTCCTCTGCTGGCAAGGCATCAGCACCCCCTCCGCTCTCTCGTTTGCTCAGATGTGCCTCAGCCCTGTGCTGGGAAGATCTCCAATGAGAAGTGAGGCTTTTCTGGCATCGACTACCTAAGTCTTGCACTATTGATGCTGAGAACATTCCCCTTACTCCTCGAATATGGCCTTTCCATCATAGGCTTTGGTTTTAAGAGCACCACCTGCAACACAGTCAGTACCGTGGGCCAATTGATTCAGGACATGCTGAGCGTTGGGCACGAAGTGGTCTTAGGCCTCCATCTTGCCTCCAAAGGCCGCCATTAGCTCACCTGATGCCAAATGACTTGTCCGCCGGCATATGGAATGGAATCAAATTTGAGGTGATGACCTAGAGGTGAGCGAGCCGTCAACTCTACCACGAACATCTGAGCTTAGAGTCACCCTCTGGAATCCCCTTTGCATTTCTACTGCTGACGTTATTAAATGTCAGCCTCCGAGGACTCATCCATGAAAGTCAACACAGCTCTTCATTTGAACTTTGATGAACTGTCAGAATCGAGGTGCACGCATCTGGCGGACTGCGGCGGAGTGAAGCTAGCGCTTTCAGGAGGGTTGGGTAAATCAATATGAAATGTCAGAGGGGAGGTCAAATTGATCTTGCTTATTTGGTCTGTGGGGGGAGGCAGTGAAGGCGGGAGGAGAGCCACCAAGGAACAAAGGGAAGGGACAGAGATGCTTTGCCTTCACGAACAAAAAAGGAGTCAAGCTTTAATGTGAACTGTCGTGAGGTATGCACCATGAGTCCAGAATGGGCCACTAATTTCAGAAAACGGCTAAACAGCCAGGGCAAGGGAACCTTTCCTAAGCTTTTGTGATGTCCATTAACAAATATAAACAACTCCGACCTGCTACAAAATGTTCCGATCCTTGACACACTAGGTAGATAGAGAGAAGCTTAAAAACCCTGTGATCTAGTCACAGAGAGGACACTCGTGTTTCACGCTTCATTACACGAGTGGTGGTAAACTCTGCTGTTAGGTTGTGCATTACCGCACTGAACAATTAAAGGCCTCTTGAAGCTTGCACCAAGTCAGAAGGTGGATGCGTCACCACAGCAAGCACTGGCATAGTAGCCTGCTTTCCATATGGCTGACACAGCCAACTCTTCCTGGCCTTTTGGAAGCAATGGCCTGATGCAAACCTCACACTTTTCTTACAGGCCCAGAGTAGAATCAGAGTTTTAGGGTAACTGTGAGATTTCCCAAAGAGATCGGTGATCTTCTATAAGGAATCCTATTTCAAATATGTCGAGTTGCTCTGTGGGTAGGTCCAGGCATGGGAACCAGTGCGAACCAAACATGACAGATACACCACCGAGCTTACCTTTATCCCGCTCAGGCAATTTGTGGCTTTGCACTTTATCTGAGCTCCTCATTTTGGTTGCTCTGTGTGGTCTTTGTCCAATCGTTTAACTGAAGATTAACTTCTTTGTTAAGGACTGGGTTTTCTTTTGCTCCCTAGTAGGGTGCTCGCACCTCTCAGAGACGAGCAGTCATGTTCATTGTTTGAATGACTACGTAAAAAAAAAATTATGGGTTTGGAGAAAAATGAATACCAAAGAATGGGATGAAGGTCTACGTTTTAGAACATTTGGGAGCATTTCAGGAATGGGTAGAAATGTATTTGTGAAATGGATATTCAGTGGGTTAGATATTTTCTTTTTTGATAATTTTAGAAGAAATCCACGTTTGGTCCCTTGTAATACATGTTTGATGTAAGTCCTTTTGCATGCTCAGTCACTGCTCGATTGTGAATTTCACATATTTGTGTTTCCAATGTGTTGTAATCTCTTCCCTGACACTTGCACTACATAACTGCGGGCTACACAGAGCCATATCCCTGGCTCTGTGTCCCCTCGTGCGTTTGATTCTGACCCCAACATGCATCTCGCGGCACAATTAAAATACTGCGGAACAAGGGGCGGGTGGCATGGTGTCAGTGATGTGCACTGGTGGGACTTCATTCGGATGCTGTCTCCACCCAGAGGTCAAATGTGTCCGCTTGACAAAGGTCACTATCTTCCCGAGTGGGCATCTGACCCATCAACAAACCTTGATGAAGGGCAGATGTACAGCAAGTGACGGGCGCACGCTGCGTCTGCTAATAATGTACAAACATCACAAGCTGACACATGCCACTGAAACACATCTGTCAAAGGACGCCCAATAATTGTATTGTAATTGCATTTAGATAGTGCTTACTACCCCTGACGAGGCGTCGAAGCGCTTTTTTGGCGAAGTAGCACGCTACTCCGGAACCCATAAAAGATTAGTGTTGAATTAGTATAGTGAAATATGAAAGTAATTTAAGTGGTGGATAGGTTAGTCAATTATTTGGATTCAGAAGGATAGCGGAAGGATAGAAGAGGGAAAAAAGGTTTGTATTTATATAGCGCTTGTTACCCCTGATGGGTTTTTGAAGCGCTTTTTTGGCGAGTAGCACGCTACTCTGGAACCCATAAGGATTAGTGTTGAATTAGTATAGTGAAATGTGAAAGTAATTTGAGTGGTGGATATGTTAGTCAGTTATTTGGATTGAGAAGGGTTGGGGAGGGATAGAAAAGGGAAAAAGGTTTGTATTTATATTTCGCTCGTTACCCCTGATGGGGTGTTGAAGCGCTTTATTGGCGAGTAGCACGCTACTCCGGAACCCATAAAGGATTAGTGTTGAAAATTAGCATAGTGAATGTAATTTGAGTGGTGGATATGTAATTCAGTTATTTGGATAGAGAAGGGTAGCGGAGGGATAGAACAGGGAAAAAGGTTTGCATTTATATAGTGCTTGCTACCTCTGATGAGGTGTTGAAGTGCATTTTTGGCGAGTAGCACACTACTCTGGAACCCATAAAGAATTAGTGGTGAATTAGTATAGTGAAATATGAAATTTGAGAAGTGAACATGTTAGTCTGTTATTTTGATTGAAAAGGATAGTGGAGGGATAGAAGAGTGAAGGATTTAGACTTTTTTTGTTTTGTTTTGGAGGTCATAGCAGTAGGTGGAGGCTTTGGGATGAGGAAAAAGGGATGTGGAGGGGAAGAGTCAGAGGGAAGAGTTTAGAAAGGCTTGTTTTGGGGGATCAGTAAAGTAAAAGAGGTATCAGATGATGCAAGGAGGGGTAGAGTAGGGAAGAGTCTAGAAAGGGTTATTTTGGGGATCATAGTAGTGGTATGGGGTTTGGGATAAATGAGAGAGTGGATGTAGAGGATATATTGATAAAGGTATAGGGTGAGAAATAGGGTAGTGCATTGGAAAGAGTAGCAGAAAGAAGTTTGAGATGAGTCCCCATGGCGAATAACACCACATCATAACAACGCAGTGACATTAAAAACAGCTGGCGGAAGACACTGGATTGCTTCTACTCCTTATGCGGGGTTGGTCTGAAAATGATATGCATAATGTCAATGCATATGTAAACACATTTTCAGGTTATGCCATGAAATACATTGTATTTTCCTTAGTTAACTTGTCTTGATTACTTTTTCTATAAGAACTTCCTAAATGTGGTGTATATGTATATACAAATGTGTTTTTATTGACGTAGAACAAAGAGTTGCGACTCTTATGTTGAGCATGGGTGGGTCATAGGAACCACACAGACCCTTAAAAATGACTAGTGAGCAGCTCCTGGAAGAGCTGGACTTTTAGCTCTTTCATGACACCTAGGGGTAAAGAGGCAGTCCTGGACTCTGGTTGGATAGTTGCAGAAGGCCTGCTCTTCTGTTAGATCTGCTTGCATGAGTGGGACTAAGCTGCACCAATATGACTCTATACAAGAAGGTGGATACACAGCTTTATTGGAAGCCTGCAATCCCACGTGTGGGGCATGTGACCAGATGCTAAGCTGTGCTTTACCCTCAGTAACTTGGGATTTTCTACATCACCATACGCACAGCAGCTGATTCAGAGCCCTTGGAGGAGGACAAAAAGTAGGAGGGTGACAGAATTAAGAACACATGGTTGTGTTGCTTTTAGTGATCTGTGATGCTTCGAGAATGAAGGGAATGTACAACAGTGGTCAAGACTTGTGGAGTAAGGCAAGTTGGGATGGCTGAAAAGCCATTCCTAGGCTTCTGGCAGGCTTGTTAGGGTGTGGGGAAGGACTTTGTGTGGAGGAGTTGGAGGATGATTGACCAAACTGATATGCATATTATATTTATTCCATTACAAAGAAACATATAAGTAAAACACCTGGAGTTGGGATGGAAAATGTCTCATGGTTGGCTCTGGAGAGGATGCGCCCCTACCTCGAGTTCACCATACATGAATCTGCAGGTTTTTGCTTTCACCGCAGCACACACGACAGTCAAGCATGTGCACTGAGAGTGTCCTATATCACAGCTTGTGACTCAGAGCAGGGCTCAGTGTTCTGGGGGGCACCAAACCAAGTGCACTTTCCTTTCAATCGGGCATGACTACTAGGAGCTCACTAAGCTGCAGACAATGGTCTCTGCAACAAGACTAAGGCGGCAGGACAAGCCTTTTTACCTGTCTTCTGAAAGGGGTGGGAGCTGAACCCAACATTCTGTTTTACAATTTGTCTGCCAGCCCCCTGCAACCTGGTTCTTCACTACATCCATGTGGGGTTTGGGAGGTGAATGAGTAAGAGCTACTTCTGTGTGCTGAAGTTGTGCTTGGAGTGTGTCTGTTACATGCGGCTACTTAGGATTACATTTGCACTTTCTGAGCCCAAGTGGTACCTTAGATGGAGGGTGGAGAGAGTCCCTGACAGGAATGTGAATTGCAAGGCTCCTCACGCGCAATCCAGTGGTTCTTTGTAATGGGTCGGACTCTAGGGTGTGGAGGAGAGGAGACAAAGATTTCTTGGATGCACAGGGATATTCTTCCACCCTTTTCTATAACATTGTTCACTCTAAGGGCTACTACCCCTCTGCTCCCTAGCTAGGGTACAGTAGGGGGAAAAGCCTCTCCTTTAGGTCTCGCCTGAATGAATGATAGGAGTAGCTGTGCGCATTACAAAACCTAAGAGTGACCCGGTGCTCTCACTTGCGAAAGATATTGCATACCAGGGGCTTGGAGCCCACCCATTACTTATCATTGCCAATCTTACTTTCTGCCTCCTAATTGGGAAGCGCATGTAGCGCAATATGTGCGCATTCGCTCCAGCACTGCCAATGCTTATCTGACCAGGTGTTCGCAGGCACCCACACCATTGGACAGAATCATCTTGGCTTGGCTATGGGAGAGGAGCAGATGATCCCCGCTTGGTGGGCCATGGAAGGAGCACCCGCCTTAAGCAGCACTGCCAGCAAATCACTGACATGAGCACGCCCTGTCTGCAGATCATGAACATCTGCAAGGACATTAAAAGGTACTGTGCAACTGTGATCCCGGAAGGGCATGCCTCATTTACCCCGCTGAACTTCAACCTATTCAACTTCTAGATAAAGGGATAAGACAGAACATGAGAGGAAAGGTATCACAGGAACAGATTCTTCCCTCAGGGTTACCTCTAAAGGCTAAACATAAATCAGCACATTATTGAATAGACTCTACTATTCTGTTCTATTTAAATAGCAGAGGCTGTTTCCTCCAACCACACCGTGACCCATATTCATGATACTGGTGTTACACGTGGTGTGCCCTCTGAAATTTACATGAGTATTCTGTTGTGTATAAAAGTACAACACTTTTTTTTTTAAAGCAAAAACACTGGCTGGGCATTGGTTTATTGATTGCTGTTCAATTGTCAGTTGAGTTTCAAACGCCACACCACTTCCCTGTGTGTGCATTGGAATGCCAGGAGGAAATGTTTAGGGACCTTGAGGGGGACAAACACAAGTTAGTCTATCAGGAAAAGGAAGCAAGACAAAAAGATAGGACTGGGAAGACAGAAAGCAGAACAGGAAAGGCAGGAAAAAGAGACAGATCGCAGTGGCGGCTGCCTCAGTACAGAAGTGGTGAGGCAGTGGGGGGCGGGGGGATGGGGAAAAAAAAGAAAAAATTACTTACTTCCATACTCTTCTGTTCCTGTCAACTCTCTGCAGCACACAGTCTTCCAGACTCCACTAAGCCAACCATGACGCTGCTGTCATGCTGGTAATCATATTACCAGCATAATAGCAGCGTTGTGATTGGTCTGAGTGGCCTGGTTTGCTGCTCAGACAGTGCCTGGGAGCCTGGGACTGTTCTCCAACCGGCTGTGCAGCACAGCCGGGTGGAGAAATGCTAAATGCGCATGTCGGTTTGGCTGTCCTAAGATGGCCCGCCAAACCGACATGCGCACTTATGGTACCCACCACTCCTCCCACCTGCTCGCCACGACAGCCCAGCCCCGCCCCACCCTAGACTGGCTCAGACTCAGTACTGAAAAATAAAATGATAATAATATGGTGTTATTATCATTTTATTTTTCCTTTTTGCACTGCTCAGAGAGCAGTGGGGCAACGCTCCTCCGCCTTAATGAAGGAGCCGCCGCTGACAGATCGGGAATTGTAGAAGGAGTAGACAAAAGCTCATATTAGCAGCAGAGAATTGGTTAGCTCTGGGAATAGTGATTCCACTTCGAAAGAGAAGCTAGTGCCTAGAAGTGTGATGTGCTGATCGACTCAAGATCACACTTTACTTTCTCATGTAACTTACCTGTGCCAAGGTGGAAGATGTCATATGTTATGAGTGAGGTCCTTGCTTTTCTTTCAGGGGGCCTATGGGAGGGGGATCATGTGCCTGCGCCAAAGAAATATTCAGCAAAGTAAGATTCACCAGACTGCAAGCAGTCGCTCCACCGCTAGTACTGATCCTGCTGATGCTCACCTCATTGGCCGAGTGCAGACACCCACACCGGAGATTGAGATAACATTGGGCTGGGCAGAAAGCAGACAATCTTTGCTTAGTGTACCATGCAAGGAGCACATCTTCTTGCGTAGCACTGGCCATTGATCGATGACAAGCTAAGGGCCAGACTGCACATCACGATCATCACACGATGGTGCAACTGCGATTCAGGAAGGGAGGAGAGCCATTATCCTATTGTTCTTGAACCTATCCAAATCCTGGATGAAGGGGTTTGCCACATTCCAAGGGTTGGGGTGTACTGCAAGAACAGTCCCCCCTGAGTTTCCTTGTAGAGGACTAAAAGGCCATTTGCATAATACATAGTAGGTTCTGTCCTAGAGGAATAGCTGAGACTTTTCCCCTGGTACACTGTGCCACATGTATACGATACTAGTGTAGTATGCATACCCCTTTAAACTCTATGTACAGTATAGTGTTTTGTGCAAAAGTAAAGTACTATCCTTTTTAAGCAACAGTACTGACTGGATTGTTGATAGAAGGTTTGTTGAGATCTGAGTCTCTGAACTGATAACACCTCCCCTGAGTAAGTCTTAGACTGATCAACTTCTCTACCTTGAGAATCAAGTGCTGAAGGGTTGTACATGGTTCTCACTTTTGGGCTCATTAGGTAGGGTAAAACCCAGGATACCAGTGGTAACGGGCTCTGATTGTCACATTCTGAACTAAGTGACCCGTATTCCCCGTGGACTCCTGAAAAAGTTCACACAAAAGGTCATTTGGCCATCCTCTATTTAAAAACAAAATAGAACCCAATTGCATTTCAAAAAAGAATCCAGTTTTTACAAACCTTCATGCCTAACCAGATGTGAAGTGATTTGTCCCAGGTCAGTTTTAACCCTAAAACATCCCTAGGCACACTCCCAGCGCTCAGCAAAAAACCAATGCTCACCTCTAGGTTTCATATACCCATTACAACATTTTGTATAAAGGGTTATATGGAGAGGAGTTCTGGATATTAGCATTCCTAGAAACATGGCTGTAGTGCCTATTGAAAAATCCAGACCTGAATTTTCCCAGAGTCACACCATTTGGTCAAGTTGAAGGAGGCAGTTTTTGAAGTCCATAAAAAGCACATACTATTGTAAGTCTCCTGGTTACCACTGATAGCGCTCCCCAACATGCTTGTAATAAGAAAGCCTTCACTCTCATATCAATGACAGTCACATTCTACATTACCACTCTCACGACACTTCAAAGCAATCTTCATGCACAATAGTATAAGATTTTGCAAATGCTAATTTATCAGGAAGAGAGAGACTTTACCACAGCTACTCACATTTGGAGTGTCTGTCACACAGGGCAGAGGAGCGCATGTCACAGAGCCGTATCGTCCCTTTGCTGCTGCTGTATGCGAAGGTGTTACAGTGGTGTGGGTGGAACTCGGCCGCCGTGATCACTTCTGTCAGCTCTTCCATGTTGGCAGGCTTGATGTCTACAATATCTGGCGCGGACGAGTTAAGGGTTCAGCCACCATCCAGTTGCTGTCCTACTAATTAAGAATAACTGTACTGCAGATTCAACACGTACAAAGGGAAAATCGATTGGGTGGATCATAGAAGTCATTGTATTCATGTGCGTAATACTGAAAGGTAAACTGGAAGGTGCCAGAGCTTCTGAGCACTAAACTGAGATATTCTACTGACTTGAGGCGCCACATGGGATGGTTAGGGAACCAAAGATCACAATGAACACTAGATCCAGTAGACCCACCTAGTCTGTCCCAGGCTCTTTGTTAATTCTGTTTTTGCTGCTGGCACTTTTGCTAGGAGCACGCTCCTTGCTACTCAATACCCTTCTCATGTAAAAACGTAACTTCAGATATTGCACCGGAGCATCCCTCCTCGTCTATTATTGTGAGCTCTCCTTCCTGAGCGAACCAGATCTCCTGTTGCATAGTATGACTACCAGATAACTCATTGTCACCAAGGACACAGTGCTCCAGTTCTAGGGTTTTCTTTTACAAATCAGTTGTTTCAGGTTTGTTAGTTTGACTGGATTAATGCAAGCCACACACACCAGCAGAACTAAGGCCCCCAGAATACATTTGTTTATTATGTGAAAAACCCATAAACAAATTTGGTGACATCGAGCCATCATGCAACTTTGTTTATAGGGAATCAAAGAGGAAGAAATGGGTGGTATGGAACACAATGTGTTCAAAATTCATTCCTTATGCGATGTGGAAAAGGCAGGCTTTTGTACTCTTTTCATTACTTATAGAGGTTTAAGGAAAAAGTGGGATGGAGTCCCTTAGGGTGGAACAGAAGTATTCCTCTTGCCTTTTTCCATCCCCCTAAAATGTCACTCTTTGGTATTTAAAATGGGCCTCCCCAGAAAAGAGTGCCTTGGTTAGCATGTAGGTTTGAAATATAAAGTGATACATACAAAAATTGCAGACAGCATTTGTAGGACAGCATGTGTCTGAATGTTTTATTTATGTATAGACATGTAGGAAACAATTCCTAAGAAAAAAAAATGTTGAAACATTTACAAGGGCCCTGTTTGCTGGCAAATGTTTCGGCGAGGAAAGTTTTAAATCGAGCTGCAGATGTAACTGTATTGTTCAGTCTCTAATCACTAATTTGAAAATTAAGGTCTGAAATACAACCAACAGTGGGAAACAAAAGTTTTGACTTTTTAGTGTATTTCAGGCATAATCAGGTGAGGTGCAGGCTGTGAAAACGGACAGCGTATCAACTAAGAGGATGGCGTGCACTGGTGGACACACGGACATGTAACATGGCAGCAGCTGGCAGCGGAGTTTGTGGCAGACACTGAAATGGTTTGGAGGGTTGGGAGGACAGTAATGGAGGTCCTGGTCGCAGACCTTAAACATAGATTTGTCTTCAATACTGGTTTAGCCTTTGAAAAATGCTCTCTATATAAGGGAGGATTGTTGGTAGGGCATATACCGAGTTTAATTTGTAAAAAAAAAAACATATATGTGCGAGTTCAAAAAACGTTCTTTGAAGCTATCCATCACCACCTATATCGTTCTACCACTTCCGCTGCTATGGAGTCTACGTTCGCCATACACTTATGTACAGCACTCTTCTAGACTCTAAAACATACTGGTGACTTCTCAGCCTTCGGATAGTCATTAAACACTGGGTGTTCCATGCAATAAACAGCATAGATTCAGCCGGCTATGTTGGTTAGAGCACTGGTGCCAACAGTGCCAAGAGACCAACTATGATTGGTGTGTTTCAGATGGAACAATGTGACATTGAACAACTATCCACTGGCTTTTGGACAAGATGAGCCAAACACAACTGGGGAGGGTCATGTGTATGGTGTTTCTTTAAGATAGAGTTTTGTGAAAAACTGTAATTAATGCAATACTACAAGCTGCATCCTTTTCAGTGGAGTCGAGAACATGCATTCCTCAGTGTAACGTGTGCACTACTACACCCCATTTGCTCTTTTTGATAAACAAATTTTTATTGATTTTAATAAGTTGATAAAAAACACCAGCCAGTCATCACGACACCATGAAAATCCAGGAGTACATACAAGAGTTTGCGCTACCCAGTTTACAGACACTAATGAATGCAGAACAACATGGATTTGGACATTCCCCCTGAGACTAAACCACACCCCCAACCATTTCCCCCAGACCCTACGATATTTCTTGGGACACCCGTGTGCCTCATACATGATTTTTTGTTGCGTGGCACACCAGTCCACCCCAGTCCGCCAGCGTCCAACACTCGGGGATTCAGAGCATTTCCAGGCGGCCGCAATGTCCCTTTTGGCTACCACCATTGCTGTAGTGAAGAACAACTTCTCGTTCCGATACCCATCCAACCCGTCAGTGATGCCCAGGATCGTGCGTTTTGGATTATGGGGAACCTCCCACCCCAAAACCTCGGTGAGTTCTTCCTCGATTTCCCCCCAGAACCGCGTCAAGCGGGGGCATGCCCATACCATGTGGAGGAAATCAGCTGGGTCGTGACCGCACCTAGTACAGGCGGAGGTCGGGCTAAATCCCGCTTGGTGAAGGCGCACCGGGGTGAGGTAGGCTGCATGTAAGTAGTAGAGCTGTACCAAGCGTAGTCTGGCGGAGGCGGTGACCGTCCTAGGGGCCATAAGGGCGTTGCGCCAATCCTCTTCCTCCAGGGTGCCCACCCAATCCTCCCACTGAGCTCGTAGTCGGTCTAGGGAAGTGGGGGTATTATTAATCAATGTGCGGTAAATGCGGGAGATGCCACCCTTCCCCAGGTCCCCAAACATAATCTGAGCCTCAGGCGGGCTATGATCAGGAAGCCGTGTACCTGTTGTGAGGTGCATGTCGCAGTTGCAGGTACCTATAGAAGCGATTGATGCAGGGAGTATCTATTTTGGAGGTCTTCGAAGGAACGCATGTGATCCCCCACCCATACGTCGCCTAATTGTGAGATACCTATAAGGTCCCAAGCACGGAAACCCTGCAGCCTGTTAACCTCTTTGATCCAGGTCCCCTGCCACAAGGGTGTACATTGGGTCAATGTATGTGTCCACTTGGTGTGCCGCAGTGCGGCCCGCCAAGCCAGTAACGCAGAGCGTGTCACCTCTGGTAGGCGGGATGAGATAGGGGCCCCGTACAGCATGGACTGAACCTTGGTTAGGCCCAATTCCCCCAATTCGAGCCTGTAAGCTGGGTCAGACCATCCCCCGTTGAACCAGTCATGTATAGAGAGTAATTGCGTGGCAAGGTAATACAGATATAGGTGAGTCATCCCCAGACCCCCATCAAACGAGGGGATCCTACAGACATTGAGCGCCAGTCGGGTCCTACCTTTCTCCAAAAGGAACTTATTGGTCATGCTATCCAATTCGCGGAGCCAGGTCCTGGGGCAGCACAGGGGGGTATTTTGAAGAACGTAGAGGAATTGGGGGAGTACCATCATTTTAAAGAGGGCGACCCTCCCCATGGGGTTCAGGGGCAATGTTTGCCACTTCTGGAGGTCTGCCTTGGCCCGTCTCACCAGGGGAGTGACGTTGAGGGCCCAGCTAAGCTCAGGGAGTATGGTCATCCATATCCCCAGGTATTTGAAAGATTGACGGCGAAGTGGTATAGTGGATTGCCAATCGAAGCATTCACGGGACAGGTGGAGGGGAACTAGAACCGATTTGTCAGGGTTCAACCGGAGGCCAGAGGCCCGTTCGAAGGAATGCAGGATGCGGAGACAATGGGGGCCTGACCGGGCGGGATCTGCTAAATAGATGAGAACATCATCCGCGTAAAGGGCAATTTTGTCTGTTTCGGTGGTGGGCCATTCCCATACCCGCACGTGCTCGCATGACCGTATTAGGGATGCCAAGGGCTCCATCACCAAAGCAAAGAGCAGTGGGGAAAGAGGACAGCCCTGCCTCGTTCCCCTGCAAACCGAGAAGGGCTCCGATAGAACCCCGTTCACCAGGACACGAGCCCGAGGATGGGCGTAGAGAACCCTGACCATGGCACGAAAGCGGGGACCGAGTCCCATTTCATCGAGGACATCCTCTAGAAACCCCCAGTCCACCGAATCAAAGGCCTTCTCAAAGTCTACAAGAAGAATCGCAAGGTATGGGGTGAGGAGGTGGCGGTGGGCCAAGGCTGATTGCAATCTACGGAGGCAGTGCCGGGTACCGCGTGAGGGCATGAACCCGCATTGGTCGGGATGAACCAGCGCGGACAAGTGGGGTTTGAGCAGTTGGGCGAGGATCGTGGCGAACAGTTTAACTTCGGTATTGATGAGGGAGATAGGGCGGTAATCCGCACATCGTGATGAGGGCGGCTGAGACTTAGGAAGAACCACAATGGTGGCCATGTCCGTCTCCTGGGGAAAGGAGCCTTTTTCAACAGCTTCACGAAACAGTTCTGCAACCCATTTGCTCTTTATCGAGGAAGTTCACCCCAGATTCAAGGCGCGTGGCTTCCAAATTATGGTAGCAGAATAAACACACGTTAGCTTTACTGATTCCAAGCAAATACTCTAATCACTTTCTAAGTGAAAGACTACATCACTTTAAGCATGGACTTGTAAATTCAAGGATCTCCATGACGCCCATCTGACGTGCACACCCTGTGTTCTAGCTGTTGTGTGTGTGTGGGGGTCTCATTTTAATATGTACAGTGGATGCTTTCCCATCGTTTTTGTTATTTGCCTTATTGTCCAGCCTTTTTCACTGTGATATGTGGCTTCTTTGTATATTCACTATCTACAGAGCAAACATCTGTTGTTGCGCCAATCACCAGAATTGAAAAACTGCAGAGATAGGGGAAATAGAACCCTCCAGCATGTGTACTCTGTGATCTCAGGAGTATTTTTCAATTTAGTGCAGCACAAATTGAAGATTTGGCACCAAGCTGCGGAGGCTCAGCTCAGCCGTAAATATTTCGATAGCGAGATCCGCGGTAGCTTTAGGGGTGAAGGGGTGGTGTCAATCATGAAGGGACCAGAGTCCTATAGATCAATGTGCCTGATTGTTTTCATCAATCACGCCCCGGTATGGAAGCCGCTGGTCAGTGGTGGTGTGCGGCTTTAGATGTCACGCTTCAATCACCGGGAACGGCGGTGCGGGCAGTTGAGCTTTGCTAGGACCAAAGCAAAGGACTCCATTACTCACCCCCTAGAAAGGGAATTAGGAGTCTATTTAAGAGGGGGATATCAATCAGCATTTTACAACTTAACCAATGATGGACTTAAACATGTGCAGTGAGAGAAGGAAGGATCCTGTGTGGTCAGTCTCATTGGTGAGCCTTCGGCCTCTGGATTGTACGAAAGATAGTGATGAACAAACTAGAATGATTATTGCAAGCAGAAAGCACATGAAGCGTTTTCAGGTTTTGTGATAGATGTGGTAAATTTCCATCTAAACCTTCATCAAGAGGGAAAAGGCTGTTTGTCTATAAACTTTAGACTGATAACTGCTGTTGCTCATCCTTTAGTAAGATTTGTGATTTGTTCAAGAACACACATTTGTTTGGGTAAGCATGGGTGCTGGGACTAAAATCTAGGTCTAATAGGTAGCAAATTGATATGCATCTCGTGCTTGGTGTATTTTGGCAATTTTCAAACGGACTATAATTTTTAAACTTGAGGCAATGTGCAATTTTACAATCTCTGTAGTATTCATTGTGCAACGTTCTTGAAAATGCACTTCTGCGTTCATTGGCTGAAAAGCTCGATAGTAAAGTGGACTTTAACTCCCATACACTTTTCCCCTGTGGTTTGAAAATGCTTGATGTCTCTGCTTCCCTTAAAACACTGGAGTAGAACTCACAGCCCTATTGTAGAGATGTTTTTAAAATCTACCAAGTTTTGTCAAATTTTATGGGCCCCACTATGCAAATACAAAATACATTTATACAAGAATACTCCTCAAATCACATTGGCAATCACAATGGGGTGTGACATGTATGGCCATGTGCTATTCCCAGAAGATGCATAGCCTTCTGAGCCAGCAGAAAGGTGCAAAAATTCCCTCTTCCACAATAATCTTTCAAATTCCCATCTGACTCAAGACAGCGTAAGTGCAATGCAAACATTATACAGCAGTTAAGAGGAAAGTAGTCTAACAACCACTTTGCGAGATTTAGTATCCCATAATGCACTACTTGATTGCAAAGCTAAATCTGCTGCAAATAGGAGCTGTCACCTGTAGGTAGGGCAAAGAGGAGCTTTTTACATAATATGAAATCATGTTTTATTCATATCTTAAATAATGCACTTTTTCGCAGCCACTGAGAATTAACAGGAATTGTTTACTAAAGCAGTGCACTTTTGTCTTTCTCATAGAGAATTGCTGAATGCCCTTGCTGGCAAAGCAGCTGCAAGAGTTTAATTTACCCTTCCCATATGAGCAAACACGTTATATTAATTTGTTAGGTCTGATCTAGAGACAGCGAAAGCCATCTGGGCAAACAAGTTAAATCAATTTGGTTGGTCTTATCTAGAAGACAGCATTAGCTGTCTCGTCATCTTCATGTAACAAAAACAAACATTGCCAAAGCCAATAGGTTGAGTGTTGTCTAACAGCCTTTTGGCTTTGCCAATGAGTGTTTTGTCATGGGTAAAGCTAGCCAGTGGCTGAAGTGCACTGACCCATCACCCCATGTATCCTGTAGTGGGTGGAAGAAATGTGTGAACGGCACAATAATAGACCAATAGATGAAAAGGGTTGGCTAAAGAGCCCCAAATTTGTTATATATATATATATATATATATATATATATATATATATATATATATATATATATATATATATATATATATATATATATATATTATCTACTGGCGGTCGCCAGTAGATAGTTATAGTTAGGACCTATTTTCCATAGGAAATCCGCAACATTCTATTTGAAATAACTCTTTCGTCGGTTGACGAATCTTCGCGAAATTTTCAAACTTTATGGCCCGCTCCGGTCCGCTCCTACCCTGAAAGTTTCGGGGTGATTTGTCAAGCGGGGGCTGAGAAAAAAGGGGGGTCCCAAAACGTGTTTTCCCCATTTATTTTCCCATAGGAAACTTTAGCCACGGCTACAGCCCGAACTGCTGAACGGGATTACACCAAATTTGGCAAAGAGGTAGTTCTTGGTTCAGAAAGAACCCTTTTTGTTAAATGGTATAAATCCGTTCAGTAGTTGCTGAGAAAATCAAAAGTAAAATCACATATATATCTGGGCGGAGCCTAACCACACATGTCATCGTGAGATCTGATTGGCTGTCAGCACTTCATCCTGGAATTGCTGGCAGCCATCTTGGGACCAATATACATGATAGTACCCCATTGAAATGCATTGTAGTGAATCAAAGATTTTGAGGGTTACCAAAAGGAGAACTATAAAGGGTGATAACAGACTTTAGTTACATTAGAATTCATTTGTTGATGGTACCATACTAATTTCAGGAATTGTGGTGTTTTCTAAGGGATTTTACCCTGTGAAAAACCTTCTGCTGGGATATCATGAATCATGTTTGAGAGAAAACTATTTTCACATGCTTGTCCCATAGAGTTTTGGAAGGTGCTCCAGAAGCTAAAATGAGAGCATATTTTCTGTAAATTCACATTATCTTTCTCAGTCATGTGAGAATGAAGTCTGACATTCTCAGTAAAACATGTACATCCAACAAGGGCAGAGACTGTCAGTTGATTCCTTTGTGTTCTACTGCAGCTTCCCAGAGTGTTCTAAAGAACAACTAGAGTGCTAACAGCCTTACTTATGACAAAAGTATGGCACACCTGAAGCCATCTTGATTGGAATAAACTGGTAACACTTAAAACATTTAATTTAAAAAGGAACACAATGATGGGGTTCATTTTGTCATAGAAATTATGGTTAGTGCTGTAGAAAGAAAAATTAGGACATGTTTCAAGTGTGATCTCAAATATCTTCCTGTTATATTTCAACAGGAGCAGCCTGCCAGTTGATGCCTTTGTGTTCTACTGCAGCTTCCCAGAGTGTTCTAAAGAACAACTAGAGCGCTAACAGCCTTACTTATGACAAAAGTATGGCACACCTGAAGCCATCTTGATTGGAATAAACCGGTAACACTTAAAACATTTAATTTAAAAAGGAACAAAATGAGGGGGTTCTTTTTGAAATAGAAATTATGGTTAGTGCTGCAGAAAGAAAAATTAGGGCATGTTTTAAGTGAGATCTCAAATCCTCTTCTATTTCATTAGAAAATTCTGACATGCAGACTGAAACAATCACTTTCAATACCAGCAGCAGACTTCCAGTTAACTCCCTGGTGAGCAGTAGCTTTACTACAGTGATCTAATGAGCAACTAGAGTGCTAACATTCAGAATTTATGGCAAATGTGAGACACATCTGAATGCCTTCTTGATGGAATCAAAGTAAAAAACTGAAAGCATTTCCTACTGAGGAGACTGCAGTAAATGAGGAAATGAGGAAACTTCATAACAAAGAAGTCTTCCAAGATGGCCACCAGAGAAGAAAGAGCCCAAATGTAGCACAAATATTACCCAGATGTAGCCCACATATAGCCCAATGACAAAAGTGTGCAAAACACTTTTTATTTTTAGTTTTTTTGCAGTTTTATGTAGTGCAGACTGGTCAGGTATTGGAGCGTTGCATCTTAAAACATGACCCCCTACACTACAAAAACACCACTGCACTACCCTAAACCCTAAAACACTACCCCCAGCACGACCCCCTACACTACACAAGCACCACTGCACTATCCTAAACCCTAAAACACTACCCCCAGCATGACCCCCTACACTACACAAACATCACTGCACTACCCTAAACCCTAAAACACTACCCCCAGCACGACCCCCTACACTACCCAAACACCACTGCACTAACCTAAATCCTAAAACACTACCCCCAGCACGACCCCCTACACTACCCAAACACCACTGCACTACCCTAAAACATGACCCCCTACACTACACAAACACCACTGCACTACCCTAAACCCTAAAACACTATCCCCAGCACGACCCCCTACACTACACAAGCACCACTGCACTACCCTAAACCCTAAAACACTACCCCAGCACGACCCCCTGCACTACACAAACACGACTGCACTACCCTAAACCCTAAAACACTACCCCCAGCACGACCCCTACACTACCCAAACACCACTGCACTACCCTAAAACATGATCCCCTACACTACACAAACACCACTGCACTACCCTAAACCCTAAAACACTACCCCAGCACGACCCCCTACACGACACAAGCACCACTGCACTACCCTTAACCCTAAAACACTACCCCCAGCACGACCCCCTACACTGCCCGAACACCACTGCACTGCCCTAAACCCTGAAACACCAGCCCCTGCACGACCCCCTACACTGCCCAAACACCACTGCACTGCCCTAAACCCTGAAACACCACCCCCAGCACGACCCCCTACACTGCCCGAAGACCACTGCACTGCCCTAAACCCTGAAACACCAGCCCCAGCATGACCCCCTACACTGCCCGAACACCACTGCACTTCCCTAAACCCTGAAACACCAGCCCCAGCATGACCCCTTACACTGCCCGAACACCA
Source organism: Calotriton arnoldi (assembly GCA_963921515.1). Lineage (NCBI taxonomy): Eukaryota > Metazoa > Chordata > Amphibia > Caudata > Salamandridae > Calotriton > Calotriton arnoldi. The sequence goes on from CAWUFW010000568.1 coordinate 3,277,532, forward strand.
CTGCACTGCTCTAAACCCTGAAACACCAGCCCCAGCATGACCCCCTACACTGCCCAAATACCACTGCACTGCCCTAAACCCTGAAACACCACCCCCAGCAAGAACCCCTACACTGCCCGAACGCCACTGCACTAAACCCTGACACACCACCCCCAGCAAGACCCCCTACACTGCCCAAACACCACTGCACTGCCCTAAACCCTGAAACACCAGCCCCTGCACGACCCCCTACACTGCCCGAACACCACTGCACTGCCCTAAACCCTGAAACACCAGACCCTGCACTACCCCTACACTGCCCGAACACCACTGCACTGCCCTAAACCCTGAAACACCAGCCCCAGCATGACCCCCTACACTGCCCGAACACCACTGCACTACCCTAAACCCTGAAACACCACACCCAGCACGACCCCTTACACTGCCCGAGCACCACTGCACTGCCCTAAACCCTGAAACACCAGCCCCAGCACGACCCCTACACTGCCCGAACACCACTGCACTACCCTGAAACACCAGCCCCAGCACGACCGCCTACACTGCCCGAACACCACTGCACTGCCCTAAACCCTGAAACACCAGCCCCAGCACGACCCCCTACACTGCCCGAACACCACTGCACTGCCCTAAACCATGAAACACCAGCCCCAGCACGACCCCCTACACTGCCCGAACACCACTGCACTGCCCTAAACCCTAAAACACCAGCCCCAGCACGACCCCCTACACTGCCCGAACACCACTGCACTGCCCTAAACCCTGAAACACCACCCCGTGCATGACCCCCTACACTGCCCGAACACCACTGCACTCCCTAAACCCCGAAACACCACCCCCAGCATGACCCCCTACACTGCCCGAATACCACTGCACTGCCCTAAACCCTGAAACACCACCCCCTGCACGACCCCCTACACTGCCCTAACACTACTGCACTGCCCTAAACCCTGAAACACCATCCCCAGCACGACCCCTACACTGCACGAACACCACTGCACTGCCCTAAACCCTGAAACACTACCCCCAGCAAGACCCCCTACACTGCCCAAACACCACTGCCCTGCCCTAAACCCTGAAACATCACCCCCAGCAAGACCCCCTACACTGCCCGAACACCACTGCCCTAAACCCTAAAACATCACCCCCAGCAAGACCCCCTTTACTGCCCGAAAACCACTGCACTGCCCTAAACCCTGAAACACCAGCCCCAGCACGACCCCCTACACTGCCCGAACACCACTGCACTGCCCTAAACCATGAAACACCACCCCTGCACGACCCCCTACACTGCCCGAACACCACTGCACTGCCCTAAACCCTGAAACACCACCCCCAGCACGACCCCCTACACTGCCCGAACACTACTGCACTGCCCTAAACCCTGAAACACCACCCCCAGCACGACCCCCTACACTGCACAAACACCACTGCACTGCCCTAAAGCCTGAAACACTACCCCAGCAAGACCCCCTACACTGCCCGAACACCACTGCACTGCCCTAAACCCTGAAACATCAGCCCCAGCAAGACCCCCTACACTACCCGAACACCACTGCCCTAAACCCTGAAACACCACCCCCAGCAAGACCCCGTACACTGTCCGAACACCACTGAACTGCCCTAAACCCTGAACCACCAGCCCCAGCAAGACCCCCTACACTGCCCGAACACCACTGCACTGCCCTAAACCCTGAAACACCAGCCCCAGCAAGACCCCCTACACTGCCCGAACACCACTGCACTGCCCTAAACCCTGAAACACCACCCCCAGCAAGACCCCTACACTGCCCGAACACTACAGCACTAAACCCTGAAACACCACCTCCAGCAAGACCACCTACACTGGCCGAACACCACTGCACTGCCCTAAACCCTGAAACACTACCCCCTGCACGACCCCCTACACTGCCGGGACACCACTGCACTGCCCTAAACCCTGAAACACCACCCCCAGCACGAACCCCTACACTGCCCAAACACCACTGCACTGCCCTAAACCCTGAAACACCACCCCTAGCACAACCCCTACACTGCCCGAACACCACTGCACTGCCCTAAACCCTGAAACACTACCCCCAGCAAGACCCCCTACACTGCCCGAACACCACTGCACTGCCCTAAACCCTGAAACATCACCCCCAGCAAGACCCCTACACTGCCTGAACACCACTGCCCTAAACCCTGAAACACCACCCCCAGCAAGACCCCCTACACTGCCCGAACACCACTGCACTGCCCTAAACCCTGAAACACCACCTCCAGCACAACCCCCTACACTGCCTGAACACCATTGCTCTGCCCTAAACCCTGAAACACTAGCCCCAGCATGACCCCCTACACTGCCCCAACACCACTGCACTGCCCTAAACCCTGAAACACCACCCCCAGCACGACCCCCTACACTGCCCGAACACCACTGCAGTGCCCTAAACCCTGAAACACCAGCCCCAGCAAGACCCCTACACTGCCCGAACACCACTGCACTGCCCTAAACCCTGAAACACCAGCCCCAGCATGACCCCCTACACTGCCCGAACACCACTGCACTACCCTAAACCCTGAAACACCAGCCCCAGCACGACCCCCTACACTGCCCGAACACCACTGCACTGCCCTAAACCCTGAAACACCAGCCCCAGCATGACCCCTACACTGCCCGAACACCACTGCACTGCCCTAAACCCTGAAACACCACCCCTGCATGACCCCTACACTGCCCGAACACCACTGCACTGCCCTAAACCCTGAAACACCACCCCCTGCACCACCCCCTACACTGCCCGAACACCACTGCACTGCCCTAAACCCTGAAACACCACCCCCTGCACCACCCCCTACACTGCCCGAACACCACTGCACTGCCCTAAACCCTGAAACACCACCCCCAGCACGACCCCTACACTGCCCGAACACCACTGCACTGCCCTAAACCCTGAAACACCACAACCCTGCACGACCCCTACACTGCCCGAACACCACTGCACTGCCCTAAACCCTGAAACACCACCCCCGCACGACCCCTACACTGCCCGAACACCACTGCACTGCCCAAAACCCTGAAACACCACCCGCAGCACGACCCCCTTTACTGCCCGAACACCAATGCACTGCCCCAAACCCTGAAACACCACCCCCAGCACGACCCCCTACGCTGCCCGAACACCACTGCCCTAAACCCTGAAACACCACCCTCTGCACGACCCCCTACACTGCCCGAACACCACTGCACTGCCCTAAACCCTGAAACACCACCCCCAGCATGACCCCCTACACTGCCCGAACACCACTGCACTGCCCTAAACCCTGAAACACCACCCCCAGCATGACCCCCTACACTGCCCGAACACCACTGCACTGCCCTAAGCCCTAAAACACCACCCCCAGCACGACCCCCTACACTGCCCGAACACAACTGCACTGCCCTAAACCCTAAAACACTACCCCCAGCACGACCCCCTACACTACCCAAACACCACTGCACTACCCTAAACCCTAAAATACTCCCCCAGCACGAATCCCCTACACTACCCGAACACGACTGCACTGCCCTAAACCCTCAAACACTCCCCAGCACGACCCCTACACTACCCGAACACTACTGCACTGCCCTAAACCCTAAAATACTCCCCCAGCACGACCCCCTACACTACCCAAACACCACTGCACTGCCCTAAACCCTGAAACACCAGCCCCAGCACGACCCCTTACACTGCCCGAACACCACTGCACTGCCCTAAACCCTGAAACACCACCCCCAGCAAGAACCCCTACACTGCCCGAACACCACTGCACTAAACCCTGAAACACCACCCCCAGCAAGACCCCCTACACTGCCCGAACACCACTCCACTGCCCTAAACCCTGAAACACCAGCCCCTGCACGACCCCCTACACTGCCCGAACACCACTGCACTGCCCTAAACCCTGAAACACCAGACCCTGCACTACCCCTACACTGCCCGAACACCACTGCACTGCCCTAAACCCTGAAACACCAGCCCCAGCACGACCCCCTACACTGCCCGAACACCACTGCACTACCCTGAAACACCAGCCCCAGCACGACCGCCTACACTGCCCGAACACCACTGCACTGCCCTAAACCGTGAAACACCAGCCCCAGCACGACCCCCTACACTGCCCGAACACCACTGCACTGCCCTAAACCCTAAAACACCAGCCCCAACACGACCCCCTACACTGCCCGAACACCACTGCACTGCCCTAAACCCTGAAACACCACCCCGTGCACGACCCCCCACACTGCCCGAACACCACTGCACTCCCTAAACCCTGAAACACCACCCCCAGCATGACCCCTACACTGCCCGAATACCACTGCACTGCCCTAAACCCTGAAACACCACCCCCTGCACGACCCCCTACACTGCCCGAACACTACTGCACTGCCCTAAACCCTGAAACACCATCCCCAGCACGACCCCTACACTGCACGAACACCACTGCACTGCCCTAAACCCTGAAACACTACCCCCAGCAAGACCCCTACACTGCCCGAACACCACTGCACTGCCCTAAACCCTGAAACATCACCCCCAGCAAGACCCCCTACACTGCCCGAACACCACTGCCCTAAACCCTAAAACACCACCCCAGCAAGACCCCCTACACTGCCCGAACACCACTGCACTGCCCTAAACCCTGAAACACCAGCCCCAGCACGACCCCCTACAATGCCCGAACACCACTGCACTGCCCTAAACCCTGAAACACCACCCCCTGCACGACCCCCTACACTGCCCGAACACCACTGCACTGCCCTAAACCCTGAAACACCACCCCCAGCACGACCCCCTACACTGCCCGAACACTACTGCACTGCCCTAAACCCTGAAACACCACCCCCAGCACGACCCACTACACTGCACGAACACCACTGCACTGCCCTAAAGCCTGAAACACTACCCCCAGCAAGACCCCCTACACTGCCCGAACACCACTGCACTGCCCTAAACCCTGAAACACCAGCCCCAGCACGACCCCCTACACTGCCCGAACACCACTGCACTGCCCTAAACCCTGAAACACCACCCCCTGCACGACCCCTACACTGCCCGAACACCACTGCACTGCCCTAAACCCTGAAACACCACCCCCTGCACCACCCCCTACACTGCCCGAACACCACTGCACTGCCCTAAACCCTGAACCACCCCTGCACGACCCCCTACACTGCCCGAACACCACTGCACTGCCCAAAACCCTGAAACACCACCCGCAGCACGACCCCCTTTACTGCCCGAACACCAATGCACTGCCCCAAACCCTGAAACACCACCCCCAGCACGACCCCCTACACTGCCCGAACACCACTGCCCTAAACCCTGAAACACCACCCCCTGCACGACCCCCTACACTGCCCAAACACCACTGCACTGCCCTAAACCCTGAAACACCACCCCCAGCATGACCCCCTACACTGCCCGAACACCACTGCACTGCCCTAAACCCTGAAACACCACCCCCAGCATGACCCCCTACACTGCCCGAACACCACTGCACTGCCCTAAGCCCTAAAATACTCCCCCCAGCACGAATCCCCTACACTACCCGAACACGACTGCACTGCCCTAAACCCTCAAACACTCCCTCAGCACGACCCCCTACACTACCCGAACACTACTGCACTGCCCTAAACCCTAAAATACTCCCCCAGCACGACCCCCTACACTACCCGAACACCACTGCACTGCCCTAAACCCTAAAACACTCCCCCAGCACGACCCCCTACACTACCCAAACACCACTGCACTGCCCTAAACCCTAAAATACTACCCCCTGCATGACCCCCTACACTACCCAAACAACAATGCACTACCCTAAACCCTAAAACACCACCCCCAGCACGACCCCCTACACTGCCCGAAGACCACTGCACTGCCCTAAACCCTGAAACACCAGCCCCAGCACGACCCCTTACACTGCCCGAACACCACTGCACTGCCCTAAACCCTGAAACACCAGCCCCAGCATGACCCCCTACACTGCCCGAATACCACTGCACTGCCCTAAACCCTGAAACACCACCCCCAGCAAGAACCCCTACACTGCCCGAACACCACTGCACTAAACCCTGAAACACCACCCCCAGCAAGCCCCCCTACACGGCCCGAACACCACTGCACTGCCCTAAACCCAGAAACACCAGCCCCTGCACGACCCCCTACACTGCCCGAACACCACTGCACTGCCCTAAACCCTGAAACACCAGACCCTGCACTACCCCTACACTGCCCGAACACCACTGCACTGCCCTAAACCCTGAAACACCAGCCCCAGCATGACCCCCTACACTGCCCGAACACCACTGCACTACCCTAAACCCTGAAACACCACCCCCAGCACGACCCCTTACACTGCCCGAGCACCACTGCACTGCCCTAAACCTTTGAAACACCAGCCCCAGCACGACCCCCTACACTGCCCGAACACCACTGCACTACCCTGAAACACCAGCCCCAGCACGACCGCCTACACTGCCCGAACACCACTGCACTGCCCTAAACCGTGAAACACCAGCCCCAGCACGACCCCCTACACTGCCCGAACACCACTGCACTGCCCTAAACCCTAAAACACCAGCCCCAGCACGACCCCCTACACTGCCCGAACACCACTGCACTGCCCTAAACCCTGAAACACCACCCCGTGCACGACCCCCTACACTGCCCGAACACCACTGCACTCCCTAAACTCTGAAACACCACCCCCAGCATGACCCCCTACACTGCCCGAATAACACTGCACTGCCCTAAACCCTGAAACACCACCCCCTGCACGACCCCCTACACTGCCCGAACACTACTGCACTGCCCTAAACCCTGAAACACCATCCCCAGCACGACCCCCTACACTGCACGAACACCACTGCACTGCCCTAAACCCTGAAGCACTACCCCCAGCAAGACCCCTACACTGCCCGAACACCACTGCACTGCCCTAAACCCTGAAACATCACCCCCAGCAAGACCCCCTACACTGCCCGAACACCACTGCACTGCCCTAAACCCTGAAACACCACCCCTGCACGACCCCCTACACTGCCCGAACACCACTGCACTGCCCTAAACCCTGAAACACCACCCCCAGCACGACCCCCTACACTGCACGAACACCACTGCACTGCCCTAAAGCCTGAAACACTACCCCCAGCAAGACCCCCTACACAGCCCGAATACCACTGCACTGCCCTAAACCCTGAAACATCACCCCCAGCAAGACCCCCTACACTGCCCGAACACCACTGCCCTAAACCCTGAAACACCACCCCCAGCAAGACCCCCTACACTGCCCGAACACCACTGCACTGAACCCTGAAACACCACCTCCAGCACAACCCCCTACACTGCCTGAACACCATTGCTCTGCCCTAAACCCTGAAACACTAGCCCCAGCATGACCCCCCACACTGCCCGAACACCACTGCACTCCCTAAACCCTGAAGCACCACCCCCAGCATGACCCCCTACACTGCCCGAATACCACTGCACTGCCCTAAACCCTGAAACACCACCCCCTGCACGACCCCCTACACTGTCCGAACACTACTGCACTTCCCTAAACCCTGAAACACCATCCCCAGCACGACCCCCTACACTGCACGAACACCACTGCACTGCCCTAAACCCTGAAACACTACCCCCAGCAAGACCCCTACACTGCCCGAACACCACTGCACTGCCCTAAACCCTGAAACATCACCCCCAGCAAGACCCCCTACACTGCCCGAACACCACTGCCCTAAACCCTAAAACACCACCCCCAGCAAGACCCCCTACACTGCCCGAACACCACTGCACTGCCCTAAACCCTGAAACACCAGCCCCAGCACGACCCCCTACACTGCCCGAACACCACTGCACTGCCCTAAACCCTGAAACACCACCCCCTGCACGACCCCCTACACTGCCCGAACACCACTGCACTGCCCTAAACCCTGAAACACCACCCCCAGCACGACCCCCTACACTGCCCGAACACTACTGCACTGCCCTAAACCCTGAAACACCACCCCCAGCACAACCCACTACACTGCACGAACACCACTGCACTGCCCTAAAGCCTGAAACACTACCCCCAGCAAGACCCCCTACACTGCCCGAACACCACTGCACTGCCCTAAACCCTGAAACACCAGCCCCAGCACGACCCCCTACACTGCCCGAACACCACTGCACTGCCCTAAACCCTGAAACACCAGCCCCAGCACGACCCACTACACTGCCCGAACACCACTGCACTGCCCTAAACCCTGAAACACCACCCCCTGAACGACCCCTACACTGCCCGAACACCACTGCACTGCCCTAAACCCTGAAACACCACCCCCTGCACCACCCCCTACACTGCCCGAACACCACTGCACTGCCCTAAACCCTGAACCAACCCCGCACGACCCCCTACACTGCCCGAACACCACTGCACTGCCCAAAACACTGAAACACCACCCGCAGCACGACCCCCTTTACTGCCCGAACACCACTGCCCTAAACCCTGAAACACCACCCCCTGCACGACCCCCTACACTGCCCAAACATCACTGCACTGCCCTAAACCCTGAAACACCACCCCCAGCATGACCCCCTATACTGCCCGAACACCACTGCACTGCCCTAAACCCTGAAACACCACCCCCAGCATGACCCCCTACACTGCCCGAACACCACTGCACTGCCCTAAGCCCTAAAACACCACCCCCAGCACGACCCCCTACACTGCCCGAACACAACTGCACTGCCCTAAACCCTAAAACACTACCCCCAGCACGACCCCCTACACTAACCGAACACCACTGCACTACCCTAAACCCTAAAATACTCCCCCCAGCACGAATCCCCTACACTACCCGAACACGATTGCACTGCCCTAAACCCTCAAACACTCCCCCAGCACGACCCCCTACACTACCCGAACACTACTGCACTGCCCTAAACCCTAAAATACTCCCCCAGCACGACCCCCTACACTACCCAAACACCACTGCACTGCCCTAAACCCTAAAATACTACCCCTGCATGACCCCCTACACTACCCAAACAATGCACTACCCTAAACCCTAAAACACCACCCCCAGCACGACCCCCTACACTGCACGAACACCACTGCACTGCCCTAAACCCTGAAACACTACCCCCAGCAAGACCCCCTACACTGCCCGAACACCACTGCACTGCCCTAAACCCTGAAACATCACCCCCAGCAAGACCCCCTACACTGCCCGAACACCACTGCACTGCCCTAAACCCTGAAACACCACCCCCTGCACGACCCCCTACACTGCCCGAACACCACTGCACTGCCCTAAACCCTGAAACACCACCCCCAGCACGACCCCCTACACTGCACGAACACCACTGCACTGCCCTAAAGCCTGAAACACTACCCCCAGCAAGACCCCTACACAGCCCGAATACCACTGCACTGCCCTAAACCCTGAAACATCACCCCCAGCAAGACCCCCTACACTGCCCGAACACCACTGCCCTAAACCCTGAAACACCACCCCCAGCAAGACCCCGTACACTGTCCGAACACCACTGAACTGCCCTAAACCCTGAACCACCAGCCCCAGCAAGACCCCCTACACTGCCCGAACACCACTGCACTGCCCTAAACCCTGAAACACCAGCCCCAGCAAGACCCCCTACACTGCCGGAACACCACTGCACTGCCCTAAACCCTGAAACACCACCCCCAGCAAGACCCCCTACACTGCCCGAACACCACAGCACTAAACCCTGAAACACCACCCCCAGCAAGACCACCTACACTGGCCGAACACCACTGCACTGCCCTAAACCCTGAAACACCACCCCCTGCACGACCCCCTACACTGCCGGGACACCACTGCCCTAAACCCTGAAACACCACCCCCAGCAAGACCCCCTACACTGCCCGAACACCACTGCACTGAACCCTGAAACACCACCTCCAGCACAACCCCCTACACTGCCTGAACACCATTGCTCTGCCCTAAACCCTGAAACACTAGCCCCAGCATGACCCCCCACACTGCCCGAACACCACTGCACTCCCTAAACCCTGAAACACCACCCCCAGCATGACCCCCTACACTGCCCGAATACCACTGCACTGCCCTAAACCCTGAAACACCACCCCCTGCACGACCCCCTACACTGTCCGAACACTACTGCACTTCCCTAAACCCTGAAACACCATCCCCAGCACGACCCCCTACACTGCACGAACACCACTGCACTGCCCTAAACCCTGAAACACTACCCCCAGCAAGACCCCCTACACTGCCCGAACACCACTGCACTGCCCTAAACCCTGAAACATCACCCCCAGCAAGACCCCCTACACTGCCCGAACACCACTGCCCTAAACCCTAAAACACCACCCCCAGCAAGACCCCCTACACTGCCCGAACACCACTGCACTGCCCTAAACCCTGAAACACCAGCCCCAGCACGACCCCCTACACTGCCCGAACACCACTGCACTGCCCTAAACCCTGAAACACCGCCCCCTGCACGACCCCCTACACTGCCCGAACACCACTGCACTGCCCTAAACCCTGAAACACCACCCCCAGCACGACCCCCTACACTGCCCGAACACTACTGCACTGCCCTAAACCCTAAAACACCACCCCCAGCACGACCCACTACACTGCACGAACACCACTGCACTGCCCTAAAGCCTGAAACACTACCCCCAGCAAGACCCCCTACACTGCCCGAACACCACTGCACTGCCCTAAACCCTGAAACACCAGCCCCAGCACGACCCCCTACACTGCCCGAACACCACTGCACTGCCCTAAACCCTGAAACACCAGCCCCAGCACGACCCACTACACTGCCCGAACACCACTGCACTGCCCTAAACCCTGAAACACCACCCCCTGCATGACCCCTACACTGCCCGAACACCACTGCACTGCCCTAAACCCTGAAACACCACCCGCAGCACGACCCCCTTTACTGCCCGAACACCAATGCACTGCCCCAAACCCTGAATCACCACCCCCAGCACGACCCCCTACACTGCCCAAACATCACTGCACTGCCCTAAACCCTGAAACACCACCCCCAGCATGACCCCCTATACTGCCCGAACACCACTGCACTGCCCTAAACCCTGAAACACCACCCCCAGCATGACCCCCTACACTGCCCGAACACCACTGCACTGCCCTAAGCCCTAAAACACCACCCCCAGCACGACCCCCTACACTGCCCTAACACAACTGCACTGCCCTAAACCCTAAAACACTACCCCCAGCACGACCCACTACACTGCCCGAACACCACTGCACTGCCCTAAACCCTGAAACACCACCCCCTGCATGACCCCTACACTGCCCGAACACCACTGCACTGCCCTAAACCCTGAAACACCACCCGCAGCACGACCCCCTTTACTGCCCGAACACCAATGCACTGCCCCAAACCCTGAATCACCACCCCCAGCACGACCCCCTACACTGCCCAAACATCACTGCACTGCCCTAAACCCTGAAACACCACCCCCAGCATGACCCCCTATACTGCCCGAACACCACTGCACTGCCCTAAACCCTGAAACACCACCCCCAGCATGACCCCCTACACTGCCCGAACACCACTGCACTGCCCTAAGCCCTAAAACACCACCCCCAGCACGACCCCCTACACTGCCCTAACACAACTGCACTGCCCTAAACCCTAAAACACTACCCCCAGCACGACCCCCTACACTGCCCGAACACCACTGCCCTAAACCCTGAAACACCACCCCTGCACGACCCCCTACACTGCCCAAACATCACTGCACTGCCCTAAACCCTGAAACACCACCCCCAGCATGACCCCCTATACTGCCCGAACACCACTGCACTGCCCTAAACCCTGAAACACCACCCCCAGCATGACCCCCTACACTGCCCGAACACCACTGCACTGCCCTAAGCCCTAAAACACCACCCCCAGCACGACCCCCTACACTGCCCTAACACAACTGCACTGCCCTAAACCCTAAAACACTACCCCCAGCACGACCCCCTACACTACCCGAACACCACTGCACTACCCTAAACCCTAAAATACTCCCCCCAGCACGAATCCCCTACACTACCCGAACACGATTGCACTGCCCTAAACCCTCAAACACTCCCCCAGCACGACCCCCTACACTACCCGAACACTACTGCACTGCCCTAAACCCTAAAATACTCCCCCCAGCACGACCCCCTACACTACCCAAACACCACTGCACTGCCCTAAACCCTAAAATACTACCCCCTGCATGACCCCCTACACTACCCAAACAATGCACTACCCTAAACCCTAAAACACCACCCCCAGCACGACCCCCTACACTGCCCGAACACCACTGCACTGCCCTAAACCCTGAAACACCAGCCCCAGCACGACCCCTTACACTGCCCGAACACCACTGCACTGCCCTAAACCCTGAAACACCAGCCCCTGCACGACCCCCTACACTGCCCGAACACCACTGCACTGCCCTAAACCCTGAAACACCAGACCCTGCACTACCCCTACACTGCCCGAACACCACTGCACTGCCCTAAACCCTGAAACACCAGCCCCAGCATGACCCCCTACACTGCCCGAACACCACTGCACTACCCTAAACCCTGAAACACCAGCCCCAGCATGACCCCCTACACTGCCCGAATACCACTGCACTGCCCTAAACCCTGAAACACCACCCCCAGCAAGAACCCCTACACTGCCCGAACACCACTGCACTAAACCCTGAAACACCACCCCCAGCAAGCCCCCTACACTGCCCGAACACCACTGCACTGCCCTAAACCCTGAAACACCAGCCCCTGCACGACCCCCTACACTGCCCGAACACCACTGCACTGCCCTAAACCCTGAAACACCAGACCCTGCACTACCCCTACACTGCCCGAACACCACTGCACTGCCCTAAACCCTGAAACACCAGCCCCAGCATGACCCCCTACACTGCCCGAACACCACTGCACTACCCTAAACCCTGAAACACCACCCCCAGTACGACCCCTTACACTGCCCGAGCACCACTGCACTGCCCTAAACCCTGAAACACCAGCCCCAGCACGACCCCCTACACTGCCCGAACACCACTGCACTACCCTGAAACACCAGCCCCAGCACGACCACCTACACTGCCCGAACACCACTGCACTGCCCTAAACCGTGAAACACCAGCCCCAGCACGACCCCCTACACTGCCCGAACACCACTGCACTGCCCTAAACCCTAAAACACCAGCCCCAGCACGACCCCCTACACTGCCCGAACACCACTGCACTGCCCTAAACCCTGAAACACCACCCCGTGCACGACCCCCTACACTGCCCGAACACCACTGCACTCCCTAAACCCTGAAACACCACCCCCAGCATGACCCCCTACACTGCCCGAATACCACTGCACTGCCCTAAACCCTGAAACACCACCCCCTGCACGACCCCCTACACTGCCCGAACACTACTGCACTGCCCTAAACCCTGAAACACCATCCCCAGCACGACCCCCTACACTGCACGAACACCACTGCACTGCCCTAAACCCTGAAACACTACCCCCAGCAAGACCCCTACACTGCCCGAACACCACTGCACTGCCCTAAACCCTGAAACATCACCCCCAGCAAGACCCCCTACACTGCCCGAACACCACTGCCCTAAACCCTAAAACACCACCCCCAGCAAGACCCCCTACACTGCCCGAACACCACTGCACTGCCCTAAACCCTGAAACACCAGCCCCAGCACGACCCCCTACACTGCCCGAACACCACTGCACTGCCCTAAACCCTGAAACACCACCCCCTGCACGACCCCCTACACTGCCCGAACACCACTGCACTGCCCTAAACCCTGAAACACCACCCCCAGCACGACCCCCTACACTGCCCGAACACTACTGCACTGCCCTAAACCCTGAAACACCACCCCCAGCACGACCCCCTACACTGCACGAACACCACTGCACTGCCCTAAAGCCTGAAACACTACCCCCAGCAAGAACCCCTACACTGCCCGAACACCACTGCACTGCCCTAAACCCTGAAACATCACCCCCAGCAAGACCCCCTACACTGCCCGAACACCACTGCCCTAAACCCTGAAACACCACCCCCAGCAAGACCCCGTACACTGTCCGAACACCACTGAACTGCCCTAAACCCTGAACCACCAGCCCCAGCAAGACCCCCTACACTGCCCGAACACCACTGCACTGCCCTAAACCCTGAAACACCAGCCCCAGCAAGACCCCCTACACTGCCGGAACACCACTGCACTGGCCTAAACCCTGAAACACCACCCCCAGCAAGACCCCCTACACTGCCCGAACACCACAGCACTAAACCCTGAAACACCACCCCCAGCAAGACCACCTACACTGGCCAAACACCACTGCACTGCCCTAAACCCTGAAACACCACCCCCTGCACGACCCCCTACACTGCCGGGACACCACTGCACTGCCCTAAACCCTGAAACACCACCCCTAGCACAACCCCCTACACTGCCCGAACACCACTGCACTGCCCTAAACCCTGAAACACTACCCCCAGCAAGACCCCCTACACTGCCCGAACACCACTGCACTGCCCTAAACCCTGAAACATCACCCCCAGCAAGACCCCCTACACTGCCTGAACACCACTGCCCTAAACCCTGAAACACCACCCCCAGCAAGACCCCCTACACTGCCCGAACACCACTGCACTGCCCTAAACCCTGAAACACCACCTCCAGCACAACCCCCTACACTGCCTGAACACCATTGCTCTGCCCTAAACCCTGAAACACTAGCCCCAGCATGACCCCCTACACTGCCCCAACACCACTGCACTGCCCTAAACCCTGAAACACCACCCCCAGCACGACCCCCTACACTGCCCGAACACCACTGCACTGCCCTAAACCCTGAAACACCACCCCCAGCACGACCCCCTACACTGCCCGAACACCACTGCAGTGCCCTAAACCCTGAAACACCAGCCCCAGCAAGACCCCCTACACTGCCCGAACACCACTGCACTGCCCTAAACCCTGAAACACCAGCCCCAGCACGACCCCCTACACTGCCCGAACACCACTGCACTACCCTAAACCCTGAAACACCAGCCCCAGCACGACCCCCTACACTGCCCGAACACCACTGCACTGCCCTAAACCCTGAAACACCAGCCCCAGCACGACCCCCTACACTGCCCGAACACCACTGCACTGCCCTAAACCCTGAAACACCAGCCCCAGCACGACCCCCTACACTGCCCGAACACCACTGCACTGCCCTAAACCCTGAAACACCACCCCTGCATGACCCCTACACTGCCCGAACACCACTGCACTGCCCTAAACCCTGAAACACCACCCCCTACACTGCCCGAACACCACTGCACTGCCCTAAACCCTGAAACACCACCCCCTGCACCACCCCCTACACTGCCCGAACACCACTGCACTGCCCTAAACCCTGAAACACCACCCCCTGCACCACCCCCTACACTGCCCGAACACCACTGCACTGCCCTAAACCCTGAAACACCACCCCCAGCACGACCCCCTACACTGCCCGAACACCACTGCACTCCCCTAAACCCTGAAACACCACAACCCTGCATGACCCCATACACTGCCCGAACACCACTGCACTGCCCAAAACCCTGAATCACCACCCGCAGCACGACCCCCTTTACTGCCCGAACACCAATGCACTGCCCCAAACCCTGAAACACCACCCCCAGCACGACCCCCTACACTGCCCGTACACCACTGCCCTAACCCTGAAACACCACCCCCTGCACGACCCCCTACACTGCCCGAACACCACTGCACTGCCCTAAACCCTGAAACACCACCCCCAGCATGACCCCCTACACTGCCCAAACACCACTGCACTGCCCTAAACCCTGAAACACCACCCCCAGCATGACCCCCTACACTGCCCGAACACCACTGCACTGCCCTAAGCCCTAAAACACCACCCCCAGCACGACCCCCTACACTGCCTGAACACAACTGCACTGCCCTAAACCCTAAACCACTACCCCCAGCACGACCCCCTACACTACCCAAACACCACTGCACTACCCTAAACCCTAAAATACTCCCCCCAGCACGAATCCCCTACACTACCCGAACACGACTGCACTGCCCTAAACCCTCAAACACTCCCCCAGCACGACCCCCTACACTACCTGAACACTACTGCACTGCCCTAAACCCTAAAATACTCCCCCCAGCACGACCCCCTACACTACCCGAACACCACTGCCCTGCCCTAAACCCTAAAACACTCCCCCCAGCACGACCCCCTACACTACCCAAACACCACTGCACTGCCCTAAACCCTAAAATACTACCCCTGCATGACCCCCTACACTACCCAAACAACAATGCACTACCCTAAACCCTAAAACACTACCCCCGCACGACCCCTACACTACCCAAAGACCACTGCACTACCCTAAACCCTAAAACACTACCCCCGCACGACTCCCTACACTACCCAAAGACCACTGCACTACCCTAAACCCTAAAACACCACCTCCTACACTACAGAAACACCACTGCACTACCCTAAACCCTAAAACACTACCCCCAGCACGACCCCCTACACTACACAAACACCACTGCACTACCCTAAACCGTAAAAAACTACCCCCAGCACGAACCCCTACACTACCCAAACACCACTGCACTACCCTAAACCCTAAAACACTACCCCCAGCAGGACCCCCTACACTACCCAAACACCACTGCAC
Organism: Calotriton arnoldi; assembly: GCA_963921515.1. NCBI lineage: Eukaryota > Metazoa > Chordata > Amphibia > Caudata > Salamandridae > Calotriton > Calotriton arnoldi. The sequence continues at coordinate 3,294,299 of CAWUFW010000568.1, forward strand.
TACCCTAAACCCTAAAACACTACCCCCAGCAGTACCCCCTACACTACCCACACACCACTGCACTACCCTAAACCCTAAACCACAACCCCAGCATGACCCCCTACACTACCCAAACACCACTGCACTACCCTAAACCCTAAAACACTACCCCCAGCACGACCCCCTACACTACAAAACACCACTGCACTACCCTAAACCCTAAAACACTCCCCCAGCACGACTCCCTACACTACCCAAACACCACTGCACTACCCTAAACCCTAAATCTACCCCCAGCATGACCCCCTACACTACACAAACACCACTGCACTACCCTAAACCCTAAAACACTACCCCCAGCACGACCCCCTTCACTACCTAAACACAACTGCACAATTTGTTACAGGCGTTGTAACGCAGGCCTGTGGTGCTTACTGGAAGTACCTGGTGGGCTAGTTGGGCCCCAGGGACCCTCAGGATTCAAGGTGACCTAATCCCCCAACTTAAAACGCGCCACGGGGCACGTTTGCACAGTGGTGAAGGGAGGGGCGGGGCCTCAGGTGACATGTGCGCAAACACGCCCTGTGGTGCGTTTTAAGTTGGGGAATTAATTCCCCTTGAATCCTGAGGGACCCTGGGGGCCAACTAGCCCACCAGGTACCTTCAGTAAGCACAACAGAGTTGCATTGCAGAGAGGTGAAAAAGGTGCGTGGCCTCGGAACGCCTCTCTGCAACTCAGCTCTGGGGTCCTAACTGTAGGTACCTGGGGGCTAGTTGGGCCCCAGGGACCCTCAGGATTCAAGGGGACTTAATCCCGCAGCTTAAAACGCGCCACGGGGCTGCGTTTGCACACATGTCACCTCAGGCCCCCTCCCTTCACCACTGTGCAAACGCGCCCTGTAGCGCGTTTTAAGAGGTAGTTTTAATCCCCTGCCCTATTATGTACTAGGGACTTACAGAGGAGGTCATGCTAATCACAGGGGTACCCCAACGCATAGTGTTCCCTAGTGTATGCAGGTGTTTTCACTCTATTCTAAGTGTCTTTTAGCATAGCACTGGCTCTGGTTAGTCAGAGTCAGTTACCACCAGTACCCGTCTGAAAAAGTTGTGGGCACAGGATGATTTTGCAACAAGGCCTCTTTCTGCTCCTCTGTTGGTTCTTTCTGCACATCTTTTGCTTCTTCCTGCACTTTTCTTCGTCTTTGTGGACTTCTGTTGCTTCTTTCTGCATTTCTTTTGCTTCTTTCTGTGCGTTTTTTCTTCTTTCTTCACATGTCCTACCTCTGTAGGCATAGTTAGAAACTAGCATTTAAAAAACCTTTGAAATTCACTTAAAAAATCATAGGTTTCAGGCACGTTATAGTTAGAAATTAGCATTTAAAAAACCTTTGAAATTCACTGAAAAAACCATAGGTTTCAGACACGTTATAGTTAGAAATTAGCATTTAAAAAACCTTTGAAATTCACTGAAAAAACCATAGGTTTTAGGGACAGTTATAGTTAGTTGGACATTTCACTCGTACAAAACCATAGAAATTCCCCGTTATAGTTAGTTCAGCTAACTATAACTCGCGCCCCCGCAATGCACTGCTGATGACGTCACATATTACATCACTCATGACATGGTCAGTGACATCACTGATGACATCACTGATGACATCACTGATGACATCATCCATGTGATAATTTCATGCATCTTCTCACACCCTAATATAACTTTTGATACACCCACTCTAAATTACAGACTGCCATTCTCAAAACCATACACACTCCAATACCAATAACTACATACCCACTCACTGATTCTTAGGTCTACACCCACACATCTACTCACTCACCCGTACAGTCACTCATACTTACAGTCACTCAGTACAGGACTATCATATGCACTCATACACCTATATAAACACACACACCGCCACTCATCCATAGAGGTACTCACACACCTAGTCAGTCATGCAAAAAATTAATCACACACCCATTTACTCACCTATACAGTTATACACACACCAGCTCACTTACTTATACAAATACTAGCACATTCTTACGCTCTTATACAATAACTGATACAAGCACACACGCATCCATACAGCCACTCTCACAATCACACACTCTCACTTATAGCCATTTAAATACTCTAACACACATATATACTGCCTTTTACATATGTAGTTACTCGCACATGTACCACTGAGATATACATTCACTCACTAACACACCCATACACACACTCACCCACCCAAGCAGTCCATCACAGATGCACTCTTGAAATCGTGCACCCAGTGAATCACCCACTCACACATCTATGTACAGAGTCACCCACACCCCACCCACACAAACACTCAGGCAGCCATACAGATTCTCAGAGAACCAATCAATAACCCATATAGACACTCATGTAGCTATTCGCAAATCCATGCATCCACTTACACACCAACAAACAGACGGATACAGACATTCACACAGTTTAGTCACTAACCCAAGCATTCAGTAAGATACGTTTAATCACTCACTTGTAGAGTCAGTCACGCACGTACTAAATCATCCATTCAGACACTTATACACCCACTCATTCTTCAATACGCCTTTCCCTATATATATTAAACATATTTAAACTTTACAGAAACACACAGTCACTGGATGATGTCATCAGTGATGTCATTTGAGATGTCATCAGTGATGTCATCAGTGATGTCACTGACCATGTCATGAGTGATGTAATATGTGACGTCATCAGCAGTGCATTGCGGGCGCGAGTTATAGTTAGCTGAACTAACTATAACGGGGGAATTTCTATGGTTTTGTACGAGTGAAATGTCCAACTAACTATAACTGTCCCTAAAACCTATGGTTTTTTAGTGATATATATATATATATATATATATATATATATATATATATATATATATATATATATATATATATATTCCATGAAAAAAACAAATGTTAATGTAACATAATAGTTAGGTGTGATAAAAAGATCTGTTTTTGTTTTAAAGAAAACCTTAGAAATTCACTGGAAAAAAACCAAAGGTTAAAGTAACGTTATAGTTAGGTGACTATGTCAGTGCCAACATTAACGTTTTGAACAAAAAAAAAACCCATAGAGATTCACCAGTTATAGTTAGAAGAGCTAACTATAACTTGCGGTCCCCCTCTGCTAACTATAACTTGTGGCCCCCTCCCCCGAAACATTATAGGCCCCGGCGAGACCAGCTGCAGGGATGTAATGCCAAACAAATGGGGAGGGTGCCACGTGGTCCCCCTCCCTGAGCCTTCTATGGCCTAGAGGACCCCATCCTCTGGGGCCGGCTCACATGGTATGTACCGGAGAACCCACCCTCAGGACATAGGAGTTTCCTTGCCCACACTGGTACGGGCAGGGAAACTTGTGTTTGCTCCCGCCTGGTGTGGGCATTTTTTAATCTCCCGCCACACGGAAGCAAACTACCCGCACTGCCCGCATTAATGAGGGCAGGGAAATTGATCAAGAGATTGCCTCCGCCCGGAGGTAGCAGCATAAGTATCAGCTCCCTGCGGACGGGAACAATGCCAGCTACCGCAGCATGCGGGGAGCTGGCTGGGCCATGGGGGCCCTTGTGCTTCCCCACAGCCCCCAACACGTGTATGGTGGGTGCCCTGGGTGGGCACCAGTGCACCTAACTTTAATTAATGTAGGCCCCATGGAATGGGGTCCCAGGGGCTAAAAAACGGCTAGGGGAAGGCCCCCTCTCCCCCTTAAAAATACACCGCTCTGGGGGATGGGGTCCCCAAGGCCATTCCAAGGGTCGGGGAGGGAGCTGTGTGACCCCCCTCCCCTTTTTTGTAAGTTTGAGCCCCGGTGGTGGGCTCCCGGGGGCATACAATGGCTCTAGGAAGGGGTCCTGTGGCCCCTCCTTCACCTTAAAAAAATGAGGCCATAGGGGACCCAGGAGTCGGGCACTGTTCCTTACTACTAACGTGGAAGGGGCGGGGCCAATTGGGCAGACTTTGTAGGTGATTTGGTGCCTTTGCATACTCAGCAGCAATTAAAAGGGAGAACCATGGACTCTGCCCTCAGACCAGGACATGACAAAAAAATTATGCTGTATGAGTAATCAACAAGAACTAGCCTATGAATGAAAGCGGTATGTGTGTTTCTCAAGTAGAGGAAACGTCTGTTTCTTATGAAAGCCCTCACACACCAACCTAGTTGGTGGCATGCTTCATCATTGGGCCCCAGCCGGTGGCACCGAGTGTGCCCCGGGTGTGCTACGACGCCTGTTTACAGCGGAGCGGGTATTGATAAGTGAGTGTGCAGTGATAGTGTGTGCGTGTAAGTTAAAAAACTGTCCTTGGGTCCCACTACCCTGAGGGGTTCTTTTATTGATGGGCCCTTGGCAGTGTTAAAAACAAAGCGGCGGATGTACGTGGAGAGCACTATGGAGTAATCAACAAGAACTAGCCTATGAATGAAAGCGGTATGTGTGTTTCTCAAGTAGAGGAAACGTCTGTTTCTTATGAAAGCCCTCACCCACCAACCTAGTTGGTGGCATGCTTCATCATTGGGCCCGTAGGGGAAGTGAACAAGCTTTCATGTTCCTCTCTCTCCCTTTGATATTCACAAAAAAATTATGCTGACATTCTGCCGCTCCCTAATCCTACCTCTGTTAACGCGCTCTGATGCATATCAGGTCCATACTAAAGAAATTTCTTAAATAATTTGAAATAAATTGATGAAATTCTGAACTCCACGGCCTTTCTCTGCATTAGTACAATGAACTGTGAAGTGATAGCTACTGACGCATGGGTCTTATGTGCACAAGGTCAAGCAATGCGTGTAGTGATACATGGGTGTAGCTGTGAAGTGCATACTCTTTGCACAGAATCCAGAGCCTTAGCCACTCATGTAAACCACCAGGAGAAACATTAAGATCAATCTGGTTGATTTCCAGCCTTAATGGACACTTTATGCATGGAAAATAAAAAAGGTGGTTTGAAGAACTGCTACTACTCAACAGACACGGTGCTCATTTCATCCACCTCAGACGGATGAAAGTTGAGGCACACTGTAGGTTTCAAATCTGTGACCAGCAAGGGCCCAAGGGCACTAGCAGTATGAATCCATCTACCTTATTTTACTGGGTAGGCTGTTCTACAGTAAATATAGCAAGACCTCCACTTGGGTCTCTCTCCATCCAGTAACGACTGATAAGGTGATGACGGTATCTGATTACCCTGGTCTCTGGGCTCTGCTGATTGGGACTGGGCTGACACAAAGTACAGCTAAGGGGGTGGGGGCTACTTTCATGCTGGCAGGTGAACCTCACACTCGGACTGCCCAGAAGCACAAAATCTGAGAGCATTTTTTGCCAGGTACCTGCGGCTTTAGCTGTTCAGTGCTCTCTTGGTCTTGTGTATCCTGATTTGTTTAACAGAGCACACCTGGTCATTTGTCTTCAGGTTACTATTGCTGCGGTTGGTCGGTAAGATAGCTTAATGAGTTGAGCACATAAGGAGGAAGCTTGTGAGATTGGGGATTCCCAGCGCCCTATTAAGACTCATTATCGCACTTCATACATCTACCTATTCTATTTCTATTTAAAAGATTTGTAAAGCGCAGCAGCTGCCCCAGCCAAGAGGCGTCCCGGCGCTAACGGCAAATAGGAGACCACAACGCAGGGGAGGACCCGAGCGACCTACACAGTGGGAAAGAGAAATGCCTTGATAGCTTTCCTAAATTCGAGGAAGTTACTGAGGCCTCGAATATGAAGGGGCAGCGAATTCCAAGAATAGCCGCTCTGTACCGGAAGGAGCGCCCTCCGGCCCGAGTCCTCTTAACCCGAGGGACCACTAACAAATGCTGGCCCATGGAGCGAAGCTGACGGGAAGGGACGTAAAAAGAGAGCAGATCAGTCAGAATTTTAGGGGAGGCGAATCTCAAGATTTTAAAGGCTATACAAAGAGCCTTAAACTCAATCCGTTGAGCCACAGGCAGCCAATGAAGGCGGCGGATTGTGTTGGTCACCGAACAGACTCTGCGCAGACCCAGAAGAGATCTTGCTGCGGCGTTCTGTACTCTCTGTAGCCTGAGTACTTCCGCCTTGTTAGCCCCCAGATACAGAGAGTTCGCATAATCAAGCCTAGATGTAATCAAGGCCTGAATAATAATCTGTCTAGTCGGGGCATCAAAGAAACCCAGAATAGGTTTGAGTCCGCGTAGCAAACCGAAACAGGTACCCGCCACCTTCTTCGTTTGGGTCTGGAAGCTGAGAGAGGCATCCATCCAAACTCCCAGGTTCTTTACAGCCTGTTTAGGAGGTGGGGGGGTAACTAAATTCGTGGGCCACCAATACTCATTCCAAAGCCCATGATCCCTGCCCACCAGCAACACCTCCGACTTGCTGGCATTCAGCTGGAGGCAGTTAGCTGTCATCCACCCTTCAACTGCAGCAAGATCGCCTTGAAACTTAAAGGCGTCGTGCTTAGAGTTGCTCGAGAGGGCTACCACCAGCTGAGTGTCATCGGCGTAGGAGACCACAGTCAGTCCTCTGCTCTTGGCTATTATAGCTAGAGGTTGTACATACAAATTAAAAAGCAGGGGGCTTAGAGAGGAACCCTGTGGCACCCCGTGCTTGATGGGGAAGGTGGGAGAAGAGAAAGGAGGAGCAATCACCTGAAAAGTCCTGTCAGAAAGAAATGACGCAAGCCACTTCAAAGCAAGGCCACCGATGCCAGCCTCTTCCAGACGGCGCAGCAGGATTGCATGGGACACAGTGTCGAATGCGGCACTGAGATCCAGAAGGATCAGTGCCGATGCCTGTCCTGCGTCCATCGCTGTCCAAAGATGTTCTGTCACCGCCAGGAGCGCCGACTCAGTGCTATGGCCAGGGCGAAAGCCATTTTGCGAAGGATCAAGGATATTGTTGGAGGTCAAGTGGTCTGAAAGAATGGAGTTGATATATGCCTCTGTGATCTTGGCAGGCCAAGGGAGCAATGAAATTGGCCTGAAATTTTCTGTTTTTTTTAAGTCCAGTAAGGGTTTTTTAAGCAATGGTATCACCCTAGCCTGTTTCCATGCTGTAGGCACAACAGCTAAGCTGAGCGATCTGTTAATCATTTGACCTAAGAGAGGAGAAATAGTTGGTAAAATTTTCCTGAAATGGTCCGGTTTCAGTGGGTCGGCCGGTGAGCCTGACTTAATTTTGGCACAAAGGGCAAGTAGACGATCCTGCTGTTGAGTCCTAATGGGAGGAGACAGGGGATTGACTCCAAAGATTTTAACTCCAAATGGCCTCAAGCAGGGGTGTATATTAGCCCCTTTTTTGTTTTCTTGATTTCTCAGTGACTTACCAGTCTGTTTTAACAACATAAATAATTTCCCCCCAAATATTGAACACCAAAATTTATATGTTTTAACGTATGCCGATGATGTGGTCATTTTTGACCTTACACCTATTGGTCTTCAGCAAGACATGGACATGCTTTCTAAATCTGCAGAGGACAACTTCCTGAAAATAAACATTACTCAAACCAAAGTGGTCCCTTTCAGAAGGAAAAGGCGGTACTGCCTCTTCGATTGGAAGCTGGGTGGAAAGCCCATGGAGGTGGTAATATCCTACACATACTTAGGGAGGGTCTTTTCCCAGACCGTAGAAAATACCTCACACACACAGGGCTCAAGGCAACGGCTCACATAGGTGCCTTGAAAAGATGTTATTGCACTTCAGGAATGAGCCATTTAAAAATTATTTTAGACATTTACCTGGCAATGATACCCCACATCCTTTCAAACGTACTAGAATATATCCCCATAATAAAGTTATCCATATTAAATCTATTTGAAGGGAGGCTTATCCGGTAGTTAGTATCCCCCAGTCAAGCAATTCCTGTCTAAGCACTACGCCTAGAATTTTCCCTCTCTAGTGCTTATTCAAGATCTCTGGCAAATGTGATTAGATGGGCACATAACCTCCTGCAAGCTTCAGAAGGTACCCAGAGAGACCTCTTGAGGTGCGAAACATTTAAGGGAGTAGTTGGTTTGTACACTTGTAATAATAACAGAGATTGCACTAGCACATTTCCAATGTACTATCACTCATCTGCAATCATGGACACCAGCACAATTAAAGCTGTTTTAAAAAAATGCAATGGTCAGATTAAGTTATACACAGGATAGAGCACACTGCTCCCAGTTAGAAATCTATAAGGCCTTTTCTGATAACTTAATATTTCAGTACTAGGCGATTCATAATTATGTTAAGGTTGGATATCTTACCTCTAAACAATTTAAAAAAACATTGGATGAACACAAGAGACAAGACTGACATGTATGATCTCTGCAAGGGTGGGATTCAAGATAATAGCATGCACCATACGCCAGCCCCTGTAAAACAGTGCTCGAAGTGAGGAATTGCTTTATAAAACCTCTGTATTTTAAATATAGTGTGTTTAAAATTAATGGTCTGATTGCCTTGACTAAGTCACCCTCAAATAAATTTGTCTGCTGCAATTTGCATAGATTTTTTTAAGTGTTTTTACCCATGTATTAGGAGGATGTAATGTGGTGGTGCCTCGATATGTTTCCTAAGAGTCTTTTTGTAATAATTTATGTTTGTATATATTGTTGATCTCTGATGAGATCTAAGACAATCAAGTAAAAAATAGATTTTGAGTTGAGCACTAGGTGTGGGAAGCTGAACCTAACATGCATGTCACCAGATCAGAACTGGCACAAACTTGTATAATCAGTACAGCTCAGATGGATTTAATAACATCTATTATGTAAGGGCCAGGAACTAGTTTAGATTGTGTACTACATAACCCGGCCAATATTCCCAGTGCTGAATTTGTAAAAAAAAAAAAAATAGGTGCCAGGGCCTTCATCAGGAGGCCACTGCAGCATGCACCACCTATTGCCCCTGCCAGCACTGCCAATGGCACAGTCAACATAACTACTAACCATGACACTCCTACAAGTGTGACTTTTTAGTCTATTCCAGGGCCCCAAAGCTATAAGAATGGCTTGGGCGGCCTTTATTAGTCAATTTTAATGCAGTTTGAATTAATAAACAACTGTTGTTGTGCTCATCTCTGAATAAGACAAACAGTGCCACCATGTGGCAGACTGTCATAAGCGCTGGTACTGACAATTAAGTGCCGGCGTCCAGCACCGGAAGCCACTAGCTCAAATTAGGCACTGGATATTCCTAAAAGTTCCTTAGAAGAGGAAAAGTGTAGCACAGTAACATTGACATGAAGGGAGTGATTGGGAAAATCTTACTGTTTAGATGCACCATAGCTATACATTTAAAAGGGCGATCCTGCGAAAAGTGCAAGCTTGTTCTCTTACCCAATCTTACATAATGAATAATCAATAGCAATTAGGGGTGAGGAATTTCCCTTTCTTTTTGCATAAAAACATGGCAAAATAAAATAAGCACTAACAAAGCTATATGGCTTCAGTGACATCATCCTGGTGTTGCTTCCGATGCTGAGATGTAGCCAGCGCCCATTACTGGCGTGGGAGAGCTTCGGAAGAGTTCCAGGATTAATCTGGCACCTGGAAAAATTAAGCAGGTGAGGTATCTGCAGGTAGAAGTGTCCATCAGAAAAATATGGCCCACTGGGTAAAAGGTTGTTTTTGGTAAGACAAGCAGATATGAAGTGTTTTGAAAGCGGTTGTGTTGTTTTCAAGAGGTTCTGCTCTGTTGGGTAAGAAGTTCTGTTCTATTGGGCAAGAGGTTGTGTTAACTTGGCAATAGGTTGCGCTCTGTCTGGCAGCAGGTTCTGTTCCATTAGGTAAGAGGTCATGATCCTGTGAACAACAGCCTGGGTTGTAGTTGGAGAAAGGCCTTTTTTCAGTTGAGCAAAAGACTGGGCTTGATTGGGCAATGCATGTATGGAGGGCTCTACTGAAGCCACTGTGACTGGCCAGAATGAGCCTAACAGGGAACTTCACAGATTATGCAAAGGACTTACAACAGGTCTAATGGTCTAATCAAATTACCTGTTTGGTTGAGCATGAGGCTTGTCTCCTTGTACCATATCTGCAAACCCATATTTACCTGACAGGAGCACATTTCAGCATTTGTCGTGTTTCTATAAGCATGAAGCTCCTACAATGCCACCTTAAAACAAGCCACTTCTATGAGGGGGACAGGATGAGCAGATCAGATAAATGGGACAAGCCTATATATGGGAGCGGTGCTATGGTTTCTGTTGTGTATCTGGGTGCAACCTACAGGCCATTGGTCGGAATCCTGGTGCAGCTCACTCAGCTCTTCATTCTTAAGGCGTGATTAACGTTAGTTCCGTTGAGGTAGGTAACAATAGCTCCTATTATCAAAGCACCAAAAGTTAGTAACCGTTGTTGCGTGCAGGACATTACCGGCCAATACCATATAATAGGCAGTGCAGTGATGAAGCCACTGGAATCATCAACGTAACCCCAACTTCAGAAGTGAGATGTGGGGGGTGGAAAACAATACAAAATAATATTATTAAAGATAATGGGAACTCAATCAAAATGGTAATTTTTTTGGAGTGTCTCAAATTGGAAGGCACAAGTTGCTCAAAGTAAAATGAAAAAAACGGAATAGTTTATCTTCAATGCACAAAGCTGCCGTTATTGTAACAGATCACAGTTCTTGCCTTAACAGAAGCTGATTTGGACTGCGGCAAATCGCAGTTTCCTGATTTACGCAGCAGCGCGCTCTAACATCTTTTTGCACTATTTGGAGAGGAGGGGGTTAACAGGTAGTGTGTTAGCTCCATCTGTGCCTGCATCTAGCATTTTGGCTGTATCTGCACCGTGTGAAGAGAATTATGCTGCAGTATTAATATTTCACCCCTCCTTATTGCACCCCTCATGACATCTGTCTTTCAATAACCGAAGAGAACCCCCCCTACGCTTTCTCCCTCCTCTGTTACCCCTTCATCAACCCCATTACACCTCCTCCCCAATCCCAAGCTGTGCAGACAAATTCAACACCTTGTCAGGCAGGCTGTGCAGCAGAGACCCGCCATGCTGTCAGACTGAGCTGTCGCAGTTGCTTGGCACGTGCAACTGATTGAAGAAACAAGCCCTGGCTGCCAACATTGCCAGGTCTGATGCCGCCTCTCTCTGCATTTAACTATAAAAAGAGATTACTAATTAATTTACGGCTAAGTATTATCTGATTCTTTTTCTAAATATGTTTCTCAACAATTTACTGCCTGCATGAACTTACTTGTAGCTGTAGCCAACAATGCCTTGATTATAACACAATTCAGACCTTTAGGAGTAGAGGCCAATTTAACAACAGGCCAGTGGCTCCGAATGGCTGTTAGGACAGACCACAGTCACACTCCATCCCAGATCTTGTCATACCCCTTTTTGGACATTCCTCAACAAAGAGCGATCGAACTCGAAGCTGGGCAACGGGGTTCGAGTCACGGCAGGGATGCTAAACATCCTGTGATTATGGGCAAATCACTTAATCTCCCTGTGCCTAGCAAAATGAATGTGTCCGTAATGCAACTGGTGCTCATGTAAAGCTCTCCGATAGCTTCGGGTCGAGTTTGCACTATATAAAACTCCCGCCCACCCCCAAAAGAAAATGACATGGTTCCTGAAAGAGAACTCACATACCCTTTGACCGCTGGTTACCTCTAAAGTATGAAAACTTGTCTCGCTCTAAGCCCCTGAATAGTCTTCTGGTTGCTGCTTAGGGCAAAGAGTGGGATCTAGAGAGAACGAATGCAGCTCATCGAGCGCTGTTACCATTCTACTCTTGCCGCTGCCCTCACAGCCTGAGGTGAGCGTCAGCAAGAATAAGATTCTGAAGAGAGAGCGTCTACCCCAAACAAAAAGTAATAACTGGCCTTTCAGATCAGTATGGCCTGCCAGGAAAGCCTCATGGTTCCATCTGCCTCTAGTACGAGAGCATGGTAATGCGACCGAAGGCGTCACCAGTAAGGAATGGATGTTCACTCCATGATATTCGTCCTCACATGAAAAGGATACTGAAACTCCTATTGGTTATCTCGAGGTTCCAGAGGTTTATCCGCAGGTCATCCGCCGACATGTAGGTCTCGTAGTCGCTGTTCACGGATATTGAATTGATGTGATATGTGTGTGCATTGGAGAACACTCTTCGCGGTGCAGCTTCAACCATCAAATCCATGGGTCGTAATACAGGAACCTGCCAACAAAAAGGAAAAGGTAAGAGGAGACCAACACAACACCCAGAGTAGTTTCTCAATAGCCTATGGCACTCGTAGCCCATACCACAAGTCTGGCCTACGTTCGCTGATAAATGGCTAACCAAAAGAAGCCGCCACAATATGATTTTAGCCACGTAGCCCCTTATAATTGCACAGAAACATAATCCTGGCTTATGGTACTGCCATCATGGAAGTATTATTAGAAGGGGGTTATTTCCAGGTTTCACAGTTGTCTTATTACAGCAATTTATGTACTGTACCCGAGACAGAAATGTACATGGCTGTTAGTGCCTGCGGTGTCGCTGGATTTATTGAATGACTGGGTAGGTGCTATTAAAAAAGCTCTCAAGAGAGAGCAAAGGGAGAACCTTAAAGCATTTGCCGGGCACGCTGGGGTAAAAAATTGTCGCAATAAACGAGGATGCAATAAAAAAGCACCGTGGCAGTACGGTCATTAGAGTAAATTTTTGGTCGCCTGTCCACAGTGCAAGACATAATGGAGCCGAGCTCAAGGAGAAAAGCTGGGGCAAAAGAACAGTAAAGGACACTAGACCTGGAGGCGTAAATTTATCTTCCTTTCGTTTTATTTAATTTTTTATGTAGTTTCATTTCAAAAGTGACCAAACACTGAGTGGATATACTCAAAGAGAGGCGCAAATATATCGTTCTTTAGTTTTATTGAATGTTTTATTGATTTTAATTTCAAAAGTGACCAAACACTGAGTGGAGATACTCAAATAATAAACTCTATCTAACATATTAAAAGACAATTAACAAAAAAACATAACATCGATAATTCTGAACACGGACTATGAATAGAATATCAAGAATATGGCCAGTTTCAAACGGTTTTGTGAATATATTAGAGATTTCAACCAAGGCTCTTCCCGAGGAATGTAGGAGCAGAACCAGACAGTCAGTGCCAGAGCTGGGAGAGGAGGGCTGGAGAGGCGCGTGTTGGGCTTGGTGCGCCATTGGGGAGTGTTAAAGGGGCCACACCACTTCGAATAAAACAGTCGCCTCAGCAGGACGGAAGCAGAAGTACAACAGGAAGAGTACAGGTCAGATGAGGGACAAGCTAAGGAGCAGTGCACAGGGGGGTGAGGAATCTGCAGCAGCCTAGGGGAGGTGTGTACAATCAGTGCCTATGGAATAAAAAGTGGAGGAAGGGGAGAGCTGGCCAGCGAGATTTGCACAAAACCTTCTCAGAAGGGGATAAAGTCATGACTTCCCCGTACATAGTTACATGGAGAGACAGTACGCACAAGCAGTCACCATGTAAAAATGATCGATATTGACATCGAGGGGGTTCTGGTGACATAAAAAAACCAAGTGGGGGAAAGCAGAGCGGTTTGTAAATATCATCAAAACCCTGAGATGCCATTACCTTAACATATTAGATGTCACTCGCTTATTTTCTACTATAAGTTTATTTTGGGGTAGTTCTATGTGTAAAAACAGCACCTCGCATCCAAGCAAGTTTACTACCGTTATACATATTTTTATTGTATTATAAACTAAAAGAAAAAACAAGACTCCCTCATGCAATTATCAAGATAAACTTCAAGAGGCAATTCACACGCTGCATTTCAGCATATCTTTTGCACAAAACTCTGAGACGAAAAATTCATATAAATAACTCCTAAAGTAGTCGTAGGGAAGAATGACAGATACTAGTGACTCTTGCATCAGCAGAGACACCGACTCAGGAATGAGTCATTTAAACATTCATAACGCATGCAGCATTTTGACATGTCTGCTGCTCTCTGGTTTTTATGAAACGCTGCATATCTAATTCTTACAGGCAGTGCTTAATTTGTAAAATAATAAGTATTGGCGCCCAAAGTTTTCCTTAGTATCACTCAGCCAGCACTGCTGAATGTCTGTCTTGCAGACCACCAAAGCTGCATGATCCACCTCAAGCCTCTTTCATCCACCACCACACACTCACTGCCTCATTATCTCACTCTTGTATGTTCTATTTCTTGCAGACTTTCTACCTTTTATGCCTTTTTCTCTTGTGTTTTGGGTCAAAGTCTGAAAATAGGTCGTTGTCCTTCAAAATCAGTGGCAGCGGCGACTCCTCCGCTATGACGAAGGAGCGTCACCCCCCCCCCCCGTCCAGCACCATCAAAACTTCGAAAAATAAAACAATAATAACACAGGTTTATTATCGTTTTATTTTTCTTTCCCGGGCCAAGTCTTGGGGATGGGGCCTAATCGGTGACTGGCTGCAGGAGGAGTGGTGCTCACTGTTGTCAGTGCGCATGTCAGTTTGGCCGGCCGTCTTAGCACGCCAAACCGACATGTGCACTGAGATGTCTCCAACCCGAGCTGCGTTGTTGGGTAGGAGACAGCAGGCACAGGCTCCCAGTCTCTCTGGGAGCGCAAATCCAGGGTGCTCAGGCCAATCCTGATGCTGCTCTCATGCTGCTAGCACCATGAGAGCAGCGTCTGGATTGGCTGCAGGGGAGTCTGACAGCCTGTGCTGCAGTGGACTGGAGCCAGAGAGGAGCAAAAGAGAAGCGATGCAGGAGATGGCAAGTAAGTTCTTTAAAAAAAAATGTGTTTGTATTTTTGTTGTCGTCCCTCCTCCTCCCCGCCCCACCACTCTGCCCTGACACCAGCCCCTACTGGCCAGTGGGCCCCTCCTGCAACCACTAGCTCAAATTAAGCATGGTTTACATGCAATATAAAGTGTTGTATTGACTCTAGTATGTGAAGCAGTCATAGTTTTCAACTTAAGTTACAAAGGGCCAAAGTGCCACTGAGTCTGAGCTTAGTGTCAAATATAAAAACATTTAAAATCAAATTCTTCTGCTTATAATCGGTGTGGCAAGAAGCTATGCCCTAATACTGTGGCCACGTTATTTGCAAAGATTCCTCTACTATTGACCTTCTATGTTTTTTGGGCAGTTCTATACATCGTGAATTTGGCCCAAGGGCACCAAATTACATTACACAAGGTTTGATTTATTTGTATCTAGGCATGCGGGTATTAAGTGATGTGCCCAGAATCACAGGATGTTGTGCCTTTGTCAGGACTCAAACTCGGTTCCCAGTTCCAAAGTCAGTAGCTTTTGTCATTAGGCCACATTTCCTCCCTTCCACTCCGCCTTTTCATATAAACATAAAAATAATTACTGACCCATTTTCACATTTCAGCTCTATGAGATGACCCACACTGCATTTCTTTTTTCATGCACGCTTTGTGTGACTATACTACAATGTTGGTTAACACCTTGGTAAAGAACTGAAGTCTACATAACTCAGACATTTGCTTTTTTAACTACCCTTTATTTGAACTATTTGGAAAAAAATGTGTCCACTTGTTGACATTTCCCCTATGAAAGTTCAAAGAGCTGAAACCTACTAGGGTCCAGCTGGTGCGTCAGTACTGCGTGAAAGAGAATGAGAGAGACCATTCGCTTGGCAGAAGTCCATTGCACGTGTTTGTCTTACAGGATACCGCTGGCTAAGCTAGCCCTTTAATTCTGTGTGTGAGACCATGAGCGATGCACTGTATTCTCTCCCAATGTCCAGTGCTCCACCCAATTTGCAGGTCTCAAGCAACCAAGACCACTGACCTCCATGCCTAGTTCTCTACATGATCACTTTTCAAGTTTTGAGGTTCTGCTATAGAGATAGCCACCTTAGGAAATAGTGGCCATTTACTGCTAGATTTCTAATCTATGGGCCCTCCTGAAAGACTAGAGTGACGTGCAAGCAACAAGTGTTGTTTAATGCAGCAAAAAGAATCTGTCGATGTAACATTTACTAACAGATACTTAAAGATCCAACAGTTCATAAGAGCCATGGTTGAAGATTTTGTTTGGAAAGGTCATGAATGGAATTTAAAATAAATAGATTTTCCATAGAGAAGACTTCATTAAAGACCGAGCCACTGGAATTATGCGACAATGGAGGGCCATTTTATGTGAAGGAATGGCAAAAGTATGCTGCAACAAAAGGCAAGTTATGCAACAGATGTAGGATTATGTGGCAAATCCATAATTATGTGGAAAATGCTGCAGAATCACATGATTCCAGTTGCCCAGATTGGAGTAAATAAGGCTACAAGAATAGCCTAGAATAAGACTGTACCAAGGAGTTAGATTCACCTCCAAGTAGTAGACTTGAGGTGTTAGTAATGTTGGTGAGACACTGAATGCGCCTTTTCCAACATTCGCTAGTCTGTAGTATCTCCTTTGATGATGCTGAGATGCACAAATAAATGGCAGCCCCGGGAAGTGGGGGTCATGGGTAAATAAAATAAGCTTGATTTGTGATACGGAGGCCGTCGTTGCTCATTTAGGTCTCTTGGCAGATCTGGAGAGGTTGGAGAGATCGCCACTGTAATCAAATAAGGATTTTCTGAGGGGCTCCCCGGGGACCCGACAAAAGGCAATCTTATTATTTCATAAGATTGACTGAAATAAATAGCACAGAGCAGAAGGGGGAAGCACAGTCAAGAGCTTACAACTATAAAATCCCATGAGGAAAGGCGGGGTTTAAATGACATCTGTGTTATCTTGTCCCTTTCAATCCAGAAAGAGTAAGTTTATATCTCAAAATCCTGCTCTTTCCTTAAAAATAGGCAATCATTTGCAGATCTTTATATTAAATACAAAAATTTCAGTTCACAGAATGTGGTAAAATGCTGTTCATACCAACACGCAAGGCAGCAGTTAAGTGGGTGGTGCACCTTGTATAAATTGTTAATATCACTACTGAGGCAACCTGAAAATTACATATTATAATGACTGACGTATGAACCCTGCTCACCAATACACAGGAAAGAAACAAATTGAACAACAAGGAACTTCAAGCGCCACTTCTATTAAGAGTTTGCAAATGGTTTACACAAACCTTTCAGCCACGGGTATTGGATATTTAATGCCTCATTTATTGAGACATAAGCAGAGAAAAGGAGAGAGAAAGAAAGAGCTGAAGTAGAAAAGGCAATGTGGAAGAGAGATGGAACAACAGAAAAGTTAGGCAGTAAAAAAAGACAGAGAGAAACAGTGAGACAAATACAGAGAGTGATAGCAAGAAAGAGTTGGAGATGGACAGAGGAACAAACCGAAAAGGGGAAATACAGGCAAGGAGAGACTGGAGCAAGAACAATGGAGTGAGTGAAATAAAGAGAAAGAGGTGTATTGTCAGATAAGCAGAGAATGACAGAAAGAGATAAAGCAACAGACAGGATGTACACTGAGAAAGGGAGACAGGTAAAGTAAGGTGACAAATAAAGATCTATAGTTACAAAAGGAACTGGTGGAATGAGAGAGACATATCCAAAGAAACGTAAAGAGCAAAACATTTAAACGAGACGGAAATATAAGCAGAAAGCATTATAGACAAAAACAGAGATAAAACATACGCATACACCAAGAAAAGATAGACAGTTATGGATAAACAGAGCAACATAAAGACACCTAGGGATGAAAAATCAGATGAAAAGCGACAGAGAGGCATACTTTAGGCAGACAAACGGTTGAAATCTGGTGGTGTCCTCCTAACGGAAAGGACCCACCTGCCCATGTGAGGCCGGCTACGGTGATCACCTGCTGAGATATATTACACTGATTGACTCCAGGCCGCTGAGTCTTAATGTGCGACTCGAGCACGCGCTTCCTCGCGGGCCTTCCACAGAGGTCGCCAGCCGCTCGCGTGCCTGCTCCGAGGAGCTCCGTACCTGCTGATGGGGGGAGTAGCGATAGCAGTCCGGCTCAAGAGGTGCCGGGATATGGGAACTGCCAGCTCGGAGCCTGAGCCTAATGTGACGGGCCTGCCGTCTAATGCAAACTGACATCTGCAATGATGCATCATTTGCCGCCCAAGGACTTTGCGCAGCCATCTGGGGCGAGAGTCCAGCATCTCGCGCGCCGACCGCAGGGAGTGGGCTGTCAGTCACGTAGCCATGGCGGCCTCGAGAAGGCAAAGGTTCAACTCCCGCACCTCATCCGCAAGAGGCGAGCAGACCGTGGCTCTCCATAGCTTTCTCATCAGGAGCCGGCGAGCAGGGAATTACCTGACTGGAATCCCGCCACCTGCCCCGGTGATACTTCACAGCATCTGCCTCTGGATCCTATAAACCTCAAAGTTACTCCTCTTGAAATTGTGTTGAAGCACGGCTGGTCACCGAAATAGGCCTGTAATGGAATATTAGCAGGGGCTAAAGACCCCAAATAAACCTGCACCTTAGGTGTAGTGAGAATGGATGCATTTGGGACTTCTTAACGATGAAACACTCGGTAATCAGCTAGATAATGCTATTGCCACTTTCTGTTTCTCTTATTATGCACCTCCGCTAAGAGGCAAGGTAAATGCCTGTAAGGAAATGCCTCTTTTTACTTCATCATCCCCAATGTTTTGTACTGATGCTGCTGGTTTTTCGACTCAGAGTGCACTGAGGACTGCTAAACAGTCCTCAGTGCCAGTGTTCTATCCCATTACAACATGTTTGTTGAATTGGCTACCCCTATTTGGCATAAGTTGACTTACTTAGTACCCCCTGGTATATGGTACCAAGGGTACCCAGGGCATGTTAGACAGAGTGTTCCCCCCCCCCCACCCCCGGGCTGCAGCACCGGTGGTGCCACTCAGTGTGACAAAGTACGAAATGGCTCCCAGCCTGCCACTGCAGGCTGGAAGAGCTGTTTTTAAACTGCCTGTTCGACTCGGCCATATAAACCAATGGCAAAGCTCCCACTTCCCTCAACAATATATGTAAGTCTCGCTTAAGGAAGGACTATGGAGACCTAAGGCAGGGAGCTGTATATTATTAAGTAGGACATGTACATTTGACATGTCCTAACAGCAAAACTTCCAAACTAGCATTTTTGCTGTGGAAAAGTTAGTATCCCCATTGGCTACCACAGAGTTACCAGCTGACACCTCAGTCCGGCTAGCTTCTGAATGGGACTACGAAAATGGGTACTTCAAGGTATCAAGTTAATCACTGCATTAAACCCGACTTGATACCCAAGTCAAAATTAATGATACTTTTAAGGAAAGGCAACTTTTAGAAAGTTGCCACTCTGTTGCCCAGTTTGTCCATTGGCCTTGCACGATTGCTGGCCAAGAGACAGCCTTCTGCCCTCCTGGGGACTAGTGTGAATGACTCCCAGGCCTAGGAACAATAGCATCTTGCTACAGAGGGCGGTGTCACCTTCCCCCTCACAGGAAGCCACTCAGGATGTTGGCCCAAAAGGCGAGCTTCAAAGGTGAAGCTGCCTTTGGTGGGCAAATGGGGATCACACTCCTGAAGGGCTGCCCCTTTGTTCAGGTAGACAGGCTGGTGGCGGGAATGGAGAGGGGAGACGTGTGCCCGAACCAGTTTTCTTGTGGGCGTGTATCCCACAGGTAGTCACACCTATAGGGTGGGCTGCCAAGCTCCTAACATCCAAGGAAGGGTTCAGACATCTTGAGAGTGGGCAGAATAGTGCACTCTGAGATTGCTAGATGCCACACATAGCTGGAAGTCATCATAGGGCAGGAGGGGCCCTGGTAGCTGAATGGCTAGTGACCGCATCATCACCCTAGGGCACTTTCTCTGCATAAATATGGCACCCCTGGCACTCTGACCCTCAGATCACAACAGAACTGGAGAAAAAAGTCAAAAAAGGACTGTTCTGCTGACCCCTGGACCTGGAAAGGGAGGCTACACCATCTGCTGGACTGCACTTGTCGCACCTTGGGCTAGCAAAGAGAGGACTATGCCTGTGGGTCCTAGCTCATTTAAAAGTCCCTCCTGAGTCCCAGACCAAAGAAGTGACTCCAAGGGTCAGTTAGCTGACCCCATAAAACCAGCACCAGGGCCATAAAAGCTAAAAAAGCCCATTCTGGCAACTCAGTAGCCACATTCTTCAAATCAATGTTGACCGCCACAGGGCGACCCAAGAGACTGATTGTTTTTGATGGCCACCAGGTGCACCTGAGTCTACTGGACTAGGGACTGTCATCTGTGTCCAGATTGGTCACCGAAGATGGACACCAGCCTTCACCAAAGGATACCGCTGGACTCACAGTTTTTGGAGACCGGTAGCCCAGCCGCAGCTGGTCTTCTACTGGCTCAAAGAGGACTTTGAAAGACACCGACCTTTGTGGCCAAAGTCACCCAACTGTATCTGTGGACTGAGGAATAACCTCAAGGACACCCCTGTCAACTGCAAAGCACCCAAAGCACCTTTAAGCATCCTGCATCTCCAGCGTCAGGACCACTCCATTGAAGTCTATGGCGGTTTTCATGTAAAGTGTGGAACTGGACATGAGACTGCTTTGGTGACCAGATAACAGTCCAAATATACATTATTGGCCCCCCTGACCTTTCCCACGCCGGATTTGGTTTCCCCACTGGGGCCAGTAGTAGAAGCCGAACACTACTCTTTAAAACTTTTCAAAAGTTTTTAAACTTTACAGTTACCAATGCTCATTTGTGCTTTGGATTAAAGAGCTGAGATTTATGCTTTACTTAAAAATCTATATCTCTGGAATCCTCCAGTGGATTTTGCTCATATTGGTGTCTAAAAATGCATAAAAATATGACATTTTTATAAATTGGTGTTGGATATCTTTCATGTTACGTGACTTTCTTATTTTGCTGTTTGGTGCTTCTAAATGCTTTACACTAGTTCCTTCCTTTCTTTCTTTCAGCCTTGCTACTCGAAGCCACAGCTACCCCTGGTTGAGCTAAAGGTTTTACAAATAAACTGGACTAGACCCAAGAAAGTTTTGAGAGTGTATTACACTGTAAGGTCGCACAACCATACCATATTATAAACTACAATTCTCACAGTGCTAATGCAACATCCTGACTATCACCTAAAATTCACTACTGTTGGATTATCCCTCTGCTACCTTCAACTGACAGAACTGCAGCAAAGGTGACCTTCATTTCATCCATATTAGGCTATTACTATGTTCTTGGAAATGACAAAATGTACAGACTCCAAAGAGCTCATGACGCAGTTGCCACATTATAGACAGGCAAGCGCTACAATGGCCATATTTCACTGGTCCTTTTAATACATTCCTGGCTTCCAGTGGCGCGTTACTCTGATTTCAAATAGCTCTGTTTTGTGTTCTGTGCTTTTAATGAGACCTGCCTTTAATCATACAAAGATTAAAGGGACCATCAAATGGGCAGTCTTACATCACTGACAGTTTCCATCAATAGACCTTCTAGAATGTTGCTTGGTTGAGGACATCTGTTAGATTTTGAGATCTACTGTGACATCATTCACTGGGTGACATCACTCATCATTATAAACCCACCACATGTGCTGTATGGTCTGCCACTGAAACACGTTGCTTCTTCCATAGTAGTTCAGGGGAAGAGCCCTTGCTATGGTGGCCCAGCACTGACTCCACTTGCCAACCTTTAAAGCCTTATTGATACCTAGCTCTTTACTTGACCTTGATTAACCCTCGATAGTGGCATGTGTTCCAGAGCGGCAAAAAACTAAAAGAAGTAACAATCAAGGATCTGTGTAGCATCAGAGATCTCGTCTCCCAAAGTCTACTGCATCAAACGCCATCCTGGAAAGTTCATTAGAGGAAACCAGCTGTAACGTTCCTACAGAGTTCCTGGATATTAAACAACAACTATGGTGATAGAATTAAATAAGTGATGTGATAGTGCAGGTTGTACAAATTACACTGGTATCAAATATGTGCATATAATGAGGTATGTATTCAAATGGAAGAGTTACATGATGTCAGGGTAGTATGATGTGTGAGCTCAGTGCCAGTTATCCGACTGTTAATTACATGATAAAAAGCAATTGTTACATACGCGTGATGCTGTGACAACATATTTTGGCTTTTCATTTCTGTTTGAGTAAACCTTCATAGGGATGAAGCTGCAAGTCTTGGGATACGAAATCATGTAGTAGTGCTTATTTAACTTGCGGGCCACAGTCTCGATGTTACTTTGCTGGCATCTATAATTTCTTTGGGGATCTATAAATCTCTGCAAGTTTAGTAGAGGTATTCTAAATGCAGACAAGAAGACTTGAAAAGCCTGACTAGAAGTATAGAAAAGATTTATGTAGCTCGGCTTTAGTTTGAAAATGTGCAATATTGCAGGATTAGTGTGAGCTATGATGCTGTGCATGTCTGGCACCCCCTGCACTGCACCCAAACATAGCAGCCTCTCTCTGCATGGCTTACAATCATGTTGGTGGCACCCAGACGCCACGATGTTGGGAAGCAAGCACTCCACAAACATGACTGGAGGTATTCTGTATCCGGTCTATATATTTTTATGTAGGACACAACATGGTCTTCTTCGATTTAATATGACATGACAAAGATACACTTGTTCAAAGACAAAAATGAGTATTGAGAGCAACAAATTGAATACTGTTGTATGCTAAATGGCAGGAGGTCTAGAGGGAATTGAAAATTGATGTTTCAAGCATGCATCATCTTGAGGAATGGGGGCACGTAATAGCTAAATTTGTAATGCACAAAAAACAGTGTACAGTTAAATGCATGGATTGCTGCAGTTTTGTTTATTTGTCATGAATGGAGTGCTGATTAAACAAAGGGCATTGATTATATTAGATAGTTTTTTAATGTTGAAAGGGGTTGGCAGGTATTGAGAACAGTGTCTAAATGACTCATGATAAGTCAGACTGGGGACCTAATTTTCTAGGCATCTAGTTTGTCGACCATCAGTCTTGTGAAGCAGGAGTTTCAAATTCCATTGTTGTTTGTAGTTCTACTACATTATCGATTTTTTTTATTTTGACCTCTAAAAATATTCAATCTAGAATATTAACTACTACTACATTGTTAAAAAAAAAACAATCTATAAAAAGCGTCAATAGGTCAAAGCTGATTCCTAACTCATGTTTTCGATAGCAAGTTGTATAACCCACAGGAGGGGAAAACACCCAGGTGAAGCCAAAAATCATCAATGCGACTACAGCCCCTGTGTAGGTTGGTTGTTTCTTTGAAGTGCAAATGTATAGCAATTCATGCACTTGACAAATATTAATTTACTTAATTGTTTTGCATAGAGTGGCTAGTTGTTCGAAGGTGAGCCCCTGATGGGCATCCTTCCATGCATAGTTGAAGATGCAGCTTGTGACAACTTTCGGGTGGTTCTGAAATGGTGGCTTCCGCTCTCTTGAAATATTGTAATGACCCCTTCTTTATTGGAGGGGGTGGTAAGTCTGATTGTTCTGCCACTTTGTTTCTTCTAGTTATATGAGGTTTGGGTGATCCGATTCGCCTTACATGACCAAAGACAGAAGCCAAGGGAGTAATTCTGAGGTAACTTCTAAAGGGCCGGAGGACCATGAACCCTGAACACCTTTAAAATGGCGATGAATATTTAGAATTTAATTTTCTGTGCTGCTGGAAGCTACTGCACCTCTTTTAGAGCTGATGTACTAGTGATCTGTTTCTTTATTGTCAGGCAGAATTTAGACTCTTGATTTCAAATCCTTTGGCGCTTCTGGACTGCATTTTCAGGGACACTGATGTAGATAATTTTGGGGTAATTCAGCCGAATCACATCAAAGTCCTGATAATGTTGTTGGGGTGGCATTTTGGTAGAAAAAGATACTTCCTTCTGAATATCATGAGTTAGTAGCTAGACACAGAGGGCAATTAGTCAGAATACAACGCAAAAACACAGCAGTATATCTTCGTTACACCTACACTACACATCAAGCAATCAGCACGGTGCCAACAGCCATCCCGAGCGTAGTGATTCACTCATCAACACAAAGTAAAAACACCTTTATTCAACATAGCATCTCTGATACACTCACAATATATTTTTCAGACAGAACTCACTGTACTAAAGGATCGTGTGACAAAGTATTTCTCACAGCAGGGCTACATCCAAAGAACAACCGTATCAAATCTACTCTCAATCGATATATTCTCTGGTGCTATATGTGACACCCAACATCTGACCTACTATGTGAAAAGTTCCCATGAGAATGCATCAGCAAACCAACCCACAGCATTACCAAGCCATACAGATGGCAGATTTATGCTATACAACGACCACAAACATAACCCAGCATAATAGACCTCATCTGATGTTTTGTGTCCACTAGCTAGGTAGACTTCACACAAAGTGTTGCGTCTAATCATTTAGCGTGATTTACCTAAAGTCTTGGATCCTATCTTTAGTGAGACCTCACCTCAAGTATTGTGCCCACTTTTTAGTGAGCTCACCATCACTGCTGTGCCCCCTCATTAGAATGAACCCTCTAGGAGCTTTGTGCCCTTGTTCAATGAATCACCCAGTAGAGTTGTCACTCACCCTCTAATTGACTTAACCATGATTCCCGGACACCCCTGATGCCGTGTCTTTATTGCACAAACTATCTTCGCCTTCATTTCTCGTTTTGCCTTGTAAACCAGTGGCATGGATTTCCAACATGGCTGAAAGCTACCAGCAGAGGTAAAGAAACAAAAATCTACCCGCCCTATAATTCCTTCACTAATCGCTCAGCACAACCGTGAGTGGCTTTGGTACGCATCGAAGGACCTCTGTTTACCATAGTCAAACAAATTTAAATTTAAATGAGGTAGCAGTGGTGCAGGAACGCCAGCGGGTGGAGGAGAGTGTGTGACCTTCAATAATGTAGATCGCATGAAGGAAGGTGGAGCTTACTACGGAAGGAGACACAGAAATGGCAAACTCTGCAGACATTTCATAATCAGAAACAAACCTATTGACCCTGAATTCAAAGTCAGGTGGAGTGCTTTAAAAGACGCGCGCCTTTATTTAGCATTAATGCATGTGCAAATGCAGCATTTAAGCAAGTGACAGCACAAATGTTTGGCTGCATAGTTTGATATTCAATTAGCTGAACCGGTGAAGTAGGAACCGCTTAGAGGCCGGCAGGGTGTAGGGTAAGTCATTCGCATGCCAGAGTACCTTCCATAGTTGAGGTACTACAGAGAGGAGGAATTATTGCAGTAACAAACAGAAATGAAGGAGTAAGCAGTGCAAGTAATCACAGCAATTAGGTGGACCATCAAAGACTTTGACACCCATCAATGTCTTCTGTAACTAGCAGACACAAAGCGAGGACAGACAAATGTTTACTCCATTCATGACAACTTCATAACTGGGCTGAACTGGACTGCGGATTAGTGTAATCAGAGCGAGGTTCTGAAGAGCCAGACAACTTCATTTTGAACATCTTGACTTCAAAGATGCCGTCTGCCTAAACAGAGAAGATACTCTAGTTGTGGCTGTCAACTAATACATTATTTTTGTGACCTCTTTGAAATGCTATGAGATGGCGATCTGTGAAATGCCATGAAATAGCTTCATAGATTCATACAGTGACGCTGAAATCAGTGCGCAACTAGCGAGTTCCAGGTTTGATTCCTTATGGGCCGATCTTAGCCATTCGTCATTCTGAGGTCATTGCGATAAACTTCATTGACACGGAGTTAGAACACCTTCTTTTTTCTGTGCAACAATGTTGTGTGACTTTAAGTCCTATATTGTTACAACAAAAAAACGATCCATTCATATTCATATTTATATGGCAAGCGTGAGACAATGATAAAACTGATGGTTGGAAATGATGGAAACAGTTATGTGAACGCCCTTCGCTGCGTTCGTCGGCCAATGGCCGTCGCGAGCACTACCTCCGTAGTGCTGCGCACGTCCGTTGGCCGACGCGGCCCCGCCCACTCCGCTAAACGGCCGCACCGCCGCAGAATTGCTGCCGCGGTTAAAGGATTTCCAATTTCTAGTGTTCCATGCCCTATGTACGCCACTGCAGAAGAGGACTAACCATATGCAAATTAGCCTTGCCCCATTCCCATAGGAGCCATTTAACAGCTTGCCTGTGACCCGTTTGCACGGTAACCATTGCAATCCCAGACATGTTTCAGCCTTTCTTGGACCTCATCAGTGAAGTGCAGTCCATAGACACAAACATATCAGGACCCACATCTGGGGACACCCCCTCTTCTTCCTAGAAAGGCTCTCTTTGACAATGAAAACTGATTGCTTCTTTCAAAGTGAGCTGAGGTAGATTTGCATATGGTCAGTCCTTGGCTGTGATGGCACCAGATGAGCTAAAACTATGCAATGGAATGCGACCCAGAGGAATTCCCAGTGGTAAAGAAGTACTGGCTGAAGCATGTGCATTCATTTTATTGTCTTAGATAGTTGAAAGAGACATGTTCAGGGGAAACCTGCGCATTTCAAATTAGAAGTACATGTGCAGTTTATTGCAAGCCCAGTGTTTCCTAACTGTTCACCACACAAAGAGCAAATCAAAGCTGGTATCCTCCTGGCATTGCAAGGAAATCGTGAAGCTCGTCGAGACATTCCTTATTCAATTACCAAGCTAACCTGCGGGCCAATATCTGGCATTATGTGCCCATTACGAAAGGGTAATTCAGTGTAACAACCTGCATCAAGTACAAACGGGGAACTGTCAAATAGCATAAACCAACAACAAATTAAATTACTCCGCAATTTGCTGGAGAAGAGAGGCCAGTCGTTTCTGATTTCGCAAAGCGGCGTCTCAATTTGTATGCAAAAAAGCACATTTCCTCGACAGCCTGCATGATCAGACTTGTTTGATTGGCTCGTGACATTCAGTGCAATCTCCTTGCCCATGGATGGTTTATCTCCCCGAGAGGGAATGAAACACTTATAGCAAGGCACAGTTTTCGTACAGTCCTTAATGCAGGCATTAAGAGAAAAGGGGAAGAGGTAAACAAAGTGGATTGCTAAAGATTACACGATATAGTGAAGTCAGAAACTGAGAGAACACAAGAAATCAGCCCTCCTGGAGCCATGAGCCCATATTTTATCCTCCATTATTCCTTTTAGGTTTGATTTGTGATGGTGCTTGTGCCTTTTGTGGCAGACTCGTATTCTATACGTTGTACAAGGGGCTTTGGTCCATCCTCCTTCAACCATTGGCTCCTTCAACCATTGTTTTTTTTGCCTCAGCCATTGGCATATGGCATCTTGAATCAGCTAACAAAGGTATTTTAGTTTTACCTTCTTTTTACTGCTGTTTGGGTGCTTATTTGCCTGCAGTGGACTGCCTGAGGGACTATGTTAAACTTACCCATCACACACTAAATTCTTAATCTCATTCAAGCATAGCATTACACAAAGGAATCTTTCTTTTAAATTGTTTTACCCTGTGGCAGGCATTTTTATTGCTTTTGTCAAGGCTTGCGTGCGAGCATGAAACCTACTGTCTTCGCCAATGCTTGTTGAGAGCGTAACACGTCCTTTCTGTGCGGAACGATGGGTGCTGGTCCCCGACACAAGTTAGTTTTGCCACTAGGCCGGCCTAGCCTTCCAGGCACAATTCGCGTGCTTGAAGCCCTCCTTTTTTCCCCAACACATTATCATAACACACAATATCTATTCCATTTGCGGGCTTGTGTTTTCCCAGCCTAAACACAATTTGTTAAATTCTGAGTACCAGTTAGGGACCAGACAACATTTTTCATCTCCGTCTCGGGGAGTGAGTTCTTTTCGTATCAGGAGTATTTCTGCGTAGGATTTGGCTCCATCCTTCAAGAGAACAATATTACTGACAAGGCCCAGACATGAACAAATTAGTGCCTGAGGGTCCACGCGGAACCCAGGAAATCAGCCAGCGTACGGAGAGGTAAATATCTTCCATCAAACAGGAGTAAGTAGAGTCCCTTATGAGCACATCCATCACTTGCAGCACAACCTGTTTCAAAACAGTTTTGTTATATTTATGAAATACATTACAGGCTCATCCCTCAACGAGTGCGCGGGGTCGATGAGAGGGTTCATGTGAAGCAAAATAAGCACTCAAAGGTCAGGGGGAGAAAGAGACAACCAAAGGGGGCTAGTCCTACCAGTGAAAAAAATGGAAACACAAGGTGAAAAATGCAAAAAAAAGTGGGATATAAATAATTCAAATGTCTCAATTTCCAGAGGGCTTTGTATCTGTAATTTTGCCATATTTTCTCTACACTATCCACTCCTCAATGGAGCAATGACTGCAGTGGTGAGGATTTAATAATTGGTGCTGTGCTAATTAATGCATGCCACAGCAAAACAAGAATTAAGGCCTAGATCTTCCTAGATACCAGAAGTGGAATATCCTTGGAAACTGTAGTCCTGGGGAAGGCAGAACCTGAATCTGACAAGAACACACCATAGCCTGACAGAAAAAGCAAATAAACCAATACCTTGAAGAAATCGGTATCAAATCCACCAGCCTTGATTCATCAACCAGATACATGGGGCATGTTGCTTGAGTTTACTCTGTTCCATCTGACATACCTGCAAGGCACTGGCACACATGCAGGGATGCATACTGGTAGCAGTAAATTCACTGCCACGCGATTAGATGATTTTTTTTTATCTACACATCACACCCAGCTGTTTCCACATAGGACACACTGCAAACGTCGAGCACTCAACACAGCTGCACGTTGAATATATGCTAGATCACATAATCATATTAGAACAATGGGTGCTTGATATGAAATAATAAGGGGACTGGTACTGCTTTGACTACTTCACATGTGATCACCATCAAGAAGGGCTTCGTGCTATGCGATTAGAACAGCTTCCAGAAAGATATGTAGATCACCGGTGACTGTTGACCAATCACTTACAAGTGATGTAGTTGGCGAGTTCTGAACCTCCAAGCTAGGTAGGTCACTTTATATGAGCAAAGCCTTACACACGCATGCCTTGACAATGCACACTACAATGAGAATGAAGGTTTCATATATTTATGTTACCTTCGTCTGGGTGTTTCATATATAAATTGATGAGTGAGGGTGGATGTGTGGCAAATGCTTAGCCAAGGCCTGGCTTGGAGCAAAGTACTATGGATGATGATGCCAAGTGTGGGGAGATGATTACTAGACTACTACTAAACGAGCTACAGAGACTAAGAATAAAATAAAAAATGAAAAACTGACAATAAGCAAAACGAATTTAAATGCTGTTTTGCTTCTTCTTGCACTATTTGAGATGTAATAGGGTATAGCTAGGTATATCACTTTAAATAGCACAAAATGTAGATTAATTTTCTAGAGAGCCATTAAATTTCACCAGGCCCGTCTTGGATACCACCACCTTCATGCTGAGGAAAAGAAAAATGGCCCTGTTGCATTTTCTCCTAAGTTTTCAAGATCAATTAATTGAATGTGTTTACATTTTGTATCAACAGACCCTGCTCACATGGACTCCACTCACACGGCAGAAGACACCTCAAAGACCATGAACAGCATCCACTCCGGAGCACCCTCAGACCCCTGCCCACTCCACATCTTCCACAGAGCCGCCACGGCCATCGCACCCGGACTACACCGGACGATCTACTGCTCCCTCGAAACCGCCACTTTCCCCGAAGACTGGAAACACACCAAAGTCAACCCCCTCATGAAGAAACCCTCTGCAGACCCGATGGACTTCAAGAACTTCAGACCCATCTCCCTGCTTCCTTTCACATCCAAAGTCAACAAAAAGGCCGTCAACACCCAGCTAGCAAACTTCATCGAAGCCAACAACGTCCTGGACATCTCCCAATCTGGATTCCGCGGCAACCACAGCACCGAGACCGCCCAACTCGCCGCCACCGACGACATCTGTTCCCTCCTCGACCAAACCCAAAACGGCAGCCCTCATCCTCCTGGACTTCTCGGCTGCCTTCGACACCATCTCCCACCACACACTCCACGACGCCTGCATCCGCGGAAAGGCCCTTAACTGGATATGCTCTTTTCTCACAGGCAGAACCCAGCGAGTCAGACTCCCGCCCTACCTCTCGGAACCAACGGAGACCAGATGTGGAGTGCCCCAGGGATCCTCCCTCAGCCCCACCATCTTCAACATATATATGGAATCCCTTGCAACCATCGTCAGAAACCACAGGCTCATCATCGTCTCCTACGCTGACGACACCCTGCTCAGCCTCTCCCTTAACAAAAAACCCAACATCACCAAGCACAACTTCCAAGAAGGGATGAAAGCCGTTGCCACCTGGATGAAGAAGAGCTGTCTGAAATTCAACTCAGAGGAAACAGAAGTCCTCATTGTTGGCTCCACCCCAACTGCGTGGAATGACACCTGGTGGCCCCCCACCCCCGGAAACCCCCCACTCCGACAGACCAGGCACGAAACCTCGGCATAATACTAGACTCATCGCTCACAATGGACCGCCAGATCAACGCTATATCCTCGCCCTGCTTCAACACCCTCTGCATACTCCGAAAAACGTTCAGATGGATCTCATCCGAATCCAGAAAAACGGTCACACATGCCCTCATCAGTAGCAGACTGGACTACGGCAACGCGCTCTACGCCGGAATCAACAAGAAACTACTATGCAAACTCCAGACCGTCCAGAACGCCGCAGCCAGACTGATCCTATACATCCCCCGTCACAACCACATCACCCAACACCTCCGAGATCTCCACTGGCTCCCCATCGAAAGAAGAATAACCTTCAAGCTTCTCACCCACGCAGACAAGGCCCTCCACAACATCGGACCAGCATACCTAAACATCCACCTCTCTTCCGCGCACCCAAGAGGCACCTCCGATCTGCTGACCTCTCTCTGGCCACCATCCCATGCATCTACAAGACCAGAAAGGGAGGAAAGTCTTTCTCCTACCTCGCAGCCAAGGCCTGGAATGACCTCCACCTCCGGCAAATCTCTACACTGCTTTAGTTCAGGAAGGACCTCAAGTCCTGGCTTTTCGGATGACCCCAGCACTCCCTCCCCCCAGCGCCTTGAGACCCTTGCGGGTGAGTAGCTGCGCTTTACCAACCCTGATTGATAGATTTGATTGTATCTAGTGCCAAAAATCTGGGACAGAAAAGTGCTTGACAACCCAATAGTGGATGTCATAGGCCCAAGGCTTTGGTGATAGGGATGTCTGCATATGGAGAACAGATTAATATAGATTCTCTAAATACAGAAAGCCTACATCTTCTGGTATTTTAAGACATGGTTTTGGGATAAAGGGCATTTTAATCTAGCTACTGACAATAAATGTAAAAATGTGCACGTGATGTGAAGATTTCATGAGGTCGTAGGCCAGTCCATCACCGTGTGCTTACTTAAGACAATTTTTGCTTTCAAACTCAAGCTGCTTCAGTGAAATGACCTTCAGTGAGGTGTACTCGATTTTTCTGCACATTTTTAGATGGAATTTGAGAGGTTCGACCTTTACGGGTCCGCTCTTGGTCCGTCTCACCATTGGAGTGGGCTGTCTTTAGACTCCGGTCGAGGTCAATATCAGAACATTCTGGTGTTGTTTCTTCGTGCCTGTCTTTTGTTCTCTAATACCCGCAGCGTGCGCGTGTACCTTGTGCGTCGTCGTCGTGCACCAGCAATAGCCCAGCGTCAAGTCTAAGTCGGTTTTCCACAAAAATGTGTTTAGCGCCGTTTGTCAGAAGCGCCAGCAGGAGTCCTGCTGCGTTTTTCAATTACGGGTTCGTTACCAAGCAGACCCAGGGCCCCCAACCAGTGGCAATCGCAACCCCTTCACCGGCACAATTACCAGCCCTCTGAGGACCCAAACGCCGAAAGCACTCACAGTTTGGGTTGTGAAGTAAGTAGCGCGGCGAGACACGCATTTTCCGTTTCTATACATCATCGAATAATTAGTTCGTGTAGAGTCGCGCTCTAGTCTCCCAGTCACGCGTGACTGGGGAGGCTGAGAGAGCGACAGGATATCCGGCCGTGAGGGGAACGGCCGCGATATTGTAAAGGTGGTTTTCCGGCGCTCTCCGCCCGGAGCGAATAAATTAATAACGTAGAACCAGTCGTCCGCCTCGTTCTTACCCCGCAGGCCTCACTACAAATTAGCGACGAGGCTGGGGAGGCGGACGCGACGGACAAGGAAAAAAAAAACCACCCCGGCGCACCTACAGCCGCGCCGCGACGCTGCGGGGGACGGAGAGCACGGCAGAGAAACCGCCGCTCGTTAACTGCACAGCAGGGCGCCCACCATAACTGCAGGACTGCAGAGGGGCCCCGGGAGCAACAGGACGTTCCAGCAACCAGCCCAGCGAGGGTCCTGCCAGGTGTACAGCACGAGGAGGTAGGAGACGCCCCTCCTCCACCGGAGCAAGGCCATAATAACCAAGAACAAAACTAAAGAGAAACACAAAACAAGCACTGCACAGCCAGGCGCTCAGCCCCACTGACGAGCGCAGCTTACTGGCAGTCACCATGCCGGGTGAGAGAGGCCAATAGGACGGGAGGCTTGGGGACACGCACACCCAGCGTCAAGGGCCCAGCTGGACATACCGAGATCGTGCTAGGCGGAAGGCGCAGCTCCAAGCACATACGCACTGGACTCACAGAGCCCCTCCTTCACGGAGCCCAAGCCCCACAGGCACCCAGTGAGATGTGCCCTGATCACGCAGCAAGTAGAACAGGGGCCCTGCACCACCCATGCCCTAACACGAGGGGCAAGCGAAGCAGCCACCAAGTTCTTGACCCTGGCGCACCAAGGACCAGGCCACACGGGAGTAGATCCCACGTCCCAAGTAGGGGTGACAGGCCAGCAGGAACAGAGCGCTCCAGGTAGCCCTCCACCCAGGACAGACGACGCACCTCCGGAGAGACAAGTCACCATGTGTGCCCAGACATTCTCCCTCACGAATCCGGTACCTTTCCTTCCGAAGCCGGGGGAACCGGCAATGAAATGGGAAGACTGGAAGGAATACTTCCTCAACTACCTGTCGGCGTTGGAGGATGAGGGGGACGAAGTTTTCCAGAGTACGAGGAAAAATAAGATCCTACTGCACAATCTGGGTCCAGAAGGCATACGAGTGTATAGGAACTTGGTGAAAAAGACCCGACCTCAGGACGATGTCGACGTGTTTCAACACGCTATTGACGACCTAGATAGCCACTATCAGCCAGTGGTATGCACTGCAATAGACCGGTTCAACTTCGGAAGCAGAAGACAGGGGAGTCAGTAGATGACTATGTAGCCGCATTAAAGAGTTTGGCGATCACCTGCAAGTTGGGAGGCCTCCATGATGACTTCATACGCGACCAAATCATCTTGAAAGGCGGGGCCGGCATCGGCCACGCCGAAAGTATGGCGGTCGTGCCGGCCCCGGACCCGATGACCATCCGGGGGCGGGCCTGTCGCGCGCAGTGATGACGCGACAGGCGCGCCTCACCGCTAATTGGTCGGAGTCCTGGCGTGACCCGGAAGTGATTGAAAGCACTTCCGGGTCACGCATTTGGGCTAACGCCAGGCCGGTCAGAACTGGCTTGGCTGGCATCTTAGGAATAAAAGGTGGGGGAGCGGCGGAGTTGGCCTCTTTGCTCGCCGCTCCCTCAGCCTGCCATTAGTCACGCCAGCCTCGCTAGGAGGCTGGGGTTGTGTAATTTCTTATTTTTTCCTTTGTTCTGCAGGTGGCGGTCGGCAATTACAAGGTGACGGTGGGGGCCGGTGCTCGTCGTCATTCAACGGCATTTCTGGTGTCGGATCCTCGCGTGATTAAAGCGGCGGGCCCGGAGTGGGCTGGTAGTGCAGCGCGGTCTTAGAGTCGAGGATCAGTGAAGTGCTGGGCGGTTCGAAAATGGAACTGGCGGTAGTGAGCTTGCCGGCACACAGAGCTTGGGATGTTGAAGGTATTTTTCGCATCAGCTGTGTATTTTAGCGCTGCACGTGGTGCAATCGAACGATGCATTGCAGCGCGTTGTGAGCCTATGCCAGGCCTGTATTCCGGGTGAGCAGCGCTGTTGATCCGTTAAGGCGTCAGGGCTGCACACTGCCTCCACTGACGTCATCTCAGGTTGTACTTGTGTCACACGCACGCACAGTGCGCTAGCTTCGTGCACGTGGCCTGCCAGAACTGCACACGCCCTTGTGTCATTCATTGGCAGAGTTGCAAATTTTTCAAGACCAGTCCAGTTAAATTAATTTTAGAGTCAGGAATTGAGCCAAATATGAGTTGGAAAGGCAACATTACATACTCCACCCGAGAAAAGTTTTGTTTCCTTGAACAATGCTTAGCAGAGTAATTTTACCCCCCTTTCGTACGTATAATGGCCCAATTTCGGCCTGGCTTTAATGTGCGGAGTAATGGGCAGAGAGGGGTCGGGCGGTGACAGCGGAATGCACGTTGTTTGATGTTTTTCGTGTATATGAAGATTGAGCAATGCAGACAGGTAGCGCCGAGGTTTGCAGGGGGAGTGAGCATGATGGCACTTCATGGTAGCAAAACGGCCCTTCTACGGGATGTAAAGAATGGGATATTGCGTTTGCACCCGAGTCAGCAAAAATCAGATTGCATCCAGATTTGCATTTTATTTTGCCTCGGTGGTCAATGATTTGGCATACAGGAGCTGAATGGAGCCTCTGCATCCTATTCAAAGTTTGTCAGGAACAGGGACGACCTGGTCGGGCATGAGCAGGGGCGCTTGGTGGCCAGCAGTTGTTCGTGCAGTGTTACTACAGGAAGTGACGCCGTGTCACTGGGGTGTCCCTCATGGGGGACGGACGGAAGGAAGCTGGGTGTAGGATTTGCCATGCGTAGCAAGGTAGAAATTAGGTGTATGTATGGAACGTACAACGTGTGTATCCCTGTCTAGACCATTGAGCTCCATTGCCCCGTTGTCTGTGGGAGAACTGGGGCTACATCCCCACTCTTTACTTTTCTTTCTGCGCCGGTGGATGGCGGTGTACATGCACATCACGTGTTTTCCGTACATTAATTTATTCAGGGCCACCTGATTGTTTTGTTGTGGGTGTCTCTTGCGGTAGCGGCACCGCTGTATGCGGCTTGGCATGTGCAATCGTGTTGGAGGCGATCTTATGTGAGGGTCGGTTTTCGGTGTCCTCATTGTTGTGCAACTGGTGCTAGGCTGAGCACTCCATGGGAAGTCTGCTTGTGCTATGCTGGGCACTCTCATATGGAAGTTTGATTTCTGTGTTCCTCACTTAATGCAATTGGTGCTATGCTAGGTGCTCTCGATTGCGAGTAATTTGAATGTTCCTCGTTAAATACAAATGGTGCTGTGCTAGGCGCTCTCCATTGAAAGTGATTTGAAAGTTCCTCAATAAGGGCAACTGGTGCTATGCAAGGCGCTATCAATTCAAAGTCTGACTTGAATATTCTTCAGGTAATGCTACTTGTGCTATGCTGGGCACTATCAATTGAAAGTTCGATTTCGTTGTTCCTCACTTAATATAGCTGGTGCTATGCTTGGTGCTCTCTTTTGCCAGTAGTTTGAATGTTACTCATTTAAATACAACTGGCGCTACGCTGGGTGCTCTTGATTGACAGTGATTTAGATGTGCCTCACTTAAGGCAACTGGTGCGAGGCGCTCTCGATTCGAAAGTGATTTAGATGTTCCTCACTTAAGGCAACTGGTACTATGCGAGGC
This sequence comes from Calotriton arnoldi, assembly GCA_963921515.1. Lineage (NCBI taxonomy): Eukaryota > Metazoa > Chordata > Amphibia > Caudata > Salamandridae > Calotriton > Calotriton arnoldi. The sequence continues at coordinate 3,329,847 of CAWUFW010000568.1, forward strand.
GCTCTCAATTGAAACTCTGATTTCAATATTCTTCATGTAATACTACGTGTGCTGTGCTAGGCAGTCTCAAATTGAAAGCTGGATTTTCAATGTTCCTCACTTAATGCAACTTCTGCTATGCTAGGCGCTCTCAATTGCCAGTAATTTGAATGTTCCTCATTTAAATGCAACTGGTACTAGGCTAGGCGCTCTCGAGTGAAAGTGATTTCGATGTTACTCACTTAAGGCAACTGGTGCTATGCTAGGCGCTCTCGATTGAAAGACTGATTAGGTTTTAAAAGCCCCAGCCATCGTAGGCTGTATTGCATCCATGCTTAAAGTAGGCTTGGGTCGATTCACAGGAAACGCAAGGTAAATGTTCGGTATATATTACCTGCTCTTATTGTTGTCTCACGAAAATCCTTGCGGAAGCAAACATATCGTTGTTAGCTTGCTAGAAGTCTCTTTCCATATTTTGTAGTATAACTTACTTGTGGAGTTACGTGTAGCGTGGGAAGGTGTCTGGGGATTCAGAATGCGAATAACTCAATATGGCGCATTTGTGGTGGTCTTCTAACGTCCACAATTTTACGTGTACTAGCCGCAGGCCTTTAGAACGTAAGGTTTTGCTGTGACGGTTTGTTGCCACAGGAATGGGCAAACCGTCAATGTTTTTTGAGGTTGAAACTTGACTGCCCTACTGTTGGCATCACATCAAGATGTTCAGAGCCGCTATGATGTCACGCCAAAAAAGGTTACAAGACTTCGGTATCAGTCTTGTGAGGCGATTGCCTCTGTGATGTCACTTTGGTACACGATCAGCACTTATGATGTCACACCGATACGTCCCAGGCATGGTTATCACAGAGTACCTGTGCACGCGTGTGCTGTTACATATATGAATTAGGAGGCTGTGTCCAATAGCATTTATGCACCCATCGCAGGTGCACGTAGACACTGGTTAGGCACATGGTGCCTTTGCACCTGTGCGCTTGTACACGTACGCATTATATGCCTGGTTGGTCACACGGTACTTATGCACTCTTGTGCTCCGGCATTTATGCATAATACTAACAGATTGTGTCACACAGTCCTATGCACCCTTGCAATCGCACAATCAAAGATTATATACCTGTGTTTTGTCACACGGTACCTATGTACCCTTGTGCTCGTACGCTCATAATATTTGCCTGTGGTTGTCACACAGTACCTATGTACCCTTGTGCTTGCACACTTATAATATTAATGTATTGCGTAATACAGTACCTTTGCACCCTTGGGCCTGCACACTTCCGCATTGGATGACAATGTCGGGTCATACAGTACCTATGCACCCTTGTGCTTGTACAATTTGGCCACTAGATACTTGGGTGGTGTCACACAGTACCTATGCATACGTTTGCTCGTGCATTAGTGTCACACAGTAACTATGCTCCCTGGGGTGTGGGTGTTATAGGTGGGTGCAGTCCCATGAGGTGGTCAATATGGCTGCCATGTAAAATGTATCTCTTATCCGAAGGCTAAGAGCACTAACCATGGTGTTTTGTGTTCCTTTTTGTATGGCTGGACCCCTGCCTCTGATACCTGGGAGGTGATCCATACCGCAAGGACAGCACGACGCCTGTGAGGTGATCTACACCTCAAGGTCGGCAAGAGGTTTACAGGAAGTGGGACCGAAAGATCCGCAGCAGGGTGGCAAACAGAGGCATCGAATGGTGATGAGCGTTCAAGAGAAGGGCTCGGAGGTGCCAGCATGCATGGGTGAGATGCTGCGGTCCAGGTGCTGTCTTGGGTGGCGTACAGTTATAGACAAACAGAACTTGCCGCCAGCAGGGGTATTTAGTAGTCCGCTGCATGACAAACGCATATGTCTTGCCAGCCTGACCAACACCAGGGGTAAGGGACAAGATGCAACACCTCAAACACCCTTTATTTGGTAACGGTGCCTGTACACGCGGGTGCCATATTAGTGGATACTGCGCGACATTGAGATGCTCCTTAGTGGGGGTCAAGGACGCCTTAGCAGACACTGCACGGAGTTGGGGTGCTCCGGAGTGGAGTGAAGCTTACGCGGAGCCTATCCCAGAGCATAGTGGCCAAGTGTAGGTTGGGTGCGAATTCCATGGCTATGTTATGGGAGATCTTGGGGCCTGTGGGGCACTCCCTGGGCAGTCTTCCGAATGTTACAAATTCAGGAGTCAGTCGATTATTCCAATATGGCATCAACCCTCTTGAGATGGGTGCAGTGGCACCAGCACAGAATATCATGGCCTGGGGCAAAGTGTCTCTCAGGCGCATCGTGCTGTTATTCAAGGGAGGCCATGGAAGGGCCCCGGGATGGTATGTCAATCTCCTCTTCATTAGCCAGCCCTAGCATTATTATCCTGCACTTGGGGGGGGTGACTTGAGTACGCCTGCGTAAAAGGGGCGGGTCGAAACATTAATCGCTGAGGTGGGTTGGTTGGCACGTCTAGGCCCGGGGTATACCCTGGTCTGGTCACAGATGGTGCAGAGATTCCAATGGCGGTGTAGTTAAGTCTGGGGGGGCATTGACCCACTCGGTAAGGATACTTAACAAAAATTTGTTGAGGCTATCTACGGCTCGCCACTTGCAGATTATAGCGCAGGGAGCACATCTGGGGTGGTGTTGTGCTTCTTTAAAAGACGGCGTCTATTTGTAAAATTAGCCAGTTGGCTGGATAAGGATTTACCTTTCAATGAGTTTTTTGGGGGGGCCTGATAGTCGGGCAACTATGCAGGCCTGTGGCGGTAAGGTCATGATTGGTGAGCAGTAAATTTAAGGTCCTTAGAGGGCGGCGCCATTCTTGAAGGGGGTCGCCCAAGGGGGAGGGACAAATGGTCTCTCCAACTCCAGGGGCAGTTACAGCCGGTTGGCTGGATGGGTGCGGGGGAGTGGGAGTTACGCTTTCCAGTAGGCTGCTTGGCCACCCCGCACGTGCACAATGGCGCAAGTAAACGGCGCATAACTGCAAGGGCCCCATTATGGAGATAATCTACAGGGCGTACGGGGGTGACCTGGGGGGGGGAAGTACCCTCACGGGGAACGGGCCCTCTGCGCATGCGCACTCCGGTTGGAGGGCGGGCATAAGGGCGTACGGGGGTGACCTGGGGGGGGAAGTATCCTAACGGTGAATGGGCCCCGTGCGCATGCGCACTCCGGTTGGAGGGCGTGTATAATTTTGATAAGTATCTGGCGCCAGTTATTGACCTTGCCGTAGGCTTAAAATAGGGATACGCAGAAATTGAAATATGAAATGTCATGAGTATGGTTATTCATTATGATAGGTTTAGATTCGGATAGGAATACCTTTGTATTAGGGATATGTTAAGGTTAGCCATCTGACATCTGTACTTATCAATGAATCAATGTAATGTAATGTTTTTCTGCGTATTGTGTAAATATTGTATATTAATTTTGTTTTAAAAATTTTTATGCAAATAAATACGGCCGGGGGTTTACGACCCCTTAATCCAAAATCTTCTCAAGTTGTTATCTTGATATTGATGAGGGAGGAGGGGGTATAGGCAGTACCTGGCCATAATGCACATGGTAAACACGTCCATACAAGAGAAATTATGGGTCAGTGGCGACGCTCCCCTCAAAGAGATAGTGGCCATGGTCAAGAAGGCGGAACTCTCCAAGAGGTGCGCAGAAGCGGCGAAAAGGGACAATGTCAGCAGACCCCTGGTGGGCAAAGTCACGGAGGCTCCCTCCCGAGAACGGAAACCGCACGCTACAGAGAGCTATAGACGACAGAGGACGAACACAGCCAAACCGGCGGGACACCCGACGGCCCAAGGAACGGACAAGCATAATTGCTACAGGTGCGGGAGCCCGGCACATGCAGCCAATGACAAACGATGCCCAGCCTTCAGGGCAAAATGCCTGTATTGTGGGATAATGGGGAACTTTGAGAAAGTATGCAGACGTAAGCCTCGGAAAACAACAGTGAAGTATGTGACACACGACACGGAACCGGAAGAAGAAGAAGGGGAAGAGGACGAAGACACAGTGCTGTGTATAGAAGATCAAATCTTAGGCATCGACTGCTTCAGGACACGCAAACCGTTGTGTGAACTTTCCATAGGAGGGATCCAAGTCTCCATGGTAGCAGATTCCGGCTCACCATACCCCATCATACAGCGCAGTGTAAGGGACCGAGATTTCGCACAAGTCATAGGCACACACCTGCTCTCTCCGGACATCCATCCAGTCACCTTCACAGGGGAACCCATACCGGGATTTCGCCCCCTACGATTCGAGTTCAAGGGCCGCAAGGCAGAAGGGAAGCTGTATGTGGCAGAGAAGGGACCCTCGGTGCTGGGATGGGTGGACCAGGGAGAACTGGGTATCCAACTCAACCCAGGAGGCCCGACGCAAGTACTGATGACAGGCCAGGCAAGCACGTACGAAACCAACAAGTGGAAAGCAGACTTCCCGACAGTTTTTGGAGGCACCATTGGCAAGTTGACAAAGTTCTCCCATAAGATATGCCTCAAAGAGGGCGCGAAACCCGTGAGTCATAAGGTGCGGAATATTCCGTTCAATAGTAGAGAGGCTGTGCAGCAAGAGTTACAACGTCTGGAAGATAATGGAGTGATAGAGCCCATCGAAAGTGCAGAGTGGCTAGCTCCTCTGGTCGTGGCCAGGAAACCTAATGGTAAGGTGCGATTGTGCATTGACTTGGGCGAGCTCAACAAGAACATTATAGTAGACAAGTTCCCACTGCCCAAAATAAATGAAATGTTGGCGCAGACAAAAGGCGTCCAATGGTTCTCGACAATAGATCTGACCTCGGCATACCATCAGATAGCACTCCACCCGACGTGCAAGAAACTGACCTCGTTCATCACACCGTTTGGATGCTACCAATTCCGACGAATGCCGTTTGGCCTGGCATCCGCCGCTGCGGTGTTCCAAAAACTAATGCACAGGCTTTTTAAAGACACGGAAGGGGTGCAGTATTTCCAGGACGACATCCTGATCATGGGAAAAACCAAGTCAGACCATGATGCCAAGCTCACGAAGGTGCTACGAATCCTGGCGCACAATAGTCTTACAGCAGAATGGGACAAGTGCCGGTTTGGAGTAACTTCCGTGACATATCTGGGTCATGAAATAAGCGACAAAGGCATTGCGCCGAAGTGGGCAAATGTGAAAGCGATCAGGGACGCACCTACACCCAGATGCAAAGACGACGTCCGCTCCTTCCTGGGTATGGCGGAGTTCTATAGCAAGTTCGTGCCTCACTTCGCCACCAAAACGCACAGTATGCGTCAGCTACTAAAGGAAAAAATGGCCTTTGAGTGGACGGAGGCGTCCCAGGAAGAGTTCGGCGTAATCAAGGACGACATCTGCAAGGCGGTCCCCCTCCATTGTTTCGACCAAAAGGCCTTATCGATCCTCACCACGGACGCAAGCGACAGAGGATTGGGAGCAGTCCTGATGCAACGGTCAGAGGAAGGGGAAATGACGACGGTCAGCTTCGCGTCCCGATCTCTGGCCCCTAATGAAGAAAAGTTCAGTGTGGTAGAAAAAGAAATGCTAGCCGCTATCTGGGCGATGGAACGGTTCCGCCAATTCCTGTGGGGCTCCAGATTTGTGCTTAAGACAGATCACAAGCCATTGGTCAAGGTGCTCACATCCAGTGGACATGCTAGTGCCATGCCGCGCATAGCGAAAATGACTTTAAGGTTACTGGACTATGTGTACGACGTCGAGTACATCCCAGGAGCAAAAAACCGAGTGGCTGATTACATCAGCAGAGCAGCCGCAATGGAAATGCCACCCCCACAGACAGAGGAGGAAGACTACACCATAGCCTTTGCGGAAGATCAGGAAGCAGTTATAAGTGCGCAGGAATGGAAATTGGCATATGAGAGCGACGCACGCCTCACAACAGTGAAAGGGTTCATCATCACAGGATGGCCAGAAAAGAAACGCTTAGACGCCGACCAGCGCAAGTTCTACGAAGTTAGGGAGGAGCTGTCGGTAGGGGAAAGGAATGTGTTCCTCCTTCGGGGAGACAAGGTAGTACCTCCGGAACAACTGGTAGAGAAGTTACTGACGATCCTACACGAAGGGCATCTAGGCATCGTAAAGACAAAGCAGAGAGTCAAACAGGCTTACTGGTGGCCCGCGATGGACTCCCAAGTAGAGAGGCATGTCAGGGACTGCGTGCAGTGCAGCAACGCGGACAAGTCACAGACCACACTGCGACCGCCATTGGGGAAGTTCCACAATCCTGCAAACCCATGGGAAGAAGTAGCGGTGGATATCTTAGGCCCTATACTAGATGCCCTAAGCGAACCTAAGTATGTCATAGTGCTGGTGGATCGGTATTCCAAATGGCCTGAAATAGAAGTGTGCGATACACTGGACACAGACACCGTGCTGGCATTTCTCACCTCCGCATTTCTGAGGGAAGGAATCCCCAGGATTATAACCTGCGACAATGGACCCCAGTTCACGTCAGATAAGTGGAAGACATTCATGGAGAGGAATGGTATACAGACTAAACACACCCCGGTTTATCACCCGGCCGGGAATGGCCTAGCCGAACAATTCAACAGGGTGATAATGGGATCAGTACAAGCAGCCATTAGTGCAGGAAAAAATTGGGAGGTTGAACTCAGATGCACGGTGTGGGCGTACCGCATCACTCCCACCAAGACAGGATACAGCCCCTTTAAGATATTGAGGGGGCGGGACCCATTTACCAAAGACAATGTGGGGTGGAAAAAACGGACTGTACAGAGCAATTGGTCCCCAGCAGTGGTGCGAAGCAACCTAGAGAGGGCACAAAGGATCTACACTGATCACTACAACAGGCGACACAATGTCAAAGAAGCAGCACTGGAAAGAGGTGAATGGGTCAGAGTAAAACTTGCTCAATTGAGAAGGAAAGGCGAGAGCAGATTCAGTACGCCCTTGCAAGTGCGAGAGGTATACACCAGATCTGCCCTATTGAGCGATGGGAAGACATGGTCAAAAGACAGAATGTCCAGATGCAACAGGATACTGAAATGGGCCAAGACAGAAACAACGCAACCAGGAAGTAATGAGGAGCAGCTGGCAGGAACAGAGGAATCTGGCAGAGACAACAGGGACATCCGGGTAGAGGACTTGAATGTTATGGACACACAGGAGAGCCTTGACGACTCAAGGCCACAGGTACAGCAAGAGAACAAGGGGGGTGGAGTGTGGAAAGAGAGGGTCACATACGAGAGTCACCTGGTGATGCCCCTTCAAGTGGCAGCAGAAATAGTAAGACTGGCACCCCGTTAAGACACACACGCTTAGGCAGAGCGGTGAGGCTGCCGAAAAGATATCTGGACTATGAAATGGAGACATAGCCACCTTGGACCCTGCAAGTGTCTCTGAGGGTTATTTATAGTTATGTTTTGTTTTTGTAAAGGGAGAAGATATGTAGAGTCGCACTCTAGTCTCCCGGTCACGTGTGACTGGGGAGGCTGAGAGAGCGACAGGATATCCGGCTGTGAGGGGAACGGCCGCGATATTGTAAAGGTGGTTTTCCGGCGCTCTCCGCCCGGAGCGAATAAATTAATAACGTAGAACCAGTCGTCCGCCTCGTTCTTACCCCGCAGGCCTCACTACAGTTCGGAGCTTGCAGAAAACGTATGTCGGTGACGAACAACTGGCGAAGCCTTCTAAGAACAGCGCGACTAGAATAACCGCCTCGGTGACCGTTGTGTTACCCTCAAAGTACAGAGGGGTACTCGATAAAACACTAGATTATTCATCATTTAACGTTCCTTAATGATTTGCTTGCACCTAATTGTTGTGGTAGGTTCCACCATATTGGGTTAAAGCTCTAAGATAGCTCTGCTGTTTGTGTGCCTGCGGCAGAGATTTGTGTCTAAACGGCAGAGCACAGATTTTAATCGCAAAAGAGCTCCCCGAACTAGGCATTTCTCTTGAGTCAATCAAAACAAATGCAATAGAACCGGGGAATGATAACCCCCGTTTTAACAAGCACCAGCAGACAATCTTTTTTGTTCATTCTTTTAATTTAATAAGTAACGATTGTTTTGTGGAACATTTAGGGGATAATGACAGGGACTTTGGTGCAGGTGTTCACTCCTATGTTACAACGATTTTCACAGAAATATGGACAATACATAGATTATAGCAATCTAAAATCCAATTCATGTTAAGAATATTTCTATATGAGCATCAACACAGTAATATTAATTGAATACCAATATTAAAAAAGACACAGTTTAACAATATCTAAACTGTGAAATGCCTGTCTCTGGCTATCAACGCATACATGGTTTATCTTGTTTTTCTGGTTACTTTTTTGAGCAAGACTTCTTGCGAGCAAAGAAAACAACAGCTTTCACGTTAAAAAATAATGGAACATATTATTAATCCGTCCATTTAGGTAAACATTACTACAAACAATTACTCACAAAAGAACTAGAGGGCTCTCAAAAACTTGGAAGGAAAAGTATTCCTGATGTCTTATATATCCTTTCATCTCCTAAACCAACCCCTAGTGAAGATGAAGCCATATTCACTTTTTTCAAGATGTTCCTTAAAAAGAACGGCACCTCTCACTAACACTTGGCAACATGCGTCATCATAAGAGCCTTCTTCGTCAGAACCCTATTGGTGCATGGTGGGCTCATCATGAGCTCTCACACAATGGAATCCAGAGGTTTTGTTTTTATTTTAAACGAATATGACACAATCTATTAAAACTATATTGTGGCAGGGACGTTCAATTAGCTTTATTTGAAATGTACCTGCCCTATACATGGTTGAAAGTTAGGGAGTTGGTGTAAAGGTAACTCTTAGGGTTTCTTTCTCAATAGGGTTGCCACCTTTCCCAAACAAAAAAGCCAGCCATCTGCTCATGTTTTAAGATTGTACAAAGGCCCAGACCTGATTCTTAAGTAGAACTTTATTTGAAATGTCTGTATTCATTTGTAACATACCCTTTCTGCCTTTGTTTACTTTAATTATCAGTCAGGGGATATTAGGGCAGCTTTAGAACAGATTTCATAGTGTTTTCTTCTAATATTTGCTGTTTAAATGATGTACTGCTAAGGGGCAAACATAGCAGCTTTAGGTGATTTTTCGAAGTTTTGAACTGGCAGGATATTAAAATACTGGCCATACCGCCATAAAAAAGGGCAGGTGGCAACCCCATCCCTCACCCATCTTGGACAACATGTTTCTGCCCTCTAGTGTGCTTTTTTCAGGATGCCAAGACAATACTTTAACAAGCTGGGACAGCTGGCTATATGTGATGACTCATATATGTGGGACAGGGAAACCCTTTAACTGATGAAGGTACCTATGAGCCATTATTGTGTGGTGCGGGGATATTGGGAAACAACAGAGAAGCATTTACTTCATTGAAAGGGAATGCAGAGCCCTGAGGAAATAAGGGGGATTCATGCTAACAATGCAAACATTTCGTCCTGATGAAAGCAACTGAAAGTATTGTAAGTGATAAAACATGTTGACTCTCTAGCTGAGCATGACTCCTTATGGTTAGCTGTTTTTATTATTCTTCTAAAGGGTCTTCTTGAATAAAGGTACGGCTATTTAGACACCTTACACAATTTGAAGTATAGTGCCATTAATGTGAGACCCCAGATTGACAGCTTATTATCCTGAGGGACAGCTCAGATCAGTGAATGAATATAAGACAGCACTATGAGTGCTGATGATTTCATAGAGACGGGTTACAGGAGTCAGCTTGAGGGACAGTTTCTCTAAGATTAATTACTTCCTGTGTTGTATGTTAATGAATGTGCCAATGATGATACTGTTGCCGACTCAGTCATGAGTACATATAAGAGTGTTCATGCGGCACCTTCACTTCTCTCTCGTTTATCTTTCTTTTTTTGTTTACACAAATTATTATAGATACATTTCTTGAGTCAATTTTGCTTCCAGTGGAGAGATATTTATAACCCCTGTTAGACCTGGCATTTCTTGGCGTGGTTACCCCTGACTTTTTGCCTCTACCTCCTCTATTTTGATGCTGTGATGGATTGCGTTTTACTGGCTTAGATGCTTTGGGCACTTTGCCACTACTGATCAGTGTCAAAGTGCAAGTGCTCCTGTATAAAGTGTTATGGTAATTGGTTGTCCATAATTGGTATGTTTGCCTTACTAGTAAAGTCCCTAGTAAAGTGCACTATGTGTGCCAGGGCTGGTAATGCAAATGCTACTGGTGGGCCTGCAGCACTAATTGTGCCACCCAAACAAGTAGCCCTAAAGAGAGAACTCAGGCCTGCCACTGCAGTGCCTGCGCGCAGTTTGCTAACTGCCATGTTGTCCTGACAAGTGCACCCACTTGCCAGGCCGTACCCTTCCCTTTCCATGCACATCAGACACCCCTATAGTAGGCCCAAGGTACCCCCCTGGGCAGGGGGCAGTGTCTGTGAAAGGTAGGACATGTACTGAGGTGTGTACCATGTCCTAACAGTGAAATACTCTCCATTTCATTTTTCACTGTTGCAAGGCCATCTTGCCCATAGGACAGAATGGGGAAGGCTGTGTAATATGTTTCCAGCCTATCTTCCCATAGGCTTAAGATGGAGAGGTGAAGTTTAGTGTGCCTGAACTCACAATTTAATAACACATCTTTTTGTGAAGGTAGTTTTTGAATTGTGTGTTTAGAAACCACGCTCTTAGAAGTGGCTGGTTTTTTTGTTCTAACAATTCTGTGTGTCTCTGCCTGGTTGTGGATTGACTGTCTGAATTTGAATGTGATAGGATCTGGGAAATGTCTTGACCCAGGGGAGGAGTAGGTGAGACAGCAACAGGCTGACCTGCATCTGGGGTGTAGGGGGGGGGGGGAGTAGCCCCCTGGAGGGGAAGAGGCCTGGGCTGCTGCCATAAAAGAATGGCTCCCCCTCCTGCTGAGTGATTGAGGAACCAGACCCCCACTATCAAAGGAAGAAGGTGCCGCTGGCAGGAAGACACCCAGAACTGGTTTGGACAGGGGTCAGTGCCCCTGAACACAAAGACTTCAAAGACATTTAGGGGTATAACTATGAGAGCTGAAGCCCCTGAACGTTGGACTGATCAAGACTGAAAAGGATTGAAACTACTTCGTGGTCAAGAGGAACCTCTGCCAAGGAAGAACAGCTGAAGAGACTGAAGAGAAGGACTGACCCTTGCTGTGTGTTCTGGGGCTGGCCTGCAGTTTGCTGATTTAACTAAAAAGTGGCTAAGGGACTTCGCTGTGTGCTGTGTCCCCCTGCTTGAAAGGACTTTGCTGTGTCCCGAAGTAACTTGTCTCCAAGGGCCCGAGGAGAGCTGGCTCTCTGTTGTGGAAACTCAGGAACATCAAAGTTTCCAAGTGTGTCTCAGCGACGCTGTGTGCGTGTGCTTTTTGCAGCCTGAGACCTTCGTAAGCATTGCACCGGGACTGTGTGGCCCGAAACCCAACCGAGTCTCAGCGGCGCTTTGTGCGTGTGCGTGTGCAGCCTAAGTCTGCCGTGGGGTCCGTGATACTGGTTGGAAAGTGCCCCGTGACTGCAGTACCCCCGCAGCGTGAATCATCGTCCACGCTGCTGTGTAGCTGTTTGTGGCCGAGCCGTTATCGTAACTGAGGCTGCGGATCAAGATCGCCGCCGCCGGCCCGAGCCGGAACGTGCTGAAGGATTTCGTAAAGCGAAGGAAGTCGTGAGGTAATCGTGATCGTTGTTCGCAAGAGGAATCTGCCCAAGATCGCCAGCAACGGAGAAGGCAGCGCCGTAACCTGTCCGGCTACAGCGTCGCCTTGCATCGGAGCTGCATCGTCATCGGGAGTGCCCAGCAGGACGTCCGACGAGCGGGGAGAGAGTGCGATGCAGCGCATCCCCCAGGTAAGGCTTGGACTCCGGTCGGGAGCCGCAAGCGTGTGTGGCCTGGGGAGGCGCAGGAGTACCGGAGTGCTCCCGTCTCTCTCCCGCTGCATCGCGTTAGACGCGCTGAGTCCTCGAGCGGCCTGGACCTGCCCGGCAGTACCGGGGCCGCCCTCGGAAGTTCAGGACTGTTGTCTGTGGTTGGGGCCTAGTGGTGCCCGTGCTAATCGCGTCGATTGGCCAGGTATTATTCCTGCATTACGAACTGCCTTATTACGTGCATTAGGGATTGTATTATTCCTGCATTACGGACTGCCTTATTACTTGCATTAAGGAGTGCGTTATACTTGCATTACGAACTGCCTGATTACTTGCATTGTGGATTGCATTATTCTTGCATTACGAACTGCCTGATTACGTGCATTGAGGATTGCATTATTCTTGCGTTACGAACTGCCTTATTACTTGCATTAAGGAGTGCGTTATACTTGCATTACGAACTGCATTAGTCTGATAATACGAACTGCAGTACGAACTGCATAGCATTGCAATAGGACTGCATTTGAACATTGTGAACTGGTCATTAATACCGCAAGAAGCTCGAGAGGATCTGGCGGAAAACCTATAACACCGAGTCTAAAAATGCTTACAGAATAGCATTAAAACATTTTCATAGATCAAAGCGTAAGTCCATTAAGGACTACTTCGCAGCTCAAATTAATTCTGCCAATAACTCCGCAAAAGAAATTTTTAAGATCGTCCAAGATTTTACTAAACCCGATTCTACGCATAGCAAAATAGTCCCCTCTGCCACCCTCTGCGAAGACCTCTCTGTCTTCTTTCATGACAAAATACAAGTCATTTACTCCGCATTTCCCACAAGGGAACTAACTACCTCACTTCCTTCTTCCTCTCCCCTTCCTTATACCTGGTCCGAATTTAATCCGTTCAGCCTGGAGGCTTCTTTAAGTCAGCTGGAAAAAACAAAATCGGGATCTCCACTTGACCCTTGTCCAGCTAGGCTTTTTAAACTTTTGGCTCCTCTATTAAACCCTCACCTTAATCTTCTGTGGAATTCTTCTCTGCATACTGGTATCTACCCTTCAGTTTGGAAAACTGCACTTGTTCAACCCATTCTCAAGAAAGTTGATGCTGATCCGGCTGAACTGAAAAACTATAGGCCCATTTCTCTCTTGCCAGCACCTGCCAAAAATTCTAGAACAGGAAGTACAAAAACAGCTTTCCGAATACTTAGAATCCAACAAACTTCTCCATGACTCCCAGTCTGACTTCAGGTCAGGACACAGCACAGAGACAGCGCTGTTGGAAATAACTGAGAATGTCCGGGAAACCTTGGACAATGGTCATTGCGCTATGCTCGTGCTGCTCGATCTGTCGGCAGCGTTTGATACGGTATCCCACATGATCCTGCTTGACAGATTAAGACAACTGGGAGTGATGGGGACCACTTTATCATGGTTTGGTTCCTTTCTGGTAGACCGGTCCCAGAAAATACTGTTGCATCCTCACACCTCATCATCACGCCCTACAGTTTGCGGAGTCCCTCAGGGCTCAGCCCCGAGCCCGACTCTTTTTAATGTCTACCTCTCCCCGTTAGCCCCGCTCATTGAACAACATGGGGTGAGTGTCATCTCGTATGCTGACGATACTCAGCTTGTTTTTTCCTTTAGGGATATATCCGAGGCTGCTTTCTCTAACTTCAGACATTGTTTAGTCGACATATCGGCTTGGATGACTGAGAACTATCTGAGATTGAATACCGACAAAACTGAGGTTCTATTTTTTAATCAGCCAGCTCCGCCCCATTCGGACATATGGTGGCCACCTGAGCTCAATCTTCCACCTCACCCTGTGCACTCGGCTAGGAACCTGGGATTCAAGTTTGACTCTGCCCTTTCTTGTAAGACTCAGATTAGTCATGTATCCTCACTATGCTTTTGGAAGATGAAATCCCTACGGAGATTCCTCCATTTACTTCCCATGGACTGCAGAAAGACTGTAGTTCATGCACTCATTATGTCTCAGTTAGATTATGCCAACAGTCTGTACCTGGGTCTGCCTGACTACCTGATAAGAAAGCTACAGACTATACAAAATGCGGCCGCTAGGCTCATTAGAAATATCCCAACACGACATCACATCTCCCCCATTTACGGAGCCTACACTGGCTGCCAGTAAAAGGAGGATAGAATTCAAGGCGCTAACCCTCGCCTACAGGGCAATTAAAGAAACGGGCCCCCTCTATCTGAGAAAAAGACTCCGCAAATATCATCAGACTAGGATTCTGAGATCTAATCACCAAGTACTTCTTGCCACTCCTCGTTTCAAAAAAGCCAGATTGGGTGGCCGGTCTTTTACGGTAAGAACTGCCCATCTCTGGAACTCCTTACCCGAGTTCATAAGGAAGGCCAATTCAGAATTGGTCTTCCGCAAACTCCTAAAAACTTGGTTCTTCAGCCTTTCCTAGCACCTGTAACTCCTGGCAGTGTACCTCCGTCTTCTGCTCTCCGCAATTAGCGCCGGGACACCTCCGTTGGAGGTAGCTGTGCGCTCTACAAACTTCAAAATAAAATAAATAAACCTACAAGTGTTTATTGGCCTAATAACCGGCAAAGTGAAATATTACGAATACGCATATGTTGGATTTTTATCGTTTGGTCTTACCGTATTTTTCTGCTTGATAAAGATACCGCTATTTTCATACATCAGTGTGGTGTCCATTTGTGGTGTTATCACTGTGTCACTGGGAGTGTGGTTGCAAATACTTTACACATTGCCTTGAAGATAAGCCTGGCTGCTCGTGCCAAGCTACCAGGGGGTGAGCAGGGGTTATCAACGAGGGTGTCCCTCCTTTTCCCTGACTAGAAGCAAGGGTCCCTATTTGGACTAAGGTAACGGCCTCAGCCAACTAGAGACCCCCAGTTCTAACATTGGTGGTCAGCGGTGTGGGATTGGAACGCGTATTTGCAAATTCACTCACAGTGGTTGGTGTACATCACTGGTTTTAGCGCAGACCACAACGCAACCACATATCGTGTTCTTGATTTTTGGTTCTATTTTTGAGCGACCTTTAAGCCACACATCATGTCTCAGAGGATTGAAGTAGCCAGTGAGGTTGCAGAATCGGAGTTCGACATTGCGGCACTGCTTACCTACAAAGTTGATCAATTGAGGCAATTCTGCAGAGCTTTGGGATGTCCCATGAAAAGTAGCGCCAAGAAGGAGGAGCTGCAAACGGCCTTGAGGGCCTGGTGGGAAGCCAAAGAGGCTCAGGAGACAGGTGACGCTGAGGTGGATGAGGATGACCCAGGGAATGGATTTGGCCTACAGGATTTGCCAGTGGGAAGGGCAAACCTTAGGGGCTGGTAGTGACCATTCCGGGCGGAGTTTTTCCCCAGAGGAGCTGGAGGAAAACCAAAGGGTCAGAGAGCATGAGTTGGAGGTTTTAAAACTTAAGGCTCAAGCAGAGGAGAAGAAACTGCTCATTAAAAGTGAAAAGCGAGCAGAGGAGAGCAAGAACGCTCTCGGCTTGGAGGAGAAAAAGATTCTCTTGGCTCATGAGTTAAGCATGAGGGAACTGGACATTAAGGCTAACAGGTGGAGTCCGGTTCGAATGGTGGCAGCACACAACCAGTGCCAGCGGGTAAGGTGTACATTCCCAAAGACTTAGTGCGAGATTACCAAAGGGGTGATGATATTTATGCGTGGTTCACGGCATATGAGATCGCACTGAGGATGAATGAGGTGCCTGAAAAGCATTGGGGGGCGGGCCTATGGAAACACTTTGAGGCTTCTGGGAGGGATGTTTTACCACCTTTAGAGAGGGCGGGAACCCTGACCTACGCCAACATGAAGGAGGCTTTATGCCTCAGGTATGGGCTCACTCCTGAACAATACAGGTAGAAGTTCAGGAACTTCAAGAAACAGGAATCCAGTACTTGGGTTGAGTGTGTGAATGCATACATGTGTGCCCTGGATGGTTGGATGACGGGCAGCAAGGTAACTGATTTTAAGGGCTTATGCAATTTAATTAGTTGGGAGCACTTGAGTAGTCTGTGTGTTTCAGAGCTGCGCCAGCATCTTTTAGACAGTAAGCTGACTGATCCCGGTAAGCTTGCTGAGGAGGTGGACCGCTGGACCAGCACCAGGGTCCACAAGGGTATTGGAGGTACCACTACCAAAGGTGTACAGGGTCCCCCGCAGAAGGTGGGGGTGGACAAGGGTAACCACAAGGAGTTCTCTAAAGGGCCCCAAAGTAGTTCCCAGGTGAAAGGGCCCCAGTCCCCCAAGGCTAAGAGGCCCTGGCCCCTTAAGGGCAAGCAGGACCACAGAGGTCCTCCTACTTGTTATTTCTGTAAAGAAGTGGGTCACATTGCCCCTAAATGCCCCAAGAAACCACCTGCACCCACTGGTGCTCCAACACCGGGTTTAGTGAGTGTAGCGTTGGGGGAGGAATTGAGTCCTTGGAATGGGGAGGAGCAAGCAGTTATGACCCTGGTCTCATTAGGCGATCGAGAGATGGTCCAGGAAACCTCTCTGCCTGAGAATACTAAGAAGTACAGGCAGTGGGTGACCATCAATGGAAGGAGGGTGGAGGCTCTGAGAGACACAGGAGCCAGTTTGACATCTGTCAGGTGTCAGTGGGTGTCTGAGGAGCAGGTAATTCCCAATGTACTTCACCCTGTAGTTGCAGCAGACAACTCCGTGCGCCTCTGCAAGGTGGCGCTAGTTCCCTTCGAGTGGGGGGGGGTCTCAGGTTCCTTGAAGGTCGTTGTAAGTCCGTCCATGCCTGTAGACTGTCTGCTGGAGAATGACCTGGAGAGTTCCCCCTGGAAGGAGGTGGAGCGCCAGGCGCATTTGGAGATGTTGGGTCTGCCTGAGTGGGCTTGTGTGACCACTCGGTCTATGGCAGCCAGTAAAGGGGTTCAAGAGGATCTGGAGCCTGAAACAGTGGCCCAGGTGCCTGCCTTAAAGAGAAGAGGCAGGGGACGCGGGAAACTGGCCCCCAAAGTTCCCACGGTACAGGAGGAAGCAAACCTTGAGGGGGATGCCCTGGAGCCTACGGGGGAGCAAGTAGCTGAACTGGCGGACCTACCTGAGCTGACTGAATGGCAGCAGGAGGGAGGGCCCTCCAGGGAGGAATTCTGTGAGGAGCAGAAAAAGTGCCCTTCTCTTGTAGGTTTGCGGCAACAGGCAGCAAACCAGGCAGCAGGTGATCATTCCGGGTCACATGCGATTTACTGGGAGAATGATCTCCTATACAGCGAGCCTAAGGTTCCTGAGCCTGGGTCAGCCCGTGTGCTGGTGGTACCCCAGCGATTCAGAGCCTTCCTACTGGGGCTGGCTCATGATATGCCTTTAGCAGGACATTTGGGGCAGGACAAGACCTTTGAGAGACTTGTCACCCACTTCTACTGGCCTCAAATGCGCAAGAGTTCTGATACTCATTGCAGGACCTGTCAGACTTGCCAGGCAAGTGGTAAGAGTGGGAGGAAGCGCAATGCTCCCCTCCAACCTTTCCCTGTAGTCAGCACCCCCTTTGAAAGGGTGGGCATTGACATCATGGGGCCTCTGGATCCCAAGACAGCCATGGGCAACAGGTTCATCCTGGTCTTGGTGGACCATGCCACCTGGTACCCGGAAGCCATCCCTCTCCGGACGGTGACAGCCCCCGTGGTGGGCCGTGCACTGATGGGGATTTTCTCCTGCGTGGGGTTCCCCAGAGAGGTGGTGTCCGACCGGGGTACTAATTTCATATCTAGGTATATGAAGTCTCTGTGGAAGGAGTGCGGTGTAACCTATAAGTTCACCACGCCTTTCCACCCCCAGGGTAACGGTCTGGTTGAGAGATTTAACCGAACCCTGAAGGGCATGATTATGGGCCTTGAGGAAACCATGAGGCGTAAGTGGGACGTCCTCTTACCATGCCTGCTGTTTGCTTACAGAGAGGTGCCACAGAAGTCCTTAGGGTTCAGTCCCTTTGAGCTACTGTATGGTCACCCTGTAAGAGAACCCTTGAGTTTGGTGAAGGAGGGCTGGGAGAAGGCTCCTAGTAAATCCCCCCAGGATGTATATAGCTACATGCTGGCCTTCAGGAACCAAACTAGGCGTTTCAGGCAACTCGCTCAGGTGAATCTGGAAGCCAGCCAGGAAGAAATGAAATGTTGGTACGACCAGAATGCTACTCTGGTCGAGTTTCAACCTGGGCAAAAAGTGTGGGTGATGGTGCCAGTGGAGCCTTGCGCGCTCCAGGACAAGTGGACTGGGCCTTATGAGGTGGTGGAGCGCAAGAGTGAAGTGACCTACCTGGTTGACTTACGGTCTCCTAGGAACCCTTTGAGGGTCCTCCATGTGAACCGCCTCAAACCACACTTTGAGAGGTCTGATGTGACCATGCACTTGGCTACGGATGATGGGGCGGAAGAGGAGAGTGAACATCTTCCTGACCTCCTGTCAGCCAAGGAGAAGGATGGGTCAGTGGATGGGGTGAACCTCTCGCCTACCCTGACCCCGGAACAGCAGAGGGACTGTCGCCAGGTATTGGGTCAGTTCACCTCCCTGTTTTCCCTGACCCCAGGAGTCACCCATTGGTGCATCCATGATGTGGACACTGGAGACAGCCTGCCTGTAAAACTAAAATTTTACAGAGTAGCTGATAAGGTCAGGGCCAGCATTAAGGAGGAGGTTTCCAAGATGCTGGCGCTAGGGGTGATTGAGCCATCCAGCAGCCCCTGGGCTAGCCCAGTGGTCCTGGTGCCAAAAGCTGCTGAGCCTGGTGCCACCCCAGAACTCCGGTTCTGTGTGGATTACCGTGGGCTCAATGCGGTCACCAAGACTGATGCTCACCCGATCCCCAGAGCTGATGCGCTCGTGGATCGGCTGGGAGCTGCCTGGTACCTCAGCACATTCAACTTGAGGTCTGGGTACTGGCAGATTGCCTTGACCGAGGGAGCCAAGGAGAGGTCAGCATTCTCAACGCCAGAGGGGCACTACCAATTCAGGGTTATGCCCTTTGGGTTGAAGAATGCCCCTGCCACCTTCCAGAGACTGGTTAACCAGGTGCTGTGTGGGCTGGAGGAATTCAGCGCCGCCTACCTGGATGACATTGTGGTGTTCAGCTCCAGTTGGGAGGAACATTTGCAACACCTCTGTGACGTGTTGAAGGCCTTGCAGAGGGCAGGCCTAACTATCAAGGCAAGTAAGTGCCAGATAGGGCAGGGTTCTGTGGTGTACTTAGGACACCAGGTAGGGAGCGGCCAGGTGGCGCCCCTACAGGCAAAAATTGATACCATTCTGGCTTGGGAACCCCCCCAAGACCCAGACAGGAGTGAGGGCCTTTTTAGGGCTCACTGGGTATTACCGACAGTTTGTGAAGGGGTATGGCACCATTGTTGCCCCCCTGACAGAACTGACTTCAAAGAAACAGCCCAAGAAGGTGATCTGGACTTATGCCTGCCAGACCGCTTTTGATGCCCTGAAAACTGCCATGTGCACAGCGCCCGTGCTCAAGCGCCTGATCTCTCCAAAGAATTTGTGGTGCAGACAGATGCTTCAGAGCATGGTGTGGGAGCAGTACTCTCACAACTGAACGACGAGGGCTTGGACCAACCCATAGCTTTCATTAGCAGGAGGCTACTTCCCAGGGAACAGAGGTGGAGTGCAATTGAAAGGGAAGCGTTTGCTGTGGTCTGGGCGCTGAAGAAGCGGAGGCCCTACCTGTCTGGGACTCACTTCCTGGTTCAGACCGACCACAGGCCCCTCAGATGGTTGATGCAGATGAGGGGTGAGAACCCAAAACTGTTGAGGTTGTCCATCTCCCTACAGGGAATGGACTTCACGGTGGAACACCGACCTGGCACAGAACACGCCAATGCTGATGGTCTGTCCAGATTTTTCCACCTTAGTGATGAGAACTCTCATGAGGGTGGGTAGTTCTCCCCACTTTTCAGCTGGAGGGGACACGTGTTAAACCTGGCATTTCTTGGCGTGGTTACCCCTGACTTTTTGCCTCTACCTCCTCTATGTTGATGCTGTGATGGATTGCGTTTTACTGGCTTAGATGTTTTGGGCACTTTGCCACTGCTGATCAGTGTCAAAGTGCAAGTGCTCCCTGTATAAAGTGTTATGGTAATTGGTTGTCCATAATTGGTATGTATGCCTTACTAGTAAAGTCCCTAGTAAAGTGCACTATTTGTCCAGGGCTGGTAATGCAAATGCTACTGGTGGACCTGCAGCACTAATTGTGCCACCCACACAAGTAGCCCTAAAGAGAGAACTCCGGCCTGCCACTGCAGTGCCTGTGCGCAGTTTGCTAACTGCCATGTTGTCCTGACATGTGCACCCACTTGCCAGGCCTTACCCTTCCCTTTCCATGCACATCGGACACCCCTATAGTAGGCCCAAGGTACCCCCTCTGGGCAGGGTGCAGTGTCTGTGAAAGGTAGGACATGTACTGAGGTGTGTACCATGTCCTAACAGTGAAATACTCTCCATTTCGTTTTTCACTGTTGCAAGGCCATCTTGCCCATAGGACAGAATGGGGAAGGCTTTGTAATATGTTTCCAGCCTATCTTCCCATAGGCTTAAGATGGAGAGGTGAAGTTTAGTGTGCCTGAACTCACAATTTAATAACACATCTTTTTGTGAAGGTGGTTTTTGAATTGTGTGTTTAGAAACCACGCTTTTAGAAGTGGCTGGTTTTTTTGTTCTAACAATTCTGTGGGTCTCTGCCTGGTTGTGGATTGACTGTCTGGATTTGAATGTGATAGGATCTGGGAAATGTCTTGACCCAGGGGAGGAGTAGGTGAGACAGCAACAGGCTGACCTGCATCTGGAGTGTAGGGGGGAGGAGTAGCCCCCTGGAGGTGAAGAGGCCTGGGCTGCTGCCATAAAAGAATGGCTCCCCCTCCTGCTGAGTGATTGAGGAACCAGACCCCCACTATCAAAGGAAGAAGGTGCCGCTGGCAGGAAGACACCCAAAACTGGTTTGGACAGGGGTCAGTGCCCCTGAACACAAAGACTTCAAAGACATTTAGGGGTATAACTATGAGAGCTGAAGCCCCTGAACGTTGGACTGATCAATACTGAAACGGATTGAAACTACTTCGTGGTCAAGAGGAACCTCTGCCAAAGAAGAACAACTGCATTGACTGAAGAGAAGGACTGACCCTTGCTGTGTGTTCTGGGGCTGGCCTGCAGTTTGCTGATTTAACTAAGGAGAGGCTAAGGGACTTTGCTGTGTGCTGTGTCCCCCTGCTTGAAAGGACTTTGCTGTGTGCTGGGTCCCGAAGTAACTTGTCTCCAAGGGCCCGAGGAGAGCTGGCTCCCTGTTGTGGAAACTCAGGAACATCAAAGTTTCCAAGTATGTCTCAGCGACGCTGTGTGCGTGTGCTTTTTGCAGCCTGAGACCTTCGTAAGCATTGCCCCGGGACTGTGTGGCCCGAAACCCAACCAAGTCTCAGCTACGCTTTGTGCGTGTGCAGCCTGAGACTGCCGTGGGGTCCCTGGTACTGGTTGGAAAGCGCGCCGTGACTGCAGTGCCCCCGCAGCGTGAATCATCGTCCACGCTGCTGTGTAGCTGTTTGTGGTCCGAGCCGTCATCGTAATTGAGGCTGCGGATCAAGATCGCCACCGCTGGCCCGAGCCGCAACGTGCTGAAGGATTTCGTAAAGCTAAGGAAGTCGTGAGGTAATCGTGATCGTTGTTCGCAAGAGGAATCTGCCCAAGATCGTCTGCAACGGAGAAGGCAGCACCGTAACCTGTCCGGCTACAGCGTTGCCTTGCATCGGAGCTGCGTCATCATCGGGAGCGCCCAGCAGGACGTCCGACAAGCGAGGGGAGAGAGAGAGCGAGGCAGCGCATTCCCCAGGAAAGGCTTGCACTCCAGTCGGGAGCCGCAAGCATGTGTGGCCTGGGGAGGCGCAGGAGGAGTACCGGAGTGCCCCAGTCTCTCTCCCGCTGCATCGCGTTAGACGCTCTGAGTCCGCGAGCGGCCCGGACCTGCCCGGCAGTACCGAGGCCGCCCTCGGAAGTTCAGGACTGTTGTCTGGGGTTGGGGCCTAGTGGTGCCCGTGCTAATCGCGTCGATTGGCCTGGTATTATTCCTGCATTACGAACTGCCTGATTACGTGCATTAGGGATTGTATTATTCCTGCATTACGAACTGCCTTATTACTTGCATTAAGGAGTGCGTTATACTTGCATTACGAACTGCCTGATTACTTGCATTGCGGATTGCATTATTCTTGCATTACGAACTGCCTGATTACGTGCATTGAGGATTGCATTATTCTTGCATTACGAACTGCCTTATTACTTGCATTAAGGAGTGCGTTATACTTGCATTATGAACTGCCTGATTACTTGCATTGAGGATTGCATTATTCTTGCATTACGAACTGCCGGATTACGTGCATTGAGGATTGCATTATTCTTGCATTACTAAGTGCCTGATTACTTGCATTGAGGATTGCATTATTCTTGCATTACGAACTGCATGAGTCTGATAATACGAACTGCAGTACGAACTGCATAGCATTGCATTAGGACTGCATTTGAACATCGTGAACTGCTCATTAATACCGCAAGAACCTACAAGTGTTTGTTGGCCTAATAACCGGCAAAGTGAAATATTACGAATACGCATATGTTGGATTTTTATCATTTGGTCTTACCGTATTTTTCTGCTTGATAAAGATACCGCTATTTTCATACATCAGTGTGGTGTCCATTGGTGGTGTTATCACTGTGTCACTGGGAGTGTGGTTGCAAATACTTTACACATTGCCTTGAAAATAAGCCTGGCTGCTTGTGCCAAGCTACCAGGGGGTGAGCAGGGGTTATCAACGAGGGTGTCCCTCCTTTCCCTGACTAGAAGCAAGGGTCCCTATTTGGACTAAGGTAACTGCCTCAGCCAACTAGAGACCCCCAGTTCTAACAACTCCCATTTGATCAAGTAAATAGATTAGCCTTTGGATCTTTGAGCTGCGAGGTATGTTGTAGATACTGGATTACATATGGTTTACTTGTAAATGCTTACAAGTGCCACTAACAACACCAATGTCAAGATATATTAAATCTAGATGAATCTACTGTTCAAAGATGGCCGCCCTATTTACAGAGCAGCACAGTAATCCTAATGGCAGCAGTTTGCCATGGGGTTCAGAAAAATTGTTCATCCGCAAGAAAGGAAAACATGGGATGGGTAGTAGCTTGGACGCCACTCTTAGAGAAAACAGCATGATGGATACTGGAAACAATGTCTACTAATTGTGATGACACATACTGCAGCACTTCACAGAAAGCATAGTATTTGTGTTACCTGACAACTGTGACTCAAGTTTGCTGAACTGACAAGTTTCTTATCAAGTTTATAAAAAAAAAAAAACGCTATATATGGAGAGTGCCTTCTCTCACCCATCTGGCTCTTTCCCCGGACTAGAGGATTTGGGCTTCAGGACCAACGGGGCTGTTGAAACCCGTTGATGGCCTGTTAAGGCCATGGGGTTTTCTCAGAGTCCTTACTCTCTAGCAGTGGAGAAATCGAAAACATACAAAACTACATCCAGTAGACCAACATAATGAGCTGAGCATACGTGACTAGGTCGCAGGGAGGTTGTTTAAATAAATAAAATAATGCCATCTGTAACTTTGCTGTATGTATTCATTTCAAGTGACTAAATTAAACTATATTAACAGGATACAATGATTTGCACAAGAAAAGCCCAGGGCTGAAAACGCAAAGGGTTTGTAAAGCGCACACTGCAGTTTCGAACCCTAGCAGGACTTCCTTAGCTTGTCATGTTTGCAAGGCTGATAAAACGAGTACGTTTTAGTTGGCAATTAAGGTCTATAATCAGAAGACTAATGTATGTAGTGTGCTATACATGCTATTCAATAATT
The DNA here is from genome assembly GCA_963921515.1 of Calotriton arnoldi. Classification (NCBI taxonomy): domain Eukaryota; kingdom Metazoa; phylum Chordata; class Amphibia; order Caudata; family Salamandridae; genus Calotriton; species Calotriton arnoldi. The sequence goes on from CAWUFW010000568.1 coordinate 3,353,604, forward strand.
ATAGCTTTTGAAAAAAGGATCTGGCGAAAATAAAACAGACGATCTGGGTGACTTGGTAAATTCAAATGTGCCCGACGTGACCCCAGAGCACGAAATGAAACAGGGGCGTGATCAACTACAGATCGCAGTGAATAGTTTTCTTGTATATGTTTGTGTGCTGCACACGTATCTCTTTTTCCTGTTCTTTCTGCCGCTTCCCCCAGTGCCGGGTCAGGAACAAAGGCCCCGTACCCTGTGTTTCTTTCATTTCACTCTCATTACTCCGGGCGTCTGCTGGGGCTCTAGGGTGGCAGGCTCGGCATTTTTCGCATACCTCGGCACGTGCAGGGAGCGCTCCCGAATAGCTTAGGGGAAAATGCAATTCCGAAGGAGAATAAGGCAATTTAATATTATCTTCGGCTCTGCGATACAGACGCCCGTGGCAGCCTGGGGCAGAGCCAGGCGGGCACGAACCGGTGTCTTTGGAGGCCTATTTCTAGGGCGACCAGATTTTAAAAACCAAAAGCCGGGACATTTCCCAAAAATAGAAGAACTACAATTTTACATTATCCAAGCGCCTCAGAATGCCAGTGCTCATCAACATAGAAATGCAGAACAGGTACTAAGAAAATACATGAAATGAAATGTTTAAACCCAGTATCATACCTGTTAATTAAATTGCTTTCTTATAGCATTTGCTAACTAGCCCTTCTTTGGAACACATACAAATCTGCATTCCACTGTTTTCAGTCGACCCTCTTCAAAAACTGGGACACGAGCCACATTTTCTGAATTCTGCCCGGACAGCTGGTGGAAAACTGGGACTGTCCCAGCAAATCCGGGGCGCCTGGTCACCCTACCCATTTCTCGGGTTTACCCAGGGTAATACGGCACAGAACAATAGGCGAGGAACGGAAGCAGCAAATAACGCGTCAGCGAATACGCTGTTTGATAATTTCACATCTGTCCCAAGCGTCTATCAAAGTGAACGCCCAACAACATGGGATAGTATTCAGAAGAAATGGCCTTCATGGTTCTCCTTTTACCTTTCCAATCCACATCAGTTCGTTTACATGGTCGACGCCAGTAGGTACGCATGGCCACTTACAGGTCCCAAAAGATCCCTATCACGTGCGGTGCCCAAGGTTTCCATACAGTCTGATGCGCAACAGCATGGAGATTCAAAAACATGCTGTTGATACACAACTCTGCCTGCAAGTCTCCTCTGCTTCCGACATCCAACACCTTCAACACTGCCTGCACCTTATGCAGACTTGGATGTCCAGCACCTACTTGAAGTTCAACCAAACCAAGACAGAATCCCTATTTGCGAATAACAATCAAGAAATAGTACCAAGTAGGTTCAATGATATGAAACTTGACGGCTTCGAACGCCAGCTTTCACTGGATGCCAAATCACTTGGAATCACCTTGTACACCATCCTCATCCTCAAGGAAAACATTGCCAATAAACCCAACAAAGCCAGCCTGCTACCAGCCCTCTCTTCTAACAAAAGTGAAAGTTTCTTCCAGTAGGCAACTTCGGAACTGCCGTTCTAGCCATCATTCTCTGTGGATGGTAGTATTAACACCATACCCAAAGCATCCCATATACCACAAGAACATCCTACACTCCATAGCCCGTCTCATGCAGGTTCAGAAGAAATAGGATCATATGAGACCCATGCTGATGAGCTCCATTGCATTACCTTGCCGGCACGCACCAACTTCAAAACCAGCGGTATCATCTTACCTTTCAAAGAAGCTCACCTTCTCTGGCAATTCTTGGCACACACACCCTCAGCCATGCCACCATCAGACTGAGGCTAAGAAGTGTAAAAAAGAAAAAAACAAGGCAGGAGACCTTTTCCATCTAGGCACCCAGGATCTGGAAAATCATCCCGTATCCATAAGGATCAGCCCAATGCTGTTCCAATTTAGGAAAGAGTTGAAGATGCCACTCTTTAAAGAACGCTACATCACAATGCAGTAACAACATAAAAACCAACCGTCTCTCCTACCACTTCTTGATTGCGTGTTTGGTTTTGAAGCTGTTGAGAGCTCAGCAGCCTTTTTGGCTAAGTTGTCCTATAAAAATACCAAATGGATACATCCAGACGACAACCGCCCTAATACATCTTGCAGATGGGCCAATGGGAAAATTTGATAATGTTTAGGTAAAATGTGTACTAATGCCCATGTTTATCATGCCCTTCTAAAGAGATAATTAGAAGTGGAGATATCAAATTAGAGGTCTAAAGTGCTAAAACAGGTAACGTAATTGGACTTACTCTGGGAAAATCTCCAGTTGAGGAAATCTCCAAAGGCAACACCAGGGGGCGTGGCTTAGGCAGCCAGCATGGCGGACGCAGCTTGAACGAGCTCCGTGCGCCCACCGTACAAAATCCGTCTTTCATCCTGCTATGCCTGAACTTGGAGCAGTTCATCCGTGTCGCCAGTGACGGGGACCCAGCTGGTGTGCTGCTGTGGGGTCCGGGATGGATTCCGTCACGGGATTGCTGCCGAACTCGTGATCCGAGAGTGCGAGTCGCGGTCGAGGAGCGGCGCCTTCCTGACTACCGCCTGATCGGGCTGCCGCGGCTGGGACCAGAGCCTGGATTGGGTTGAGAACCCGGGGTGAGGTGAGCGGGGGTGTCCGGGGGGGCTGGGTGGGTGCGGCCGGTGTCGTGCGACCTCGCCTGCAGGCCTATCTGGGCAGGGCTCTCGGCCTTGGGCTGGTGCTTGGGCTGCGGGGGAGCCCGTCGGCCCATTCAGATTCCGGGCTGCGGCCGCGGGGCTTGCCTGGGCCTGAGTGACGCCCGGTGCTGGGGTCTTGTTGCTCTGGGGGCCTTGGGGGCGGGGGGGCCACGGCGCTATCTTGCCGTGCCTGCGGGGCCTGCCGCCATTCGCCACAGAGCGTCTCCGGGGACCTGCCCACGTACCAGTGCTGGGGTGAGGCCTGCCGCATTGAGGAGACGTTTACTTTACTGCAGCCAAGGCGTGTGAGGTGCGGGTCGCCCGGGCCTGTTTGGAAACTGGTGGCTGACCGCGGAGCCTGGGCCTGGGACCGGGGCCTAGGCGTGCAGCTCCTGCCCTGCCTTCATTACCCTCCCCTCGGCATTTGGTGCTCCAGATTTGGTCCGTTGACCATTTCCTCCACTCTACAGTTCTGGTGCACGCCCTGGGACAGGTCCTGAGAGGGGGTGAGCTCCAGTGCGGGGCCCAGTGGACGTAAAGACAACGTTGTGCCCTACATCTCGTATTGTTGGAGGAGCAGCTGCCCTGGAGCACGGGGGTGTCGGGGGTCTGCCGCGTGCTGGTGGTCCGGCTAGTTAGGTTCCTCTAGGGGGCCTGCTTGGCTGCCCACTGCTGGTTGCGGAGGTGGCCGGATTAGTCCCGGTGCGGCTTGCGGCCTAGTGGTGGGCGGATTCCGTGAGGGTCGGCCGCGGTGTGTCCCCTGTACATTCCCCTTTGGAGGCTGGTTGGGGCCCCTGTGACTGTGTGTCACCTCATTGGCCCGAGTTTCATCCCCAGTGACAAGTGGCGCAATAACCCAGCAGCACCACGATGGGAAAGGATAAAGCTGGCGCTACAGGCCCAAAGCAGAGCACCCTGGACCAGTTTGCCGCGTCCTCAGGAGGGGGTACTCCACCCGCCCCTGTACCGGACAATGCGGCCTTATTGGCGGCTATTACGAATGCGAGGGACACATTGGAGGCCAAAATCGGGGCGGTGGGCGTCGAGGTCTCATTCCTGCGGCAGGACCTGAGAAAGGCTGTGGACCGCATCACCGAGGTGGAGACGCGGGTGACGTCTGTGGAAGATACCGTGCAGACCCTCCAACACCAGGTCAATAAATTGACGGTGATTTCTGAAGAACTTGCTGCCCGGGCCTAGGACGCGGAAGGTCGGGCGAGGCGCAGCAACCTCCGCTTTGTTGGGTTCCAGAGGGCTGCAAGGGAGGCTCCATGAACCATTTTCTCACCTCCTGGCTTACAGACCTGCTGCCCGCAGACAAGCTTTCATCGTGTTTTGTAGTCGAAAGGGCCCACCGGGCACGCACGAGAAAACCACCCCTGGAGAAAACCCGCGGCCCATCATCACTAAGATGTTGAATTACGCAGATAGAGACGCTGTGCTGCAGTACGCCAGGTTGAACAAGGATAGGCTAGTGTATGATTCCAGGCCTATCATGATTTTCCTGGATTACACCCATCTGGTGCAACAGCAAAGACAGTCCTTCACAGCTGCAAAGAGGCGGCTGCGTGAGCTCAATCTCTCTTACATGTTATTATATCCTGCTAGACTCCGGGTGATCTTTAACTCTAAAACTTTCTTTTTTGATACGCCTGAAGCAGTCTTCGCCTGATCTGATGAAAAGGCCCACCTGAAGCCACACTCCCCGCCACCGCTGGAATCGGGCTCTTCTAGGGGCTCGCAGCGGAATAGGCAGCGCAGGGTGAAATCAAAAAGACGGCATCGCTCTGGTTCAGACCGTCTATCCTCCAGCCCTGAACAAGTAACTTGACGCAGTTGTAGTCAGTGATACTCTCAGTTGCTCGCTAATGTATGCCCACGGGCTGGACACATCCCAAACATTTTGCTCCAAGTTGGGGTTGACGCTATACACAGTGGCTGATTTGCACGGTCACTAGTTCCCCACGGTTTATGTTACACGGGGAGGGTGGGATCCATTGGAGGGGGGGTCCCTGGGATCCAGCGTTGGGGTCCTAGGGTACTCCTCACCGCGACAGATGCTCCTTGTTGTTGGCAGTATCGGGTGGTGGGAGGGAGGGCATGGGGGGGGGTGGTTTCAGGGTAGCAAAGTTTTGTTATTTGTTGTTTACATACGCAGACACATCTCCCACTCCCCACTAGGCAGAACAGTATGTTTAGACCCAGACTAGATCGATGGCTTCTCACGCAAAGGTCTCCCATCTGGGCGAACTGACGGTGGTGACGTGGAACGTACGGGGACTTCTTAATAAAGTTAAGCGGGGGGCCGTCTTACGGCAAGCCAAACGATACGGAGCTGACATTCTGCTCTTGCAAGAGACACATCTCCTAGGCAATAAGAGGAGTTGGCCTAACGGCTAGGGCGGTCGTCCTCGAATCTGGGGAACCGGGTTAGAGTCTCGGCAATGACGCTGAACATCCTGTGATTCTGGGCAAATCACTTAATCTCCCCGTGCCTAACAAAAAATGAATGTGTCCTCATGTAACGCAACTGGTGCTATGTAAAGCGCTCTGATACCCGATACCGGGTCAAGTTCGCGCTATATAAAACTCCGTAAAAAATAAATAAATAAGGCCCCTTGTCTAGCGCGGTTCGGGTTCTGCCAGGTATACCATGCGGGTTTCACCAGGGGCTCCCGTGGGACTGCCATTCTTATCCATGGTCGTGTCCCTTTCCTTCATAAGAAACATTGGGTGGATCCTGGGGCAGGTATGTCTTCCTGACGGGTACGCTCTATGGTGAGGCGCGCACGCTCTGCAGCGTGTATGCACCTCCGCCTCTTGGGACCACATTTGTAGAAAGTCTGACTAGATTGTGGGGTGAACTACCTGATGGCTTGTCCCTCTTGGGTGGTGACTGGAACGATACCATGACGCCACTGGACAGGAGACGGAGCTCAGGGGCCGCAGCCCCCCTCGGTCCCTCTAAATTGTCGTTGCTGGTGGGGACCTTGGGTTGGGCTGATATTTGGCGGGAATATCATCCGGCCGAGTCAGGTTACACATTTCTATCAGCGGTGCACGGCTCAGTATCTCGCCTGGATTACCTGTTCACACCCCGGAGCTATGTCCGCAGATTTGCTCAAGCCACGCATCTTCCGAGAGGGTTGTCGGATCACTCTCCAGTTTCGGTGACGCTCCTCTTAGGAGTCCAAAGGCCCCCGCTTAGATGGCGGATGTCTCCGTGGCATCTGCGTGCCCCTGATTATCATGAATGTCTCCACGCAGCGATCCAAGAGTATTTTGCGTTAAACACCGACTCCGCTCCCTCCAAAGTGACCCTGTGGGAGGCCCTGAAACCCACCATTAGAGTGGTGGATATCAGCTATAGGACCCATGATAAACGCAAGCGCTCCGCTCAGAGAACTGACCTAGAGACCCAGTGCACCTCCCTAGAGGCACGATATACGAACGAGCCCACCCCGACTCTTCGGAGAAACTTGTCCCTAGCGCAACAGCAGCCAAATCATCATCTTACGGAGTAGGCGAAAGAAATATGGTTGTCATCTCAATATCGAATCTATCAGTGGGGGGATACATCTTGCAAAATGCTGCATAGACTCTGTCAGGCACGGCAGGCCCCAGCCACAGTTCCAGCCATCAGGGGAAGGGGAAGTGTCCTGTATACCTCTCCCGGGGAAGTGGTGGAGGAGTTCGCTCGTCATTTCTCTACACTATATACCCGGCAGGAGCAGATCTCGGGCGACCTCATCGCTGAGTTTTTGTGGGATATTCCCCCCCCCCAGCGACTCTCTGATCAGATGCGAGATCAATTGGCTGTCCCTATTACGGTTGACGAATTATCGGCTGCACTGCACGCGATGCCCCCAGGTCGAGCCCCAGGGCCTAACGGGTTCCCCATGGCGTTTCTTCGCTCTCACGTGACCACACTAGGCCCACACCTATTGGGCACGATTCTTGAGGCTCTCGAGCAGCAAATACTACCTCGAGACTGGCGTCAAGCTGAAATAGTCCTTTTTTAAAAACCCGGCCGTCCACCAGAGGACCCGTCCTCATATCAACCTATCTCCCTCATCAACTTTGAATCCAAAGTGTTGGGGAAAGTTCTTGCGGACCGCTTGCGGTCCTGCATTCAGGACTTGGTCCATTTAGAACAGTCGGGTTTTATGCCGCACCGGGCCACCCAGCATAACATCCGCCGTGTTCACAATGCTATAGCCATGGCTCCAGAACTGGGCCGCCCCGCGGCCTTACTCTTGGCTGACATAGACAAGGCCTTCGACTCCCTCAGCTGGGAGTACTTATTCCAACTCCTAGGGGCGATCAATTTTGGGCCACGTTTTCTAGCGTACGTACGCCTGCTCTATACCGAACCTATGGCCTCAGTCCGCATCGCTGGCCACCGCTCTCCCTTCTTTTCCATCGGTAGAGGTACGCAGCAGGGCTGCCCCCTGTGCCCTCTCCTCTTCGCTCTTGCGGTGGAGCCTCTCGCGGCATGGGTCCGTAGCGACCCGGTGCTCAGGGGCTTTGATTGGCCTGGGTCGCAGCCGGACCGCGTTGCTTTATACGCGGATGATGTATTGTTTTTTATGACCGACCCCTGGATTTCGGGGCCACGTATTTTGCAAATTCTTCGGGTCTTCGGCCAGAATACCGGGCTCCACATTAACCCTGCTAAATCGGTGCTATTCCCAGTATGTGGTCATCAGGGCAGGACTACGTGGGCATCCCAACTAAAACATGCCACAGAGGGCTTCCAGTATCTAGGAGTGTTTATATCCCCTTGTCCGCAGACTTCATGGGCCCGTAACATCAACCCGCTCCTTGCCAACCTTCGAGAGGAGACCTCTACTTGGTCCACCCTCCCTCTCTCGCTCTATGGACGGTCGGCCATTTTCAACATGGTCTCACTCCCTAGGATGCTTTACCGTCTACAGAACTTTCCATATCATATGCCACGGGCGTGGTTTGCACAAATCAACGCCATTCATAATAAGTTTTTATGGGGGGTGGTGGTTCGGGTCGTGCTGCAGACATGTGCACAATCCACTTATTGTGGGGGCATTGCTGCTGACGACGTCTACTCCTATTACGTAGCGGCCCACCTTTTAATTATAAACGACTGGTGGTACAATTCACCTACAGACCCAGCATTCGCGGTGGAGCATGCAGCCATGGAGAGGACTCCCCTCTTGCGCCTACTCTATGGCACGCAGAAGCTCGACTCCTTACTGCACGCCAGTTGAACTACGATTAGGTTATGGCGGTACACCGTTCGACGCATGGGTTGGAACATGCGGCTGACGCAGGCGACGCCTTTGTGGCATGGTAATTATTTATGCCAAGTGGCTGCACTGAGGGGGTTCTGCCAATGGGACCTGATTGGTATTTCCACGTTAGGTGACATCATGCGAGGCACTGTCCTTAAATCCTTCCAGCAACTGCAGGAGGAGTTCCACCTCCACAAAACCCAGTTCTACAGGTATCTTCAATTGCGTCACGCTTTGGCCCCCGCACTGGTAAATCTTGCTGACCTCCCTGAATTTCATCCGCTTGAGGGCCGCCTCCTTATGGGCGATCTTGGGGCACACAAAATACGACAAATATACCAGACGTTGACGACGCATTCCACCACGACATTACATAGAACGAGGAAGGCGTGGCAGGATGACATCCCTGACCTGACGAACGATGACTGGGCGGAAGCGATTGCTAGCCCTCGGGGCGCTGCAGTAGCCTCCAGATACCGTCTTATTCAGTTCTAATATGTGCATCACGTGTACTACACCCGTCTTCGGATTTGGTAGATGGGAGTTGTGCCATCCCCCATATGTCTGCGCTGCGAGAGGGAGGAGGGGACGTTCATCCACACCGTGTGGAGCTGCTTAGCATTACAGCCTTTTTGGCGCAGGGTGTCGTCGTGCCTTAAAGAGGTGCTGTCCTGGGACCTGCCGCATGATCCCCAATTGTTCTTGCTCCATAGTACGGAGGACATCGGAGGGAATCGATATAAGCAACACCTACTGTTTTTAGCCCTTACGATTGCCAAACGAGACATAGCCCAGTTGTGGAAGAGAACTTCGCCACCGATAATAGGGAAGTGGCGACAAGAGCTGGATAAATGTATGGGTGCGGAGATGGCTGTGTTTCAAGCGAGGGGCTGCCCCCAAAAACATAGAAAGATATGGTCTCGGTGGGCAGCATACTGTGGCATTGATCTCCCTCCTCTTCCTTCACAATCCCCATAGAAACAGTCTCATGAAAAGTTTGGGGGCCCAAATGTATGATATACCACTTCTCTTTCTTGGTCATATGTGTGTTTTGAATTTCGCTCGCCATTGTGGGGGTGTGGGGTAGTCTGCGTACAGTTCTTAGTTTGTTTTCTTTTGTTTTGTAGACAAATTGTACCCATTGATATTTCCAATGCTGCTATCTCCTTGATATTTTGTTATCAAGTGGAGTATGTCGGGCTCTCGCCCGAGTGGCACTGTGAAAATTTAATAAAATATGTTATCAAAATAAAAAAGGCAACACCAGAGCAGCTGGAATGCAAAGTCCTTTATTCATTTCTACTCTTCCCAGCTCTCTGCTGGCCTGCCTAAACTCCAAAACACAAACGGACAGTTTCTCTAATTTAAGCAAGGTGTCTAATTTAACAAAGCGCCTTGAGTGCAGGAAGCACCCATCTCTCATGAAGCACTTAATACAGATGCAGGTCCGAGTCCAGAAGGCCTATGTGCAACATTAGCAGAATGTATCTAAAGGAAATATCCAACACTTGAGACACTTCTTAACATCAGAGCCCCAATGATTATTTTGGATTCTGCCGGGTAGCGAACAACACCTTCCCTGGACAACTTTCATGTTTGAAGACAAACATACTAGAATGGGACTACTCGTTTGGTCTAGCGCTGTCAGCATTTAATGCTCCTTTGCAGTAGACAAGAAAAAAATATTTTTTCCTGGACTTAATGTGCTCCTTCCAGGGTCTGAACTACTTCCTTTGACATCCAATTTAATGTAAATACGGCTTACGTTCTCAATGGTAGGTCATCGGAAAGGCAAAAAGTAGGCTCTGTTGGGATTTTATCACAAGCGCCACTTGCAGTTCAAATGATGAGGTCAGTGTGGGCAAAGAGTGCCAGTATGTATTTGAGGGACCAGACATAATGCACATCACAAGCTTCCTGATTCTGCCAAAGGCCCCCAGTGTCAGACCTGTGCAGTTCAGATCAATGTGGTGATCGTCTTGTGCAAGTACATGTTCGCTGATGATCCACCTCCAACCTTCCTAGCTGCGAACGAGGCGGCTTTCTGCAGACCTCTTCTTGAGGGACAGCTGGCTGTCACAATACGATGAAAGGGATGAGACTGGTCCCTACGCTGAGCAGGAGGCAGCAGATGCTTGGAATGTAGGACTCTGTGTTGTGGAGGTGAGTGACATAGATGCAATGTTTCCTGTGGAAGCTGCCTCTCGCACCGTTGTGTAGGCAGCTTGTTCGCAGCAGGCGCAACCTTGTATGATGTCAGATGGAATGAACAATCTCTCCACTCAATGCTGTAATTTAATAATTATTTAATAACACATGTGCCAGCTTTATAAGTGCAAAAACAACAAGTGATGGACAGAATGCAGAACAATGTCATACATTCACCCCAGTACAGAGATCTTGGCCTAAATCCATCGTTTTTTTGCTCACCATGCCATTCCAGTTTGAACACAGCCATATGCAAATCAGTCTTGACCCTATGCCCAATGGGAACAGTCCAGACCGAACTGCCAGGCCAGGTCCTCCCTGGACTGGAAACAAGCATCCTAGGACCGGTTTCGGGGTTTCACCCCTCATCAGCCAGGATAGCTTGACTCCAGTGGCATGGAGAGCACGGGACCCACGTCTGGGCATACCCGTCCCACTCGAGATGACAAATGCTAAAACAACAAGTGATGGACAGAATGCAGAACAATGTCATACATTCACCCCAGTACAGAGATCTGGGCCTAAATCCATCGTTTTTTTGCTCACCATGCCATTCCAGTTTGAACCCAGCCATATGCAAATCAGTCTTGACCCTTTGCCCAATGGGAACAGTCCAGACCGAACTGCCAGGCCAGGTCCTCCCTAGACTGGAAACAAGCATCCTAGGACCGGTTTCAGGGTTTCATCCCTCATCAGCCAGGATAGCTTGACTCCAGTGGCATGGAGAGCATGGGACCCACGTCTGGGCATACCCTTCCCACTCGGGGTGACAAATGCAAAAACAACAAGTGATGGACAGAATGCAGAACAATGTCATACATTCACCCCAGTACAGAGATCTGGGCCTAAATCCATCGTTTTTTTGCTCACCATGCCATTCCAGTTTGAACCCAGGCATATGCAAATCAGTCTTGACCATGTGCCCAATGGGAACAGTCCAGACCGAACTGCCAGGCCAGGTCCTCCCTGGACTGGAAACAAGCATCCTAGGACCGGTTTCGGTACCACTCGGGGTGACAAATGCAAAAACAACAAGTGATGGACAGAATGCAGAACAATGTCATACATTCACCCCAGTACAGAGATCTGGGCCTAAATCCCTCGTTTTTTTGCTCACCATGCCATTCCAGTTTGAACCCAGTCATATGCAAATCAGTCTTGACCCTGTGCCCATTGGGAACAGTACAGACCGAACTGCCAGGCCAGGTCCTCCCTGGACTGTTAACAAGCATCCTAGGACCGGTTTCGGGGTTTCACCCCTCATCAGCCAGGATAGCTTGACTCCAGTGGCATGGAGAGCACGGGACCCACGTCTGGGCATACCCGTCCCACTCGGGGTGACAAATGCAAAAACAACAAGTGATGGACAGAATGCAGAACAATGTCATACATTCACCCCAGTACAGAGATCTGGGCCTAAATCCATCCTTTTTTTGCTCACCATGCCATTCCAGTTTGAACCCAGCCATATGCAAATCAGTCTTGACCCTGTGCCCTTGTGTTTGCTTTGTTCGCCCTAAGTTGGCAGGGTATGCCCAGACGTGGGTCCCTTGCTCACTTTGCCACTGGATTCAAGCTAGCCTGGCTGATGAAGGGTGTTACCCAGAAACCGGTCCCAGGATGCTTGTTTCCGGTTCAGGGAAGACCTGGCTTGGCAGTTCGGGCTGGACTGTTCCCATGCGGCACAGGGTCAAGACTGATTTGCATATACTGGGTCTGAACTGAGGTGGCGAAGTGAGCTAAAGAATGATGATGGATTCAACCCAGATCTGTGACTGGGGGTGAGTGTCTGAAAAGTTTCAGTGCTCCGTCCATCATCTCCTTGTATTTGCTTTATAAGTGCAGCATTATTTTAAATGCACATTACAATGTCTTTGTAGTTATATATTTTTAAATAAACTATGAACACAAATCAACGTATACCCAAAATCGCTTTGCAACAATCACTGCTATATCATCTAGAGCTATGTTCTAATAACAAAAAAAATTTACTACGTAGGGAGAGAAAAAGATAGAAAATGGGCTAGTCAATATCAAAAAGTCTATTACAAGCTTTTTAGATACCAGTTTTGGTAGGACCCCTTTATTTTTAACATGCTCATTTGTCAATCATGTTAACATTAATTTCCGGATGAATTGTTTATTGGTTGTAATACTTTGTGTTGACCGTATCCAGTTCAAAAGCACTCACTTTTGTGATCTTAGACAACCAGAACCGCCTCAGCCTGGATTTAAACCAGTGACCTTTGGGCTAGACCGAGGGCTCTGAAATAAACGCTCACCAGCCGAGCTATCTGGTATGCAAATAAACGTCAATATTGTATTTCCTGTGCACGAATCATAACAGTCACATGATTTCAGAGATAGCATCTATGCATGTCTTCAGCGACTAAGTAGAAATCTCAAATTACAATGGACGACGCTATAGCAAAGGATTTTGCGCTTGCCTGTTTTTGGTTGCGAAAACTGCCTCGCTGAATAGCACCCAAGCCTTGTCAGATTAGCCGTTGCCCGTCCCACTAATGCTCTTTGGAAATGCCAGCGAACAAATTACTCAGGTCAGGAAGGGATGGATATTCATCTGTGTCAGCCTGCATGACAGAGGCTTCCATTTGTCTCCGCCTCGGTAATGGACGGGATCTAGCTTTAAAGGGGGGACTGAAGACTTTTTAATAAGGTTCAGCACGGCTACCCAACTAGGGCCATGTATCTTTGAAAATTAAGCTTGTGATTTATATGCTCAGCTTCTTTTGGAGCATCGTCTTCCCTATAATGTGCGTATCTTTGTTAAACACAACCCAGAGCGGTACCGTCTGGCGCGTCTTATCCATGGGGTAATAGTGAGCTGTCAGCATGGTCGACTCTGTGCAAAATTCAATCAGCGGCATTAAGGTGAATCGCAGATCAGTGCCCCCAGATACCCTTCCAGCTCAGTCAACTTAGGTGGGCTTTGTAACAATTCAGTGGCTTCCGCCTGATGAGGGCACTGACCTGGGAAGGCCTAATTTCTTTTTTAATTAAATATGAGGGTAGCCATCCGTCCATCACCGCCATGGCTTGTGGTCACATGGAGTCTGCTGGAACTAAGAGCCCTTCCTGTACTGACTTCTTTTGTTCTGACAATCTGTATCAAGCAAATCACTAGCAGGCCTCACATTGAGTTGGGAAACTTGACAGTACTCGGAGGACCATGTTGACACATGTCTCTCCAAGGTTTCCATTGATTAAACAAGGAGTTGGAGCTGAGGAAGTGCTGTCTCGAAGGTAAGTGGTTGAAATTAGAAACAAAATACATAGGGTTGCTTCCCATCTTCTGTACTTGACCAAAATTGAGATTGTTGTCAAATAACTCCTTCTCCCTTTGCCCGTGTTCCATTATATGTAGGGCTCCTGGTTTTATGGTACTTATTTTTGGGACATTTCGGTCTGTATTTATCCATATTTATTTTTTGTCAACTTTATCTGTATTTATCCATGTTTGTTATAAGTTTTGTTAAAAAAATAAAGCTCAAACTGGTATATTTCCACATCTATTTAACCAATAAATATGCAATAATGCTTCAATGCATGCCAGGTTTCAGTGATATGAACACCCGCAGAAGATAAATCAATGCACATACATAAACATATGCACATTTCAGTATCAGCCTTGTGCATATCTATTGCTGTTTAAGCCTCTTTACTAAAATTCCTTTTTTTAACCCCTTACCTATCAACCCACTAAGTTATTGGCCTGGCAGTCATGCAAAGTGCATTTAGAATCACTCAAAAAGCACCCAATTTCCATTTTTATCCACATTTAAAAATAAATACAGACAAGAAAATGCATGGTTTTCTGTCTGTATTTATCTGTAAAAATCAGTAAAAACGGAAAACAGGGAGCATTACTTATATGTCAAAACTGAAACCAAACTAGAAGGTACTGTTTTTGTCATAATGTTCGTGCAGCCTCTTTTTAAGTGCTCCCAAAGTGCCTAGGGGTTACTTTGTTCAGTGTAACATTAGATAACTTTTTTTCAGTAGACTTGCTGCAATTCAATTAAAACAAGCATTGGCATAGGCAATAGGCCTCGCCTTTGGGACCTTATAAGTGTTTAGCCATGCAGTACATTCGCCTGACATCAAAGTTTGTGGTAAATCATCTATGATATACTGGCCCTATTACTACCAGGCATCAATTAAAGTTGTTTGACAGTGTTGTCATGTGTATTAGTTCAAGAGGAAAGACTGGAATTAACTTGAAGAACAAGCTGACACCCTGAGTAAAATATTTGAGCCTTTAGAGAAAAAGGTTCCAAGAACAGAAAGGACACCCTTGTTGTGCAGCTCCACGCCATCGCTAGGCACATTGCGACTTGTATTTCACCAGCACTATGATAGCTTGCCCATGTGATGATTGCTCATGTCAATCGACAATCCACGTTATTTTTTTCTGTGGATTTTATTCCCATATTAGGAAAGTGTGGATTCGTCCCATGTTGAAACTAATGGGGTTTAGGAAATGTCGACCCGCGTATATTGCACTACAAACCCTGGACAACACGGACATGATTTGGAAAGTTGCGTCGTTCTTAAAAAGGGCAGTTGGCTATAGGAAGAGTATAGTGATCTAATTAATTTTTAAATCCCCTGTGTCTTTTTTTTTTTTTTTTTACCTAGATCTGATGAAATGCTGTAAAATTTATATGTTGGATTTTAATCTTGTTATTTTTTAATAATATTCATGTTTTAAACCACCACGTATGACTGATTTTTATGGAGATATTGAATTTTGAACCGTTATATTGATTGTATTGGTCTATGTATTGCTTTTATGATTGCACTATCTTACAATCGAATAAAGCATTATTTGATTTGATTTGATTTGTGTATTAGTTCAAGAGGAAAGACTGGAATTAACTTGAAGAACAAGCTGACACCCTGAGTAAAATATTTGAGCCTTTAGAGAAAAAGGTTCCAAGAACAGAAAGGACACCCTTGTTGTGCAGCTCCACGCCATCACTAGGCACATTGCGACTTGTATTTCACCAGCACTGCCGCACTTGTGCCATGTTAGCACCAAAAAGGCTCCTAAACTGACACCAGAAGTCGGATGGCTGTTTATTGGGTGTAAATAATAACCAGATAACCTCGATAACCACATGCTGTGTGAATATTTAGAGACCGTCTGTTGCATCCCTCCGTTGGAAGTGCGAATTCCACATGTATTTTTATTATTTTAAACTGGACAAAAATACCTTGTGTAACTAGAGGAACGTAGAGGTCAAATAATTACACCCCCTCCCAACATCTTTGATAAGGATGAATTAATTCACCTCTCAGACTAGGAGTAAAACATGCCCCCCCTCCTTACATTCATTCACACAAAGGGGGCAGAGGAATGCTGGAGAGCGCCGTGTTAGGGGAGGAGAGAACCTGGCTGCCCTTTGGCGGCTTTAGAGCCGATGAGGACCTAGAACTGGAGGGAGGCAGACGAAGGGATGCAGTGTACAGGGGAGATGCTGCAATGAACGTATTGTGCAGTTGTGAGAAGGGTGGCGATTAAATGTCTTGGGACGGGTGAAGCGTGCAGGGGGAGAGTAGTGGGCAAACAGAGAGCTCAACAGGAAAAGGGTGGGGATGAGATGTGGTGTAAGGGCTACAGCTGCTCCATTTGGAACTGGGGAATCGGGTTGGAGTCCCGGCGTCTGCTCAACACCCTGTGATTCTGGGCAAGTCACTTAATCTCCCCGTATCTAAAACAAAATGAACGTGACCTTGTGTAATCTAAGTGTTGCTGTTTTAAAGTGCTCCACTAGCTTCAGGTCGAGTTCAGGCTATATAGAAAACTGCAAAAAAACAAAATTTGTGCAAGAGAGGGGTATATTGCACAGGTATGGGAGGGAGGGGATTTGCGCAGGGCTCAGAAGATTAGTTGTAGTAGTATGCAAGGCATAACCCAGACCTATGCATGACAGTGGGGGCTCCTCTCAGGGACCACTCATCAATCTATGGCCTAAGGATAACATGAGAGATAGCAGTCTTGTGGGGCCCTCATGACAGTCTGCAGGGGGGCCAACTTTTTTGTGTTAAGCCACTGGTATTATGTAGATTGACCAGGAAGCTGATGGAAAGAGAGTGTGGGGTACAGTGGAAGGAGCAACAGCTGTGTGCAGTGGCAGGACTAAGTGGTGTATGAGACAGAAGCAGGGTTTGAGAGTGGTGTGCAGGGAGTTAGGGTTGTAGTTTACACACCGCAGGATACGGTGGTGCAGCACGGACATGGAACAGAAGTGTTGCGCAAGATCGGTTAGGTGGGAGAGATGTGTAAGTGTCAGATACTGACCATATAGACATATGCTTCCCACTAACCACATAAGCATTTACATTGAAAGCCAAGGAGGTGCGTCTCGTTGGTAGCAAGAATTAAGGTTGCCAAGCAACTCAGAGTATGACTTGGGCTTTTCTGTAATAAGCTAATTTGAATTCTGGGAGCTGTAGTCGTGGATTAGTACAACTGACCTGATTGCAATAGCCTACCTAATGACAAGGCTGAGCAAAAGGAACGCGTGGGACTGGAGGCGGTGTCCCTGAAGGCATACAGCCTTGACAAGAGACGTTACTCCTACAGACCAGAGAAACACAGTCTCTTCTCCCGTACCATAGATGCCTCCCTTACACCAAGATAGACGTCTCCACCTGACTATAGAAACATACGTAAACAGCAGACTTTCCCCACGCGGCCCGGGTAATGGTGAGGTCTGGAAGACTCCAGGCGATGTGCCAGGGAGACTGAGCCACCTCCGCTGACAGACTGGGGGATCTACAGGCACATTTAGGACTAGCAGGAGAGAGAGACAAACAACCAGGCTGGATACAAAGATTGGGGTGGGGAGGGGTAGGAAATGGCAGTCAGCAATCACATCCAGGGAGCAAAAGATAGGGGGAGAGTTAGAAAGAGCTTCTGTGAACACACCCACAGGAAAAGACAGCAGCCGGGGAGCCAGAAACATGACAGCTCCAAGCCTGGGAAAGAGGAAAAAAATAAAAAAAAATAAACAAAGTTGAACTCCTATGTTTATGTGATACAGGCAAAGGGGCAGGCAGTGTAGAACCGGTCATGGCTGGTGTGCTCTCTCCTGGTGCTTTCCGTATCCCCAGATGGGGCAAATTCGAATCCCAGACACCTCCCAAAACACAGTTGTGAGGGACCCTCAATTGTTCAGCTCACAGCACCATGCCCGCTCCCGTAGCATACGCTCATGAGATCGATACAGCGCTTAGAGGAGCAAAGAGAAGCTAGACATCCAGGGGTATACACAGGGCTGAGAGAGCGTGTGGCCGGGGAAGTGTTGATCTTTGAAAGATAGGGAGTACGGTGTGTGACTCTGGGGGTGTACAGAGCGCAGAGGCTGCAAGTGAGTGTTACATGTGGAACAGCACTGTACAGTGTAGGAAAAGTGTGCATCTGAGGTAGTGTGGCTATGGAGCCGCAGGAGTGCTCCCAGGAATAATGTAGACACAACAGGGCAGAAGTTGCTTGAATAGACCTATGGAGGTGACCTCAGTGCTGGGCCTGTGAGAGGGAGGTGAAAATCTCATGAAGGAAAAACAAACAAACTAGAGGAAAATCTAAATAAAATCACGCTCGGTGTCTGCAGCACCCAGCAGCTTGGCCTCCTCGGTGTCCAGGAAGGTGAGGGTCTGAGAGCTGGGTCCGTTCGCCTTGATACTCATGCTGTGGCTGTGCTCAGGGTCCAGAAGGAGTGTGAGAGAATGAAACATAACCAAAGCAAACCCTGGCAAGATTGAAAGGAAACCCCTGGAAGCAGCACGAGTGGCCAACAGGTGGAGGCGGCAGAGGAAGAGACAGGAGGAGGGCTTAGACAGCGCTGATGGCAGAGTGCAGTCCGCGCAGGAAGTGGCAGTGACAAGGCATGGTGGGGATGATTTACAGGGCCATCGGAGCTTTGAGCGACTGAAAACAGCAGCGCTCATGTTGTGTGAGAAGCCTGACTGTCGGCAGGGAAAAAGAAAAAAAGAGTAACAAAAAACAAACACTTTAAGACACCGGTGGAATGTTAACAGTAGTTAGATGTTACTCTCTGGGCATTAACAACTAACAAAAGGAGGGACTAAAAAGATTGGCCACCAGAAAGGAAGACATTTTAAAATACAATCCAAGTTACCAATCAAAAGCCATGGGTGGGATGTAAGCCCACAGAGTGATTACAGCATGTCTCGAAGAGACAACACATGCACTGCCTAAGCTCGACCAAAAAATGACCAAAAGTACAAGAATAGAATGAATTGTAAAGGGACAACCGAAACATGAAACATGGTTCTTGCCCGGCCCACCAAAGGCATGGGTTTTTGAGTTTACCACTCTTAACTAGACGCAAGCATTAACTAGAAATATGGTTTGTCCCATTAAAGTACCTTTTTTTCCTAGTAAAATGTAAACAACTACCTCTCATCGTACAGAAAAATAGAATATACTATGATCATCAGGATGTTCTAATATTTTCACTGGGCAGCCAAAAAAATAGAATCGTTACTGAGCACTCAAATTGTTGGGTTGTTATTCTTGGGACCCCTTTTTGGGTACCTTCATGGCAAAGGCCAGGAGTAGCTTCATTCATCCTCTTCGGAAAATGATAACCCTCACATGGCGTGAACTAGAGGATGGCTCCCAGCAAAACGAAGGCTGCAGCCTGGAGGAACTGGCGCTAAAGCAGGGTCACAAACTTTGTGGGGTGCTGGGTGGAGGATAGAATGGGTCTCAGGTTCACTAAGTTCAAGACAGAATACACTGGGAATGGCAAGCAGTGGGTTGTGAAGGTCAATGCTACTAATGCAAACCTGGGATGAGACGATACAAGAGTGCAGGACTGCTGTTACCGAAGGACGGATCTTCATGACTATGTATCCGCTGAGTGTTGTCATGAAGATGGCATTGGCAACTAGAAGTTTTGGGCATTGGCAGTACAATAACTATTCTTTTAGGATTGACACAGACTCTGAGGCAATAAGTGTGTAAAAATACGTAATGTCAACCATTAGACATCGCTCAATGTGCTACAAGCATTACATTTGACTTATCAACAATACATCAGAGACTGTATATTAAGATTTTAGACGAAGGAGAGCAAAGCCATAAGAGAGCTCCATGGTTGGCCCAGGAGTGAACATTGGGATGCCTGGGATTGGCACAGAGACAGAGTTGGAACAGATGGCACTGGCCATGGGCTGCCTGTGCATAGAACAAAGACTGAGTTTGGGTAGATGGCATTTTTAGGGGAATAGTATGGTTGGCATGAAGACTTCCCATGGCTGGATTACAGGCATCTAGCAGGTTCGTTATTGGAATCAGAAAAAACAGTGTAAATTAGATGCTATCGCACACACTGCCTGCCTTTTGTAAGGCTCACCCTGCTGTTCTAGTGGATTTTCTGCCTTGTCCTTTTCCCTCATGGGTTATACTACATGTTTTTATCTCCTTGGCTGTACCTGCCGTTCACCCGGCAGCATCAGCAGCTATCGAGTGGCTAGTTGCAGTAGAGCCAATTTCATTTGAATGTCAAGAGCTTCATCCAGGAGGGATGCAGAAATGAAGATTTCGGAGCACAACTGAGCAGCCAGAAGGTATGGCAAGGGTGGATACTGATACATAATGCACTAGTAATCCTTGTGCATGATGTGGGAGGGTTGCTAAGAATGCATTCAAGGGTTATTTCACATTCCAAAATTTCCCTTATATGGGTTGGATCCATGAATTGACTTTAATATGAACTGAGACCCACATTACACTTGCTCCTTAAATTGCGTGGACAGGAATAAAGAAAAGTCTGTTGTGATTCACTTGAACCCCACGTACTGTGTTACATCTGTAATATTTTGGGTAGCGTAGTCCTAGGGTACAAATCAGATCTCTACATGCATGATGGTTGAGTTTCATGCCCTTAAATTGCTCGCTGGCATAGGCACATATTGTCAAAGAATTACAACAGAAGTCTCAGGCAATTATTTACAAACCAAAGCTAGGTAGAGAGAACATATATAGACAGAGATATAGTGACTAATGCAACAGAGGTCAATACACATTTGTGGCCCAAAAGGAATTCTTTATATTTATATTTTGCAGAAAATATTTTTCCCTTTGGGCCACAAATGTGTATTGACCTCTGTTGTATTAGTCACACACAACAAATTGCTGATTCTATGATACATGTTTATATTGTATGCTTATAATCTATTTTTGAAGCATGTTTAGTGCATGCATGATGTCATGATGCGAGCCAGACCTCCCGGGTGCTTTAAAGCAGGGGAGTGCTCGCCACAACGAGGTTAACAGAATCCACCTCTAGATGAGCAGGTGGACACTTATTTTGTCACAGCTAGGGACAGAGATGTTGTGAGGTGGTACCACCTTCCTGCCAAGTTGCACCACAGCCAAACCAATGGAGCTGTGGCACATTTCCATGTCTTCAGGTTACTTGTGCAGGGGTAAGAGTTAAATCTGATAAATATCCTCAGGCAGTGCGGTTACTTCCGGTGAGGTGGATTACTAAAATTAAAAATAGTACAAAACTAATCTCTACACAAAATACAGAATTTTAACTAGGGTCTTTAGGCTAATTTCAAGCGCTGTCCTATTGTGCCACGCTCCTCTCAGTGGTTTTCATTGGTAAGAGCAATAAATGAACTTTGGAATACCGTTTGATTCCCAATTGTTGGTTAGGACAAATTAAAATAACAATCTATTGTGTTACGTTTGCATTACCATGAGGCAGAATATTGAAGTAAAGAGCTTCTCTTGAAGATGGTGTCCCCAAGTTGGTTGTCATTTTTACATACATTTAACAACTGCAAATGAGCTCATTCCTAAACCAAGGTCACTGAACTTTAATATCTATCTTTTGTTGAGGGATCATCAACATTCACAAAGAACTAACACCAATGCATAGTGTCTGTGTGTGGGGCACTGGACGGTATTGGCCTGAGCCACACCAAATCTCCCTTTGACAGCACAATGCCATTTAATTCTCATGTGTGTATAATCTACCGATGATGCATAGGTTGCTTTAAAATGCACCAAGGGCTACTGGAGTGGAACCATATCCTGGGTTGAGATGGAGGACAAAAATGACAAGAAAACCCTAGCACATACTGGACCAACTTATGCCCAAACAAAACATTAACAAATCTATCAAAATGTATTTTAAATAGTACTTTTGTATGATGAACGCCAGACTCTGGTATGGTGGGAATTGTAATGATTTTAAGTCATCAACTATACATATTTTACTTTCCTAAATGTAATATTTCTCTTCATGTGTGATTGCTATGTGCTGCTACCGAAAAGCAGAGCTTCTCTGTTGTTATATGAAAAATAGGTGTCATCTGTCTTTTGTATTCTTTGAATGGCCACGCTCAGGGACCCGAATTGAAATTGTGTCAGTAACTCCAAATTCATGTTTTACATGATACTGAGGTTTTTTAAAAACTTGCATTACGTGTTGCACTATATTCTTTGAAAATCCTGGATTCCAATTCTGTCGATTTTCCCATTTTTTCCTGTATCGATTTTTCCATTTTTTCCTGTATTGTTATAAAATTTGCATTTAAATTAGTATAAATGTGGGCTGGCGGCACCACCACCATTCATTCAAATGCATTTTTGTGTTTGTTTCTGTTTGTAGGTATGTTTTTGATATGCAAACTATGCTTTATGGGTGGGCAGCCGCTGCCCGTGCAGGTATGAGCATTGGGGCGGTGGGTGGGGAGGGGGGATTTCGACAGACGACGAGGGAAAATTAATTATTTATTTAATTTTCCCTCGTGGTAGTCTGTTTAATCCCCCCACAACCTGGCCCCACCGCTCTTACCTGCATGGGCCACGGTTGTGCGGGGACCCTCCATTACTTCGCTAAGTTCACCCTTCATCTGGCACTGAAAGCTGTACGTTGCGGACATCCTCCCGCTTCCATTTAATCCTGCTGCTACAGTTCATAAAAGCAACCACTGCCACTGGACCCATTTAAATGCCATCAGGCTCCAAGGTTAGGAACAAAGCTATTACATCTCAGATGTTGCTGCATGCTGGGCTCAGGAGGAGAGAGATTAAAAAGAAATGATAGTGGTGTCCCACAAGGCAGGAAGGAATCCACAGAAATGCCATGTTTCTATTATGCCCACTTGTAATTCTAAGTAGAAGGGGGGCTGCAGCCAACGCCCGGGTCTGGAAGGTCTATTTATAGCCGGCTTCTCCCTTGGATTTTCCCAGGGCCAGCAAGATGAATGTCAGTGTCTCAAAATGAATCAAGTCCCGGGGTATAAATTTACTTTTCAGGGAAAATTTGCCTTGGGTCGCGGAGGTCTGACTGACAGTGATAAAATGGCTGATCTGAAATCATAATCCAGCAGCTCAGGCCCCCGCGGTGACCTTCACAGGTCTAAGAGTCTGAAGCTCATTTTATGGCAGTTAAAGGAAGGTATGAGAAACCGCGAAGACATCCGAGGGGAAGGAGACAAGACAGGGGGACATTTCAGGGGCCAGGATCATGCACGAAGCAACTTCTATTGTTGATTAGTGCAAAGTATCAGCCCTTCGTTCAGTAGTTCGTGTCGTCAGTCACTGAATATTTATCTTATTTTCTTCCTGTTATAGATGCTTCCAATGGATGATCATTCCACAAATAGATGCATTTCCGGCTGTAATATTTCGATCGGACTATGATCTTGTATTAGAGTTCATCTTCTTAGGAGATAAATGTATCAAATCATCATTCCATAAAAACACGCATCTCCTATCGTAGCATTGCATTATTGTTCCGCAATAATTCAATCTCCTCTTTTAGTGCTTATGTCGGATTTTCGTTCAACGATAAGCTGTGTCTCCTACTGTGTAAGGCTATTGTGTAATAACTTGTGCTGAGATTTGTCTTCTGATGCAGTAAGTGTATCAGACTAGCATTCAACAAAAAGATGCATCTGCGATTGTAGTGTTTGACTATTATTCTGCAATAACTGAATTTCTTCCCTTTGTGCTTATATCGATTTAATGTTAAACAATAAGATGCGATTCCTGTTGGAAAACTTCTGTCGGTCAATTGTCCTGAAATAAAATTTGTCGCCTATTGGAAAATTGTGCAGCAATAAGATTTGTCTTCTGTTGTAGCAAGTATATGAGACAAATATTCTGCAAAAGGATGCATCTCCTATTGTAATACTTGTATTGGACTACCATCTTGCAATAGGCTGTGTCTTCTCCAGCTAAGTATCAGATTTATTATTCAACAGGTGCCTTTCCAGTTGTAATGCTTTTATCAAGCTGCTGCTTTGCAATAAGATGCCTTTTCTTGCCTATATATATTTTTAT
The DNA here is from genome assembly GCA_963921515.1 of Calotriton arnoldi. NCBI lineage: Eukaryota > Metazoa > Chordata > Amphibia > Caudata > Salamandridae > Calotriton > Calotriton arnoldi. The sequence continues at coordinate 3,377,118 of CAWUFW010000568.1, forward strand.
GCAATACTATTCCAAAAGGACATTACCTCATGTGGTTTATTCTCTCACTGATATCGGGAACACAACATATGGTTGCCTGTTATATATCTCATTCTCTTCCTGTCCCTTCAGCCTCTCGCTGAGTCCTCTATTTATTCCAAAACACTCATTTTAAAAAGATACTATCTTGTTTGTGCCCTTCATGGGACATTGGAAGAGATGGTACATATTAGAGTATAGAGTGGTCGGATTTTTTTAGAGCTTGCCTACACAGTGTGTGCGCTCTGCTGCAATACATATTGCTTACTATTCAGTGGGCTTGCAACCCGCCCACAGTATACCATTAGTTGTTTTGCCTGTCACTCATTTGGAATTGTTCGATTGCTTAGCTCCTGTAAGCTTCCCTTCCTTTCTTGTATTAGCTCCTTCCCGGAACAGAGACCAAGTACGTGTTCTTCCTGGACTTTTGTCTTCGTTCTCATTTTGCAACACACAATTTCTTTTTCTTTTGTAAGTGTTTCGGTAATATTCCTGGAAGTGCAATGTGCCTTCCTACTTTTAACACTAGTATACAGATTTTTATTTATGCTGCTTAAGCCCTTTAGTTACTTACACCCACAACTGTACTACTCTACTCCACTCTACTCTACACCACTGAACTCTGCTCTATACCACTCTACGCCACATCACGCCACCCCACACAATGCCACTCCACACCACTCTACTCCAATCTATACTACTCTACGCCAATCTACTCCATTCTACTATAAGCCACTTCACTCTACACCGCTCTACATTCCCCACACTACTCTATGCTGGTCTACATCACACAACTCTACGCCACTCCATTCTATGCCACTCTACGACACTTTCCCATGTCACTCAACCCTATGCCACTCTACTCCACTCCAATCTATTCAACGCCACTCCAATCTATGCACAGTACATACTCTACGCAACTCTACTCTATGCAGTGGCGTAATGAAACTTAAAGGGCACCCCTGCAAAGTACATGCAGGGGGCCCCCCACACTCCGGATTCAGTCCTAAGCTCTCAGGCCAAGGGCCTGCCTGTGCCCGAGGAGGCCCCTGGAGCTCGGCCCCCCCGCAACACTGGGGCTGTGGGGGCCTTTGATACGCCACTGACTCTATACCACTCCACGCCACTCTACTCCACGCCATGCCCCTCCACTCTACACCACTCCACCCTACGCCATTCCACACTACTCTCCTTTATGCCACACCATACCATGTCACTAACTTTTAGCCATGCTGACCAGTAGCCACGCTGATGTACAACATGTATAAAAGTAATTGGCAAAGCCAATAGCTCTCACATAGGCGAGACCTATTTGCTTTGCCAATGCTTGTTTTTGTTTGATGACTTGATTCTTGTAGCGTGGTGCCCCATTTGCATACAGAAATGTGTGACTGTAGTTTTTGAAGAAATGATCATTCCACATCGGTTGGGACATGAGGTTCCATGCAGCAGATGGGCTGGCTGGACCTCAGCCAATACAAGCCAAGTGTGGTCAACATAAGTGTTGTGTGGGCATTGAGCCTCGTGAAGCTCTCATTGAGACATAACTACTATTAATTGTCTATATCAGAGGGTAGTACTGGTGGAACAGTGGACACCGGAGGGTATAGATCCGGAGCAAGGACATTATATGTACGTCTAGATATTGAGAATTAGCATGTATGCTGGTTGTATGTAGGCTTTTAGTTCAGAATAATAATACTCTGTGGCTATAAAGTGCTTTTTACTGCATTTCTTGACATTTGGGCTCTACACAACTGGTGTTACTGCTGCCTAACTTAACAACACTCAAGATGCCGACTCCGGAAGGATGGGATGGCCATGTGGGGTGTGAAACTGTGACCTGCAGGCTTTATTGAGATCTTTGTAGCAAACTTTAAAGTCACTAAAGGGCTCATTGTGGTTCGGACATAAAAAAGGTGCAAAAATACCCAAGTGGAAATACCGCTCGCGTTCTAGTGAGCGCGAAGCACAAAACTATTTGTGCTTACAGGTTGTTATTGGTCACAACTGTGAATGCACGTCTAAGCTAATTTACCAGCATAGCTTAACACAGGTTCAAGTTTGTTACTGGATGTGTTTTTGTGTACGCATGGTAGTGTGTGGACGCTCATGCCAGCACACTTGGGCAAACCCACACACCTTTAATGTTTGATTAAAATTTGTTTCACATGTATTATTTAAAACTTTTTTTTTTTTTTTTTACTTCTGTCATCCATGAATCTATTTGATGTTTTTCACTTAATTTACATTAACAATGTTATCAAATTATTAATAATATTGTTCGCAGTAGAAACAATGTAAGCACACTACTGCCAATGGCCTCAGTTTCTCCTCTTTGCCCTCAGTTTTGAGTGTGATCTGGCGTGATGTGCCACCTACTTTAAACTGCCCTTTTGCTCCCCTGGCCCGCAGCTCCACCCCACTAGCCCACTCCACCTCTGGGGCAGATGATTCCTGATACATCTTCAGTATCCCTGCTCCCACCTCCACAACCCACAAAGTACTTCAGAGGGGAAACAGCAAATACCACGACCGCCGAACAACAGGTTGCCTTTGCAACGCGGGTAGAACGACGAATGCATCTGAACCACGCATTCCATTTACAACTCAAGTCATTACAACAACATGCATTAGGTAAAGGGGCGTAAGACTTTAAAGTCCAATGATTTCCTAACTTTTGCGGGGACTGGAGTTAGAGTAGTAAGTTATACTATTCCAAAGTCCAGCACCCCCCTAAGGCAAGTCGTTGTAATGACTTGCGTTGTAAATGGAATGCGTGGCTTAGACGTATTAGTTGTTCCGCCAGCGTTGTTAAAGAATGCGTGGGAAAGGAAAGCGTGGTTGTGCCATACACCGACTTCAGAGGCAGGTGGACCCGCTGGCACAGTTTCTGCCCCCAACCCTTCAAACACAGCTTCTGGGACAGGAGGTTTCCTGACACGGCCCCTGCACCGAATCAATTACCCCTGATTAACTTTTGGATATGGTGTCTCTCTGATACATCCCCTACCCTCATCCCAATAGCCATTCAGAACATTGTGAATAGGCAACCCACACTCAGCACATCCCTGTACCCTAAACCATGGCGTTCACTCTGGTCACAAAAAGTCCACATTGAAACGAAAATTCATAGGAAAACATCATGCATGCGAGAATATGTGCAGAGTGGACACAAAATAGCAAGTAGGGTAAGTTGTTGATGAGAAGCCTTCTGTAGGACACCACTCTTACCCGCAGACTTTTAATGGTGCAAGGATCTCGGAGTCTGCCTTCTTCATCTTTGAGGTTGTAGCCCTCCGGCCTCTTATCTCTCTCGCTCACCTTCCAGAGCTTCACCGTTTTGTCTGCAAAGCACAAAGCGAGAACATTCAATCTGGTGCGAAATTTAGTCTTTGAGGGCAATGAAATACTAGCTCCAAGCTCATCATTTCTATTATCACTTGATATTTAAATTGCAACAATCAGTGCTCCCAATAAAGAGCACATCAAGACACTGCACCATAAAAAAGGAACAAAACATGTACACGGGCATCCGAAATCCAGCACAACATTTGAGAAATATCCTTATGAGATTAGAAAGTCAATTAAATATCTTGAATATATGCCTTGCATGGGCAGTCTGGGGTGTAGAGGGTCAAATTTCAGTGAAGGACGCTTCACAATCCCCATACTGCACCAGCATCAATGCCAACATCGCCACCTCTATCCTCACCACAAACACCGTCACGGGTGAATGGGAAATGCCTGATGCTGTGAGGTGGCCAAATATGAACTGCAAGAGGGAGTTTGGAGGGTTAAGAAGCCACAATGAATCTTGCTTATAGACAAGCCCAAAATTGTTCAAAGTTTTACGTGTTATCAAAGTTAATTTGCGAAAAGTACTATTGCATATTACTTATGAGGCGGTTGGGAGAGGTCTCAGGCCGTCAGGGATTTTGGATGAGTCAGTCACGTTTGTCCCCCTGGAGTGTGACTGACTGAAACAGCCTTACAAGCTTTTCAGAAGCACCCAATCTGCATATCGACCTGCCAGTGTATACCTCGCTGTGCTATAGCTGTGGTCGAAGGAAGAGGGTGACTTCTACACAAGGGGTGCTCAGCCTCAATATATTGGGCTGGAGCGGGTTTGCATTTTTATTGCTTGCACACCTGAAACAGTTCCGGACCTTCACTACGGAACCTGCTATGCATACGAGGTACAATCACCAACCAAAGAATAGGAATTTCCAGGTAATATTTGGTTATCTTATAGCACCAAATTACGCTCACCACTACATGCGACTTTTTCATGACATGCACATTTCAATGTGCATATGCACAAGAAGCTGTAATTTGTTACATATATCTATCTAGAAGATTTTTTTTGTTTTGCACTGCAGCAGAAATTTTTTATTCGCTTTTTTCATTGGTGGACTAGGAGACATGAGTCTCCGTACAACCCAAAGATACAACAGGCCAGTCCTAGTTTTACCCGTAGCGCCATGAGATTGCCACTGACACCCAAGCTAGGACCAGCAAAGGGGCGGTTTTACTATACAGTCAACAGATGTCCGCAAAGAAGAACACCACTGCTTGAAAGCCAAGGTTGCACTATAAAGGCAAAAGATGTCCTCACAGAAGAATACAATGGGGAGGGAAAACTGCAGTTGCGCTATACGACCAACAGATGTCATCAGAGAAGATGGAGGACTGCAGCTGCGCTAAAGGGAAGACAGCTATGCTCACATAAAATTATAATGTAAGGGAGAGAACGAGAGCTGCGCTAAACATCCTCTTATAAAAGATTAATGCTGAAGGAGGGCAGGAGGGGGCATACAATTCAGAAGATGGCAGCACTTTCTGAGTGCCACAGCTCCTACTGGGTGAACACTTAATAGTTCATCCAGTTCAACTTTTTCCCTGTATTCTGTTATTTGCCATCCTTGGTTAATAAGTATATACAAGAATAGCAGTGCCAGACCAAAAAGAAAATAAATATGGCCTTTTTGCAGTATTCATACAAAGGCTTTGGAAGAGTGAGTTATGCACCGTCCGTATTTATTCCATGTAAATAGGAAACCATATGTGCACTGTGCAAAAAAAAAAAAAAAGACATGAGCGCGCACGAGCAAAGTTGACATCTTGAAAAATGCATACAGCACTGCCCTGCATTTAGGTCCACATTTTCCACAGCTTCAGACAAGTGCCGGAAAGCTGAAGTGTTACTATGCAACCTACATATGTTTCTCACAGGACAGTACAATGTAGATGAAAACCTTGCTGCACTCTCCTACTGACAGAGATCCACAGAGAAAAGTGCAATAGAGATGGAGATAGAAAGCTGCGGTTGAGCTATACTACCAACAGAGCTGCTTATAAAAGAATGCAATGGAGATCGAAAGTTGTAGTTGCTCTATGCTACAAACAGAGGTCCTCACAGAAGAGTACAAGGCAATATAGATGGAAAACGTGTTGCACTCTACTACTAACAGAGGTCCTCACAGAAGAGTACAATGGAGATCGAAAGCTGTGGTTGAGCTATACTACTAACAGAAGTCCGCACAGAAGAGTATAACGAGATGTAAAACATTGAAACAAAGCGGGGGTAATGTTTAGCACAGGGTATGTTGTGGCGCTAACCTGATGTCGTGAGTTTCACAGGCGAAGGTAATCTGTGCGGTGCAACAGGTGAGGGAAAACCCCTAAGCCCTCAATAATGGACAAAGGTCCGTTTCACACAAATGACACCAAATCCTGTGCACACGCTCATAAGTATTTACAAAAACAGGTAATTATTGTCAACAGGAAAACAATGAAGAGTAGTTCTTGTCCTTCAAGTGTTGATTTTAATGTAAGTTACTTCAGCGGCCAGCCAACACGTCATTTCCGGTATACTCGGTGCCGGAGAATTCAACCACGGGGTGTACTCGCCTGAGCTGGTTAGCGGCGGATGACGCCGCGGTCTCTGTGGCCGTACTGAGGCAGACAGAGTTGATACTGTGGAAATACTTTTACCTCTTTGGCATACGAAGCCCGATTAAGACGTTAAATACTGGCCCTAATAAACTATTTATTGGAGATTTCTAACCACGAGGAGATTATATGGTTTCACAAAAATTGGCTTCTAAGACCCGCTGGGTCGGAATTATCACCAGTGGAAAGGTCTGAAGTGTGACCACTTTATTTGTAAGCCCTGAAGAAGTCTTGGGTTTTACACCCACTGACGAAACACGTGTTGGCTGGCCGCTGAAGTAACTTACATTAAAATCAACACTTGAAGGAGAAGAACTACTCTTCATTGTTTTCCTGTTGACAATAATTGCCTGTTTTTGTAAATACTTATGAGCGTGTGCACAGGATTTGGTGTCATTTGAGATGTAAAACATGTTGTACTCTGCTACCAACAGAAGTCCTCACAGAAGAGTACAATGGCGATGAAAACTGCAGTTGCACTGTACTATCAACAGAGGTTCTCACAGAAGAGTGCAGTGGCACCATAGCTCTTCATGGGTGTACTAACACTTTAAAAGAGCAAGGTTTGCAAAAGACACACAATGACATCTTGAGAAAATGCGTAGGGCACTGCTTTGTGACTAGAACCAAGTTTTTTTCAAGCAAGTGTTCTAAACGAACACGCTAACTTCTGCAAGATCATGTTTTCCATGGACTGACTTCCACCATTAATCTTTTCCTTTCTATTTAAGAATGAAGATGTGCACCCCAATGGAGAATAGAAATTGCACAAAACTCCCAGGGTGACTCTAACCTCTTGGACTTTTTGTTCAAGATGAATATATGTAACTGCAATTTAAGTTTATTGGAAAGGATTGCAAGGGCTAGAGGGCCCTCTCCAGTCGCATACAATTAGTTGAAATGCCTTTCACAAAGCTGAGGGTGTGTGGTGTGGGTCAACCTAGAAATTTACGTATACACTTGTTGCTACTCTAATGCCTTGTGCTCATTTTTCTAAAGGATAAACAAACCAAAGCAGGTTGATAGTGATGAGTCAACATTACAATTTACAATAAATATCTCAAGTGTTATGGAAATAGTTAATGACACCCTACTATAGATAGGGACTATCAGGTATTGGGAAGTCCAAGTGTCTATAAAGTTCGATTCTTGGCGAACTTTTTCTTAGGTGTATGTATACATGTGCAAGGGAAAATGCAGTCACTGAAAGTGAAGAGGCTGAAGCGGGCTGGTCCACTAACATACTTCGTGATACGGTGGGAGGGAGTATTTTTGGAGTGACATTTGAACAGGTGAAATGGTATGGAGTAAGAGCTTCTATTTGTGAGTATTTTGTATGATATTTTTTGGGAAAAATGATGCTACTAAGGCAGTCTATCAGCAGACCTAAATAATAGTTCCCCAAATATTATCAATTGATGGATACAAGCCATCCACTCACAAGGATGGAAGCTGTGCTCTATGGGAGGCATAACAACAACAAGTAGAAGGAAATCCTTTGTATAAGAAGCAATCAAATGTGACTGATAAGAAAGCCAACTAAATGCAAGCAGTTGGCTCACCCAAAGCACTCTGTACGTATTGGTATAGTACACAAAAGGTCTTCGACAACAGACAGCTAAAAGCTGCCTGTAGTCGAAACCTAAAAAAAGAAATAAAATGGTAGATCTGAAAAAAATAGACACAAAAAGCAGTCCACTCTGTCACATCAAGTTTTAAAACTAAGACGTACTTTACATATTTTGAGAAAAATGTATTTCACTTAATAATTCTGAGCTTCCGAGGTTAAATTCAAATTTCTTTTTGTGATGATCGTGAAAAAGGTTGAAATAGATCTGTGATGGGAACGGTGATGAGAACTAGCCCACACCACACTACGACTTGTAACGCTAGATGCACGCGCTCAGTTTTCAATCACTTTCCATCATTATGTTTGCCAGCCATTTAAAAAGTATTTGATCGGTTTCTTCGTCCGTGTACATATGATGCTTCCTCTGGCTATCGCTTACTGTTAAACCTGCTCCTCATTAAAGGCACCCGTTCTGAAGCGTTCACAAAATGTAATAACATGGAACATTTAAAAAGAGTAATTTAGCCTCCCGGCAGACACACGAGATGCCATCTCAAATAGCATTATAATATCCCTGTATTCAAACACTATTTAAAATCTCAATTAACAGAACATTACGCTATGTAATGAATCTATATTCGATCTTTATATTTTTTTTTCTCTGAATGTTTGTGAAAAATAAAGTCCTTTGTAATTTACTGCAATGGTCCATGGTGAGACGTGGACATACCAAACACACTTGCTCCTGAAAGAATTATGCCCCGTTCCCAAAAGTAATTATGTGCAGTCCAGAACGGCCCCCTGGCCGCGTTTATTATGGGAGACAGCGCCATATATCCTCAGACCCTGTATCTGAATTAAATGTGGGCTCGCGCTCTACGCTACAGCTGACGGATTTGCTCGCTTGCTGCTCGTCCCAATGCTGCGCGCGGGCGGGGGTGGGGTATTAATGGAAGGGCTGTCAATCACAGGTGGGGGATGGGACCAGTAGGCAGCTGCATCTCAATGCTGCATGTCGTCTTCCTCTGAGGCCCACTGTTGCTGTGACACATGAGGGCCGGGTAAAAGAATGTGTAGGGAGATAACGGTTCCTGGGTCCAGCTGGTCTGTTCATTTCCTTCTCAAATGTATCCCACAATGCATTAGAAAGATCCCTGAAAGGATAAGATGTATCCTATTTCCCCCCATTATCTAGTACAAACCACTACTAAACAATACATTGGACAGACACATCTACTCTAACCAAACTCAATGACAACTCACATCTTGACTGTGGTAAACAAGGATTCCAATCTCCAAACAACAAGTCCCTCATAGAAATGTGTGGACCAAATACTGTAATCCAAATGTGCAAAACCTCAAGGCAAAATTATCCACAGTGAGTGTAATACTACATAACAAGCCCAATTGTACTCTTTTCCAATTGTTTCAATGACACTTGAGAATCAACCAGACAATAATCCCAACACAATATTTAAAATATACAAAATCGATTTTATTCATAAATTTTTTTTTTTTTAAAAACATGATTGACAAATCTTAAAAAAGTCATTAAAAATTGGTTTTCATTTGATACATACAACAAATTTCATACACAATAATTGCACACCAGAAAACTACATAAAAGTCGACGCAGCGTTTCGGTGAAATGCTGATTGATCACCTTCTTCAGGACAGAGTTTTCTATTATCAATATCAAAAGTGGTAGATCCCTTATTCGCTATAGATGGGAACCCCTCTTCCTGATTGGAAACAAGGAATGACCTTTTTATGTGGTACTATTCCTTTTTATGGGGTCGCATTTCATAGGAGCCACCAATAAGTATTATCGTCAATTTCCCTATTAAAAGCCAGCAGAAATATCCAGAAGGATAGGCCGTAATTGGGCTCTTCTAATGATTTAATCCTCGATTTTGTATCCCGATCCGGAAATCGTTTACGTAGGAGCGAGGAGGCCAAATTTTCAGTTCCAAAATGTCAGATTGAAGTTGCACAATCAAGGGGAGCAACATAACCAGCACTTTCTCCTGCATATACAACGAGGATTAAATCATTAGAAGAGCCCAATTACGGCCTATCCTTCTGGATAATTCTAATGCCGGTAACATTACTGTAGGCCCTTGCTGATCCAGAGTTTGGAATAAACCGTAGTGAAAATGGGAAATATTCAGTGAGGCATTAGGGAAATGGGGAGAACGACACAAATTCTGGTAAGATTGTGACACTGAAACCTCTGAAAGTCTAGAAGAGCTTGAGTTGAGTCAGTCACATGTCAGACTAACTTCTGAAAGGCCGGTAAGGCATGGACAGCTAACTCCATGTCAGCCACACTAGAGAAAAGCTGGTAGAGTCGGTCACATGTCAGGGTCACCTCTGAAAGGCCAATGGGTCTTGGGTAAAGTCAGCCCTGTCAGGTGCACCTTTGAAAGTGATAGGGGTCGAGGCAGCCACATGCCACATAGAGCCATCAGCCACTGCATATTGGCCCGTTTGTCATCTGTTTTCAGGTCAACCGCATTATTGGTCTTAAAGCACGAGTAATACAGGATTTAACAGAGTCTTTTGATTTCATTTTCTTGGCCGAATTATGCCATTACTTGGCTTGAAACAAATAATCATCAGGTCACAGTTGTCCCTCAGCAACCTTGGCAAGTCAAACTTACAGAGAAATGCAAGAGTACAATTTGGACATTAGGCTCCTAATCCACAAGCAATAATATGCCCATGTCAGCCATGAGAGAAGTCTAGCCAAGATGGCCGACAGTCCCAAAGGATGTAGCACGGAAAAAAACACACACATGAAGGACCAGAACATATTCATTGTTATATGCCAAGCTGCTAATGTAAAGGCAAATATGGAGGGGTTGAAAGAAAGACACCGGTTGCAGAAAAGATCTGGTGGAAGCAAAATGGCAGCATCTGCAAAACAGGTCAGGCGACCTGAGCCAAACATCTACGACTAACAAGTAAGTTTAAATCTTGGTGGCGATGATTCAGCCTTTCATCCTTCCAAGCTTGATAACATTAGTTCCATTGACTTCTGCAGTCATTACTGCACCAAGAGACAACGCAATGAGCATCGTATGTAACTAATAAACTGCAATATACACAACAGGCAAACCCCTCCTCTCAGCACTGATTTCACACACACAATGCTTCCTCTTCTTACCATTAGTAGACAGGAGGAAATAGGCCGCGTTCTGCTGGGGGAGCCATCGGATTTTATTGATTTTCTCCTCTATCTCAAGGCTCTTCAGGTAATCAAATTCCGGCTCGTGGCTCTGGAAAGTGCTGTAAACATTGTACTCCCCTCTGCGGTGCGGCTGGTTTTTACTCTGCGGGGGGGGAAAAAGCAACAAAACCAGACAACAGTGTAAATAAAAAGAACGATCGGGACCGTTTTAGTTCCTGAGGGGGTTGTGGAGACCAGAGTTGCAATCAATTTCAACGAGGCGCTGTGTACTCGATGCAAAACTTAGTGGGTGCGGTTTATTTCACGACAGTGCGGTTTATTTCATTGTGGGTTTAACGATCAGAGCGGAAGGATCTGCCATTAAAGAGGAAAGGAACAGTAACTGGACTGTTCACTACAACTGGGGTGTGCTTTAAAGCAATGTACTCCAAAGAAAGAACCTCATTATCAGACTGTGAGAGGTCTTAGACACCTTACAAACAGTGCTTAATTTTGCCGGTGGTTTAAGGTGGTGGGCATCAGCACTGATTGTAGGGGACTGATCTATGAGCAGGACCACTGGGATTATGCGGCAGAAGAGAGCCAAATGATGCGGCAGGGTTGAGTAAATTATGCAGCACATTTTGTAATAGTATTACTTCATTATTTCATAATTTTTAAACTTGGTACCACTGTTTGGGCATTGGTTGCACCTCATTAGTATTAGTTCAACACCCAAATGTAGCAATAAGCAACAGAAAGGTGACCAGTCCCACTTTGTAAAGGGCCTTCCACTGCGTGGCAACATGTGTCGCTGCATTTTTAGTAGCTTTTGAACCGTTTGAGCTAGAAACAATTTTGTTGTTAAAATCTGCAGATTGTGTGTCAGATTATGGATCATGTGGCAAATGCGGGAAATCTATAATTATGCGAAAGTCGCTGTGGCCGCACAGTCACTTAATTCCAGAGGTCCTGTACTAAGAGCAAGAGCGAGAAAGGCAGAAAAGAGAGAAAGAAGGAAGAAGAGAAAGATAGTAAAACATTAACAAAGAGAGAAAGCTGGGATGAAAAAGATACAGAAAGTGAAAGTTGGAGAAAGAAAGAGGCATGGGAAGAATCAAGACTATGCAGCCTCGGCATTCAGCAACTCAGGCACTTGGGAGCGAGTTCTGAAGAAAAACCGTAAGCCCCTGCACTTATGCTTTGTACATAAGTGCAGGGGCCCACAACAAGGAGTTTCAGCACCAGATCTAGTTCAGAATTATTTTAAGTCCAATGGGCAGACCACAGGACGGAAGGACCAGCGGTATTACCAGCCAGGATGAGAGCAAGAAAACAAAGACCTACAGATGCAGGTTAAATACCAGTACCAACAGCAACTACTGTCCTTCCAAGGTCCATGCTGGCAGACCCACTGAGTTGTGCTACAATGACAGCTTTTATTTTGGTGGCTATTAAGTCTGTTTTGTGGTATCTACAGTAGTGGTGTAAAGAAACTTGAGGGCCCCCCTCTGCAAAGTACAAGGAACGCCCCCCCTAGGTTTAGTCAGGGGCTCTCAGGCCAAGGGCCTGCTGCCCATGCACAGTGCCGGAGGGGGGCCCCTGGATCTCGGGCATCCCCTCGCACCGCGGGGGTTGCTGGGGTTAATGTTACGCCACTCATCTACAGATGGCCTTGATGTACTAGTGTTGGTAAAAAGAATATGGAAATGGTGGGATCTGTTAATAAAGTTCTTGGTAATCACCTCTGCCATGTCTTAAACTTGTCCCAGAGTTCTAGTTCCAGGCAGAACCATTGTGTCTGTCCTAATTAGAGCATATATTTCCAGCAAGAAAATGCAGTCAGAGACACCGGAGTTATTTTCGGAAGTTAATGGGTGTATGACCTTACACCTCCCATTAATTTTTCAGAAACGTTTATAATGGAGCTGAACGAAGACCACGGCTAGTGTACCAGAAATGTTTTCCTTTCTCTGCATTCAGTGACATGTCCCGCATGACCTGGTGTAACACAGCCCATCAATCGTGTCTCAAGAGCAGGCAGCTGCTGACCAGATCATATCTGCCAGGGAGAGCCGGTGGTAAGGAGCTCCTGAGGCTATGACTGGCAGATACTCCATGTCATTGCTGTGCTGGGAGATAGGGAGCCCCTAAAATGCACTTTCTTTTGATCCCACCCAATCAGTATGTACCGGGAGACAGTTCTCCAATTCCACTCAAAGTGAATAACTAAACATGACTGCACTCTCCCTCTAACACCATTTTGGCCAATAACCACCTGGTCCTGTATTACAGACAGCGCACAAGAGCACAACAGGCGTGTGCACCATTTGTTTGTGCCCCTGGTGCACTATAGAATTACAGAAGAGGCTGCAGATACTTGCACGGCCCCTTCTGTTATACAGATAGCTTTGGAACACATACAATGCCTCCTCTGTCTTAATACAGAGTTCCCTTGTTCGAGGGAAACACTTGGCGTCTGCGCCTGTGCAGTACTATGGACCTGGGCACAGAGGCAAACAGGTAGGCAGGAGTCACACTGACTGTGCACCACAAAAAGGTGATGCACAATCAGTGTGCCCCCTTAGGCCAGCCCTCTGGCGAGGGAAAGTTGGTCCATCTGACCACCCCAGACATCCCATCGCAGGTGGGTGCAGTCACTCACTGCACCCGCCTGCAAGGGGTTTTCTGTCCCCCTCCCCCGTTTGAAGTGAAGGCTGGGTGCCACCTGCACTGTGAAAGGTGGACTTTCTGCTCCAAGCAACCACTCCATCTTTCACTAATGTGCTACCCACAGGCAGCTACGATTTTGTGTCTGCCCAGGGGTAGTGCATTATAAGTAGAGCCACTGGAATTGTGAGATTATCCGGCTGCAGCATTTTTGCGCATAATTCTAGATCCCAGATTTTAACAAAAAAATATGTTTCTACCTCAAACAGTTCAAAAGTTACAAAAAGTGCAGCTTCACGTGTTGCTGAGCAGTGGAAGGCCCTCTGCAAAGTTTGACTGGTCACCTTTCAGTTGCTAATTGCTATAATGGAGTGTTAAACTGGAACTAATGAGGTGCAGCCATTGCCCAGACAGTGCTAACAAGTGTGGAAATGACAAAATAATGACATTATACTATCATAAAATGTGCCACATTACGCAGAAAATGTGGCTTTTCTTGCCACATAATTTACTGTGCTGCATAATTTGGCCCTCCCCTGACACATAATTCCAGCGGCCCTGCTTATAAGTAATAGGGCACATAGTCCCGGTTTGCACCCGGCCTACAAATTTGAAAGAGCATTGCAGCAGAAACAGGGATAGTGCACCCTACCTGTAATACAGCCCAAGGGAGTGTGTCTTCTTAAGACCTCAACCTTAGTCAATCACTATCTGCTTGTGATCCTCGGTCAGTGATTAACACCAAGTACCCTCCAATGGCAGCAAATATTGCTTATTATATCCTGATAAAGGACCAATTTTGAAAAATAATCTCTTAATAACCGTCATACTGGTAGCCCTGACTTCCACTTTTTCTAAAAAAAAAAAAAAATACTAGCTGCAGACAGTTTAGTATATATTTTATTCTACAGGAAAAAAAATGGAGAAATAGCCTACAGCGAATGGGATTCTACAGCCACATTCCATTCGCAAAGGTTCCTTTCGCAATTGTGCTAAACACCCAATACTTTCCTCTCGGTCCATAAAGCAAGGGATTTAAACAGTGAGCGCGTTTGTGGTCATCTTCATCTTGTGGTAGGAATTATGTACTATTATCTAGTTCAAAATCTTGGCACGCGTGACCTTTAATAACTCTAGCTCTGTGGAATGGAGATTTCTAGTGGAAACGTATTTACACATTTTCCCTTCAAGATACGATAGAGATGACTTTTGAGTGCAGAATTATCCTACATCGAATCTGTGCAATAACCTTTATGCTTTTGGAGGGGGTTGGGAAAGTAGTAACACACGACGATTTCCCAATTAATATAGAATCTGATAGAGTCTCGGACAAGAATGATGGGTGGGTTATAAGAAAAACATTGAAAATATCCATGTTCAGCAATTCAGGTCAGTGGCAGAGACTAACAAGTGCAACAAAGAGGCGGTTCTTCCAAATCAGAGGGTAGGGAAAAACTGGCAGAACCAAGAGGCCCAAAATTCATAAGCAATTTAGCCGCTATGGAGCTTTCAGCTTAAGGTGGCAGAGGTAGACCACGGAACACCTAAAGTAACTTGGGGAGCTATGGATAATAAGCATTGCTGCGGTAAGGACGCAAACCACTCAATGTCTCTCAGTGGTTCAAGAGATAGATTGAAGAATCCAGGCACTAGTTTGACACCTTAGTGGACCCTTTGGAGCATAAAGGAGGGTTTGAAAAAAATAGACCTGCATACCATGATCTGTTGTGATAACTTTTGAAGCACATTTCAAGCCATTCAATCCAGGCCCATGCCTTCAAGGCCACATGGTCTCTTAAAGTTTGTATGAGGAAATTGTGAATGGGATTGTATTAACAAGCAAGAACCGCCATTGATACAGAGAGCGTCATCAATAATTTGCAAAATGGCTGTTTTGATGCTGCACCCATCTCTGAAACCAGATTGGCATCTGTCGAAGAGTCAATATGCATTCACAGCGTGTTTCAGTTGATTGCTGGCATTACTTTTAGGGAGCTTTTGCAAGAAAGGACGTTTTTTTTTCTTTGCAGTTTTATATAACGCAGACTTGGCCCAAAGGTATCAGAGCGCTCTACATGAGCACCAGTTGCATTACAGATAGACAAATTCATTTTTAGGCATGGAGAGTTTAAGTGATTTGCCAAGAATCACAGGATGTTGAGTTTCCCGCCAGGACTCGAACCTGGTTGCCCAGCTTCAAAGTCAAAGGCTCTAGTGAAACTGAACAGAATTTGTGAGCGTCTGAGGCAATTTTTTTTTTTTTTAACCTTATATTTTTTCAAATAGCAAATAGACTTGTTCAACTTCAAGGCAGTCTAAGAACACCCCCTAGGCGAGGGCGTGATTGATAACATTAATCCAGTGTGGTGCTAGGTGCCTCCTCGGATCTTTGGTTTGGATGGCTAGTTTTAAGTCAGATATTTGGGTGGACGGTTTGAATTCTGAGAACGTTTGGCATCAGATATCTCTTTCAAGAGAGACCATTTGTTAGAGCTTTGGGAAAGGGATTTTTAGAATGTAGGTTTATAAATGTGCCAAATTGTTTTTTTTTAATTGTGCGTCATAAAGATTGAAAAAAAAAAACATTTCACTTTAAGGTCTCCCACAGTAAAATTTCAGATTTGTAGCAGGTTTAGCTATTTTGAGCAATTTCTGATGGCAATTATTTGGTCAAGTTGATTTGGAATTTGCTAAAAGTAAATTTATCTGTAAGATATCTTTTTTTCCTAGTCTCTTACGGCAAGGCAAAGTTGTTTTAAATTAGTGGTTGAGGGATTCTGACACCAATTGATTCATTGAGCTCCCTTGAGTGTCAGACAGCAGAATATTTTGGCTCTTAATTCTTTTCTTCTTCAGAGAGGTGAAGGTATTTATAATTTCAGATATGGAGCTACTGTATTTAGTGTCTTCAACCTTTACATTGTGATTCTCAGCAGGGCAGCACAATCCAAATATATGTTGTAATAATAATACCAACAACAATAATAATAATTTTTATATATTGCTTATCTCCAATCAGACTTTTACACGTTAATTGTGTTGTAATTAACAAGTGTTATTACAACCTAAGGTAAAAGCAAGAGCCACTACTTCTGTCCATTTTTGGAATTAAGTATAAAATAAAACGTAGCCAATTGCAGCACACTTTAATGGTGATCTGGTCTCACTTGGAATACTTCAGTCTAAAAATAAAATGCAGGCCAAATGATTCGGAATTCTTGGTGGACTATTCACATTTCTTGGAATGCACCAGTCTTAAAATATAATGTAGGCCAAATGTGCTCTCTGTGGGCTGATGAGATGCTTTGCTACAGGCAAGGAGCCCCGGAGCGAGCGTCCCATACACACCTTAAATGAAAAAGAAGACGTAGAGACATTTCTCTACATTAATTATTGCAACTCAAGAGTTACCATGAGTGCTTAAACATACCCTTATATATCTAATTTAATAAATAATAACAAAATACAAATTAGAATACATTTACATTAGACACTCGGCACCTTGAATGACCACCTGAGGGACCTGACCTTTACCTAAAGGGAGTAATGAAGATGTCTGTAAGCAGGTGAGTTCCCCTCGTTCCACTAGATGGAGCACTCTGTTCCAATGCAGAGATCTACAGCTGAAAATGGGCAGGCATACTAGAGGAATACAAGCCACAGCCCTCTAGGCCAGGACCCCTATCCAGGAGGCCATATTGACCTGGACCCCTATTCAGGAGGCCATATTGCCCTATGCTTGGCCCAATCTTGAGTTGCAGATGTGGTCCTATTTTGGAATAGGATTTGAATCCTGTGGAGATCATTGCATTCAACAAGCCTCCTCCCACACACCCATGGGATGGCTGCAGGGTGGGGCTATTGGCTCCTCTACATCGATCTTCAGTGAAAATTGGGAATTCACCCAGAAAGGCATCCCTGCAGGGGCCTTACCATCTACTAAACCTCCACGTCATTTGTTGGTTAATTGTGCTCCACTAAGGAGTAGTGCGTTACTAAATATACTCATGCCAATGCAAGTTGCACCAGGTGACTTCAGATCTCTTATTTGGAGAGAACTATTCGGCCAAGTACTAATTTGCGTCCTGTTTAACCATACTCCCCTAGCTTGTAGGGAGCAGAGTCCTAGATACACACAGGGAGACAAGCCACCATGCTTCCTCCTACAACTCCTCTCATACTGGCTCCCTGTCTTGCTCAGGGTGTTTGGCCTCCAAAGCTGCTCCAAAACCGCACCTTATAATTAGATTTGTATTGGTTTAAACTTACCGGCACCATCAGTATGCCTCGAAAGGCGTCCCAAGGAACTCATCCTATTCAATGCTTATTATTCTGCCTAGACCGAACATCACCCAGACCCTTAACACTATCAAGGACTCACACTCAAACAAACAACTTGTTCAGCTTATGGAATGCAAGTATGTTTACAGTAAAGTTAATTTCATCAGTTACCACTTGGTCCCTCATGTCTGTCTTCACACCACTACATCACTGAACACCCATACTACTGAAATCTCCTTTGAAGTCCTCAACATGATGCTTAAGTCATTGCCCCATACCTGTACTGTCCTTACTAAGACAATCCACTAAAATACATTATATTAGCCCTACCATTCGCCAACCACTTCCTTTTCAACATGCCAGCTCAATAACTCAGTCTCATTATCACTATTGATTTCTCTCTGTCAAATCACACCTTAATCAACATCATTTTTACCACCATTTCAGTCTTTCAAGCATGCATATCCAAAATTAAATTCCCAACCCTTTCCTCTCTCACTTCAAGAAATTCCATCCTTACTTTTCTCCTTGAATCCTTCTCCGATGGAACCTTTAATAACAAACTTCATTCTGCTTTCCACCCCTGCTATCTCCCCCGCCCCCCACATCGTGTTCCAGTGCTGCATCTCACTAGTCCTAAATCACTCCTACTGGTTATCTGCTCCCCCAAATCTCAGCTACATAGTCATTGCTGGAGGTGGAGGAAGTCCTATCAAACTATTGTCCTACCTTCCAACTCCCCTTCTTTCTCCAAGTTGCCTGATCTCACGTTGAGCTGTAACCTTGTCCCTAGTCTCACACAACTAACTCAACTACCTACAATCTGCCAATGCCACTCCACTGAATAGGTGTCCAGATTCCTCGCCTCTGCCTGCCTCTATACTCTTCAACTCTCAGCGGCATTTGACATAAGCAAATTACTGAACAGATTTTGTTCCAATCTCTCCCACTGCACCTTCTAGGCAGTCTGGTGATCCACACATTTTACACAGGCCCCTCTGCCAGTTTGAGGATTCTGCGTTTCGTCATTGGGTTCTATGCATTTCTCCCTCCACATCACTTCTGTCAGTTAAATGTGCTCACCCTTCAGTTCCCCTGTAACATCTAATGCTATGATAGAAGTTTCTCTTCTTATCTCCTCCTAAACAAGAATCTCTGTTTGTCCGCCGTCAGATTTGGGATGTCCCAATATTTGCTCAGGCTTAACTCAGCCAAGACTGAACACATTCCTTACATCTTGAACCCTGTTACCCTGTTCATCTCTGCTTCATTTGCTCCAAACTCAGCACACCAACACATTCTGCCCCTGCATGAATTAGACACCATGGGCGGGCTTGACAACCTTCACCAGCTCCTCCGCCAGTGCTGGCAGGTTCCAGCTATTGTGTATCCACCTCACCTTACACCCTGCTTAACCCTGAATAAAATTAACTTAATGGTTATTACAAAAGTATCTTACACAGTCCTTCACAGAATTCCTTCACGCCCTTGGACAACATCATCACCTTCGTGCCCAGAACACTCTTAAAGCAACCAAGGCTTGTACCCACAACCTTCTATCGTGAAGACGCCAGATCACTGCCAGCCGAACACAGGGCTCAATGTGAACTTCACATGCTGTTGTTCAAGGCAGTTGAGAGCACCCCATCACCAACACCCTCTGAACCTTAGGTTGGGCCCCTTCATGAGCACTACAATCTACTAACCTCAATGACCTTTATATCCTTCAACCCACTTGTGCCCCATCTAAATGCAGTTCTTTTGAGTAGCGTTGGCCTGCTCCAATGGAACACCCCATCTAGGGAACACCAGCCTGGAGCCTCACATCCTACATTCCAGTCTACATTTTAACCCCACCTCCTCAATCGCGAGTTCCCTTACAGCTGAACTCCATGTGCGGACACCCACCACCCAACCCGTGCTCCCTAGTCTGTACATCTTGAGCCTTGTGTTAAAATATGAATATGTAACCTCTACAATTACACAGATTCAACTCCCACTGTCATCTAATGTCCCTGGCCAATCATCTTTACAAGTCATGTTAGTATGAAGAGTGTTTGTCCAAAAAACGTCACCCAAGACAAATATAAACACGATCACTGCTTGATAAAGGATCTCTTTGCCTCTTGAAGGTGATCAGCAGGGTTGAACGATGGTACAACGCAGGTAAAGACATTGTATGCCTTTACCATACATTTTTCACCACGCATGTTTTTACCACGAACATGCTTTTACAACGCATGCCATTACCACGCACTGTTTTTATATATAAAAACAATGTATTTGTGGGGGGGAGACCCCCCCACACCTCCCAACTTACCTTAAATTCGTGGTAAAGGCATGCACGTGGTAAAAATATGCGTGCTAAAAAATGCGTGGTAAAGACACAACGAGGTAAAAACCTTGTTGTAAAGGCTGTTTTTCGTCAGCATTACTCAATGCATGAAGAGGCCAGAAGCTTTTCTTAGGAGCCCACCATCTGCGCTGCTGAATGCCAGGTTTGCTGAATTCCAAGGCTGCCTGGTGTTAACTCCACCTCATGCCTTCTTCTTCCAACCCCTGCTCTTCTGTCTTTATCCAATATTCCTGTTTTTTTCCATTGAAGCACTCTGCCCTTGTTGCTCTTTTCCAATTGTTCTCTTCCTCGGTCTTTCGGCTGTGGGCCATATGTCCTGGTCCCCAAAAAAGCAGTGCCAGTGCCCACTATCTGCAACCACTGGCACAAATTAAGCATTTGTCATCAGCCACACTCCTTTAACAACAGTCTGATTCGATTTGTTTTTGTTGACTGAGACAGCTGTGTCTCAGTCTCTTGCATATTTCTAGGCTAAGGTCACCAGATGCTCCCTTATCAGGAACACCAGGTTCCAATCCTGAGCTTTCACTTAACACTGCATTCTGGGATCTGTAGTTCTGTTTACCCTCAACTGAACCCATTGGAGTAACGGTCTAGATCACAGTGGGTTGCAATAGAAAAATCAGGACTGAAATATTGTTTCGGCATAAGTGATCTACCTGGTAGCTTCACAGGGAGGTTTCTGCACGGATGTCAAAAGGGAGCGAGTTCTGTATGTGGCCTCCATCTTCCCAGAAGCCCCCGCTGCCACACTTCTTAGATTTAAATTTTGGAACAGAAACACTTTGGCGGCAAGAGGAATATAATAGGTCCGTTCTTGACAATTTTTTGACGCAGAAACATGGGACAAAATGTGATAGCAGCACTTGAGAATCCTCAACCGACCTTTACGTACCATCTTAAATATTGGCGCTTTAAATACATGTTTACAGGAGCTTCGCATCAGAAATAGATGCGGAGAGTGAAGGGCAAAGGGCCTTAAATTGCAGTGCTTGGCAAGTGCAAGCCACAGTAAAGAGGCTGATGCGTCTTTGACGTGCTGACCTTTTTGTAAGAGGAGAAACCAGAGGCACTCAGCATTTTCTACACACTGCAGTCCCTCCAAAGAGGAGGCAGGGAACCATGCTAGTTCACACCCTGGAAGATGCAATCTCCTCAGATTTTACAGTGGTCACACTGAGGAGAGAGAACATTCACAAAGGTCACAAAAGAGATAGAATTTTATTCTAAGCCAAGGAAATGGTTGCACTATGGGTAAGTCAAACATCTTTGCTAATTTAAGTAAATACAACTCATTGTAATGCATGTATTGCCATCATTAGATTAGTAACTGTACAGTATTAACATATACTAGTGACACGTTTATTAGCCTAATCCGCCAACAGAGTAAAATGTGATTACAGTACATGTGCAGTTTTAGAAAATGCAACCATTTCACATTTATTTTACTTTACATTTTTCCTCATTTATTATGTTTGTAAACCATCCCTCCTACAAACACATTATTAAGTATTGCATGGATTAATGTGCATCACTGCTCATGCTACACAATCTAAGCCTGTTCCTCTTGGGTGTAATTTAAGAGCATTGATGGGTGTAATAAGTACAATCCCACACCTATTACCACTTAACTAACAGATTTGATGATAAACGTTTACATGCCAGGTCCCTGGTGATCCCCCAAAACTCTTAGGTCCTGAAGGTAAATGCTCCTAGATTGTTGGATGCAAAACTATCCCTGATTCACAGTTTTTTTGGAATCCAGGTGCTGTAATGCACCAATAAATAACAATACCCCGGGGTTCGTCGTTTATTGATTGCGATACACAGCACCTAATGTGAATTTCTGGGGAATAACATGCGGATTTTGGTGCTTCCCACACAAAAATACACATGGTATGGTAAATAGCATACACCTTTCCCGTGTTGCGTTACGGCAGGTTCAATCTACCAAAATTTAACGAAGGGTGAGATATTTAATGGACCTGGTTATTACTGGATGTGCTAAACACCACCAAACTTGTAATTTCAACCCACTTATAATCTAGGCTTGTGAGTGAAAACATGTAAAGATGTATTTTTGTTTCACCCAGCGCGGCCAAAAGGATTAGCCTTACATTTTATTTTTATGAAACACTTTACATATGAATTAAATTTATTACGTTGGCCGCGGCTCCAACCAGTGCCTTTTTTTTTATTTTTTTTTTATTAAACCACTATTTGAGGAAACTGTACAGTGGTCACAAATTATGGGCATAAAATTCCTCCACAGAGGGGAAGGCATGCACCCAATGAAAAAAGAGCATGCATTATAAGGATTAGCAGGTGAAGATGCTGCCAGGAGATCATACAGATATTGCCGGATCAGGAGCACTTACCTCCTGCTCTCGTTGGAATATCACAACCCTTCCGCCCTTGTCTCCTGTTGCTAGTAATTCTCCTGTGTGGTTGAATTCTACCGTAGAGATAATGTCGGCTGGAAAAAAAAAAATTAAATCAGCTTCGAAATCTGACAATTTTGATCATGTACATGCTGGCGGGCAACTTGATGGGAAATGAGAGGTATCATGGCCGGGGATCTCGTTCGGTGTCTCAAGGGCTGCTTTCATTGGTAGCGGTCAAAAACCTCATGAATTAAACCACACAAGGACCATATTTATTTACAGAAATGCTAACATATCAATCTTAAAGGCAACACTTCACTGGATGGAATTTCTTTCCAGGGCAGCACATCTTTCTATCTATCTAGATTGACTACTATTTGGGCACATGCTTTACATACATTGGAAGGTAATTCCCATAACATTGGTACCTCGTACCGATGACATATATAAAAGCTTATAGGATATATAGGGAGAAGAACTTGCGTATACTGGAATCTAAATTCATTCTTGATTTTGACACCATGACACCTACATACATATATATATGTAGTATACTACCGTGAACAAGAACTTTGTGTTCGAAACGCGTAGGTGGCGGAGAAGGAGGTCTCAATAAAGATATATTTTTGTACCAAGGAGAGTGCCGTGTAAGCTGTTGTTGGAAAATATATATATATATATATATATATATATATATACACACACACATATTTTGCTTTGTGTTAAGCTTCACCTCCTCATTGTTTACCATTGTCTTAGATCTCAGCGTGGCATTAATAATTATCTTAAGAATTTTTCAGCTCATTTTTGCCAAAGTCCCCAGAGCAGGCCAGGGATGAGCACGGTCAATGCCCTGATGTATAGCGATACCATCAGAACAGCAGTATGTTTGTTGACCGCCCGGACTTTGTTATTTTAATCTTCGTAGGGATTACCAAATTCCTATTTACAATGCTTCTCTTCCTAATATAAGCACAGTTCACTATGTGGAATGAGGCTGAACAGTCGAGGTGGTGGTGGTGGTGGTGTGTAATTCTGTGTACTTAAGGGAAGCTTGCATTCTTCTGAATGTGTGAAGGAACCTGGACTGATGCTGCTACTGCCACCTGTCCTGTATCAGCTCCTTGTATTGGTGTTGTAGGTTGTTGAAATTTGGCAAAACCGGTTTCAATGTACAAAACACAAAACATTTGGCCTTGCCAATGCTTTTAGTACTGCACATGGTATGCTAACGTTTCTTCTTCCTGAGAGTTGCTTGAAACATTTCAGAAACTCACCGGAGTGGGGCGGCTTATCTAAGAGCAGAGAGCCATAATCTTCTCCAATATGTTGGTCTGCGTTAATATCTCTCTAGAGACCTATTCAATTAAAGCTTTCCGTCTATATGGTCGACCTACAAATGTGCCTCTATTTATTTATCTATTTGCATGGTTCCACCTTGTATTTAGCTTCCTAGCTGGCTAGTTAGGTGTATATCGGGCTGTCTGCCTGCCCATTTGTCCGACCTATCTAGCCACCCACCCAACCATATTTTGATGTACCATGCCTGCATCTTTGTACTAAAGTGATTTAAGGACTATAATTGGCCATTTGGAGTAATTTTGATAATAAGAGCTAATTGGCATTCTAAAACGACTCTCGGAGACCATGAACCACTGTGCAAGACACGTCACAGGACAAAAAACCCTCTGAACCATGTTTTGATCAGGTGGGTCTCCAGAAGTGAGTTCTGTGATCACAGGTCTAATGTGAACAACAAATACATTAAGTTTCTGGCAGTTTGACAGATAGTCTGTTTTTTTCTGTCCTATAAAATGCTGGACTTCAATGAAATGTATCCAGGGGAATAACTGAGATTACACCTCATCTGATAAAATGTCACTGGCATTAATATTTACATTAAGGAAAACATGCTGATCTGTACATCCCTAATAGAGTGTCTAAACAGTTCACATCAATCCTAGGGCCACACACAGTTGCAAGTGTCCTGTATCTTATCCATCACCTTGGGATAAAGCTAGCGTTGATCTTACTGGATTTTTTCTTGTGGGTCCCATAGATCCAACAGCTTTTATTTAACCCACATTGAATTCTATCCACAACAGGGTGTTCAATTTAAACCCATCTTAAGGTTAAGACACAATTGTGCAATCCATGCTTTCCTATTCTTTGTCATACAAGGGAGGCCGCTCGAGGCTTGGAAAAATCGAATACAGATGTTCGAGCTCAGAAGTGAATGAATGAGGCGCGCCTTTTAAGGGAAACCATAATGTGCTTTTTAAATGGATCAATATAAATAAATGCTTTGGTTCGTGCTGTGTGGCCGAATAGGACTCTCCAGCACCTGTTTCCAAATATCTCTAACAGCATTTTTATCTGCAGTTCGATGTTTGCAACTTGAACAAGCATAGCATGCGAGCGTACAAACCATTTGCAGTTGTGAAATAATAACTTGTGCACCTACAAATGGTTCTAAAGCTTAAAACCACAATATTTCAGAAGGCAACTGAAAAGGGTTCAGAATGCAGCATTTTACCACCTCACCTTACTTTACTTTAGTTAATCGCAATGGCAAATAGATGAAGATTTTGGGTGTCTGACTATTAGAGCAGCAGTGCCATACAGACACCCATACCAACAACCTACATGGACTTACCAGTGCTTTTAGGAAGTTCCATCAACTAGGAAATTTCAGTGATGACACCAGCACTGGAACAGTGTATGTCTCATAGTTTTGTACACTTATTTCAATGACACCCAATTTCAACCAAATTTACTAGTTTGCCATGTTTTAGAAGTTTGTAAATTTACTGAAACTTTTGTATTCTTTTCTAATCACATGAAACAAAGCTACCGAATTCAGAGCTACCTGGTCGACTCTGTACTGGACAACCTCAACTGTAGACAACGAAACTGTGTGCATTGTTGTGAACACAAAATAAATGTAATCTTTATCCTCATAGCTTGAATGCGATGTCCACAGTGATTCAGAGACACAGGAAAGGATTGAGAAGTAGCTAACAGAATTCAAGACACACAGAAAGGTGAGTAGAAACCACTGAGCTACTCACCTAAGAAAAGTCAACTCAGAAACACATTTGGTTTACTTTATTAAGGGGTGGCCACTTATATTTCTAACTGAAGATAGTCAAACTAATTAAAATGCCCCCTCCGCCCTCCGTGTTGCTAAAAATTTAATAATACTAGAAGAGTATAAATTCAATTTGCTGACTGGTGTTCCGCAAGATAAAAGGTTTTGGAGTAGAGACCGATAATGCCCGTAAAACGTTCCGCAGGCTGGTTCCGCTGAAAAGACTGCTCATGTGGCAGGCACCGTACAGTGTTTCAGACCCTCATATTTATGAAGCGCTGGCCTGTCAGAAACTTTTCTAGTTTTTAAAAAATAGCAATTGTACAGTTCTGCCTAGAGCCGAACGAGAGCGGATTCTTACTTTTGGAAGCTTTAGTTGCACTGCTGCAAGGCCATGCTAATGGCAAACCATCAGTATGCAAATATCTGTAACAATGTAACATGAGTGAGGGCTCCATATGAGCAGAGCAAGATCCTAGCATCTGGGGTATGAATTACTATCTCTTGCGCTGTATCAGTCACCAGCATTAAAATGAAATCCACAAAGAAAAGAATCGACAACATCAGTATAATCCACAGTGTTTCGACTCTATTGAGTGACTTCATCAGGGCAAGACTGCATCCAGCATGCAAGGAGTTTCTGTAATTCCAGATAAATCATCCTGCACAATTCGACAGTCGCCATGGGAGAAACATTTTCTAAGCAGCTGGACATGTCTCTGAATGTCTTCTTAATGCAGATGAGCTAAGTGTCCAAATGCTATTTATAGTGGTGTGAAGATGAGATTTAAAAACTTCAGATTATCTCAGAGTATTAAACTTGATCGGTTTTCTATAGCATTGATATGTGTGGTGCAGTTATTTTTAGCCGCATGTGTACTCCATTAAGTGCATCCATTGGCCGACAACTTCATTTTGAGTGATAACATCAGTGTGTGGGAGACAAAACTATCCATGTCAGTGAAATATATTTAAAGCCAACGAAAATGATGTTATACCTTGGTGCTCCGTTAAAGATACCTTTACATAGTAACATCGGAAGGAGAAGAAAAATGTATTTGGTAACATAATTTAAAATCAAGCCCGAAACAAAAGAGAATAAAACCAGTATAAAAGTATAGTAAGAGACAGAGACTAATTGAAACATACAGTGCTGTAGCAACTGAGGCAGAACAGATTGAGCTAGTGGCCCTCAGATAGTGCCCATTTACATTGCTCTAAACAAGAGTTACTGTTGGACTGTGTGGCAAATTACCTCTGCTGGTCATGTGAAAACATATTGGTAAACATAAAACTGCCAGCTAGCCAGGCAAAGTCACAGAGGGGGTTAATTCCTAGCTATTACACAACTGGCACCCGAAACGCGTCTCCCCCAGGTTTAGTGTTCTCAAGGAGCCGGTGGCGTATGGAAGATGCACTCAGCACAAACAAGTGAGCCATTAGGCCTACTAAGCCCCTTCCTGGATGGAATCATTTTGACAGGAACTAAAGACATTTTTGAGTTGATGACACCCAAATGATGGTTAGTATGAAATGGAAGGCTAACGATTAGAGATTTAGTGATCAGTTGCAGATAGAGCTATGAAAATAGTGTATGGTCTGCATTGGAAATATTGAAGGGAGATGCCATGACTTAAATCCATATGGTACAGAAGAAATGGGGAGAGGAAGAGGTAAAGGAGAGACTTATTGAATTACCAAAGTAGCCTAGAGATAGGAGCAGTGATGAGCATATTCCATTTGCGGTATGGTACTTGAACAAGTTCTGAGAAAAGACATGGCATGTGGATGTTCAGGAGTAGTACAAGGACATGATTCTGGACAAAAAAGGGCCAAATGCGACTAAAACCACTTTTTAGCAGAAGTGGAGTTGAGAGCAGAAAAGTCGGTCTCAGACATTTCCCACATCTGTGATCTGTTAAACAACCAGCAGTAATGGAAGTGGTCCCACAGGTCGCCTCCACTGACCAGGAGTCTGGAAACTTGACTGTCAGTAGAGCGTTGGGCCTTGGTAACGCCTTCTTGACTCTCACTGGTAGATTGAGTAGTCGTTGCCAGCTAATGGGAGGTGGTGTGAATGCTGAGCCACATATAGTGTTACATTATTACAGGCACAACAAATATGAATGTCCAGCCAGCGAATAATAAAAAACAGTAGCGCTAACAAAAGAAACAAGCATTGGCATAGCCAATTGGTCTCGCCTTTGGGACCTTATAAGTGTTTAGCCATGCAACACTTGATGTTGTTGCACCAAGGATATTGTGCTGGATAACTAAACACTTATAAGGTCCCAAAGGCGAGACCTATTGGCTATGCCAATGCTTGTTTTTTTAGGTGCTCCCAGTTTTGGTGCAACATTGTAATGGCTCAGTGGTTTACCCCCTCAGCTTTGTAATTTAGGGGTAGCTCTCTTGTTTCATTATTATGTAACAAAGGACCCACCAATTGTTAAACTGCTAGGGTAGAATTCTATGTTGCTGATACAGGAGAGACCGAGAATCAGTACATTGGAGGAGCAATTTAACCACCAATCCAAATTAAATGGAGTCCACTCAAGGGCAACAGATCACCAGCTCACTAGAGCTTCTGTTAACCCACTCAGTAACATTAAATTATGCCAATACACGAGTGACAAAGGACTGGCTTAAAGCTTGTACACGATTATTGTGTCTAAGGGTTTATACAGCTACCACTTTGAAAAGGGACCTCCAGCAATAAAATGCTTTTCATAGTGCACAGTGCTCTAAAATTCGCTTTACATTATTAACTGTAAAACTGTATTTGTGTGCAAATGGGATAGCTTGAATTGTTAATGTTAAAAGGGAGTATGAAATGCAAATGTACTTTTGCCGACTTTTCAAAGTAACAGTGTTCCATTTTAATGAAATATGGGCTATCCAAATGCGGAAATGTAACCTAGAACGAGGTTGCACTTCTAACCAGGAGACTTACAAAAACAATGTAGCGCTTGGTCAAGAGTTTTAAATGGCTCTTGAAAATCTAGCCCATCGGTCCTTACAAGATAAGAAAATCTCCATTACAAGAGATATGAAACTTTGTTATGGAGTGCAATTTAAAATGAAATTATAATACCTGAATGCTGGAAAACTAAGTGGCTACTCTGCATTGGCACAAAACGAGTCAATAGCATGTGTAGTGGGGTGGTTATTAATGAACCCCAAGCAAATAAACAGTGGGCAAGACTCTGCAAGGTGGGAAGAAGCTACTTATTTTCAGATCTAATGAAACGCCTTCTGATCAGGCAGAGTTGCCTCTTAATGACGTTGACAAGTTAAAGGACAGCTGCAAGGAATAGCAAGCAAAACAATGGGCAAAAGTGTATGCATTTATTGTAAGTTAGCATCGCAAAAGGGAAGAAATGCACTATGCGAATTGACATGCAGTCAATATATGCTTTTCTAGTGCATATGAAACGATCAATGATTCCGATTAGGTTGGGGGTGCCGAGCACAGCATTTGTGTAGTTTCCCTTGTTTCTTCTCAAATTGTACCAACAAACTCATACGAGATCATCAGCTTCATCTTCCCATAAAAATCAGTGTGCAGTCCTGCGAGAGAGAGAAAGAGAGAGCGGGAGAGACAGAGAGAGAGAAAGCGAGAGGAGAGAGAGAGCGAGTGAGAGAGAGAGAGAGCCCGGGAGTGCTGCGTGCGTGCGCAGTCTGCTCATTTTCAAACACTGCACTCGTGCTTGTGGCGCGCCCCTGCTCGCTCCCGCAAGGTGGATGCCGCCACAAGCACGAGTGTGTGTGCTTGAAAATGACCAGAGCGACGGCTAAAGGTCCTCCTATGCAGCGCATGCGCGCTGCGTAGGCGAGACCTAAAAACATGGTTGTTTCAAGTCTCTAGGTGTTACCTTTCAAAAATAATTAAGGACACACTTTTAGTATTATGGCCATGTTTGTGATTCACAGATGTGTTCTTTTGTAGACACAGGCAGATATAGGCTATGTCCTTGGGGGATAGCAGCTTTACAAACCTTGGGGTAATTGTAGGCATGGTACTGTAGGTGAAAGCGTACCACATCCATGCTCCTTGGAACTCCAGGAGTTACTCTTAATGGTGAAAGGAGCTAGAAGTTGGTCTACCTCCTAAACATTGTTCTTGTAATCTAGAACAGTGTGAGTGTCAGACAGATTTTACACTCATGTCCCCTGCCTCTAGATTCTGGGCAGAGGGGCTAGTCAGTTGCTGGTGCTCCACACAGCCAAGCCACAAGTGAGGCTTGGGTACACTTTCCTGACACCGAAAGCTGGTGATAAGCTTCTGCTAATGCTGAACAGATGTTGACAGTGGATACCAGAGATGTTGCTGTGTGAGTCCCACATTCATAGGAATGCAGCTGTTGGAGCATTGGAGCATGTGGGCCAGGCAGAGCCATGACTCCAGTGGTAGCTTACCTATACTTGTGATGTCATTGATGCTTGTTCTCTGCCTATCTCATGTCAATTGTCTCTTAATAGCTTCTGCGCATTTTAGGTCAGCTTTGTTTGAACTTTGTGGGCTAGTGTGCCAGGTTGTCTTCTGTGGGGCAGAGGTGCAGGGCGTCAAGCAGAGCTCAAGTGCAGTCCCATTCTTGGGATATAGGGACCATGCTGTTCCAAACATTCAGAATGCTCAACAGTTCACAAAAGCAGAGTGAATTGCCAACTCATAAGCTCAGTTTATGGGACTTGAGCCAGCATCCCTCTGCCAAGCAGAGCAGCAACGTTTTAGTTCTGGCACCAAAACATATAGACTGGCTTCTTCTAAGCGGTCTTTGTCCCACTACAGATGGTCAGAGGTTGGCTTGACTAAACTACTTCAGAGGATTCCATAGGTAAGCTGGATATGAGAAAATTAACTTACATAAGGAGTTTTCTTCTATGTTGCCGGATAGACTTTATGTTTCTTTGCACACATTTATGCATAAGTTGAAATGTTTGTTAACTTTTCCCCAGATAGGACCTGATTATATGTGACCTAGTGTTGGATGCAATAATTATCCCACTTGATCAAATCCGAAGAAACCAACGTATTAAAATTTAGTATATGTGAATAATTTGGGTTATGGTGCTTACTGCAATCCGAAAGAGTGAGTCGTTTTTACTTAAATCTTCAGTTTTACTGAGGAAATAACTTCAGGTGGAATCTACAATTTGGATCCAGACCAGGTAGAGGCATAATGTACTCATATCCATATGGGATGACATAAAACTTACACTGGACAAAGAACAGAGTGGCTGCCTTACTGCGTCAGTAGCATTTGCCACAGTTCAACATCAGACACCAATACACAGAGTCGTCTCAGAATGCGCAAAATGTTCTAAAATGGATTACCTCATACCTCAAAGACGGATAGAGTCTGGCTTTCCTACTTCCTTTTGTATCCAACCCTCACACCCAACATTATGGCACTCTTCAGAGTCAATCTTCTCTCCTCAATGATTCACCATCTACCTAACCCACTTACTGGACTTAATCAAATCATTTAATCTTACATGTTACAACTATACAGATGATATGAAAATCATTCTAACAATGGATAAACCAAGAGAACTCTACAAGTCAAGAGTTGACAATTGCCTCTGTGCCTTACATGCATAGCTTATGACTACCCATCTAAAACTCAGCACTACAAAGACAGAGATCATGAACTATGGGCAATGGCACAAACACCAGCCTACAGACATACAGCCCAAGGGACGTTTTGCCTCACCAGCTTCGTCAAGAGAAGAGAAAAACCTAGGAGTAATCATGGACTCATCCCTGTCTTTTAAACCACATGCCAATGAGGTCAAAAAGAGTACTTTTTACACAATTAAAATGCTACAACGCATCTTCCCATTCCTTGCATATCAACAAAAACTACAAGCTATCTTCACTGTTGTGATCTCCCAAACTTGACTAAGCCAATAACCAATACCTTGGTGCCCCTGCTTCATCATATACACACAATTTAGTTCATTCAAAATGCTACAGACTCTGCCTCCACCTTCACCCCAATGAAAACATGATGCATGCCCTGCAACACTTCACTGCCTGCTTGTTGCTAGATGATGAATGTCCAAAACACTTTGCATCACCCACATATTCTCTCAAGGAATAGGACGACATACCTACAAATTAAATGTAAACAATGCAAACAAAATAGGACACAGCACTGCTGGCTAGCACGAAAAATCCTCATCCCTCCTTACATTATGAAAGGAAGCACCTTTTTCTCAGTACAAGTCACCAAGCTCCGGTACTCACTGCCAGGTAAGATTCAAAAACATCCAGGAGCATTTCAAGTGCAGGAAAGAGGTGAAAACGTGATCTTTCCCAAGATAATTACATCATAGTCTGTAACTGGGATGGAACTCAGAATGATAACCCATTACCAGGATTAGCAAAGGTCCAGAACTATGGAGCAGCCAGACCAACACTACTTCACATATGGATTTAATATAATACCTATGCCATCTGAATCACACAATATACCTTTGCAATCAATACTAGAAGTACCCGCTACTGTTGCAAAAGTGAAAAACACCTCGAATCTGCAGTCATACAATAGTTTCAATGTTGTGCAGGCTGTTTTTATCTGTCATCGGTTTTGGGAGCCATTATCTAGATTAGATGGGTTAGAGGGATGCGCGATTTATTTTTTCTCAAATGCAGCTTACTTGGTTTAGTTTTTAATTTGTCTCAATGGAGCTTCTGCAATAATATTAAATGCTTCCATATCTCGCAGCTGATAGAACACCTGCTTTAGTTGTCTTAAGCCACCAGACTGGAGCTTCCGAGGCAGACTGGCCTGAGGGGAAGCTAGGACAATGCGGAGACCTGGGCACGTCACCGGCTCTTGCCGCCCTTGACTGCCATTGGACAGGCCTTGGAGCTGCAAGTCGAAGACTGACTTTAATCCAATAAGGATGGCCTTTAATGGGGCCTTCCAATGAAAATAAAAAACAGAGCCCTCTTTCCCAATATTGCATCAACAATGAATATAAACAATAAGGGTTCTAGAATGTCCTTTTGTTTGATGAGGTCGGGTTGGTTGTAAAAACACTTTTGTGGCATAAATCACATACACCCCCTCACACCTGAGGTAGGTCACAAACATACTGATGTTCTGATGCTATCTAAGTATTAGGCATTCCGAGTATGCATCCCTGGCCTGCCTGTGGCTACTTTGGCAAAATGATCTGAAATATTCTTAAAATGATTAGCAATGCCACTTCACCCTACCCCAGGGGCAGTTGTCTGCTACTTATCCATGGGCGTCTATTCACCAAAATACCAGAGGTAGCGGAAGGGCCATCACAATCCTTTGACCTAAATGACGTCACAGAAAGTGATATCATATGTCCCTGGACCCTGATTTGTTTCAGGAAAGCATTTCACATGACTAACATCACAATAATTGACATCGCTGATGTTCCATAAAGACCTGCCAACTCACATGATGCCACTGTGTGACACACGACTCCCTTCACCCGGTTACCCGGTGAGGACCCGATATCACACGGTGGCAGCAAAACCAAGCATTGGCATAGCCAATAGGTCTCGCCTTTGGGGCCTTATAAGTGTTTAGACAGAGCTATTGGCTTTGTTAACGTTTTTAATATGCCTCCAACAACTCGACCCTACAACTCGGAGAGGTGGCCTGTGACCAATGATTCAACCCTCTGCAACAGGCTATATTAATATTTTTAATAATATTGTCAACACAGAAGCATTATTGCCCAATCTCCACCCACTGCAGGGATTTCATAACAGACTCAAAGCACAAGCACATTGTGTGAGAATAATAATGGACATGTGGTAATACACAATAGGTAAAGTCAAGGATTGCAAGCAGAAACTCAGACTTCCATCTATCGCCAACGATATTCTAAGGATACACGCCTGCCATCCTATAACAGGCACAGGTCAACAGCCATGTTTTGCACGGTCTGGTCTGTAGCTACAGCATGGTACAGAGGGGATGTTTACTGGGTACTTCAGCTTGAGGGGTATCTAATGCCAATATACCACGTGATTTATGCCTTGCTCTAGCGCCAAGACCCCCCTCTAAGGACACTTACTTTCTGAAACTCTCAAATGTTATGAATAGAGGCACATACAACCCAGTGACTAGCAGAGAAAAGATTCCCTTTTTGTGTTCTTCTGCACCCCGCACATTCCCCCGCTCCCCTTCGAGGCGCAGCTGTGGGCATGCCAAGTCTGGGTTGCACACCCTTAGCTTCAATTATTTTGATAATAAAGCCAGACTAATGTTACAGCTGAAAGACAGTTCCACTTTAAAAGTGAGTTTATCAGCCAGCAATACACATCATTCTCAAAGATGTTTAAAAATTACAGATGCATTTCATCCTGGTTCCGATTTGGTGGTGCAACGCAGTTGACATTTGTAGAATAACTCAAATTTAAAAGCATTCCGCCACTTACTAAGCTGCCTCACTCTTCGTCCTGGTTTGCATAAGTACGAACATAAAAATATTACATTTATAAACCCAACTACAAAGTTCAGAGTAAAGCCACATTTGCATGCTGTTACCCCCATGTCACCATGAGCACCATGTACATGGCTACTCATTCACAAGTCATTGTACTCAGGTGTGTTAGTCTAATTGGTTCAGTTGAAATGCCCCAAAACTGCAACTCCCATAATTCATGAGGTTGTTAAATGTTGCCCCTGATGACAAGTGGTATCTGGCAACCTCACACGTAGCTGTACAGGATTTTACGTATCAAATGCAAGGCCGTCAGCCATGAGAGACACTCATTCATAACACTCCATGCCAGCAGGGCGTGGTCGATTAAGCTGCGGATATTCGGTGAAATGGAGATGTAACTCAGCCTTCCAAGATGAACATATCAGTACTATTACATGAGGAAAATAATAATAGACAGTACATATAGCGCTTAGAAACGGGAACTCTAGTATTAGGCGTTATATATAAAATAAATGATCATTTTATGAACTCTTAAGTCTGGAGAACGCTTCTCGGCCGCACTCATCCACTTTGCGCCGGCGGATGACCAGGCTGGGGTCGTTGAAGACCTGCTCCTCATCGTCGCGGTTCAGCACCCGCATAGCTGCCAAGGTTTCAGTTTGCCATGTGTGACATTTTCATAATTTCAGTCTAATTATGAGTGACATTTGAATGATTATGAGTGACACATTCTTGCAAGCAAAATCAAGCAATGACGACCAGGGAAACATATAAATATCAGAAATTACATTCATTCATTTCCTGGTGGAACACAATAAAATCGCATAACTTACAAACAGAAAAGTAAAGGTATTGTAAACAGGTGGACTGAAATGAACACTGTACCCCTCATGCACATAATCTCTTCTTACCCCAGAAACAAGCACTGGAAAGGGCACAAGAGTTGGCTAATTATTTCATGTGCAAAGGTTCTTTTTAGTAAATATCTTATGTTGTGTGAAATATATCTGGACGCGCAACCAGAAAACATACTGCATGCAACCGAATACACAGATCGTATACAAAGAGGTGCGTAAATAATCGGGTGATAAATTCCTTCCTGGGTAAATCCGGATGATGGCTGCATGGTTGATGTATGCATGGAAGTGGGTAAATGTTTGTGAATACACGAGAGTGAATTGAAAGAATGGGGGTTACCAGTGAGCAACGAGAAGCTATATTTTGGCTTCTAGCAACTTAACTAGCCTACGAGAGGATACATGTCACTCCTCAGGCACTTACTGTTTGCGAAGGGAGACGGTGGCAATTGGTGAGTGCACCTCGTAGACTCCCGCGGCAACGATGCATCATTCTGGCTGTATGTGTTCTGTTCTGCTGAGGAACACCCCGGCGATGGCGGCCAACGTCATCCACAGATTCACTCTGCCACCAGCGTCGGATCCAGTCGTGGGATCATTTACCGTAGTCATGAGAGCAGCTGCGCTGTCATTGCCAGTTATTCTTTATAGCTTTTGCAACCATTTTTACTCCTAATGTTGCTCTGGATTGCTTGATCAGCAATCCGTGGTATTTACGTGGCAGTATATATTTTTGGTTACTACCTTTTTGGCTCACTTTTTCGCATATGTGCCCCATCCCTTTTACAGAGACTTGTCCCTTTTTCCCTTCAATCCATTAGGCACGCAGGGCGGGACCGGAGATGAGTGTTTACTCGGGACTCTGAGGCCTCTTGTCTGCTAGTCACAAGAGGTGGGAGGGGCAATCCCCGGTGAGTACGTGAGAGACAGAGTAGAGATATATATGTAAGGGCAGGGAGGCACTGTGACTGGCGTTGGTGACTCTACAGCCGGCTGCTGGGCTCAGACTGAGAGCACCCAGGCCCCCGCGGCAATCATTTTGATTAGGAATGCCGCGGGCCTCTTTAGTCCAGGTCTTTAGTCTCTGGTGTGAGCCTTTTCTGTCCTGGCAGCCACTGCACGATCTAAGAGTAGACTCTGACGACGTGACGTCCACTGGACTTGGCTCTCCCTAGAATATTAAAATCGGCACAGGGGCGGCCAGGCCCCTGCAAGCAGACAGCAGTCCTTAAACAACCAAGCGCCACCCGCAAACTAGTGAGGTGAGCCCCCACGGCGCCGGCCTTCCTCACAAACTTACTGCGGCGCTCTGGCAGCAGGACATGACGTTGCCCTCACCCCCGCGGTGCCACCGGCCAATCCATTCAAACAACCTGACTGGGCCACGCCCTAAAGTCAGGTTGTCTGACTCAGAGCCGCGCAGCGCCGCGGAATCAAACATGCTGATACATTGTAGCACTGTGAGCCTGCCAGCAGCGCCCCAAGCATGCAGGGAACAGCGCGCCACAGGCGCGTGCTGCCGATTATGCCACACATTCTAGTTCCATCCACAGGCTTCACAGTGGCAGCTGCCATATGCAGATATGCGTGACAATGCATTTCAGTGCGGTGATGCGGAGCACCACACTGAATTGCGTTAGTCTAACGCCTGATGCGTGATACTTGGCAGGACTGCACCCGGCACTGGCGCAGGTAGGGGGTGATGCACGTGGGGTCGATGACGGCGATCAGCTTGACCCGGTGGGCCTCCAGGGCGTTCCAGCACTCGTTGTCGGCGTCTTCCGGGTCCGACATGGGAGTGGGGTCAGGGGGCAGCTGGTCCGTGCTCTTGCGCCCGAGAACAACATCGCCAGACATGGTTATTGTGCGCCGGGGCTGTGAGCACTTACCTCCCCGTCCCTCGGATGCCAACCCACGTCACCAGGAGGCCCTATTCCTGAGGCGTGGAAACACGTTCTCAGGGAAGTCAGATGTAAACAAGGCTTTCCCGCAATTTGGCATTGAAATCACGCCCAGCGCAATTAACCTCAAGTCATTGGGGATTGAAGGCCACGTTTATGTAACTCCCGAAATATTACCTGACTTCTTACATTGAATTCTTAGACTGTGCCGCCACTTAGGTTGTAAAAAAAACAAGGACAAAAAACTTAGAAACGAAAAAAAAAATGCGGCCGCGAAAGTGAAAGCGACCACGTTGTCTTTCATTAGTAACATGATCCAAGGGAAGAATGCAGATGCCACAATGCGCGCCGCTGCTCGCTCCCGACACCAAAACGCTATGGGAGTGAACATTTAGACAAAAGGTGGGACAAACACACACCTTTGGCCATTTGCGTGCTTTCATTTTTGAAAGACACACGCAATGACCAATGAAATGTGTGGGAGTTCCCAAAATCACACAGACAAGTTTAGGGGAA
The DNA here is from genome assembly GCA_963921515.1 of Calotriton arnoldi. Taxonomy (NCBI): domain Eukaryota; kingdom Metazoa; phylum Chordata; class Amphibia; order Caudata; family Salamandridae; genus Calotriton; species Calotriton arnoldi. The sequence continues at coordinate 3,414,331 of CAWUFW010000568.1, forward strand.
GTTTGGAGTGCTCACAAGAAGCCTCCCATAGAGAGTCACATGTGCGCTGCGCTAGGCTCGACCTAAAAAGCTGAAAACCACTGTAAACAGTGCTTTCCAGTTTGTTTACAGAGGCTGTGAAAACACCAATAGAAAGTGGTGGGGCAGCAGGGGGGAATAATAATTTTTTAAAAGACCTTACCTGATGCTGCCGTTGCGGGGGTCCAGCATCTTCCAAGAGCGCAGTCCAGCTCCCAGACTCCCCACCCAATCCCGATGCTGCTCTCATGCTATTACCCAGCATGAGAGCTGTGCCAAGATTGGCCTGAGCGGGCTCGTTTAATGCACGCTCAGGCACAGGGAGTCTGTGGCTTTTCTTCACCCGGCTGTACAACACAGCTGAGTTGGAGAAATGTAAGTGTGCATGTCGGTTTGGCTGTTTTAAGATGGCCAGCCAAACCAACATGCGCACTTACATTGCCCACCACTCCTCCTTCCTGCTACTGTCCCTAGAGGATGGCCACGCCCCGCCCTAGACTCGTGCCGCTCTGCGGACTCGGCCTAGCCAGGGAAAAAATATGATGATAAATTGCTTTATTATCATTTTATATTTCATCTGCAGACTTTTAGCAGTGGGGTGATGCTCCTCCGCCAATACAGAGGATCCGCAGCTGGAAAACACTCAGGAGATCACCAACAGCCTCAGCAAGCTTATATATATATTTTTTTGGTAGTAAAAGGTTTGGGGTTAAAGTGGTGGCATAAGTGTCTCTTAGATGTTTATTAGCATGAGCCCTTACTCCCTCGAAGGCCCGCTCTCTTCTCACAATGTGATTTTTTTATTTAGTTGGCAGGTCGGTCCATAATAACTGCATGGTTACTAAAACAGCATTACACAGACAAAAGTCTATTTTAGTTACCACCTGTATTATAGTGCTGGCTTGATCTTTCAATTTTCTTGGGCATAAGGCTTGCCCTGAATTGTAATGAGTGAGTAAAATGAGTAAGCCAGACCTCTTCCAGGGGGTTGCTCACCCCAACGACAAATTTGAAAAGAATAGGATAGAATAATCCATTTTAAAGTACAATTTGCACAGAAATTTGCTAAAATGCCCTATGCACCAAAAGGCATGCTGAAAGGGCAATCATGAAAAATTCAAATCCTTCATGGTGTGCTACGCCAGTGAAGCCTGACGTTCCCCAGGAGTTGACCCCATTTTTTTAAAATTATAGAATGGGTACCCCATATGTCAAAAAATACCTCCATTGTGCCAGGGCCAGCATTATGTCATGATTTCCTCCATATTCCATGGGTACCCCTTATATCAAAAATGATATAAAATATGCCAGTACCAGAATTTTGCAGTTTATGCCATCCATATACCATAGGTGTCCCTTATAGCAAAAATGACCTCAGTATGTCAGGGACAGCATTTTGTCATGATTGCCACCCTTCATATGCCAGGTTGTCCACCTTTATGCTAAGAATTACCTCCATTCTGCTAGAACCAGCATTTTACCACTGATGGCCACATGCCAAGAATGTCCTCAAGTATGCCAGAATGCTTCCACAGGTGCCCTACATGCCATTTATTTTCTCTCTCTTTGACACAAGGCAGTGCAGCAACTTTGGTGCAGCATTGCCTTGCCTCAAAGAATAGCAGATCTGGGCTTCAATCTCATGGCGGGGGTATGCCCAGACGTGGGTCCCTTGCTCACTTTGCCACTGGATTCAAGCAAGCCTGGCTGATGACGGCTGGAATGCCAGAAACCGGTCCTAGGATGCTTGTTTCCGGTCCAGGGAAGACATGGCTTGGCAGTTCGGGCTGGACTGTTCCCATGAGGCACAGGGTCAGACTGATTTGCATATGGCCATGTCTGAACTGGGGTGGTGGAGTGAGCTAAAGAATGATGATGGATTAAACCCAGATCAGTTGACTGGGGGTGAGTGTTTGATTGGCTCAAACGTTCCTTCCATCATCCCCTTTTGTATCGCCTCAAAGAATAGCAGATCTGGGCTTCAATCTCACTCAGCACCTGTCACTGACTTTCACTCACTTTCACACCCACACACACACATACACAAACATGCTTGTACATTCAGACTCACATGCTCACACATACACCCTCTCTCACATAAACACACTCATCCTCAAGCACACACAAACATTTAAAATCATTTTTACTTACCAAAGCTGGCACAAAAAGGTCTAGTTGCAGCCAAGTGTGATTCATTTTTTATTACACTAATAGTGAATAATACAGCAGAAAAAAGGAATACAGAGCCGTCCCCGTGTTCATGGCACTGATTTTGCCACCTGGGAAGCCAGGGGTCGCAAAAGCAGTTCCAGGGGTCGAGAGGGGAAGCTGGGACCCTTGGTGTCCGCTAAATGACATCCATGTATGTATCTTTGTGTTTCAGAACATACAAAGGACAATTCTCAAAACATTAGTCAAGCCTATGTGCACAAAAAAAGGTTTACAGATGACTGTAAATCGCAAGGAGACAGGATGTGGGTGGGCAGATATTTATGGTCAGAGATGGCACTTGTTATTGCAGAAAATCTGCAATTTGGCAAATTTTGCCATATTTGTGGGTGTGGATTGAGGCAGGGATTTGGGTTTTACCACGCAAGTGTGCCCTGAGAGAAGTGAACACTCTCAAAGTTTCCCCCACGCACTTTACACTTTTGAACATACACCTACTCTGGGTAGGTGTGCATTTGAGGTTTCCCTATGTAGATCTTGAAGGGCCAAACCCAGCCAGATTTTAAGACTAACCACTGATATCCTGAAATTTAGGAAGGGATCAGCTCTCCAGGACTTACGCTGGACACCCCCAGTGTAAATGGTGAGATCATTCTGGGGAAGTGTCGCAAACACTCATTTTTTCAGGGTGCACAGCGTGAAGGAATTTTTGATATGGAAAATGTTTATGTGAAAAGGGAAAGATTTCACAAAAGGGCATTCGCTTTAACCCTATGAACTGTGGATTTTCAGCTCTGTGTACCACCTGCTGATGTGGCAAGCTCACCCCGGCATACAACGTCCACTATAATGGACCAAAGAAAATGAGCAAAACTATTCAAACTGTGTGTGTAATACAAAATAAGACATGTTTTTATGTGTGTGTGTTTTTTTAAAGATGTTTTTAACTGATGTATACTATTTCGATTATTAAACAATGTTTCGAAATATCAATATACGATACGACTTGTTTCACAAGCTAGCAATACTATTTACATATTTTCAACAATGGCTGGCATGGACAAAGTCAGTATGCCTGGCCGTGGCAAGCCCACAAGGTTTTACTTCTTTTTCTGCAAACTTGTGCAATAGACATAACAAGTGAAAAAGCAACAAAAAGTAAAAATGCTGCTGTTTAATTCAGGAATGCATACATTTTTAAACAAAAATACAAAAATGACATATCACAAAAAAAAATGCAGTGAAAGCAGAAATAAAAGCAGTGGTTGGTCTACAGGCCATGGCACTAACGTGAGCTACCTTCCTAGGTGGATGTGCCCATCTGCACAAGAAAAATGCTGCCACTCACAGTGAGGACGACAATGGCTGAAGTGGGCTGACTTATTGGCCCATACTTTAGACTTTGGTGTGCAAATTCCAAGTATGACTGACACTTGAAAAGACCAATAAATGAAGAGGGATGACCAAAAGCCCGTGTGTATGTATATATGTACTTTTATTTATGATTTTTGTTTATTAAATTGAGCTGGTGAGCAGCTAAAACTGTATTTTTGGGAGATTTAAAAAACGATTTACTTTTTTCTCAGTTCACTTAAACAAAATATATTTGAAAGGTCCTCTGATTTTTTTTACACTTTTCAAAGTTTGACATTTTAGCAATTACCCGAGCTTGGTGTGCACTTGCCTCCAAGTGGATTTTTTTTCTAATAAAAATTGGAAGACTGGACAGCAGCCAGAAACTACTGATTTGTTAATGACTCTAAATTAAAGAAACTTTGGGATCGGTGGCAACAAAAAGGTAAAACCTGCTTGAACTTTTAAAATGAGGAAGTTGTAGCAATTCTTTAAAGAAGTTCAATTTTGCAAAGTAGAAATAGCTAGTGTGGTAGCTTTGTAACTAAAGCAAATTAAATCTGCGTGTCACCTGAGAGGCATGGCTTCTAATTATGGAGGGTGTTTGGTCAGTGAATGCCATATTCATTGTCACTCCTCGAATTTATAATTTATTCATCCCAGAGTACACCTCAAAATGGTTGCACATAATTGATAATGATCATGTCTGTTTGACTATTTAAAAAATAAAAAAAAATACAAAGAACTTCTTGTTGATAACTTTGTCAGCAGGTTTTTGAGTTACCAACATAGTGTTCCAATATTGTGGCAAGGGTGCTTAACAAGACATAACAATAACGAGCGACCCTTTTGGTCATTTAGAAACTGTGTACGAATATAGAACCTATACTTTAAGAAGTTCTAACTCCTCCCCCCCACACTCAAACTTTCCTTCTATTCTTTGTCCCTTCCCAACTCAGAGTATCTTTGAAGTGGTTTTTCTCAATGCATTGAACCTGATTCACAAAGCTTTATTTGGAGTAAATTTAACTCACTCCTGAAATTAAGCTGCGTGTCAGAGCTAAGTCCTACTTTCTCATACAGATGTCTTAGGACCACCAAATTTAGGAAGCCAGTGGGAGGCTTTGAGAACTGGACATTAGATGTATTGGATGCATTAAATAACAATTGGGGCTAAAGGCCATAAAATGGTAACGCAAGAGCCAGAAAGATCTGTTGATGATTCACTTCATCGAATCCCTCTCTAAACTAATGGTTTTACAGACCTCTAATGTCATCATATCTTTCCAACCTCATCTTGTTAAGCACATGGGGTTTGTTGCTTGCCTAGAGCCCATGATGTCTATTGTTGAAGGGGCAGAAAGATCGCAGATCGCTCATATGTTGGCACCCGACAGCTCCAGGGATTCCTTATGCTGAGGATTTCTGAAACACTCAACCGACCCAGTGCCCCATCCTGCCTTTAGGAAGACCTTCCTCCACCTTGGAGGAAGGCAGTATGCTCTGTGATGTTATCTATGGCACTGCTCAAACCTCCAATTTTCAAAAGGGAAAGACTTCTCAGGTAATGCGACTGGAATTCAGAACTCGCTACCTCCAAACATTCGGAACACCACCTCTTTCCAGATTTTCAAAACAGATCTTAATACTCTTCTCTTCCAAAGACATTTCTATTAATTAGTCTGATCCCAGGTCATGATCCTGATTACCACATGACACTCACAAGTGCTCAATTTTGTAAATATGTATTCTGTACTCGTATAACCCTAATCGCTCCACCTTTTCGCATTATGCAATCTTGAATGAATCTGTCACTTGTTAATCTGTAAATCTCACCACGAGTACTCATAAGTAGTTTTACCTACTTTCACGCTACTCGTATTCCTTATGTGATCTACTTTGCTCTGTGGTAAACCGCTCTGACACCTCTGGGTAAAGTTTGCGCTAAATAAAAATGCATGAATAAATAAATAACTGTGACATCACCGTAGGCTTGCGGTGGATGCAGTCATGCATCGAGTCATCTAACCTCAACAGCATTCATTTCTAACACAACTCCTCAGATTATGGACATAAACTGACGCTCACACATTGGAGGCACTTGACATGTTATTATAGCGATGGTCATCATGGGGCCAAATTTGCATAGCCGATGAAAGATCATTTTCCAATATACGGCCCTGCTTCTGTTCTTGGAAAACAGACACCAGCTTCTTCTAAAAATTATTTTCGAAATAAGGTGCCTGACTCTCCCATGGAGCTTCAGAAGGCAGTAAGCAGGCAACCAATGGACTCCTGGCTTCTCCCTTTTATCTTCATGAGATGGCAGAATTTTTCAAACTATTGTACATCAACTCAGACATTAAGCTAATGCAGGGAAACGTGACTGCTTTCTAAAGCTTATAAATCCTAAAAGAGCGGCCCTGTGAAGAAATTACATGAGACAATTTGCTCTTGCCCTGGCGAGGCAGAGAGGCGCGGGATATGTGAAGAATTCTCGCAACATGAGAAATGAAGCAAATGCGATTTGACAGGAATGAAATGGCCTTTTAAAAGCGTTTCCTAAATTCGAGCACTGTGAAATGACATGAGGCAAGGAGATTTGTAGCCACTGAGGGGGGAAAAAAGTGGATATTGAGAAAAGAATCCTTGACCTGCAGAAATACCTATTATGGTGTTTGATCCGGTGGACGGCGTTTGAGGACAACAGTGGCCCTCACCCTCAGAACATCTAAGGTCCTGATCTGTCACAAGATTTATTCCACTTGGTGCCCAAGTCAAGGAAACAGGTTCCCGACTGTATTTATATTATATATGGCACATACCTCACCTACTCGTGCAAACATGTCCTTTACACCATAGCCCCCTAGACAGAGCCCCTCCCATGTCTGCCCCTGCACCCTGGCAGTCTGTCTGAGAGGGCGCGGAGAGGCACACAGGCAGCAGTCTGCAAGTGAAGGAAATACTGCACTTTTACTGCCTGCAGTAATTCAGCAGTAAACTGATCTTCCCTGCGCCCATATAAAAGACCGCACTGCTGCTGCAATGTTCACGCAGGGCCTCCTTAATAAGGCCACGGAGACGGCACTGTTTATAATGAATCGATATTTCTGACATTTCTACGAGGGGTCACTTAATTCCGGTGCTGTGGTGGCAGGATTCACTGGCAGCTTCGGACTTACCTGGTGTTTACCGTCACCTGCTGTTTTCGACTGCGGAAAGTTCAGGCCAAAATGAGTACTTACTGGAGGAATCAGACCAGAATTATTTCTCATTTCTTAGTTGCCTTTCAGGGTCCACCTTGTGATGGACAGAATACACCTGCCCCTGAGTTACTGTTACCCCATCCATATCAGTAACTACAGCGGTGAAGCAATACAGCCCATTCTCCAGACGACTTGTAATGAAGGCCTTAGAGTTATGGCAGATGTCAGCTGAAAGGTACCCCGTTTGCTGACCTCGGGATGATACAAGTGTGTCCTTCAGATCACTACAGATGTCTGCAGGGCGCCTTCAGGGTACACTGAGGCTCCGGAATCAGTGTATGGTTGCAGAGGTAGGTGCAGGGCGTTTTGTGCATCACCCTGCAGGTAATTCTACAATGCCTGGGACGTCGGAGGAAAGTTTGAAAACGTTGAATGGATGTGATCTGAGAGTAGTGAACTTCAAAACATTTTGGTGGCAAAGTTCTTGAACTTGAAGTCAATGCGGTTGTTGCTTGGAAAGGCTGTGATCTATCTGGTTGAAGCAGCGGACAGCAGAGAGGCTGAAAGGCACAGTAAGTCAGACTTTGACTTGACACAGCATGGCAAGAAGGTTCTCCTTCCTGTTTAAATCTTTTGCACAAGACCGAAACTCCCCAGTAAATTTTGTTGTAACACAGCTCTTCCATAAATGCCTCGCCGCCAGCACCTGAGACTTGCTGATGATCTGGGAGTCCATCATGGCCAAGAAGGTGTAGAGATTTCTCACATGTGGGAGTACACAACTGGACAGAGAAATCTACAGCTCAGCTGTACTGCTCAGGACATGAAGCGTGTACTTTACTCATATGCTGTATGCTATGATGCGGTACAAGTCAAAACCTTCACCGCAAAAACAGAAGGTCAAATTCACAGATGGACATGCTTCAATTAATACCAATCTTTCACTGCGATCAATACCCCGGAGGCCAGGGAGCAGCAATGGCAGCCTTCTATATGCCACTCCAATATTGAAATAAATGGAAATATTGATTTGCAAATCATTGGAGGTTGATTACCAGAGTGCGGTACAATAATGAAAGTGCAGGATGCTTCCATCAATGGACGACAGGCAGCCTCAAGCCTCCTGTGCGATTGATGCCTTATTCTTACACATGTTTTTAATTGTTACCCAAATTAAGACCTGGCCTGAGGGACCCTGAATTTTTGGGGTCAAGTCACAGCAATAACAAGTGGAAGAACATAAGTAACGCCACGGACAAACAGGCATAGAGTGAGACGAGTGGTGGAAGTTGATGCATGGGGAAGAGTTTCAGCCGTGGAAGAGAATTGAGAGTGAGTAGAAAACCTGGTAGTGGTGTTTGGAGATGAGATGGGAGGAAAAGACTAAGTGAGTTAAGGGAAAGGTAAGAGATGACACCATCTGCCTGTGGAAAGACACATTCCTAATATGTATCGCTTAACACTCTTGTGTAACTCATATTCTTAATGTTGTGGAAATTGCTCTTGCTGCTGAGTAGAGATTTGTCCAATGGGGGCACAGTCTGTAAAGAGTTCAGGTGAACCACGTAGGGCTTTTCGTTTGGATCTCTTCTTATTCAATGGATGACTGGAAACCAATGTGGGTGGGTTAGATCACTTCCCCATGCAGGAACTGGTGACCAGCCCCATAGTCTGGTATTGTATTCATCCAAAATGTCTTCGGATACATCTCCAGCACAGAGCACTATCCTAACCTAGATGGGAAAGGAGACGGTCCCATGTGCTATTTTCATGTCAATTAATCATTCTAACATTAACTTGGTTGATTTATTACTAGGTGATTATTTGGGGTAACTTATTTTTTCATTATGTTTACAAAAATCTCAGATTTTGGGAATTTCCAGCATAATTCATATTTTTGTTAAATGGATGGAGACCCCTTCATAACTCCATTTTCTTTGCCTAATCCATCTATCCATCCTTTCACTTTCAAACCTTCCCATATCCCCAAACTATACCTTAACTATCTCCCTTACTCTCATCCCTTTCTACTGATCTGCATCCATCCTGATTTTTATTCCATCCAATGCTGTTGTCATCCTTAAATTAAGTTTTGTGTCCATTGTTTTTCAGAAATTAACACATCATTGAAGGAGACTGAGGCAGGATCAATGAAGTAGCATTCTGTTCGAGTTATTGCAAGACAGCACAAGTCGCGCATCCGTCTACGTGTTCTCAGACTGACTGTGCAAACCCTGATGATGCGACTGACCTGTCTGATGAAGAATTGTGTGGACACACTGAGGATCCTAGCATTTTTCACAGCTTCTTGTCATTTTCAGAACGTGGCTAGGTCTATGCCGCTGTTGCCAGAGATGGAAACCAACATTATCCCAGAGGTCTGACAGCACCAGTCAGTTTTCGGGTCACATTCTAGAGCGGCCTTGCTGATTTATGGGGACCCCCTACTCCCCAGGCACGTTTGGACACAGAATCACATTTTATTATTGTGGCACCTGTACACTGCACTCCCATGTCCAATGCTGTATCTCAATTAAAGATTTTAATCCCTCTTGTGCCATGTTTCCTCTTTGCTTGCATTATTTAAGAATGCTGCGTTAATGAGCCTCGCTGAGGCGGGCAACAGATTGATACGAAGATTAATTTAGTGCCAGAATTCCCAAATTAAAAACAATATTAAAGAGAGGCATTTGTATTTTCAATTTATATTACCGTTATATATGCTTTAACTTTGCAGTGTTTCATTCCACCTCACTCATAGCAGCATGCTACCAGGGGCGAAGCTTGGCCGGTAAAATTGGGGGTGGGTGGTGGTGGGGGGTGCAAGCTTCAAATTTCCCAACAATCACACTGGCAGATCTTGCCAAAATATATTATATGAGAAGCGGGGCATATGGGGCTAGGGGCAGTGGAAAGGAAAGCAGTGCGAATTGTTAGGGTTACTTAAAAGACAATATGCTCTAAAATAACCAACAGTTTAAAGAACTTCAAAAGAGAGACGAAGAGAGAGGGGGAGAGTGAGTGAGTGAGTGAGTGAGTGAGAAAGGAAGAGAGTGAGTGAGTGAGTGTGTTTTTTTTGTCTGAGTGTGCATGTAAAAATCCCTGGTGAAATCTGACAACCACTTCACCATACCCGACTGAAATCACCTGTACCCAACTATTTACTAGAATTTTTTTTTTAGGGGGGTGTAACACCCCAAACACCCCCCTAAAGCTATGCCCCTGATTTCTTCACGTGGAGCCATTTGCTACGGTCAATAACAATATGACGACCTCGGGTGCTCGATAACCTCAGTGGGAAACCTCACGTGACACTGTGTGACAATAGTGAAGTCCTGTGCAATGTGTGACATGCTACAATTTAAGTCGACAAACCAGCACAGTCGGGTCAATCTATGAGTAACCTTCAGATTTTAGGATATTCTCACTCTTTACTCTGTTCAAAGACATCAACTTGAGTACAATGGATTCGGATCATTAAAAAATAAATGCATATTATTAAATGTTTAAAGAGGTCCTGTTATGTTTCATGTTTGGCAAGGGTGTCTAAACGAAAAATAAACAGTCCTGGTGTCATCCCTGAAAATCACGGATGTTGCACTACTAAGAAATGTGGTGAATTCACTAAAAAAAAATAACCACTTAGTATAAAACGTACATTAAGGGCACCTTCTGTCAACGACATCTCTAGCTTGTGGTAACAATGTTAAAGCACTCACCTTTGCTCGCATGTGCCACTCTGACCAGACCTTTGAAAGAATCTAGCCTTAATGATCCTTTTAATTTCCCACCAGGATAGTTAACGAGAGGAGGTATGGGCAGATTCTAGTGAAATTTCGAGGGGGCAAGTTCTTAGCCCAGAAACTCAGAAAATGAGGAGAAACCGCAGAGCCGAACACCCGGGTATCTGGGGGGGCATTTCTTCAACACCGTCCCGGCTTCAATGGACCCTTTCATATAGGGCCAAAACAAGATCACTTACTTCCTGCTACTTGAAAACTCAGGCCACAATTTGCAAAGTCAGTAGAACTTATTTTCTCAACCTTTGAAAGATGAACAGCTGAGTCGTCCATGCTTGGATTCAAAGCTGACACTTTCAGGTGGACCTGCCCATCTCTACAGCAGGCTCTTGACCCACTGGCCAATCATAGCTGAGGAGAACATTCTACCAATCTGTGCCCTCCTAGGCCCTTCCAAGACCGCCCTGCTTTGTGAAGGTGATTTAGCTGCTATTTCTTATTTTAGGAGCTGCACGCTCGTTTCTCCAGCTCATCCCTCAAGCCATGTTTTCCAGGTACGGGGATCGCTTTCTCTCTTGTTACACGCACCAGACTTTTCTATTACACGAGCACACGATTAAAGGCTGTCAAGGAACTGACAACCAGGCCTCAGAAGAAGAACATTTTTATTCAGGCGGAGATCCCGCTTAAGAAACAAACACGGCTTAATTTAATAACCCAAATTGGAAAAGTGATGTAGTCGAGAGTGTTCTCTCATGCATGGTAGTTCTGTATTATACTCCCATTGCATTTGCTCTTGTCAGCGGTAGAAAATCTATTTTGTGTGCCCCTGCCTGTCCCGAGACGTGCCTCCGCCATTAGGAGTGTGGGATTTAAAGACAACAGTTTCCATGGCAACCGCCTCCTTCAAGCTCAGCACTTCACCTCCTCTTCCGAGGCACATCAAGAGCTCTTATTGCTTTCATGAGAAATATATTGGAGATGAGGCTTGATTTCCTTAGTGAAGATTCCAAATGAGTGGGGGGAGGGGCACCCCCTCCCTCCCCCAACCTAAGTTCCCACTTCCCTAGGGCAAATGCAAAACATATGTAGGCAGAAATAACCATTTACGAAGAAATTAACGGGAAGGCTCGCGGTGAGTGCGTTCTTACCACGGCTTGTCAGAGTGGGCATTCGAGAAAGATGACAGTACTGCTGAGATAGTGTCTTACCTTTTAGCAATTTAAATGTCATCTCAACCAGAAAATGGGGGTCGCGTGTACCTATGTCGAAGCCCAATGGAGCCCAGATTCCTTCTGCTTTGACTGACATCGTTGTTCAAAATTACCAAGTATATGTCCAGGAACTGGCCCGGAATGTTATTTATTTATTTGTTTCCGGTGTTGGTACAGCACTATCGTTGTGGGTGTTTCTAGGTTCACTCACACACTAGAAGTAGGTTTGGGCGAAATTTGTGTAATTTCCTTTGTCTCAATGATGCGAAATGCCCAAAAATGATGCAAAATTATGTGAAATGCTAAGCCTACATTTTGCTCTATTTTTAGTATGAAATGCGTCCTCACTTCCATTTGGGATGGAAGGATGCATTTTGCAGTAAAAATAAAAGCTCAAAATTGTGCATCACGTCCTGGTTTTTGCACTATTTCAGTGCTCTTGCGATACAATTTTTACCCAAACAACATCTCGACTATGCAAATTTGCAAAATGACATCATTTCAGGCATTTCACGTAATAAGTGTAACAGAAAATGCCAGAGATTATGCCGGTGTACCAGTTTACCAGGCCTAGCAATAAGCATACACCATCACAAAAAACATAGCAGTATATAGAGAAGGCTTGCAGTGGCGGCAAGCAGATTATCGTGAAAAACGTGAAATAAGTTCTTGCAACACAGAGTCCTCAGATGCCATCCTAGTATCTGCAAGTATTCCTAGAAGGTGATCCAGACAAGCGCTACGTCTTAACCAAAAGCAGCACCTAGAAAGCCTGGTCGGTTCATGCTTTACACTGGTTGTCTTAACGCTTAGCCCTCAACTGTACTGGCTTCATTTTACCTTTAAGTTTCGAAGACCTCCATTTTACGTATGTTGTGTTCTCCTATTTAACCATTTGGATTTTCGTGTTCTGCGGGGTAACTTGTAATGATGTGGCGAGGATGGTTGCAGTCAGAGGAGTCATCCAGCGAAGTGACTCCTAGCAAGGTTCTGATTCTGGATTGGACGAGGACACCAGTCTCGATGAGCGAGAACAGTAGAACACAACGTCCAATTTGGGATCCCTAACCGTCTCCCTATAATTAGCGTGCATGTCTACAATCTTCCAGCTCCCAGAAATTCTGTCAAAATGTAGATGTGCAGAAACCACGAAGGCCCCTCTTGGGCTATGTTGATACTGTGGAAATCTACCACAACGTGCGCATCAAAACAACGCAGCGTAATGATCACAAGCTTGGGAAACACGCTTTTCCCAGAAGGCTTGAAAGACAGCAGCATTATCTGATGTCAGAGGCCTGGACAGGAGGTACATCAGCCTGTCACTTTCTCTCTGCAGCCGATACTGCATGCTACCTCATGACGCTCAAGTAGCAGTGTGATGGCAGCCTATGAATATTTCATCAAATCAAACCGAACGGCAGTGAGAAGGGCGCCTTTCTGTGGAGATGTCCTGGCAATGGAGCCGAAAGGACCAGCAAAACCACGGATCTCAACCCTTTTAGGCTTCACCAAGTTCGTGTTAGTCCCATTTTGTTGGGATATTGGCAAGGCCATCTTAACAGCATTATAGGCCCCCGGGCAAAGCAGTGCACTGGGCCCTGCCTACACAACCACTCACAGGAATAAAAATGTTGAACAGAAAATTAGTGTTAAATTCTGGTCTGCAAGGGGCCCCTATACTCGTGAGGCCCCCGGGCAACTGCCCAGCGTGCCCATGCGTTAAGATGGCACTGGATACTGGCAATTAAAGTCCAGAAAATTTGCAAGCATGGTGCTCCTTTTCTTCAGTATGTCGCCGAGGTTCAGGGCGAATTCAAATGTTCAGGGCATTTGACACTTTAAAAGAAAAAAAGTAGCGTCGAACCTGCTGTGTTTCACTCATAACAATCATTTCCCTCACGAAAGTTGAAAAATCTTGCTCATCTTGAGACAATGCATCCATACCAGTGAGAGGGGCAAAAATATAGTTATTCAGTCAATTTCATTAAAATGCGCAGCTGTTTCTTCTCTGCAGCAGATTCGACAAATACATTTTTCACATTAGCTTATGTAAAATGTTTACACTGCATCTTTACTAGCTGTGGCCCTCAGGGCAAAAACCTTGTAGACAGTTAGGTCAGGAATTGACCGTGATAAAGTGATCCGTAGTGAGAAATATTTAATGGAGAGCAAGGTGGAAGTGATTCAATAGGTTGCTGCCTGGAGGATGGGAGTGCCCCGAGGAGATCACAGTGGATCAAGAACTGAAGCAGGTGGAGAAGATCACTTCTGGAATCCATTATGCCTGAAAAGCCCAAATATCATCTTTTAATTCATGGGCCCACATACTAATCTCAGGAGCTACATAGAAATCATATATTGATCATATAGTGATCATTCATGTTGCACACACCGCAAACTCAATAGGCAGGGGCGTTGCCATGCACATATTGCACAACTCTAACTGAAATGTTTATCAGCACTTAGAAAAGGCATGGTTACTAGCCAACTCAAAGGCACTCATTTCATCAGCTTTGGATGACAGGCTGAGTTTGCCCAGGAAAGATTTGAACCCATGGCCACAAGGTTCCAAAGAAACATATACAGCAGATACCTATCTAACTTTTTATGATTTGCATCGGTCATTGACAGACCAGTTCCAAACAATATCAGTCTATGTTCCTTTCCTATATACAGTGCTTAATTTGTAAAAAAAAAAATAATAATAATAAGTGCCAGGGCCCTCGTCAGGAGGCCACTGCTGCTTTCCCCACCCATTGCCCCTGCTGTTGCTGCCAAATGACAGCACCAACACAACTACAAAACATCACACTCCTACAAGTGTGACTAATCAGACTATTTCATGCCCCCACATCTCAGCTGTAAGAATGGCTTGGGCAGCAGGTATTAGTCATTTTTAATGTAAATTGAATTAACATACAACTGTTGTTCAACTTCTCTTCAAATTAGACCAACCTCTCCACCATGTGGCAGATTGTCATAAGTGCCTGTGTTCACAATTAAGTGCCAGTGCCTAGCACCGGAAACCGTCGGCTCAAATTAAGCACTGCCTATATGGTTCTACTTGTTTCTTAGGATTATATTTTGCATGATAAAGGCACAAATCTGATCAACTCTACAAACCTGTGTGTTACACTAATAAGGTACTTTCTTGCACCCAGTATAGGCCCATGCATAATATTTTTCAAGTGAGCGTAATCTCTCGTAAACCCTGATTACTGGGCTACGCCTATCATGTATTGTTCCAGTTTTCCCCATGCATACCTTGACTATGTAATTTCGCTCGTGAAAGGCCTGGTTGAAGCACAACATATCTTGTGGAACTCTGAAACCGGATGTGTGCTGCGGCTGCATGCACTGCACCAGCACCAATCACCGTGTGACTTTAGAAACAGTATGGACAATACACTGAGCTGGTACCTAGCATGCCCTTTGTAAGCATGGGCACGCGTCGTGTACAATATTCATGCAGTTGGTCACCCATGCCTAAACCACATAAAACCTGTCATTTTTACAGGAGTTAAGCGTAAAAAATTAAATTTTCCCACCCCTTATCTGCAGCGAAAAAATGAGTTAAGTTGCATGTCTGAAAACTGTCCAGATGCCTTTGCTTACAATGGAGAAAAAAAATAAGAATTCGCTATCCATTAATGTAGTCCTTGTTTTTTAACCTAACACAATGTTGTTTCCAGACTTATCCACTTACTGTCTAAAACTTTATTAGGAGACAATCATACTATTAAACCATATAACGTGTTTATAAATGTATATATCATTTTAAGGTTACATGAGTGTAGAAATATACATTGTCCTGCCACTCACAGACTAGCTGGGCCGTATACTGCAGAAGTGACAGGCCTTGTTAACCATGCAGTGGCCTTAACATAGCGGACAGGGCTGTAGGCTGTGGAACAAACAGTAGCAGCATCCCTCGAGGCTGTTCTGATTGAGATTAATGGGCTTCTATCCAAGAGATGACTGGCTGAGAAGGACACATCAGAGATGCATATTGGCTTCAATTACAAGGATCCCCTGTATCCACTCCAAGCTTTCACTTTACAATGCATTTCAATTCCCCAGCTCTGCTGATGGCAGCTCTGAGTTTTTCCTTCATCCTCCCTTTGATGTGTTAAAGGGCAAGAAACAAGTGCTTGTGGATATTTTAATATAGGGTTTTACCAATGTGATCCCCCGTAACTTGAGCGTCAAAACACAAACACGTAAGGCATCTCTGACTGCCTAGAACCCGTGCGGGGAGCACACTGTGAAGCTTAATCACAAAGAACAGTGAGACAAGTCTTACATGAAAAAGGATAACACACCTCTCTGTGCCTCCGGGTCCAGTACACTCCCCTGTTCCTATGATCATATACAGAATTGGTGGTGTAATTCACTGGGTCCTGCAGTAGTGACTATTCTTGTTTGAGCAGATCCGGCGTTTCCTCTTACCAGTGGCCTGAGGGCTGTGCTTGCTTATTACGCTTCCACCACAGGTGTGTGAGTAAGAGAAGCGAGTCAAGGAGCGAGACAGTGAGAGAGTGAGCGTGATTAAGAGAGGGAGCGAATGCTTTGACATGTATCCTGCTACAATTGAAAACTCTGAGAACAGGGAAGAGGATTATAGATTTTGAGGATCTGTACCCCAAAGATTAGGTCCTTTGGTGGTTTTGTAAATTGCAGGTGATAACACAGGTGAGGGCTTCGGACTGCAAGCTGTCAACTGCTTTGATGGTACATTCTGCGCAGTGGACCAGGTGCTGGTTTTGAGAGCAGAGATTGCTTTATTGCCAGTATCATTATATTTTACTGCAGATGGTCGCAGGCGGTTCTTGGAAAATTGACCTTTTTTTGGTCGAGGTAGTGGATTGGGAATGCTACGATGGAAGTTCAAGTAGGGAACTCTCCCCATGAGCGAGGTGGATATCATGTATCATTCCTGAGGGAACCACTATAAATGAACGATGAACATCCCAATATTTTAGAAGTCCCACGAAGAGAGAATTTACATTGTCCATTCATGAATTCATGGTAGAACTGAGGACCAATCACTGCCATTCATGAGAATTCATTACAGGCATCATCTGAGGAGGCCAAGATAGTGATGGCACTAGCTGGCATCTGCCATGACCTGGGCACTGCTACAGAACGCAGTCAAATTCCCCATCTCTTGGTTTTGAAGCATATCCCGATGACGTGCCTGAATACGGAAAGTACAGCAAGTGGTATTTGGAAGGTAATACTGCTTACAGTTGAGGAACATTCATTCATCATCACTGAGTTTAAGGAAGCACTTCACCACAAATGATTTGATTAGCAGCAGGCAGTGATTGGTATCAGTTGTGACGGGCACCGACATGCAGCAACAGACAGGCGTCATTGGCATAGAGTGGCGCTGTTAGAAGCTCTTGAGAAGGCATCAGTATCTACACCTCAAAGAGAACTGACTGGTGACCAAGGACAAAGACTCCTCAGATAGGATCCGACTAGCCGTGACACGGGATGGTGCTAAACCATCAGAGACAAAAGTTGACAACTCTTGGCAGTAGGGAGAAGCGGTTCAGTCAGACTATTTATTTATATATCACGCAACTACCCTGGGGTGTCACGGCGCTGTGGAGTTAAAGGTGAGCAGCTGAATTAGATGACTACTGGTTGAAGAGCCAGGTTTTTACTTGTTTCCTAAATGTCAAAAGGGTGGGACTGGTTTTGATATGGAGGGGGAGGGTATTCCACAGTCTAGATGCGGCAACTGTAAATCGTCTATCTCCCCAGGATGTTTTCTTTGTGCGAGGAATAGTCAATAGGTGGGCTGAGGAAGAGCGCAAGGGTCTGTTGGGGGTGTATGGGCAAAGTACTTTTTTAGGAACTCAGGTCCAGTGTTGTTGATTGCTTTATATGCGATGCACAATGCCTTAAATTTCGTTCGACTTCTGATAGGTAGCCAGTGAAGCTGACGAACAACTCGAGAGATCGACTTGAGCTTGGAGGTGCCGGACAGAATCCTGGCAGCTGAGTTCTGGACTAGTTGCAATTTGTTGAGGACTCTCTCCTGGGCGTTTAGGAGGAGTCCATTGCAATAGTCAACTTTTGACATCACCAATGTGCACATGAGTCTTACCGGCGCTGGGGGGGAGGAATGGTAGAAGTTTCCTTATCATTTTAAGAGTGTAGAAGGATGAGGAGACGACTGCGTTCGCGTGGTGGATGAACGACAGCTTGTCGTCGAACATTGCGCCCAGATTCCTGACCTTAGTGACAGGTTCAGGAGGAGATCCCAACTCGGTTGGCCACCAAGTAGGGGACCAACCAGGGGCCAGGCTGCCGAAGATCATTACTTCCGTTTTATCGGAGTTCAGCTTTAGGCAATTGCTTGCCATCCAAGAGCTGATGGCTAGCATTCCCTCCTGGAAACTGGCAGCAACTGCTCCTCCATCTTTGTGGATCTATGCGGTGACAAACATTGCGTAGATAAATATGAACAGTACATAGAAATCTCCATCTGTTGCTACATGTTATCCCAAACTTAATGAGTGCAATCTCAGTGCCTAAGAGATAAGTCTTGATTGGACTAAATCGGTGAAATGGATTGCGTCGAGGTATGCTAACGTTGGCTACAAGAGTCTTCTGTAGGGTTTTGGATGCGATGGAAAGGTTTCATGCGGGTTGTTGTTGGTTGTTAATGCTGGCCAGAGGTATTTTGTGGAAGAACTGTCACAGCAATTTGAAGAAAGGTGTGACTGATCTTTCAGTGAAGGAGCTGGTGCTCATAAGTCCACGACAGCGAGCAAACGAGTCCCAAAATTCCTTGAGTGGGCTGATGGCAGAGATTTCTGAGCAGGTTTTATACGGAATACGGTGCTGGCAGGGGGTAGGCGAGCTGTTCAGTGGAATGACCTTGCACTGCCCGTGAGGTGTCTCTTTAGAAACCACTTCATTAACAATCTGAACCTTAAATGTAGAGAACGCTTATCACAAAGAGAAGAGAGAGAAGGGCTGAGGGAGAGGGACACAGTCACAAAGAGAAAGGGAGAAAGAGACACACAAAGACAAACAACAATGAAGAGACAGGGGAAAACAGTGTAAGACATGGAAAGGGAGAGAAATTAACGAGAGCGTAGATGGACAGAGAGAGAGAGAGATTTTGAGAGACAAAGAGATGCAAACAGAAAGAAACTGACAAAAAGACAGAGCTAGACAGATAGACACATAGATAGGACAAAGGGAACAAGCACATTTTAAAAAGACTGAGGCAAAGAGAAAAGGATGTAGAGAAATACTGGATGAGAGACAACATGAGAGAACAAAAGGGAAGGGAGTGAAGGGAGACGGGTAGAAGAGAAATGGGGAGAGGAAGAAAGGACACCGACACTGAGATCGTGAGAGATAAAAAGAGCCCTACAACTTCCAATTTGCAGCACTTTGACAGCTAATTTGCTTTTTACACTCTGAAGGCAGGGACATTAAGTCTAAAAAACGATAGAAGCAGACAGGTGAACAGCAGAACGTTTAGCTCCGCGTTACAATTTCAACAGTTTGGTTAGAAGTCTCGTGAACGGATTGTTCCCGAGGAGGGCGCGGGAGAGTCCTTCGGCTGTTAAAATGCTTCTCACTTAACACTGGCCACTGAATACGTGCTCAACATTTCTGAAAATGGCAGCCCAGTAATTGTCTCAGTACAACAGGTGCAAGGAAGTCTTCAACAAACACAAAAGAAATAGGTTGCCTATACCCATTAGCTGAGCAAAAAGATCGTGATGGGATCTGAAAGTTATAGTACAGTATTTATTATTTATTTATTTAGGAGTTTTATATAGCGCTAGCCAGACCCGAGGGTATCAGAGCGCTTTACAACATGAATCAAAGAAGCAAAACAAACATAAGAATTGACCGTAGTAGAAACGTAGTGATTCGTGTCGAGTAAAGTTCAGACCTAAAGACTCGCAAATAGAACATAAAGATATTTAAAGATATTTAAACATAAAGATATCTTGTAACTGACAAGATACTTGGCAAGTACAGTTCAAACACAGCGAGTAGTCGATAGGATCCATGATTCGTGACAAATCCAGAACGGTGAAGGGGAGCACAGGAGAGAAACGAAAGGTAAAAAGAGGTATCTATCTTCTTCAGAGACTTTGTATACTGCCGTGTGCGGGATTCACTGTAGAGCGTCAACTATCTATTCGGAAGAGATCGGTTGAGGAAAAGGTCTTTAAGCTGGCTTTTGAATTTTGGAAAGGAGGGGTTAGTCCTAATATGAACTGGGATGGAGTTCCAAATTTTGGGCGCATTTCCAGAGAAGGCGCGTGATGCGGTTTTATGTTTGTGTTAGTACTCCTTAGGTTCCTTGACTGACCGGCTTTGTTGAGTTTGGCGGCCAGGTATGCGGGTTTACCGGTATGCAGGGCTTTGTGAGTGAGGCAGGCTGTTCTGAAGCTGGCGCGCATTTCGGTTGGTAGCCATTTTAATTCTCTGAGAGCAGGAGTGATGTGTTCATATTTTTTTATTCCGGTGACCATCCTGGCTGCTGCATTTAGGGTTGTTCTGAGGGGGGCTAAGTGGGATTTTGCTGTGCCTGTGAGGGTTGCGTTCCCATAGTCCAATCTAGACAAAACAAGGGATTGGGTGGCTTGTTTGAGGTCATTGGGAGGGATGAATGGCTTTATTTTGTTGAGCAATTTTAGGTTGATGAAAGCGCTCTTGGCGGTATTTTTGATGTGTTTGACCATGTCTAAGTTAGGGTCCAGAGTGATTCCCAGTGATTTTACAGAGTCTGCTGGGATGAGGTTGCAGTTTAAAGCATCAATGGTTTTTAGCCATTCTGTGACTTGAGGGGTTTGTGCTTTGTTGGAAATGATGAGTATTTCCGTCTTGTCCTGGTTTAGTTTCAGGTGGTTGAGGGATAGCCAGTGTTGGATTTCTTTCAAGGTGAGGTTTAGTCTTTGTATGTCATCAATAGAGGAAGTTTCAAGGTAGATCTGGGTATCGTCTGCATATAGGTGGAAGGGGATGTTGGCTTTATTGAGTATCTTGGTGAGGGGTTCCATGTAGATATTGAATAGTGCCGGGGAGAGAACTGATCCTCAGGAACCCCCTGTTTACGGGGAGTAGGTCTGATGTGCTGTTTTTAATTTTTATTCTTTGGGTGCGGTTCTGCAGGAAGGAGGAGAACCAATGTAGTACCACCTCGTTTGCTCCGACCCTTTCCCGCAGTACATTAATGAGCAGTTTGTGGTCAACTGTGTCGAATGCTGCAGATAGGTCCAGGAGGATGAGTAGGCAGCATTGATCATTGTCAAGTGAATTGTGAATGTCGTCTAAGACATTCAGGATCGCTGTCTCAGTGCTGCAGCCTTTTCTGAAGCCTGATTGGTGAGGATCTAGGCAGTTGTTGCTTTCGATGTGTTGTGTTAATTGTAGAAGGACACATTTTTCCAAGATTTTTGCTAGAAAAGGGAGATTAGATACAGGCCTGAAGTTGTTGAGATCGTTGGGGTCAGAGCCTGGCTTTTTTGAAGTGGTGTGACTTGACCCATTTTGAGACAGTCTGGCATGACTCCGGTTCTTAGGGAGCTATTTATAATCTTGGTCCAAAGCGGGGCTAGGGTGAGATTGAGTTTCTTAACTAGTTGCGCAGGGATAGGGTCTGAGAAGTGAGACGAGGGTTTGGAGCTGGTAATCAATTTAGAGATCTCTGTTTCTGAGATGGGGGTGAAGGATTTCCAGTTATTGGGAGGGTGATTGGGTGGGTTGGGGTCTTCTTCACAGGGGGTAGGGCTAACGTTGGGAGCTTGGAGGTTGTTGTCCAAGGAGAGCTCAATCTTGTTTATTTTCTCATTGAAGAAGGTGGCAAAGTTGTTGCATAGTTCTGTGGAGGACGTCAAAGCAGTTGAGGGGGGCTTGGAGGTTTGTTGTCTGATGATATTAAAGAGTTCTTTGGGTCGATTTTTGGCATTGTTTAGTGCATCACAGAAGAAAGAGGTTTTCTTATTCTTGATGTGTTTTTTATATTCTCTGCGTTCGGATTTGAGTAGGTCTAGGTGGATTATTGATGGTTTGTTTCTCCAGCGTCTTTCTGCCGCTCTTAGTTGTCTTCTTTCCAAGGTTAGATCTGTGTTGAACCAGGATCTTGAAGGAATGGTCCTGGTTTTTTTTAGTTTCAGGGGGACAATCTGGTCGAGAATGGAGGTCATTGATGCATTGTATTGCTCGGTGAGTTTGGTTGTCGAGGGTTCGCATGCGGTGGTGGGAGGGAGTGAGCTAATCCTTTCTTCCAGGTCGGTGTGGTTGATTTGTCTAAGATTTCTCACCCAGTGGAAGGAATCCTGTGTACGGGGTAGGCGGTGGCAAGTCTGATTGATGTGGAATAGGACAATATGGTGATCTGACCAGTCGACAGGAAGGATGTGGTCTATCGTGATTGCGTCTTCGTGGGCAATGATGGCATCGAGAGTTGCACCTCTGTTATGGGTTCTTTCGGTGCAGTGTTGGGTGAGATTGTTGTTGAGAAGAAGTTCGTTCAGGCATTGGGTCAGAGAGTTGTTTTCCTCGTTCCAATGTAGGTTGAGGTCACCTAGTATTATGTTGTTGGAGTCCTGGAGAGAGCAGTGGGTTATTAGGTCTGAAAGGTGTTCACCGAATGCAGGGGCGTTACCTGGAGGATGGTAGAGGAGATGGCAGTTTAGTGTTTTGTTGTCGCTCGTCTTAATGGTGGCGTTTAGGTGTTCAAATGAGTTATATTTGAAGGAGTCTGATTCTGTTACGGAAATGTTGTTCTTGTGGATGATTGCAATGCCTCCAACTCGGTGTTTCGTTCTATCTTTTTGATGATTGAGAACCCGGGGGACGAGCATGTCCATGATTGGGGAGGAGGACTCATTTAGCCAAGTTTCAGTAATGAATGAGATGTCTATGTCGTTGGTGAGGATGGTTTCTGCCAGTTCGGTGGCATGTTTGTTGGCCGACCTACAATTGATGAGCATGCATTTGGTTGTCTCCTTGATGTTGAGCATCTTTGTTGTGGAAATCATGGGGACATTAGTGAGGACGGTTGGAGGCCTCTGTGTTCTAGGTGGGGGGCGGTCTCTTCCGTGTTCCATGATGACCTTGATTTTGGAGTAGGGATTGACCGTTGAGGAAGCGTCGTAGGAGTTGGCAAGATTAATCGCCTCACTCATGGACATTGCTGCAGTTGTTCTTTTGGGTTGTAGATGTTTGTTGAGGGAGGGGATAGTGGGCCAGCTGTGCCCTTGAGCCTTGGGGGGTCGTGTGAGTTTAGTATTGGTGATATTGGGAGTGAGGTGAGGGCGTAGAGAAGGCTCCAGATGTGAAGAGAGGTACGATAGGATATTGTTGATGCCCAGTATTGCGATCTCCAATTTGTTTTCCAGTATCGATAGTCTCCGAGTCATGATCGAAGAGGAGGTGATGTTGGAGTTCAGGTTTTTGGAGTCCCACGTGGGGCTGTCCGGGGAGGGGAGAGCTTGCTAATGAGAGAGTGTCTCAAAGTGTCGGAGTTTGCTGAATTGTCCTTTGGGGTGGTCGAGGACTTGTGGCGTGGCGTCACCTGTTGTGGTTCAAGCGTCAGATTCTTGAGAATCGGTGATGGGTGAGGGATGGGAGTCAATGACTGAGGGTTGATTACGTTAGCTGCTTGTTGTGGGGGGAAGGTGGCGACGGGGGGAATAAGTTGGGGTTGGTGAGGTGTGTCGTGCGGTTGGTTAGTAAATTCTCCATGGGGGTAAGTCTGTTTGTGGTCAGGGGGTTGTTTGAGTGGCCATGTCGTAGATGGGTGAAGGCGTTGCGTAGCATGGGGAAGAGGGCGTCAAATGAGTCTAGATTGTCATTATTGGCTTGGATCAGTACTGTACCATTGCTGTAAATGGTCATCGAGGTGTTGCCACCTCGTTTCGGGCGGTTAGAGGTTGATAACGTCAGTTTGCAGCTGAGAGGGGTGCTAGTTGTTTTGGAAATGAGGAGGTGTGTTCGCACTATAGTATTCCAATCCGCAGGGCTCAGGGTGTGGAAAATGAGATCCATTTTCTGCTGGCCTTTGGTAGAGCAGTGATAGATATCGGTGAATAGTGTTTCAGGGTGCTGTCTAATCAGCCTGTGTTTGAAGTTTCTTCTCGCTTTGAGTGATAGATTGGGGGGAAAGATGATGGAGAAGGAGTTTTGGCCGTGGGGTTTCGTGTGATTCGTTGAGGGGGCGTGGAGGGAGGTTGTTGTGTCAGTACTCATTTTGTCCTCGTTGGCAGTGTGGTTTTACCACTAGGGTCGCTTCGCAGACTTTGGGTCTCAGCGTGTTGGGCTGGGGGCATTGGTTGGATCTTTCTTTTCTCTTGGTGTTCGAGCTAGTGAGGGAAGTTAGGCCATTCTGTTAATCCAGTGGGTGGGTGCATTGAGTCTTACCCTGTCAAGTGTGGGATTGGTCCTCAGGAGGGGTCGAGCTGAGAGTTGTTTTTGTGTTATGGCGCCGTTGCTTCCTTGGCGACCTGAGGAGTTCTACGGGGGGTTTCCGCTGTCATCTAAGTGACGGTATCAAAGTGTTCATGCCCGCAGGTATTCCTCCGCACGTGGTAGGAGAGCTTTTTTTTTTTTTTCTCTACTTCCTTCTTTAATAAATGTACAAGTGACCTCTCCACCCGCAGTTGTAAGGGGATTCGCGGTGGAGGTGGGTTAGGCTTGAGTATCTACCAACTTAGGGTCGGGCGATTGCGACTTAGTGAGAGTAAACCTAGGTGGCATGCTTCCAGGTTATCAGGAGCTCGAGGTCTCGAGGTGCTGCCATTTTAGAGTCAGGCAATCAGCTAGTTCGAGATTGCACGTTTTTTTTTTAGTCCAGTTTTGGTGTAGGTAGGATTGAAAGAAAGAAAGTTGTCACCAATGTTAGGGCTCACCTGATTTGTGGCGTGTCAACTCGTTTTCAGGAGATGAAACCGCCGATTATCGGAAGAGCCGGGGAGCCATTATGCGGTCAGGCAACCTGGATACAGTGTCCCATGTCTCTAGGAGTAGCGTTACGCTAGTGACTCTGTTCCTTCGGCAGATAGTGTAGCCTTGTGTCTCCGTTGTAGCCGTAAATCATTGTAGAGGACGTACCTCTTCATTATGCCAGACGTTGCAGCCGTTCTTTTGAGTCAGGGGAGCCTCCATTTAGGGGTCAGGCACCCGGGATGATTGTGACTCGTGATTCTACGTTACTGCGGGGTGCTCGTCGTTTCAACGTCGTGTCCTGCAGGCGGATCGCTGGTCGCACCTCCAAGGTTGCAGTTACAGACATGGAGGGAGCGAGGTGCAGATCGCTGTTCACTGCCGTGAACACACCACTTGTATCGATTCACCTCCTTGGCTTCGTGGAGGGTTCCGTTTGTCCGGTAAGTTCTTGTCTACAGTAGTTCACGAATGTCTAAGGGAAGGCCATCCTTAATGGAAGAGGATGCCTCACACACAGTATTGTGCATTGCTTCATCATAGGCATCCTCTCCCCACCCTGGTAAGATGGTCCTACCAGGGCGGACTCAACCTCCGCGAAGACTTGGCGAGAGGAGGGAGGTCTTACATCCAGGACAAAATCGGAATCCAGATCTATTAAAAAAAACTTTGAGGTTCCTCGGTTATCACCTTTATTAGTGAGGACCTCCGGTACGTTAAAAACAAATACCTTGATGGAGACTGAAGAGCATAATGTCTCTTAGTCCATCTTCTCATACGCCAACATGTCTCTGCCCACACACCCAGAGGTCCTCACTAATAAAGGTGATAACTGAGGAACCGCAAGGTGTTTTTAATAGAACTGGATCCCGCCTTTGTCCTGTAAAGTTTTATGTAAGAACTCCCTCCTCTCGCCAAGCCTTGGCGGAGGTTGAGTCCGCCCTGGTAGCACCATCTTACCAGGGTGGGGAGAGGATGCCTATGATGAAGCATGACACACTACTGTGTGTGAGGCATCCTCTTCCATTAAGGATGGCCTTCCCTTAGACCATTCGTGAACTACTGTACTATAACTTTCAGATCCCATCACGATCTTTTTTGCTCAGCTAATGGGTATAGGCAACCTATTTTTTTTGTGTTTGTTGTGTTTTACCTGGGGACAGCAGGTTTGCCTGGTCTTCCCCTGACTCTCTCTTTAGTGGTATAAGCAAGGAAGTCTTCCGCAGTAATGCTGCTGTCCCACCGTGTCCTCCTATCCGCTTATACGGAAGTGTAAATGGCCGCACCTTCTCTCTTCTAAGAACACCTGAAAACTGAAATGCAGTATACAGTATTCTGTAAACATATTTTGGAACACGAAGTAATACAAATGCAATATGTTTATGTTGCTCTATTTTTTGCACAGTCAAACCGTGGCTCGCTGATATGTCTGTAGTTTTGTGCGCTTGATAAAATGTAGTGAGCAGACAATGATTTGATGGAATTAATGGGCTTCCCCAGCATGTGATGGGACAGGGGATGTCCAACGCAGTTCACAGGAGGGCCAGATCCATGGCAGATTTTCAGGAAACATTTACATACAATAACTCTAATGAAAGGAATTGACAAGATCAGTTGTAAGCCTCAAAACTTTTACCTGGCCCGTCTGGACTTAAGTTGGACACCCCTCCTCAAGGGCATGGAAACTGTACATCCATCAGGAGGTGTCGTTTTTGGGTATGGGGGTGGTGAGGCAGGAAGGAGGAGACCAGAGCTCCGATCAAGAGATTCCCTCTCTGGGAGCGGATAGAAACAGAACCTCCAGTATTAAGCACTACATAATATAAGTAGACATGCAATCTAGGAGTTTTCTCAGTTTAAAGTGCAAGGCCAGTGAACGGTTGCCTTGGGCCTCCTTGGGATTGTTACTTTTTAAACAGCCTCCTTTGTTACTGCAGTATGATGGCATATTTCACACTGTGCCATAAGGATGTGTCCACCACTGAGGACCAGCGGAGTCTGCCAGGCCATGCCATACAAACTGTCTCTCAAATCCTTGAGTGTTTCCTCTTCTTTTTGGCTGCTCCTTAATCTGCACATCTAACTAGAAGACCCATCTGAGAGGTGTGTGCTATGTAAGTTCAGTCAGTAAAAAAATCAAAGTGAAATAAACATGAATGTATCTATTAATAAAAGCTCCTCACAGTGGAGGGGACAATTAGCATAGCATGGAGCTTCAATAGAATGCAAATGTCATTCTTTTCCCTCACTGGCCCGAACAGTGACTCTCTATATATCCCACCCAATTATGTGTCATATCTGGGAATATAAATACACATAGCTTGCCAAACCAGGGTATAAAAAGGATCCCTGAAAATGTCAACAAGAAATTACTTAATCTCAAGATAAAATATACCTGTGGTGTCTATACAGTAACACTGTCCAGCTGTGGTATAAACCATCTGTCTACAAATGACCATTGCCACTTAACAGCACTTGACGCTAAATTACACATAACATACAGTCATAAGCACTCGCTTTACATGATCTCAACATACACAGAACAAGCTGCCTTTCCATTTCTAGGTGATTTTTTATTTAAATCGCGATACTTGACAGCATTAAGAGCTTTTTGTTAAACTGTTTATTTAAATCTCATGTTGGTGTCAGTGATTAACCTATATTTCATTTAGATTTTGTCCCTTTGGATTTTGCAGTGTGACTGTGGTCATATGATTCGGCCTTAATGCAATAAGGTAGGTGGTATGAACAGCTTTGCCCGTTCTGAATCAGTTAAGCAGTTCATGAGGCATTCTTTCGAAAAGGAGATCTTGGCACGCAGGTTACCAGGATGCTCCATGGGTGACGGAGTAGCCCCCCAAAAGTTGCCACTTGGGATTCAGTCACACTTTGCCTTGCTGCATACAGTATGGAACGAATTCGAGGTGCAAATCTCCACCAATGTGTAAAAGTGACAACAATTGTTGGCGATGAAGATTGCCAACACCTACGCCTGGATGTAGGGCAAACTGGTTACTACCCCCCCGATGGGCTCTCGACAGCGTATAGGTGCCATCAGGGGGTTACGCTTTCAAAACATACACTTTATAGTCGAACGCTTTAGAGATGCCTCCCACCCCAGTGAAGAAAACATGACAAGTAATAGGCACTGTTGTATGGAAATCGTGAGCCCACGTCATTAGACATCAAGCAAAAGTAGCGTAAGAGAACAAGGAAAGGAGTAATGTTGACTAGTAGAGAAAGGGTGCTAGTGCTAAACTGGTCAATAGCTTTGGGTTTCCATATTAAGCTTAATGTTCATGAATTCTGGATAACATTTATCAAAGTAATCTGAAAGTAGGACAGGCAGGGATTGTGTTTCATGAACCAGTGACTGTAGACTGACTAAGTGTCCAGTAGAGGTCATACACAAATCCTCTTGAGCCGGCACCGGTTAGTGCGATAAGGTACAAAAACCATGAAATGGACTAGCTGCCCCAAGACTGGGAGTGTGGCTTGCTCTCGTTACAACCAAGGATGAGCACCGTACTAGGGAGAAGATCCGCCCCAGGGCTTTTTAAAACGTATTAAAGGTGGTGCCAGAAAGAGGCTTTGCTTTGGAAAAATAGAACAGCTGGTCATCTTTCATTAACCTTTACGAAAAGTATATAATAATTGTATCCTTACATTGAATTTACCTTTATGTGAGCACTCCATTGGCTGTGTTGTCACAGCCCCTAATAGTTAATGACGTTAAGTAATAAGTGGGGTGGAAGGGAGGAAAATGTTTAGCTCTTTATGCCAAAGAATGTGGAAATATGTGTGCAATGAATCTAGCATGAATAACTTTTTTTTTTTTTTAAGTTGCAACAACTTTCGAAACCTGAAGAGAGGAAGTTTAGCAAAGTTTAAGATGACTGGCTGTAGAAACACAGAGATGTGGCATTTGATGGCATGCAAGACCCGCTTGCCCTTTGATCATCGACCTCAAAGTGCCTCCCCCTTTTAGCCTTGTCCCCTGTCCAACATACCTCCATTCTCTCCTAGGCCTTTCCGAAAGAATTCCCAATTGTTTATTCCACCACTTCTTGTAGAGGTTACCCCACTCAATGTCTACCCTTTTGAGAGTCTTCCAAAGCTGCAGGGTTGGCAAAAGAGTGGTGGAAGGTGGTGGCAGCTGTATATGAGATACCAGCATGTGACCACTGGCCACGAAGAGGCTTCTAATGGAAAAAGACTATCACATATAGCCA
This sequence comes from Calotriton arnoldi, assembly GCA_963921515.1. Taxonomy (NCBI): domain Eukaryota; kingdom Metazoa; phylum Chordata; class Amphibia; order Caudata; family Salamandridae; genus Calotriton; species Calotriton arnoldi. The sequence continues at coordinate 3,443,196 of CAWUFW010000568.1, forward strand.
TAATCCCACATTTACTAACTCAGTGACCTATACTCTTGATCACTGATGCCACTTCACCTCCGACGAAGCCCGACACTGCACCAATTCAGAAGGGACCTCAAGTCTTGGCTCTTCGGATGACCCCAACGGAGCTGCTCACCCCCCCCTTCAGCGCCTTGAGACCCTCACGGTTGAGTAGTGCGCTCAACAAAAACCCTGACTAATTGACTGGGTGGACCTGCCATAACTTATCATCCTTTACTGTGCATGTCTGCATCCCATGAATAACCCAATCCCATTGTATTTTCATCATTCCTCAATAGAGGCCAACTCTGAGTGGATGGCAGACAACAGTAACTTGACACGTTATTGGCTGCTCAAGACATAGCAGCTTCCCACAGGTGAAGGCGGAGTCCATTGAGTAAAGCATTTCTACTTTTAGGTCTGTGTTCCATTTGACAGTGGGGGAGGAGCCAGCACAGGTATTAGCATTAACTAAGAGTCACATTAAAGCTACTTTCAGTCTGTATAGGTCTGACGCTAGACTTCGTGCAGAGTCAAAGAAGATGACGGTTGGTATGTACATGTCCTTGGAGGGAAGTGAGGGGTGTCAGGAGTATTTGATGTGTGTTAAAAACAGCCAACACCGGTATGTCCTAACTAGATTTAGAAGTGGTATGGTGCACCAATTAGTTGCATTTCTGATGATGAATGCCTATACCCCTGACAAAACACCTTGCCCCTGCGATGGAATGAGTAAGCAAGGCACACAGCACTTTATTTTATTTTGTACGTTTTATAAGGAGCAGCGATGTCAATATTTGAAGCCTCTTTTTATTATGCAGAATACTAGGAAACTATAATGATGCACTAACATTTCTGCTTGTACTAAACAGTCAATTTGTGTGTTTTAGGGTTCCCTCTTTATTTTAAAAGCTATCCACCTAAGGAAAAGTATTGTGCTAGATTCTGTTGAGGGTATATGTTTGTTAAGTGATCACACCTTAAAGGATTTGATCGTTTTATGAATTACATTATTTGAATTGGTTTTATTTATATATACGTTCATGACAGTTTAAATTCCGAATTAAGTTCTTGAATTGAATAAGGCATTTTTTTAAAAACTCCAGTATGCTCAGTTTGTACCCCGGATATGTGTGCAGTGCTTGCTTGTTGGAAATAAACTGGGCATCTTTAGTTCTTCACACAGCCTAGCTGTTACATAAAAGTAACTCACCTGAGGCCCCATGCACATGTGATGCTTAGTGTCGGGGGCCGGTGTCCAGAAAACTGGGTTTGCAAACAAATCAGAAACAGCAACTGAAGGAACCTTCGAAATACTTATGACAACCTTTCTGAGGTGAAATACAATTTAAGAGAAAGAAGCGGAGTATATAGGCTTGCATCTACTCCCAAGGGCGATTATGTTTTTGAAAACACACTGGTGAATGTGTTCGCCTCTTGCAGACATCTCTGCATATGCTGGAGGTCACATGTTAAAATGCTGAGCAACTCAGACTTTTATTTTAAATGCCGATAAAATGAGTACCATTGGATGATGATGAGAAATATTTGCGCCTGTAATGACAGCACTGGGAGGCCCGGGCTTCGAGGGTGCCATAAAAAGATATTATTATTATAATTAGCATTACTGCTCCAACCATCACAATTATTGCTGCTGTCATTAATTTATTCTCATTAGCATTGTGGTCTCGTTACCCGTACTTTACAGGCACCAGAGCCAGCACGCGGCCCCCGCTGCCTCACGTAACCCACCCTGTCCCAAGAAGACGGACTCCGACCCTAAATCCCGGACCTTGTCTCGGACTGAGGACAGATAATCCCCACATTTAATTAGAACTGGGAGATTTCTTGTCCTGGAATAAAGTCCGTCGCGCCGACAGGCGGTCAGAGGGCGGCGGTGAGTCACCGCGCTGCCTTTCAGGCCTCATGATTAAAGTGTGACTCGGGGGGATCGCAGACGGGCGGAGATCTCTATCAATCAAGACATCCACCCCCGCGCTTCGAATGGTAGCGTCTGCGGTCGGATTCTGGAAGATTAAATTTGGGATCCAATGGCATGCAGAATTGCAGCCTATCGATCAGCATTGATTTTTGTTTCTCGCCTGAAGGAAGATGATAAACCAGTACAAGACAGCTAATTCCCCTGCATTAAATAGCAAATCACTTAATCTCCACGTGGCTAAAAAAAAAAAAAGATACATCTGACCTTGCATAATGTAATCTGGTGCTCAAGTAAAGCACTCTGATGCACTATATAAAACTGCAAAAAAAGATCAGGCATGGAGCAAGGATCACAGCATCCTCGTCCCACTACCCCCACCTCCTATGACCCTCACCCCCAAGGAGTGAAACCATCCACCCCTGTCCTCAGCTATTTACACACCAGCACCAGCAGAGAACCCACCAGTGCGAATATGCAGGCGAGAGAGTGGCTGAGCGCCTAACTGTTCTGTACATATGTTATGCTACTTTATTTCTATAGCGCTTTCAATCTTTATCATGGCAACGTAGCGCTTTATCCAGGCATCCTTTCGCGTGGAACTGAGCGAGCCATCATTTATTAGTGAATTATGTTGGCTGGTTGCTCAGGGGGCGTAGCTTCTATTCGTGCAGCAGGTGCAGTGGCACTGGTGCCCCAGCGAATACTGATTATTGCTGTATTTCACAGTTCAAACAGGGGCCTGTTTCCTTCCTTGCACTAGGGAAAACACTGGCTACACCACTGTGGTTGTTGCGAGGTATATGATGAAAGAAATGAACAACACTGATTGGATGTGATGGCGGTGACCGAGGCGGAATTTATCAGAGGTGGACGAACCAACGGATTAACAAAGAGAGCCGAGCCACGTGTCGGCTCGGAGCACGCGCACGCGCTGAGCCTTAAAAATATGTGGGATCCAAATCATGCAGTAAGCCTTATAGAACACATTAAGGTGTCTTCAAAGTTCAACAAAGTGCATTTCTTCAACCGTATCTTAGTACATCAGATCATATCTCTGCTTTGGAAAGCATTTAGTAAAATGGAATGTTTTAAAACATGCACTGAGAAACGTACCTGTCCCACGCTGATGACAATGCCGTTGGCGAACGAAAAGGCAAGCCAGTTGTCCAGGAGCGTCGCCCCACTGCAGAGCAGAGCAGCAAGAATAAAATTATAATAATGTCGTTATCATTTTATTTTTTGTAGCTTCTGGACTGGGTTGGGGGGGGGCGGGGCTGATGGCACAGGGGGAGGAGTGGTGTGCACTCCCTAAGTGCGCATTAACTGTTTGGCAGGCCCTCTTGGGCCGACCAAACAGCTCATGAGCACTTTGCATGTTCCGCGCCTGGCTGCCCTAGTGAGTAACATGCCAAGCCTCCCTGTCCCCGTCTGAGCTCCGAACCACAGCGTTCAGACCAATTACAATGTTGAAATGCAGTGTTGTGATTGGCTCAGGGGAGCCGGGTACTTCCTGCTGCCAGGACTGCAGGAAGAGGACAAGGACGGAGGAGAGGCAGCGGTCGGCGAAAAGGTAAGTGGCATTTTTATTTTTTTATTTGTTTCCCCCCACCCCCGGCCACCCCTGCCCTCCACCGCCGTTCACTGCAAGCTGCTACTGCACTGGTCATGTGTACCCTAAATGCGGCCTAGATTCTGATTATGGATGGAGCAATGTTATAGCCGATCAATTCAAACACCAGAGGTTTTTGTCCTGCGCACATCCTAAACTCACATATTTGAAGATGCTCTCATATGTGATAATGAACAAAAAGAAGGCTCAGTGAAATAAAGCATCTGCTTAGGCTCACACAATTTTGTTAAGCAGTGAAGCCGGGGTTGATCCCACATTTTCCAGTTTCACACTGTGCAGTTCAGCCACAAGATTGTTATCTGTTTCTGACATCAAAGGTGAATGCTGTGTCCTTAATTCAAGAAGGATGAGATTAGAGCCAGGGTGACAGTCAGAATCCACATTTCATTTTTGGCAGTTTTACACAGTGGGAACCTTGCCCAAGGACATAAGAGCGCTTCACAGCAGACACAGACTACATTACACCTTTTCTTTGGGCGCAGGGAAATTTACAGGATGCTGAGCAGAGGTCAGGGTTCAAATCTGGTTTCCCATGTTGCATGGTCAGCAGCTGTAGGCAGGGGCGTAGCTTGGTCAGTACAATTGGGGGGCGGGGGGTGGTGAGCTTTAAATTTCCCAACAATCACACTGGCATATCATGGTAAAATACATTCTTTGAGCAGCAGAGCATGAGGAGGCTTAAGGGACGGTATAGCAGTGTAGACTGTTAGGGTTACTTAAAAACAATATGTTGTAAAATAACCAAGAGTTTTAAGAACTTCAAAACAGAGGCGAGAGAGAGAGTGTGTGTGTGTGTGTGTTTTGCCTGTGTGTGCATGTAAAAATCCTAGGTGAAATCAGACAGCCACTTCACCATACCCAACTGAAAGCACCTGTATCCAACTGTTTACTACAGAATACTTTTATGGGGGTGGAGGGTTAGGGGGGGGAGCACCCCACACCACGCCCTGAAGCTACCAAGCCAAGGCGTTTCCATGAAATATCGGTTAGTTTTGGGCTTGAGTTTCCAAGAGGGTGGTGGGCTCGAGTTGAAGCTTCTGGAACGAACTTTCAGTGGCGTGCCCACCGTTAGTATTCACACAGCGTCGACTTTATTTGGGCGCATCCGGAGAGAATGGACTCCTTATTTCATCATCAAGGGCTATGTTCTCCTGCTCCCACTTTGACGTGCCTGGCCAAGCCTGGCAAAGACACATGGAGCTATCTTAGCCTTTGAGTAAAGACAGAGGTGGATTTGGAGTAAACTCTGCAGTGCTTCAGTAGGCATGAGTGGAATGGTCGGGCATGTTGACCACTGTGTGTCCAAGTCCCCATGTCCATATGCAGGTACAGTAGCAGTGTCCAAAGTAGGCCCAGGATGGCTGTGTCCATCCCAGATTCTAAGAATTACTGGTGATTATCTAAATGAGTTCCTTTTACAGTCTTTGTATGCAAATTTATCTTATGTTACTGTAGCCTGGCTCCGGCCTTCTTGGACCAATGTTGGACACCCTTGAGATACAAGCCAAATCCTGAACAGCGTCAAAAACACAGGTAATGCCTACCTGATCCTGGAGGGCCATCTTATAATAAAAACGTGAAGGGTATAGGTCACTTTCATTAGAAGAGGTACCACCCCAGCATTAGTCTAGCAAGATAGTCTGTGTGTTTGTGCACCTGCAGCAGGAATCTGTGATTCAAGGGAGCTAGATTCACATCTGGGCATGGCAGACTGGCTTAACCTTTCATGCTCTAGAGGTCAATAACAAGAGTACCACTCAGCAGGGTAATAGCAACACCTATCATTAACGGGCAGAGTGGCGACTTAGTTTCTGGTGTGCGAGATATTAATGGTCAGTATTGGCGATTTCAAGCTCCCCGCCCGCACAATTTCATTATCTCGCACTTCTCCCAGTACTGTAAACCCCCCAAAAAATCAATATGAAATGTCAATGTCAAAAGTCGATGATTAATGCCAGTGAATAATGGGACAGGAGTAGCCAAACAAACATCCTGCAGCTGTAAAATATTGGGCATTCACAGGACATCTCTTTCCCCTGCCCAGAAGGATTTTGCGTTGATCTGAAAAATGCAATCTATTCTGCATTTTTCTCCATTTCAGTGCACGCCTCCCCAGGGACGCTGGCAGCTCTGTCTGACACTTGGGCATAATGGCGATTTCTATATTTATGAACAAGCCGACTCCTGGAGTTCGGGAGCCGTGTGATCAAATTGACGATCAGAACAATAATCTTTCTGTTTTTTGGGGTAATTGGAAAATTCTATGGACCATTTGAGGCAATATCATTTGCAGGGTCTGTCCTGTCTGTCGCTCATTAATTGTGCTGTAATACTCGTGTGTTAGACCTATCCCACTATACAGTTCATTAACCATACACAACCCGTCCCACAGGGGTCAAGAGGTCAGCAGAACGGAGGACGTATCACTCAGCCCCATTTAGGCCGTCATTGTTCCTCCTCTACCCCGTATAAGAGTGGAAGCCAATCGCAGAAGCCTGGCTGGCCTCCTCTACAGCAGGATGTTCCCGACGTCCACTCCTAACCCGGAAGGATTTGTCAAGCATATGAACCAGCAGAAGCCATCTGCATGAGACAGTGTCCAATTACAAGGTTCAGGATTGGGCGGTGTCCTCCTCGTGTACATTAAACTTGTACATCACCCGACTCCTGTGTGTTGCACACTCATGGGTCCCATACACTACACCTTCAGTATATCACTCTCTTTTTACGTCACTCATAGATCCTATATCTGATCCGTGGTCTTGCATGTCTCTCGCTTGCATTTCTTTGCTGTGGCTCACAACTCGTATACAACCCTCACAGCTCCTAAACATTACACTCACTGCTGCTGCATGTGACTCAAGCTTTCCCTTGGTTCCTCCACATACATGTCAGCAGTGGCGGCTCCTCCGCTAAGGCGGAGGAGCGTCGCCCCACTGCTTTTAATCAGTGTAAATAAAGGAAACATATAATGATAATAACAAAGTTATTATCATTTTATGTTTCCGTGCGGCTTGGTGGGCGGGGCTGCTCTGCTCTCAGAGCAGGGCAGAGGAGGAGTGGTTTGCCAAGTGCGCAATGACTGTTTGGCCGGCCCTCTGGGGCCGGCCAAAACAGTCATTCGCACTTCACATGTCCTACATACAGTCTGCATTACAGCCTGTATTACAGCCTGTGCATTGAACATGCCCAGGCCCTCAGTCCCCGTCCGAGCGCCGAACCACGGTGCTCAGACCAATCACAACGTTGAATTGCAGCGTTGTGATTGGTCAGGGGAGCCTGGGTGCTCCCTGGTTCCTGGTCGGCGCCAGCAGAGTCCTGACGTGGAGGAGAGACCCGGTGTCGATAAGGTAAGTTATTATTTATTTTTTACATCCGCCCCCATTCGCCCCTGTCCCCGCCCGCCAACCCTGATCGGTGCCACACGCCACTGCATGTCAGCCTACTTTTACACAGAGCCCATGTTGTCCTTTGACAACGATCAGTAGCGTAGCGTATAAGCCATGGGCCCTGGTGCAAGCAAAGGAAAATGCCCCCTTTGGCTGCTGTTGGCGGAGCAAAACTACAGCAATCATCTGAGTTCAATAGGCCCCCACAGAGCTCTGGGCCCCGGTGCACTGCACCTGCTGCACCAATGGTAGCTAAGCTCCTGACAGCGATGTGAGCAGTTTCAGAAATAGTGAAGGACTGGAAGGGGCAGGGTCAGACACAGGTAAGTAATAGTAGTGTGAGAGTAAAGAAAGAGTGGGAGATAAAGTATAGCCTACTGTGATGCGGTAGCAGGAAAGGAGGGAGAAAGGTTGGGCCAGGGAGGCCTCACCTGTCATCAGCCACAACAGAATATATACTGCACTACAGCAGGAACCAATGAGGATCTCTGGAATCGGCAAGACATGGCCTCTCACCAATCTGCCAATAAGCTGCCACGTAAAAAGAACAGATGATGGATGGGATGCTGAACAAATCGAACATTCACCCCCAGTCACATATCTGGATTTAATCCAAACAATGGATTTAACCCAGATCTGTGTCTGGGGGGTGAATGTTTGATTTGTTCAGCATTCCATCCATCATCTGTTCTTTTTACTTTTGTCGCCCTAAGTGGGAAGGGTATGCCCAGGTGTGGGTCCTGTGCTCACAGTGCCACTAGATTCTGGCTAGCCTGGCTGATGAGGGGTGATACCCCGAAACCGGTCCCAGGATGCTTGTTTACGGTCCATGGAGGACCTGGCCTGGCAGTTCGGGCTGGACTGTTGCCATGGGGAGCAGGGTCAAGACTGATTTGCAAATGGCTGGGTCCCTGTTGGGATTGTGTGATGAGCAAAAAAACGATGGATTAAACCCAGATCTGTGACTGGCGGTGAAAATATGATTTGATCAGCAGTCCGTCCATCATCTGTTCAATAAGCTACCACGTGACATTCTACACACGCTGGAGCATTAAGATTCTTGTCCTGTTGCTAGCAGTCACACCTCTAAAGTCCTAGTGTGCAGAAGTAGGTTACCTCTACATTACAGAACATTTTTGGATAATCTTGATATATTGGCTACTCTGCAATTAAAAAAAACCCTTTCTCGTGTTTTTCTCAATCACAACGTTCCTCTTATAGAGAGATCCACAACTCATTAATTTTTGGATTAAATGACATTTTTTAATTGGACGAGCAACGAGAAGCACGCAGAGCTATTAAATTCTACACCTGTGATAGCCAAACAGCATGTTCAATCAAGACAATTAGCGTGGGGGGGCTGGAGTGCTTTCGCACCACTGCGAATAATCTTTCTCACTTAGAGGGAAAATGAACAGCTGCTGCTAGGCCTATCCCGCTATGGCGCGTGAAAGGAGCGCGCGCCCAGACCCGCAAACTGTGTGAAATATAGCTTTTATGCCGAGGTGAGACAACATCTGTGAAGACGGCAGACCCCGTCTTAACTTCAGAATATTTAATGTGTATGCACAAAAAAAAAAAAGATACGCCCATAGAGACATAAGACTGATTTTCTAACCGTGGTTGTGAAAGGCACCACCAATACTGTTGAATCTTCGGCTCCACTCCTACCGCGCGCAAAAGAAAACCTTTAGGTAACCATCAAATACCGAAATCCAGTAGGGGGTTTCAGAATAAGCAACAAATATGAAAATACTCGTCACTGAATTTTATTGCATGGAAATTATCTTCATTCATATACATTTTGAAATCCTCAAAAACCCGACAAGATTTTTCCGTGAAGTGAGTGGAAGTGTCATGCTCCAAAGTGAGATATAAATGTTCATTCTGTTTGAAAACGGATTCCCGGGCTGTTATATGTTAAACTTGTTTTCACCTCAATTTTGAATTTCTGTAGGGATGAGAAAATCCTTAAAAACCTGTCCATGGTCTTTTTAAGTAGAACAGGGTGCAGTTTAGTAGCTGTGGCTTTTGCCTCGAGGTCATGTTACATTTGTACCAACATCTGCACTGCAGACCAAATTCCCTATGGCTGGGTCTTATCCACTCACGCGGCACTTAAATGTAAATGCCCTAAATATTTAGCTAAGGCATCCTTTACCTAACAAGAATAGATCTACTAGACTATTTAATTTCATTCATTCATCACGGTATGTCAGAGTGACTTATAAATGACGCATCGACCTGTTTCGGTAAGATGGAGAGGGGGCTGACTCAGGAGATGACAACACCTCTCTGTTATCTCTTAATAAGACAATGTCAGCAGGAGGAAAATTTAGCATAGTTGCTGATCAAAACGAATATCTCTTTATTGTGAACCTGGGGCTGGCAATCTTATACTTGCCCAGCACATGTGGTGGAAGGTGAGACGGAAACAAGATTTTGCTTTCAAAGAATAGTCAAGTATAGGGCAGTCCCATACGCTTCCACCATCAAAGTATCGCCAAACTGCACAACACTATACAGGATACAGTCCAAGAGCATGAGGCAATCCATGGAAACCTGTTCAACCTCTGGTAGTTTTTCTGAGAGGAAATCAGCATATTTAAGACCGATTCCACTGCAGATTGTTTTAGTTTTGGACCACTATGCATTTCTTAATCAAGGTAGATACGATTTATTCAATTACAGAAAGAGTGCATTAGAATAAAAAAAAATGTCTTTGTATAGTTCACTGTCCTATTCAACAGGGCAATGGTTTTCTTTGCCAATGGTGTGAAATGTGGGGCGCCGTTTGTGATGTGGCCAAAAGAAATATGGACAAAGGCCAGTAGCTAATGTACTGCAGAATCTGAGGATCCTCCAAGCAATTGGAAAGTGAAGGCAGGTGGCCCGTTGATTAAAATGGTTTAGTAGCCAGAGAATTGGTGTTCTGTACCCAGGGCCACTATCCAACAGACAAGGTGAGCGACTGCTAACCATTTAAATGGATGGACTAAAAACAGTGGTTCTGAAGTGCAACACGGGAATGCTTAGAGGGTGATGTTGCCAGGGGACTCGTGATGGCCTATCATTATTTCAATCTCTAGTTATGTAGATTCAAATCCTAAACTTTCCTGAGATTTGTTATAAATTTTATGCTAAGTTTGGTGGTCGCTGCCCAGCTCCAGGCAGAGGTACTATACCTGTTTTGGGTATACACATGAGTCGTTCTGACCACTCACAAAATGAGCAACACCAGTAAGCCACGTTTGGAAAATTGAGTTGTCTCGTGTCTTTTGAAGGAGGCTAAAGAACCTGCCATAGCTGGAAAATGGGAATAATATGGCTTTTCTAAAATCAGACTCCCTATTGCCGAGTCTTGGATGCAGAGAGGGTTGGGCTGTAAGTGGGTTGACATTTACCACTGCAAATGAACCACGGAAAAAAGGGTGTATGGCATCTCCTGACTTGGCGGTAGCATGGATTCCAGTATATTTTATTCTGGTCTAACCCAGTGTGCACAAAACAACCCCCAAAATACACAAAATAGGTTGGACTTTTCTGGAAGACCTCAACTACAATTTCGAGAATTGGATGTTAAGTTAATTCAAGATTGAATTTATTTAAGAATGTTTTATAAGGCAACCAGTGCATTAGAGGGTAAGGGGATGCTGTACAGTGAAAATTACATTTTTTAGTATGCATGACTAGATTTGAAAAGTAAACCGGATGTTGAGTAAAGATCTAAGCCAAGGCCAATGTTTATCATCTTTGTCCTCAATAATTCTCTACATGGTCTCCTCACTGCTTTTTTTTTTAGTTGCTTACCTGCTCAATGCAGACAATAAAGAAATTTGGAATAGTGAATTATAATTTATGACATTCTTATTTCTAACTACGGCTTTTGAGGCAAACCACAGTGTATCTGATAGCTGGGCTCGAAGGCATATTGATTTTTGGGAACTCTGTCAAGTGCAGGCTGGTACTAGGAAGCACTCGGCTGACTCAGCCCTTGAACACTCTCCAAGATCAATGACATCAGAACACCGTGCTATTTTCTGCCAATGACTTCATTACCCATGAGCAATGCACCAACTTTTGTTGGATTCTGGACAAAGATGGAGTGGTCTGTAGGGATGTCAGTTCATGCACCAATAGGAAGGTGTGTCTGGCACTCAGATAGGTAGGTAGGCGGCAGACTGTCACACACCAGGCAAAAATACTGCACCACTGAATAGGACCTTGAACTACACTTAAAATATTTCATTAAGAAATGCGGACGTTCGATTTTCTCTTTACTGGGAGGTGGCGCTACTCAGAACTATCCAGGAGTTTTACATTCCAGGTGGTGGGAGAATAAATTCTAAGAGACCTGTAAAGATTGACTCAGTGGAGGCTAAACATAGCAGAGACAAAGTCCAGATTAGTTACTCTTACCGCAGACTATTTTTCACTAAGCTCCGGTTTATTGATATCATCCGGGGGGCTGGATCTTGAGTGTATCCTTTCCCATATAAGGGTATAGGATTTACTGGCGCCCCTGTGGGAAAGATACTCATCCTCCTGGACCAGTAAACTTCCCAGCCCGGGAAACGGTTGCAGGGGTACAATTGCTCTTATAAGTGATGCTTATATACTTCCTGTACCAACATCGTTTGTGTCTTTGAGGCCTCTGTACAGGACAGTTTACAGTCTGTCACTCCAGGATTATCCCCATGGCTACAGTGCACCAGGGCCTCTGTGGAAGAACAGGTGCTTGGGCTACACTTTGAGCCATTTTTTTGTCCTGAGAACCATGAGCACAGCAAAGCTGGGAGCTAGAAGTAGTTCTGTTTTTTTAATTCAAGCACCATATTGTGGTGCGTGAGCAAGCATTTTAAGTAATGAGCAAGCAAGTCTGATCCTCTTCAAGAAAGCTCAAGAGATTTCCCATAGAACATTTTTTTTTGTAAAGGGAGTGCCATATTATTCATTTTATAGTAACAATTTCCAAATATATTGGCTGAGTAGCTACAGGATTTATATGCACCTCCAAAGAGAGGATCACAAAGCGTTACAACACTTTTGTCTCTGGTAAAGTATCCATGAGCACTGGTTATCCTCAGCAGCAATTCATCAGCGTGCATAATAGAACATTTTGTAAACATATCCTGGGGTTGCCTTGAGGCTTGGTGGATGGGAGAAAGATAGGATATCTGAATACTGTTCCTCAGCCCGTCAAGCCTATTAGAAGTTATCCTTGTGTTCGACAATCCAGCCCTCACCACCGGCCAGAACCAAGGAACTTGGTGCTTTGTTCCTAGTGGAAATCTCAGAGTGACGCCAAACCCCATGCTAAACAAATACAGATAAGATTTCTACAAAGCCATGTGTGGAACATTAGACCATCATGTGGTCAAGCAACAACGCATATTTGCACTCTCACCGCCATCAGTAAGCGAACTCCGTGTCATAACATGCTGAGACAGACGGTATTTCTGAGACATTGAAAGATGGACTACTTCTATTCAGAACCCTCTACTGTTCTCTTCTTTGTGTGTCTACAGGCATCGACACAGCCATACCTTTGTAACAGCAGGGTAAGTTTGCTTCTGTTATTTCATACTTATGAGACCACTTCCTTTTTTTTTCTATTTCCTAATTGTGGATTATAATTTGCTTTGTCTGTCACAGAGCATGGGGATAGAGTGACATGGCTACTTTATGCTTAAATGTCCCAAGCCCCAAAATCCCCTTTCAATCATTGTCGTTCATTGACTAAAGGTGAACAGGGACACAAAGTGAAACACAGCTTTATGTACGGCATCTGTACGAGTCCATGCGACAAGGACACCGGGTTCCTGATCCTGGCACTTGCGCTCAGGTTTCAATCTGGCTCCGTAGTCCAAGTGAAGTGAATCAAGACTACCACCTTCCCACGCAATGGCTTGTTTAGTGGTGTCAGGGTGATAAGGAGTTCCATGTCTGGAAAGCAGCATTGTACAACCTATTTGCCCAACAAGTGACATTAGAATGTCAAGGTGGAGCGAGTACCTCTACATGACCCAACACACACACAGAGACCAACCATGGTTATTGAAGTTGCATCCGAGTCAGGGTTCTGATGCAGGGTGACCTTGAAACCGAAATCGTCCCTTGAAATAAATGTTCAACAAAGCCCCAGATTGCTGGATGCTACGGTTGGGATGGGGCTATTGGAAACACGGCCCATCCTGTCCCGAAACCTGCCCCCTAGCTGGCACTGGGAGATCGCACTGCTGTCAATACTAAACTGAAGACACCACAGGCAGCACAAAGCCTGAAAATGCCGGAGGCCAGACAACCTGTAGCATGAAATTACAATTGATCCTACAGAGAACTTCTCTGGTTCAAGGATCTAACGCTACACCATTTCAATCTTATGGTGGATGGAAAAAGACAAAAAACAACACACAGCAGCTTGCCGTAGAAAAAGAACCTCTTGTGTGATTGGCCTGGCATTCGGTCAAAGGCTCAGACCCCAAAACAACGCTAATTTAACTGAGGGAAAACAGGAGTCCCTTATGAAAATTAGCTTAGCCACACCCACTGCTTGCGCATGGATTCTGGGGATCTACCGTTGATAAAGTGATCCAAAGGATCACTTGGCAATGCCGTTTTCTTTGCAGTTTTTTTTATATAGTATGAACTCGACCCGAAGGTATTGGGGCGCTTTAATGAGCACCAGTTACATTAACAAGGGCACATTCATTTTTTGGTAGGCACGGGGAGATTTGCCCAGAACCACAGGATGTTGAGCGTCGCTGCCGAGACTCGAACCCGCTTCTCCAGCTCCAAAGTCCGCACCTCTGGCCATTAGGCCACAACTGCTCACAGGACTCTTAGCTTGACGTCACCGTCCCGCCAATTGACACAATATGTTGGCACCGTCAGGCAACCCTTTCCAATGCCCACATGCGGACGGCTCAGCTTGGCACGGGGCGGCGAGAGTGGCAGCTGGTGCAGTCTCAAAAAATATTTTCCAGATCATCTCACATCAGAAGCAATTTGTTGAGGCTATTTCGCTGTTCCACTCCAGTGGAAACGTCTCTCAGACCAAAGCGCGCCAGGCAGAAATCAAAAACAGGAAACTGATCCAACAATACCTCATACAATCTAAGTAACGTTAGAAGAGCCGAGGGTGTGACGGCGAATAAAACAAGTCTGCTTTGAATAGAATATTCAATCGAGTTCTAACATGTGCCTAGAGTCGACAATCTGCTCACAGATATTTAGAACGAGTCGCCAGTGTTTGCATATCACTGTGTAAGGGGAGGAGAGGCTGGAATTAAACAGCCCAGATAAAGCAAACACCGCAAATGTTTAAACAAACACAACAGGAAATCGCACATGCAAATATTTGCCGACTGTTGATGAATATGCATTGTGCTGGCAGACTCGGACTCTTGTGCTACACCAAGCAGAACATTTTTACAGCAGTGGTTGAAGCGCACCGTATTCTTTGTTGTTTGAACGAAAATGAAAACAGGCCCAGAGAACCCGGCGAGCATCGGTGTGGCTTTCACACAGAGCAGGTCGTTTTTCAACAGCTTCTGTCAGTGCTAAATTTGTAAAAAAAAAATAAGTGCCCGGGCTCTCGTCAGGAGGCCACTGCAGCTCCCAGCACTCATTGCCCCCGTCAGCTCTGCCAGTGACAGAACCTACACAACTACTAAGCATCAAACTCCTACAAGTGTGACAATTCAGACTATTCCAGGCCCCCAAAGCTATAAGAATGGCTTGAGCAGCAGCTCATAGTTATTTTTAATGTATATTGAATTAATAATTACCTGTTGTTGTGGTAATCTATAAATTATCCAGACAGCGCCACCTTGACTGTCACAAGCACCGGTGTTGACGATTAAGTGCAGGTGTGCAGCACCGGAAAACACTGGCTCAAATCAAGCACTGGCTTCTGTATATGTTTATACCTCGCCGTAGCGCTCTCCTATCTATCCCTTTCGGTGTGAATCGCACACTGGCTCAGCCAAGGTTCCATTGGCTGCAACGAAAACAAGGCAAATCCCCCCGCATTCCTAATGGGGGGCAAAAATGGGGCTCAGTGGACACTGGCGTAACGAAACTTGAGGGGGCCCCCTGCAAGGTACGTGAAGGGGCCCCCCTCCGGGCTCAATCAGGAGCTCTCCAGCCAGAGTATTGTGCTGAGGAGGCCCCCTGGAGCGTGGGCCCCCCCGCACCGCAGGGGCTGCGGGGGCCTGTGTTACGCTAGTCAGTGGGTCTCTCACACACCTGGGTCCGGGTGCCACTGCACCAAGGATGGCCACGCCCAGTGATCGTGGTGTTTGAGTTCTCCTCACATCACCCTCAAACAGAAGGCTCCATGCACAAAACTTTGCCTGAGAGAAAATCTAATTTACTTTTGAAAATGTTTAAAGGCTGGCACACAAAACTGACAGGTGCTTCGCAAAGCCAGCTTGGCATTTCGAGGTGCTACTTAAAGCATAGGAAACTTGCTCTATGCTTGTAAATATCCACCACCCCCTTTGTACATGGCACCAAGGGGGTTTTAAAGTCACGTGGGGTTTAGGATTAGAAAAATGGACATTGCAAATCATGGAGCCCTCACACAGTCACAGCTTTTTGGCTACTAAAAATCCCGTGCAATGCCTTTCTAATTCTTATCTGCACTTATGAACTTACAACACCCCTCCCCCTTGGAACGATGAGTTGTAAGTGTTAGAAAGGCCACCTATATTTCTCAATTTCAAAGGAGCTCTTGTCAAGCGAAGACTTTTTATGGAAGGCTTTCCATTAGATCAATTAAAACAAACAAAAATGTATTTGTTAAGCCAGAGAGGGATGGGGAAAGCAATGTATGAGCTGGGGGAAGGGACTAGAAAGCAACATGGATCACATAGGTGTGGGGAGTAGCACAGGATGGACACAGAGCTAGAAAACATGATAGTGTTGTGGGGTGTGTTGGACACCATCTTTTGTGTGGTATTCTCCCAGATTTTAGCCTTTGATACCCAATTTGCGCTGAACACATTTTTGTTATCTTTAGGACTCTGCACACTTTACTCCTGCTAACCAGTGGAAAGTGCTTGTGCTCTTGCTTCTAAACACGGCAAAATTGGTGTACACCAAATTGGACATTTCATTTACTTATTAAGTCCCTAGTATACAATACTATGTGCGCCTAGGGCCTGTAAATTAAATTCTACAAGTTGGTTGCAGCACTCACTGTGCCACCTGCTAGAGTAGCACTGCAAACATGTCTACTAGCCTGCCCTTACAGCCTGTGCCTGCAGCTTTAAACTGCCATTTCAACTTGAAAATTAACCGTTTGCCAGGCCTAAACATTTCTTTTTATTATTACTTATAAGTCACTCCTAAGGTGGGCCCTAACAGCTCATAGGTCTGGATGCATGGTATTTAAAAAATAGGATATGTTCTTTTCATGTTTTACATGTCCTGGTAGTGATCTCCCATACACCCCCCCAAAGTCATTTTTCATTGTGGCAATGCAAGCCTCCCAAAGACTAACACTAGTTTACCTTGTTACATTTTACAAGTGCTACATTCAGTTTTGGAACAGTTAGAGAGATACTTCTTCCATTCATTATAATCATAATTTAAAATCCTCTTCAATGGTAGAGTTGCATTTTAAATTATTATTTTGGAAATGCCACTCTGTTGGCATTTGCCTGCCTAATGTTTCTAGGGATTTTCTGTGAGTGGCCAGCTGTCCTTGGACTGCTGATGGCTCCACCCACCCCCCCCCGGGTAATGTGTATTACGGCAAGACAGTGGACAAAAGGCCAGGATGCGGAGAGGTACGGGACTTCCTGACAGGATGGCTGGGGAGAAGCTGTGCCACTGTCCTGATTGCTCTTCAAAGGGTACCCTGGGGAATTTATCCAGTCCTTCCTGACTTCAAAAGAAATCTACCCTGTCACTGGCAGATACAGCTCACACCTGGGCCTGCCAGCCCTTTGTTTTACTAGACAGGATGAAGCTAAACACAGAGGAAAGGGAAGAACTAGCCAGACACAGTTTTAGAGTTAGACAAAGGGGTGTCCCCCACCCACAGGCTGGCACAGGGTATAACATTGGCATCTCTAGAACCTGAAATCGGAGTACTCTGGACCTGTAAAGACTCAGAAGGAGTACTGCCTTGCTGTCTGAAATGAGACTGTACCTGCTTGTCTTGAACCCAGGATCCACGAAGGGACTCCTAGGGTCAGTTGGCAGACCTCCTGTTTGGGTCTCAGGGGCATAACAAGCTTCCAGAGGCCATTTCTGCTTTCCAAATGAGAAGACCCAACTTGATTTGACCATGGACCCTTTGGTAGCCTCTGTGGGAGTGAGTCCTGACCCCCAAGCGCTATCCTCAAGGTCATGGACCCTGGGCTGGATTCAAAGTGTACTCAAAGGTGTAATTGAAGGTTCCACCAGATCTGGCGCTGAGCAACGCAGAGACCTGCAGTGCCACATAGCTCCCTACTGAAAGTCTCACCAGATCCAACACAGTGTGACACAGGACGATGCAGAGCCCCAGAGAGCCTCGCCGCACTGTTCTCGCATCAAAGTTGGAAACTGAAACTTCCAGCGGAATGAGCGTGATTCTGTATCCGGCATGCACTCACTCATGGTCAGCTTGAACTTGTGACTTTTCCCCAGTCCGGTGTGACCAGATATCCGCAGTTGGCGCTTCATGCCTTTAGGCAATATTTTTATTTTAGTTTGTGGTCTTTTCACTTTATTACTGTTTGAGTGCTGCATATATACTTTACATATTGCCTCTAGGTTAAGCCTGCATGCTTGTATGCCAGGCTACCAGAGGGTTAACCACAGGTTTATTTGGTGACTCTTGTGGATCACCCTGACAAGGATTGTGAATATTGTTTGAAGTGGGTCCTCACCTCCTTCAACAAATAATTACATTTCTTACAGAGTGCTGAAAGAAAAAGAAAAAAAGTATTTCTCTAAATGTGAACAGTGGTAGGATACAAAGTCAGACAATCACAAGGATGGTAAAGAGGCTACGCTCCAGGGGAGGATCAACCCCAAACAGAGGAAGTCAAGCCATGGAATAAGGAGGTAGCAGATGAGAGGGCAATAACGCCTACAATGGTAAGCAACGGTCGGGCTCTAAACCCATTATACGTCTTTAGTGAAGTCCACAAGAGGCTTTTGCCTACAGAAAGCTAGTTCCTCTTTTCACACCTTATTTTCCTTTGCGTTCGGTTTTATAAATTTAGCAAGCAATGTAAAAAAGGCAACATTAATATCAAGTTCTAGAATTAAAAATAAATAAGCACTAACACTAATCTAGGAAAGCAAGGCACGGAATGCAATACATTTTTCATTTTCAGACAAACTTCTTAAATATCTAAATTCCGATATTGCAATGACAGACAACCACACTTTAAAAGTATCGAACTCAACAGCCACAGATAAATAAAAAAAAAGGACATAGAAGAAAGTAAATGTAAGTGGGAAAGAAATAATTTTCAGAGCATTAGGGAGTTCACCTGAAGTCCTAGCAGTCAAAGCTGCATAGTAATATTAAAAACTTTGCTTTTATGTAAGGTCTCGCTAGCACACTTTCTCACACTTCTAGTGCTGTAAGTGACAGATGATTCTATTAACCAACCCAGTAGTGCATCATGGTTATGCTCCGGGCCAGCTGTTCAAATCCCAGCTGAATCTTGTAGGTCTTAACTCCTTCGGAAAAGAAATTGACGAAGTGTATTAAACAGTGAGTCGATTCTCATTCATTCCAGGAAGTGCCTTAAGTCCTGGTAATGCACTTAAATATGAAATGTTCCTGGTGTAAAGTCACACAAGGACATGAAGTATGGTAGACAGGGCAGGCTTTGATGCTGGTGGCGCCACATGTGGCAGTCTTTGTTTGAGCACCCCCTTCATCCTACTTCTTTGGGTGTTCCCTCTCTGCTGCCTTTCAGTGGTGCCACATGTCTCTTCGTAGCCCCCTCTTTTACACTTGTTTGATTTCTTTCATGGCACTGCTCATCCCAGTGTGGGGCGTCGAAGTGCTTTGCATTGCACACGCATGTGGCGAAGAAAGGGTGAATTGTGTAGGTGTGTGGACCATTGTGTGGGAAGTGTTCATTGGAGCGGCGGGGGCTGAAGTGTGTGGGGGTTGCATTGTCATCTATGCTGGTGGGCATTGTATGGTGGGAGTGCTTCGTCTGCAGGGGCACGGACTCGAGAATTGATGGATCGCATAGTGGTTAGGGTTGCTATACTGGTGGGAGTTTGTCGCTACTCAAGGGAGCCCATTTTGCCGGCTCTGGATTCGTTAAAGATTGAGAGGGGCAGGGTGGGGTTCTGAACCTGTTCCTCGTGGTCTGCCTGCAGCAGCTCCTTGATGCGGGGTTATGGTTTACTGTGCTATTTTGGAAAGTTAGTGACTGGTGGGCTGCAGGTGCAAGGAGGGTCTCTGTGGCGGGGGTGATGACCAGCTGAGCTGTCCAGAGTGCAGATCCGTGATCTGCATGTTGCATGTTGTGCTTTGCAGCTGGCACGTTGACTGTGTGGCATTATGATGGGCCAGGGTTGCGACAGGAGTGGCCCAGATCTCTGACAGATGCATTGATTTTCAGTGTTATCTTGACATTTCTGTTGTCGCTTGGAGGTTGCTGACCACAGGGGGGAGCTTGACAGCAGGTGTCTTTGACTTTGTAGGTCTAGGGGTGCGACGCCCTCTGAGATTTGCGCTTGGTGCGGCAGCACTGGCATGACTGCACTAAAGCTGGCAGCGGTGGTAGGCAGGTGTCTTAAGGGTGATGCTGGGACTGCTTTGCAGCTTCTCATGTGGTTGTAGTTCAAATGGTATCCCCTGGGACAATGAGTTCTCCAGCAGTTCAGTATCCAGTGTGTACCATGTGATGTGCAGATAAGGCACATGCAGTCAGAGCGTCAGCTAGAAGCCGGTTACATCATCCCCTGGGAACGACATCCGCTTTGACAAAGCAGGAAACTAACAATGTTGATCTAGAACAAAAACGATTTGTATTTTACAAAGCTCTTTTCAGACAAACGGGGTCAACCCGTGTAAATGGAGGGCGGGGCAACGGCGTCTTTGTGGCTGCAGGAAGGCGAGGCCTTTTTCTTCAGTTAATTGGCGTGCAGAGAGAGTACTGCCCCCACCTCTGCATGATGGGACCAGCTCAGTCTGGTGCTCATTCCTCCAGATGGGGTGTGATTGACAGGGGCATCTTTCACTAGCACTCTTGCCTGAAACAATGGATTCAACTGCAGGGTGTGCTGTGACCCACTTCTTTAGTGCCAAGAGATAGCAGGTCTTGTTTGCAGTCTGTCTCAGAACCTTCTCCCTCCTCCATGTGTGCGTCTTTTCCCCATAAATCTTTGCTCTTGTGTCTCTCATCACCTGGTCAGCAGCTAATTTGATTTTCCCTCAGTTACTGCAGTAGACCTTATTTTTAATTTATTTCATCAATGAGCTTCCACAGTCATTGAATAAACTTCTCTATATTTTACCAAATATTCACAAATATCTTCTTTTCTACCTCCCCCATTTGATCTCTTGATTACAGCTCTGCCGCTGACAGACTATTGAGACTGCTAATAAAGTTTCAGTATTTCTACCCTGTAGTGCTCAGTTTTCTTCAGGACCCAGGTAGCTTGGAAGTTAAATTCGAAGTGAAATAAATCTGATGTATTTCTGGCTATAAAGGCAGGTTGGGCCTACAGAACTAGTAACTAACTCCATTCCTCTGAAGTGCTGCTTGTCGTCTGGTGTGTTCTGCCACCTCAAACAAGGAGCCAGGCACACCCAGCCCTGGCTGAGGAGGGTGGCTAGCACATTTTCCTGAGCCTTTCAAGTCCAGAAATGAGAGGTGCAGAGTTGCACATCTGCAAAACAATGATTTTCACCTTTAGAGGCTCATGGAAAAGGAAACCAGACTACAAATAAAGCAAAACTGATGGACCTTAGAGGGGGCAGGGGCAGTCAAAGTGGCATAGCATGGGTGCCATTGGCCTCAAAAGAAGCAAGGAAAATAGCCCCTTAATCCCATATTGAGTAGTTAAAAATCCCAAAATTGACGAGTCTTGGGTACTTCAAACTCCTGGATCCTGTGCAGTCACATGTCAGGAGAAGTTGCCATGTGACTGACTTTATCCTTCCTTTCTGGTCTCACAGCGGTACCTGCCTGCCAGAATTCTCCTAATTTCCCTAAAGGCGAGAGTGTCTGTGGATCACTGGAGACACACTTCTGCCGCCCAAGCATTCAAACTCAGGAGGGAAGCACGTTGTGCGGCTGAGGAGCTTCCCAAAATTGCGGCATTAACAGGACTCTGACACAGTTGAGGGATTCTTGTCCACTCTAAAATGGAGCACGCTACAGTGGTACTCTGAAAACAGGAAGCAGTGCAGCCCTCCCAGGTATCTATCCCACTATGATAGTATCTACAGCCATGAAAAAAAAGCTGTTGAAGTAAACTTTTACAGGCTGCTTATTGGATTTGTGCAGGGTCCACAGGCATGCGCAGAGCAGCTCGAGTGTGTGATAGAAAGAAGTACTTTGGCCTCAGTATGCAAATATTTTTCTGTGAATAGTTGTGCCATATTCCAGGAAGGTCGAACTTCCTCGATAATTTCAGAGCATAGGGCATGTTCACAGATAGTTGTGGGCAAAATATTCTGGCAAATGCTAGATATGTGAAATCGGACTGTTTTTTATAATGTTATAAACATGGAAACACCAAAAATCAACATTAAAACTGACCTTGGCAGATGGAGGCAAATCCATGGAATTTCACAGATTTGTTAGGAAATTCTTCTCCACTTAATACGTAATGAAAATAAAAATTCACCCAACTTATTCACAGACATAATGCACAAAGCTGGTTGTTTCCCCTGAAAAAAGCATATTAAACTCTGGGAAATTCAGGAGTAAATTCAGTGGTGTTGGACAAATTTTCAGAAGGCAGGGGTGCTGCCATCAATGGTTAATTCACTGCGGTCACAGGGATTGTTAAAAATCCAGAGTTTCAAACAAAGAACAAGTGTACCAAATGAGCTACGCCCATTAGCAGAATTGTATTAGTATAGTAAACAGCCGGTGCACCATTTTGGAGCACAGTGTCGCAAATATATTACTAAAGCATTTGTGCAACACCATGTAAAGTGCCCTGATTTCTTTTGATCTTATTAAAATCGTTTTTTCCAATCACACTTCAGAATTACAAAAGAATGCGCTTCATTTGTGGTTTTCTTATTTGATATATTTTGAAATATTTGTGCACTTCCTTAACAAATATTTAAATTTTGTTTGTTAAAAAAATGACATCGTAAGCCTATCTTTTCACACTCCCTTTTCCCCACCAAGATTGTCACGTAGTTAAGTTTAGAAAAGTCTCTCAATTTGCAGGCAAAGAAAAGTAAACACCAATCTCAATGTTAAAATAATAAGCAGCATTTTGTTAGAATACACAACCTGACCTTTGATCTCTTCTTGAACGTACAGGTAATGAGACAACATAAAAACACATCTTTATTGGTTAGTCACCTTCTGAACTGGAGCATGATTATTTTGGGGGTGCCGCAGCACCCCCGAACCCCTACTTCCAGCGCCTATGGGAGTAGTTCACACCTAAAGCAGGAGTTAAACTCAATTACTCGCAGAAAATGATTTGTGAAACCGGCCAGGACAATTTAGAAGTCTGGTATAATGCCCCGGTTACTTACCGGTAATCTTCATTACTCCGAGTATAGTCTTCCTCGCCACATGATTAACGAAGTGAGCTTCAGCTCCACACCAGAACCCTCCAAAGCAAAAGTTAGCCTCCCATGCCTCCCATCCCTTCCCAACATGGCCGACCCCCATCACCCTTGACCTCTATAAGAGGAGGGCCGGCCCAACCCTCAGCCTGAGAACTACCAAGCATAAACATGAAGCCGATAGCAACACAGGGAGGGAGGGATGGGAACTCATGTGGCGAGGAAGACTATACTCGGAGTAATGAAGATTAACGGTAAGTAACCGGGGCATTACCTCCTCGTAAGTCTTCCTCGCCACATGATTAATGAAGTGAGCACATACCAAAGCCAAGAGGCTTCATGAAAACTCACAAGAAACCAACAGACCAGAAGGGGACGCCAAAGAAGCAGGGCAAACCCAAAAAACACAGACGAGTGGAAGGAACCACCCAAGAGAGGCAACCATGAGCAGGAAGAACCAGCCCGGGACAGAGAGACACCGGGAGGGCCGAAAACCCGTACCCCCGAAACCCGTAGGGCTGCCAGAAAATCCGCCCGAACCAACGACTGAAGGAGGACAGAGAAGGCACGGAACCAGACCGTACGGAGCCAAAAGCAACAACAACTGGCACCACAACAGAAAAAGGCAGGCTGGCCCAAACACACCAAGACCGCCCGACGGACAGCAAAAAGTGAAACGGAAGCAAAAACCCCAGACTCCGGAACCGAAGCAAAAGAGGGCAACACCACCACAGAGACAACAAGATGCCACAGCAGCCAAAAGACGCAGTCCGACTCAAAGACAGCAACACTACACGTCGGACCACCAACACCTAGAGAACAGACACCATCCCAAATCCAATGACCGGAGGGAAAGATGGAAACAAAACCCACCAGGCCCGGCGGACAACCGAGGGAACCGAGGGCAGAAACCGAGGAACCAGACGCAACCAAGGCGGACCGGCAGGAGCCGCAAGAACGGAGGAGAGCGCAGAAAGGAACCCAGCACCCCACCTGACCAGCAGAAATGAAGGCCAACAAAACACCATCAACACGGTGAGAAACAGGCAGGCCAAGGACCCCAGCAGCCCAAAGGACCCCCCCGGAAGGGAGCACAACACCAGCGAAAGGACCGAGGAAGGCACAAGGCAAAAAACAGCCCCCGGAAGCCACAGGAAACGACCCTGAAGCAACCCGTCCACCAAAAGAACCAAATCGGCCAACAGCGGAAAGCGGAAAGCCCGCAAGGACGCCCAAGGAGGACCGAAAACAGAAGGGACCAGGCCCAAGGCTCAGCCCCCAGAAAGGAAAGCGAAGGCACACCACAGGGCCACCACGCACAAGGAAGCACGGGGAACGCTGCACGAATGAGCGCGACATCCCCGCGCAGGGGCCAAGCAAACTGACCCTGCAACGACCCATTGGCAGAAAACAAGCCGCCGAAGTGAGCACCCAGGAGGCAACCCAGCCAGCCACTAACCAGGCCCGACCCAGCTGAACAACAGAGAGCCGACAAGAAAAAGGAGCATACAGGGAGGCAAGGCCACAGGCAGAAACACACCAATGCGAGAAGGATAGAAGAGCCGGGCAAAATGAGCCCAAAGCAATGCCAACACCTCCAGGGAGCAACCCCGAGCCCGCAGGCACCAGCACCCCAGAGCCAGGGACAAAGAAGAAGAGGACGCAAAATCCCCACAGGAAGTAGAGGGCCCCGCAAAGGGGAAGGAAGAACCGGGAGAGCCCAGCACCCCCGGACAACCACCACCCACAGCAGCGGAAACCAAGGGAGAAGAACCCAGGCAAGTACCACCAACAGGTCAAATGCCCCGTCCAGGCCAAACAAGCCCAGAACCAGTGAAAGCAAAGGGAACAGAGGAAAAGCGCCAAGCCGGGAGCCCGGACGAGGAAGCAAAAAGAGCCACCACCAGGGACCCAAACCGAGCCCGGAACAAAAGGAACCCGGCTGCCCACAGGAAGACGGAAGCCACGGGAGAGGAACTGTCCCGAGCGACAACCCCCGGACCCCAGCCAAGGACAGATCAAGCAAGCCAAAAAAAACAAAGGGAGCAAAACCAGCAACCCCCCTGGACAAATGAGGCAGGGGAAAAACCGCCCAGGCCAGAAACAAGAAGCCCCCGCAGGGCTGGCGCAAACCCCAGACAAGCCAAGGAACGGCCAGCAGAAGCCAGAGGAGAAACCAGTCAGCAGGGGGACCAACCGACCCCGCCCCGACCGGGAACCCAAGCCCCCCCCCCAGCCCCACAGGCCGGAAAAAAAGGCTGCAACCACCCGGGAAGGGATACCAGAAAAGGAAGACCGCAGGCCGCACCCGTAGACCGGGCGGAAAGGGAGCCGCGTGCCCAACCCGCGACCTAGAGGAAGGGGAAGAGGACGCCACCAACCCAGACCGGACCGAACCCGTGGAGCACAACCACCGGCATAACGGAACCGTGGGCGGGGCAAGAGAAAGTACACTCACGTGAACAAGTGAAGACGAGTACGAACCAGAACCCAGGACGGCCCAGCAGCACTGAGACCCACCGCACGGGACGAGCCCCCAAGCGAAGGACGATGCAATGCACCGCCCGCCAACAAGGCACAAGAACACTCGACAAACACCCCGTGGAGGAGCCCGACCAAGGAAGACAACCCCAACACGGAAGTGAGTGGGGCAGAGGAAAAACCAAGGGGGACCGCCAGGAATCGGAAGAGCACCAGGACCCTACCCGAAAACAGGAAACGGACGAACCGGCCCCGCCGGAGAAGAACCTGGGAGACAGCCAAGAGCGACAACGGGGTGGCATGGCAGTAGGCAGGACCCACGGAACCACGACAGAGGCCACCCAGGACGGAAGGAGAGGCAACAGACGGCCCCCAACAGAGCCCCAACGGCCAGGGGCCAAGGAGAAGCACGACATGGACGGGGGGCGTAGCAGCCGCCTGCCGAGACAGGAAGCAGGAAGAGAAAGGGACGCCACGGCCGTGGCCACTGACAAGAAAAGGGCAAGCCCTCCAGGAGCAGAAGCAGAAGCAAAAGCCCACATGGCGACCACAGAAGCAGCCCAGAGAAGAACGGACAGGCGCCAACAGCAGCCCGCCCCCATCAGACACGCAGCCGCCAACAGCCCCCGGAATCCCCAGGTGGACGCCCAACCAGGGACCGACCAGGCCAGACCCCGCACAACAATGGAGAGCAGGCGGGAACAGGAGTATACAGGACGGAAGGACCACAGGCCCAAAGCCCGGAAGGGAAGAAGGAGTAGGAACAAATACAGCAAACAAAACGAAGCCGTGGCCCCGCGATACACTCCTAAACGCCAGCAAAACCCTAGGACATGAACACACAACCCACAGGGCAAATGGATGAAGTATGTGCTACCACCAGTACAGTAATGGCAAATTATACAGCTATACAAGTAAGTGCGTATTACTACCCCATGGAACCCCTCCTGGCAACCTTAGAATAAAGAAAGATTGCGAAAACGCCTGGAAGGGCCCAATGCTGTGTCATGCAGTGCACGCTAAAGTGTACGTACGGGTCCCTGATGCCGCATCAAAAAATCACCAATCCGCACTACAAAACTAGTCAACAATGACCAGCAGGTAATAAAGACAAAGAGTTATCCTCCAATGAAAGCTGCGAGGCAACACAGACCTACCGCTGCAACAGGTGTCTGAGACCCCTCCAGGAATTGTAAAACATACATATATATACATATATATACCACTCACCCAGAGTAAGTTGTTCCCGCCGTACAGCACAGGGCCACCACGACCCAAAAACAACGATTTGTAAGGGTCCAAAACGTGACAGCAGCAGAAGAGCCGAGCAGACTCGAGAGCACCAAACAGTACACGCTCACTTTCACAGCCAGCTGTAAACCAGGTTTTCAGGCGCGCTGCGTGAGAAGAACTTAGTGCGCGGGTGCAAGACACCTCAAACAAACCCCATACAATGAAAACCACGTGTTTGAAGATGACAGTACTACAAAAGCGGAGCCCCACAGCAGCCCGCGACGGCCCCCAGCCCCTCGGGACTGAAACAGAGTAGGCCACAGCCAGCCACAGACTGAATGAACCACAGATCTGGAACCATGCGAGGCCATTTGGGGGAAGAAGGGCCCCGTCCCCCCTAGCGCTGATCAAAGGCCGCCGTCACCGCAGCCTGGATCATGTCCTGGAGGGACTGCAAAGTCAGAGCCTCAGCCGGGACAAGGGAGCTCGAGCCAGCCCCCACCGGGGCAACCGCCCCCTGCTCCATGAAAGAAATAGGGGATCAACCACACAGGCAAAATAAGCGCCACAGGGTACAGCCACAGACTGAATGCCCAACAGAACCGGATTCCTGGAAGAACAAGCATTGGCATAGCCAATAGGTCTCGCTTTTGGAACCTTATAAGTATTTAGATATGCAGCACAATATCCTTGGTGCAACAACATCAACTGTTGCATGACTAAACACTTATAAGGACCCAAAGGCGAGACCTATTGGCTATGCCAATGCTTGTTACCTGGGTCATGGTAGTAGTGGCCTACTGGCCACGTTTTGTAAGTTTCTGCTGCTACAAGCGAATCCAGATCCTTCTGCTGACATTCCAGCAAATGTGTGTTTGTATACCTGTGTGTGGTCTGCTATACACATAGGGCTGTCTGAGTGAACCGGAGTGAAGGTGGTCTGGGGGTTCCATTTTGGAAGCATCTGGCCTGTTTGTGTTCACAAGATGGACTTGAGGTTACTTTCAAAAACAGTCAAAGTGTATTGCTGACATTTCTGAGACAGGAGGGATAGGAAGTAGATAGTGAAGTGGGGAAAGAGGAGAAAGGCTTCCCTTACTAATTCAGGCCCTTTTGCTGCAGAGAGCTACTGATTAGCCTTCCTAAAAACTTACATTTGGTACATGGTAAGGATGTAGGGATGAAGGGTGCGACTGCAGTTTCTGTTGTTCATAGTGTGATGTGGTCCTTTAGAAGAGACCAACCTGTTGTGTCTCTTCCTGATCACTGCTGGTGTGGCTGTTGATGCTCAGGTGCAGAAACTCACACCTCTTTGTGCCTCTGTTTTCAGTATTCCAACCTAGAGACAACCCTGAGTCTGGAAGACAGATGAAAGGGGCAACGACCCAAACCTGTTCTAAATTTGCACACAGAGATTACACCTTTCCTGTCTGTAGAACCAGCATAGAGTGGGAGATGTTGACCCACTTGGTCCAGTTCCACATTCTCTCTGACCAAGCAGGGGTGTGCCGCGGAGTACCCAGTGGAGAAATGCACAACCAGAACTGATGTCTGTCTGACAGCCTGCTTCCCAGAGGCGAGGGGACATCACTTGGTGTCTGGTCTAGAGGAAGAGCTGTCTTCCTGTCCTGAAATGCCTGGGAGTACCTTTGCCTGGAACAAGAGGGAAGAAGAGAGCCAAGCCTGCAGGAGGAGCTGGCTACCATTGTGAGCAAGAGTAGTTAACCCCGGAGCTGTGGGTCAGTCTAACATAGATCTTCCATAGTGCGTGACGGAGGTGCTCCTGATTCAGAGCCTGTCACTCTTGATTAAGCAAAGTAGTCGCAGCACTGCTGAAGTGTGACCGAGCAGAATGCCCCATCGATAACTACCTGCTCAGTCTGCTCAAGACGAACTTTGCTGTTGTAGCTGTTGCACTTGCCCCAAGTGTTTTCGAGCACTCTCCGCTGCTGAAGGGGTTATTACTACCACCAAGCTCATGGCACTCATCCAAATGTTCCCTCAACAGACTCTGTTGTTGCAGCTGTAGCACTTACCCCAAGTGTGTCTGAGCAGACTGTGCCACTGAAGATACTTTTACAAAGCCCGTGTCACTGCCCGAGCGTGCCTGAATTGACTTCATGGTGGCTAGCTTGTGACACCTCCCCAAAGTGTACCTGAGCAGACTAGGCCGCGGTACGTGAGGCTTCTGCCATTGTGACACTTGACCACTATGTGTCCGAAGCACTGCCCGGATGTGCATCTTATTAGACCACGCTGCTGCAGCTGAACTGTGAACTGCATAGAAGAGCCCCAACTGTGGCTACCCAGACCTGAGACTGCTTCGCCACCTTGAACCTTGGCGGTCTGCCCAACTGACCTACCGACTCACCAGTCAACCAAAGTGGAGGAGGCCCTGCTTAGAACCTTGGGACCCAGACTCCACGTGTGCACGCAAGAGGGCGCTGACTCGAAGACAGCTTCACTCATGCACCACCTCCGGACTATGCCCCTTGAGACCCACACAGGGTTCTCTAACGCTAAGACAGAGTGGGGGAGGAGGAAGTAGAAGGACACCCTCTTCCAAAGGACAGTGACTCTGCACCAGAGATTCTGAGTACCTGAGTGTTTGTAGAGTGTAGTCTCGTGTATTAAAGTGCTTCTCTTTTAAGAATGCTAACTCTGGGCTGGACAGTGAAGTTATTAGGCTGTTGGGTCTCTGAGTTCGGACCTTGTTGTACTTCAACACTACCTCCCCAAGAAGCTTGTATCTATTTGCCATCGCCACCATTGAGAGTCAAGTGCCGAAGAGGTTGCCCTTGGCCCAGTTGCAAAGTGAGACGGGCCCTGGGACATCAGAGACAAACGACCCCACCCCCATTGCAGAGGCCCAATAGTGTCTGCTTGCTCATTGGTCCAACAGACGGACTGTGATGTATCTCTCTCTCTCCTCACCCCCAACCTCCGTCATTAACTCTGTCTCTCTCGCCTCACCCCCAACCTCTGTTATTAACTCTGTCTCTCGCCATCCCTTAACCCCCTGCGCGGACACCCTCTCTCACCCACCTCTTGGTTATGATCAGTCCAACCTATTGCCAGACCTTTGGTGTGTTTTGTTGCATACCAGCCCTCTCCCTTGGATGCTTCTGTGCCAGCTCATTTCCTGTGCTCCTGTCCATACCAGGTCCCGCCCGACCCCGAGGATGTTTGATTTTGGACCACGTGACGTGTTTTTCTGTCTGAAAATATTTGTGAATGTGCCATGGTGTATGCAGGGTGTGTCTGGACATCCCTGGCCGCAGTGTGTAATTTTTTATCTGTCTTTGGCACTAAGTCGGGTGTATTCTTTCTTTAGTTAGTGTTCCGTTCCTGTGCCTCCGTCAGGTGCACGTCTGCACTCTTGGCACCGCTCAGATTTCACTTCCTGGGTGGTGAAGGGTCGTGAAGGCGTGCCTGCTCTGATGTCTAGGAATCCGTGCCTCGGACAGTGGTAGAACGTGAACAGCGATGCGTGCGTCGGGTCCCTCCCCCGCGCACAGTGTTCGAGCCGGCGGTACGCACGGAAAATAGGATTCCGTAGCCCGGTTTCCGACAGCGAGAAGTGAGTGCAGACTTAGGTTTCAAGGCGAGGCTCACGCTGTGTTAAACCGTCTCCGTGCCTGCCGTGCTAGAAGTAACTAGGCTGAACACCCGAGCTTTTGATTGTTGTGGATTGATAAGGGATGACATTATTTAAACCATAAAGTGTTTGACATGTTGCTATGGTTTCCACGCCTTGCAAAGTAAGAGCCTCCGGCACTAATTACAGCACTAACAAGCCCGCGAGTGGTGCGGGCGCACCACAGAGGAGCGGGGGCGAGCGAGCGCGGCAGCCTGCTCAGCTGACGAGACGCTCAGCTGACCAGACGCTAGTGCGTCGTGGCTGGCCTTGGATGAGTACGCGCGGCAGACATGTGTTTCCACCTATCGCGCCCGCGTCTGGGCACGATAATTGGAAACATATGTTTGCCGCGCGTACCCATCTCAAAAGGCCAGCCACGACGCACGAGCGTTTGTTGGACTGCTTTTCAAACTCGCTTACATTAAGTCTTCGCCTCTAAGCAGCGCTTGCGCGCTACTCGAGGCTCGACCTAAAAAGGTTATCCACCCGCAAAAGAAAAACAGCGGTGCAAGAAACCGCGGGACCGGCTGCACCTGTGCGAGAACAGCCGCGCGGGAAGCTAGACGATCCCGACCCCGCCCCCTCGGAGGCTGGTCGAGAAACTCAGCGGAAAGCGGCACCTCGCCCCGTAGTAGAGCCGGGAGGAATTCCCACAGGAGAGGCCGTGATCGCATCGGGAGAAAGCCTCCTGCGCCGGGGACTGCACCCGCCCCGGCCACAAGCAGGTAAGCCCCATGAGCTCCGAGGAGCATGGAAAACAACAGAAGGGAAGCCCCGCTGCCCGCGCTGAATGCCAGCCCCACGGGACAGAGCGCGCCGCGAGGCCCTTGCCATCAGACAAATGGGGGCGCGGCTGAGGCTCGTAGAACGGTCTGCCGGGCCCCCGTGCCCAAAACTGTCAATGTCCCGTCTCACGCCGGGACGCCCCCCCCAGTGAGGAAGTGGAGACTCGGGGAAAGCCGCCCGCAGCTACCGACACAAAGTTGAATCCCAGGCCGACGGGAGGCCCGGGCACAGTCACTGTCACAACCACAGCATACACGGCCGGGGGGACAGAAGGGGCTGTAAGGCAGAGCCCCAGACCACGCCGGCCGCCCCCCCTGTAAACCCTTGGCTCGCTAAGGCAGAGGCTAACCGGCTCAGAAGGAAACCGGGGGAAGGAAGGGGGGAGGTCCTAGATCCCCAGGGCCCGCTAGAGCAGGACCACCAACCATGGACCCACGATCCTGCTACAGCAGGAACCACTTACCTGACAGCGCATCTGGAGAGTCATCGTGCGCAGAACCAAAAAAACAGGCTGAGGGTTGGGCCGGCCCTCCTCTTATAGAGGTCAAGGGTGATAGGGGTCGGCCATGTTGGGAAGGGATGGGAGGCTAACTTTTGCTTTGGAGGTTTCTGGTGTGGAGCTGAAGCTCACTTCGTTAATCATGTGGCGAGGAAGACTTATGAGGAGGTAATGGGGTGACCCAGTGCCCCTCAGAACCTGGGTGTGAAGTTATAGAAGTCAAGTGGTTCTGTCTGGAACCGAATTGCTTTCTTACTTATTTAATACAAACCTATCTATATATGTATACAGAATGGCTTATGCAAACATTTTGTCTCATTCACAATTAATGAAAAGAAAACAAGGAACACACCAAAGTCATGAAAAAATCAAGTATTATATTCAACAAGAGAGGAAAACACTTTATGTTGTTAGGAGAAGAAATAACTTTTTCTTTTTGTACTTTTTTACGGTTTCCAGTGGGTGAAAAGACAAAGCAAGGCTGTCGCAGACAATACACAAAAATAATCGGCGCAGGTGCTGAAGTGACACAGTGCAAGGGAAGTGCTGAGTGTGAAGATGTTATATACAGTGATGCAGTGCTTTAAAAAGTGCTTTAAAAACAATCATTTTTAAATGACATCTATCCCTAATTGCATGAATCTCTGAAGGTTTGATTTTCCTTTTGGCGTGATTCATGCAATTAGGGATAGATGTCATTTAAAAATGATTGTTTTTAAAGCACTGTATATAACATCTTCACACTCAGCACTTCCCTTGTTCTGTGTCACTTCAGCACCTGCGCCGATTATTTTTGTGTATTGTCTGCGACAGCCTTGCATTGTCTTTTCACCCACTGGAAACCGTAAAAAAGTACAAAAAGAAAAAGTTCTTTTTCTCCTAACAACATAAAGTGTTTTCCTCTCTTGTTGAATAAAATACTTGATTTTTTCATGACTTTGGTGTGTTCCTTGTTTTCTTTTCATTAATTGTGAATGAGACAAAATGTTTGCATAAGCCATTCTGTATACATATATAGATAGATTTGTATTAAATAAATAAGAAAGCAATTCGGTTCCCGACAGAACCACTTGACTTCTATAAGGACAATGTAGAAGACACATTCCTAGCCTAAAAGATGTATGCCCTTCTTTTGACGCTCATTTTTTTAAATTTACATTTATGCAGGTACAGGATAACAGCACTATCAGAATCGACACCCTGCAAACGCTTTTGAGCCATCAGCATATTCATTAGAGCTGCTCGTCATATTCAAGGAGATAAAAAAAAAAAAGCAATATTCATATTACCATAAAATGAACGCTCTGCCCTTTCTTGGGGTATAGAAAAATCTGACAATGCAAATATTGCAGACGTGCCTCGATAATAAATTTTCAGAGCAATGAAAAGTGACCAAGACAAGTTGTGGAATTGTGGCCGCGTCCTCGCAGAGATGAGAACCGAGATAGGCGCGTTTGGCGCCAGAAATCTCCGATGATATAAAATGAAGGCTTTTTCAGGCCATTCTGTCGGAATGCACGATGGAGGTCGGAGAATGGTCGAGATCTGCTGGCTGGTGATGATAACGGGATCCCGTTTTAGTAATAATAGCCCCTGGTCAGGCTTTTGTCTCGTGCCGGTCAGTAGCCACTCGCCACAGCAGCGCCAAGAAGAATCCCGAGCCAGCCTTTGCAAGGAATTCACTACTCAGTCTGTTGTCAAGGGAGCCTCGCAGCGAGTTGAGATGGAAAGACGTGACGAAAGAGAAGCGCTCAGAGACAGGGAGATTATGACTGCACTTTGTCCAATGGTGTAAACGTAACATGACCCCCCCCCCCCCCACCTCCCCCCGCATAATGTGACAAGGACCCCAGTCTCCCATATCTCACAGATATTCCTTGGCCTTGGGTCCGAATGCCCCCCCCCCCCTGAAGAGTTGGGGCCCCCTGAAGGTTTGGGGCCCCACTGCATTGCAGAGGTCTGCATCGTGCCCCTGACTTTGTCCTGACGATAGCACATTTGTGCAACGCCTGCAAATTTTGGTGCATCACGTGAAACTAATCCCGCCAGAATCATAAGAAAGCCCTTTCCCCCTTCCATGAGCTCAGTAGGGGAAATGGCCATTCCTTGCAAGGTCAGTGACAATGCCTCAGGGTGGAGTTTATCAGCTCTACCCAAGCCTGACTGTGCCATGTAATTCCAGGAGCATGAAACAGGCAGCTTCAAAGACATCCTTTATTTCCCATCAGAATTTGAAGGGCTCTCTCACAATCCTATATCGCTAATTTCTTCCTATATTTAAATGCATGTTTGAAGTTTGCATTTGATTTGTGGTACTAAATCAGGCACCGTGTTATTTTGGAAGCACTTAAGTTAAAGCAGCTGCAAAGGCTCATGGGAAAGATTCTCATTTACACATTGATTCTATAGACAGTGTTGTCACTTTGTGCCATTTTCATGGCTAACAAGTTGGTAGAAATGAAGGCACAGAAGCACATCTTTCCTAGTTTGACCCTCCTTGGTTACCTTACATGATGGTCTGGCATCGAGGATGGTACGCTTTCTATCCAGTGATTACACACAGTGGCTTGTCGTAGAAACCCATGATAGCAAACACAAAGGCCTTCTGGGTTCATCAGAGCCTAAGCGCTGCTGTCATGGGCGTCCTAGTTCCTAAGTATGTGATGTACACATGAGGTTACCAGCAAAGATTCTCCACTTAGGGACACTAAAAAAGGAACGCAGACAAATTAGCTAGGACAAGATAATCCCAGAGCTTGTCTCCTCTAAAAGGGCACGTAAAGCCTTGGATTAACCTGGGAGTCTCTGGTGAAGTCTCATTAGCGTACTATAAACCACATGGAAGGGAGCTGTGGTCTACTTCAGTCTTTCCGTGGATCAAAAACAAATAAGGTTATGCGAGGACACGCAACAAGAATGATAAGGTTGAGCCCGCCTTGCTGGGGTTCGCACTCGTGACACGTAAAACTGGTGAGCATTCAAATAACTCGGTCATCCTGCTTGTTCAGGTGACTGGAAACATAGGGGGAACAGAATTTCAATGAACTATATTTGCCAATTTATAAACATTTACTTTATCTATCCATGTATCTTGAACATGGGGCAATGGAAAGATTTATAGCTAAGGCTGTAGAGTGTAGAATTTGCCATTTATTCAAAAGGTGATTCATGAATCCATTTGTAATACACACCCTGATAAAGCCTGCAACTAAAATGTGTTTTTTTTCAGCTTGTCACTGTGCTGATGACAGTTTTATACTTTAGAATAATAAAGACTCATGAAAGAAAAGGTTTCCATTGTTTTCCCTCTTCCGAGTTATTTTACAAAGATGAAAACAGACCCTCAATTTTCGCCAAATCTGATCCACTTAACTGCGCCCTGGATA
This sequence comes from Calotriton arnoldi, assembly GCA_963921515.1. NCBI lineage: Eukaryota > Metazoa > Chordata > Amphibia > Caudata > Salamandridae > Calotriton > Calotriton arnoldi. The sequence continues at coordinate 3,477,921 of CAWUFW010000568.1, forward strand.
ACTCCTTATTGTCTGGCTGTGAGCCTTTGAAGACCCTGAAGAAAGGCAATCCTCCTTGAGGGACTAACATTGGAGATTGGTTGCCCAGTGGCAGCAGTGATTTATCTCAGTGGGGTGTGCGCTAATCTCCGCTGAAGGACAGAGATGAGAAAGGAGCACATTCGCAAAAATTGGACTCAAGGGAGTGTTATCTCTCCGCACACATTTCCAGCAGAATTCCACAAAAAACCTCGAAAACTAGTCCACAAAAACAACCACCTACATAATTCACAAATGCACTGGATGCCAAGTCGGCACAGTGTTACGGAAAATGACCTTTCTGCCATGCTCATCAATGGATCCATTGTATTGATTAACCAATCATCGAAGTCTGGGCTGAACTAAACAACGGACTAAGTCCTACCATAAAAGTCTCTAATTTACATAGCCATTACCGATGAAAATCAACATCAGACTAATATCTTGGGAAGTTTCTGAGTGGAAAGCCACAGAGTAAAAAAATAAATCCCTAAGAGGCATCTAAGCCACTCCTGTGAAAAAGAGTGGTGAACTCAAAATGCGGCCATTGGGATACCCAAACCGTTAAATCAGAATTATTCATGGATCAGCTTCTAATAATATTATAACAAACACCTAGTGGCCACCAAAGGCAGGAACCTCTAACAATGCAACATACTTTGGGGCTTCATTTAGAGTTTTTAAGGAACTAAAAGTCTTCCAATTTGTGGAGGAAACTCTAAATACAGAGTAGAATCCACTGGTTGTTTTTCCTCCAAAATACTCTTAATAAAGAGGAGGAAATTCAGCTAGTGGGTTTTCAGTTCCCTTAAAACTCTAGATAAGGTGCTAAGTTTAAAAAAAAAAAAAAAAGACTTTAGTGCTAAAGGCTGCATCAGTGCTTACCCCTTCCACGGCTCGTGTTCACATTCAAAAAACGAATTTCCTAAGGTAGAGAATTAACCTGTCTGTCTGTATTGTTCCGTGACTAAAGAAGGCCAGATTCAAACCCAGATAAATACCACTTGGACAAAAGATAATGCACCACACCAACATGTTGCAAGGCAACTGTTGGTCACTAAGGATTTCAAAAACCACTTAAAAACTTTTGAACACAAGATAATCTCTTTTATAAGAGCCACTGGCTACAACGAACCTTGGAATTTGTATGTGGTGGTGGAATTTATTTCCTTACAATTTTTTATTTGATTGAAGGCTTTTGTAAAGTAGTAATAACCACAGTAATGTGGCCTTAGGGCACTTTGGGATGGGGATACATATATGTAGAAAGATGTATTATGCTATATTTCTAAAACTAGGGGTCGGGAACCAGTTAATCGACCCTGCCCAGAGGCAACCCAACATCCAATATGTCCCCTAGTAAGAGTACCAAATATTGAAAGAGCAAGTTATGAGAGCCAGAGAGAAGAAGCAAATCTGATCTTAGGCGTCTGACACAGAAACAATTTTTACTTATTTTTTATTTGCATAACGTTTTCCATAGCAGTGGCCCAGACAAGGCGACATTACATATTACGGACCCAATTAGCAAAGCTTAATATATTTGCATTCTTAGGACTCCACTGTCACTGATTGTAGTCAGAAGGCTCACAAACAATAATACAAAAGCATATAGAACCAAACACTTTATATTGGTTCTTGGATTTTTTTTAGATATTGTCTTTTAGAGGAGGTTTTTTTCAACATCTTGAATCCTCATCCCCACATCAAGCTGGATCCTCTCCTGGTTATTTAAATTTACATTAGTCTAGACAACTGTCTAGGAAGCAGAGTTGTCAATATCATTTGTGCCAATTGTGTGGAAAATTCGAAGTTTAATCCCCAAGTGAGTTTTAGGAGTTACTGAAATTAATATTGAATAAAATCTTAAATAAAATTTAGGTCAATGGCGCAGACTATGTCCCTGAACAGTCCCACATTTGTTGCTATTCAGTGGTTTCATGATTTTTTCCTTAATTCTTGATGCCATGTTGTACCCTGAGACTTCTTGTGAACCATGAGTTGGTAGCGGAGCACTGAGTAAAGGGCCGGGGAAGGATTGTGCAAGAAGAACTCTCTAGTTACATTTCACATCAAGCAAGAGATTGAGGACGTTCTTGTTATAGGTGAATTCTGATGGCAGATCTCGCCTGCAACAATAAATGAAGGCTCGGAGACCATGGAGCGGTCGGATAGTTGTCTCTATTGTATAGCATTGCTTTAGGGAGGGCTACCTTTAGTGTAGGCATAAGAGAGAGGAGCGGAGGGAGAAGTTAGGTGGGTGATGAACACAGACCTCTGGACTTCAAAACGACTAAGTGCAAATATATTGAAGGTGGGAGGATGCACGCTTTTACAGATTTTATTTATTTGTTTTATGGTAGACGCAGCTACTGTAGCCTAGTTAATCAACCCCTCACTTCCAGGATAAAGAAACTGTATATTTTGCACCTTGGAGTGCAGGAACCGGGGAGCTGGATTTTCTACACAGAGTTAATAAGCATACACTGCCCGAGTATGCCTGCCCCAACAGAGTTTATGTTTTTAATGCCGCACTCCCCTACAAAGGCCCGCCCTCCTGAAATCTCATGGTTAAGATGTAGGGGCATGATGAATGCAGGTAGCAAACAGTGGGTGCAAAGTGCTCACCAAGGGTCTACTACTAATATTAATAGGCAGGTCGCGCTGCAGCCCCTTGTGAATAGCTCTGAATGCAGGAATAGTGGCTTGCAAAGGACAGTTTACCACCATCCTTGCATTAGCTTTCTGAGGTGCCAAACTTTTATTTTTTTAAAGCAAGCCATGTCCTCTAAAGAGACAGGTGATGCTTTGGAAAAAAAAATGCTTTCATTTCAGAAACACACCGGCGGGAACATGCAGCAGTCCCCTGACCACTATGTGCCCCCTAAGAGGCAGCTGCGGCTCCTCCGCTAAGGCAAAGCAGCGCCACCCCACTGCTCTTTGAGCAGTGAAAAAATAAAAAATAAAATGATAATAAACACAATGTTACTACCATTTTATTTTTCCATATTGAGGCAGTTTTGTTCACCTTACGGGGTGGGACTGGGCTGTCGTCACAGCCAGCAGGGAGAGGAGTGGTTGGTGCACTTCAGTGCGCATGACGGTTTGCCGACCGTCTTGGGCCAGCCAAACAGACATGCCCACTTCGCATTGTCCCACCCGGCTCTATTGCACAGCCGGATGGAGAATATGCACAGGCTCCCACTCCCTGTCTGAGTGCCAAACCAGGCCAATCACGATGCTGCTGTCATCCTGGTGACAGCAGCGTCATGATTGACTTAGGGGAGTCTGGGAGCCTGTGTGCATCCGTGAGTCAACAGAAGAGGATGGAGGAGAGACGGAGGAGAGGCGGTGGCCGGCGGCCAGGTAGGTGAAAAAAAAAATTCTACTGCTGCCACACCCCACCCGTACTATTCTGTGGCAGTCGCCACTGCTCAGAGGCTGCCCGGCATTATTTCTGAAGGGAATTTGTGAATCAGATACCACCCATTAGAGGTGTCGGTAGGGTTTTCAACTACAGCTGTAGTCTCAAAGCATTTAGGAATTCTATTACAATTCCCAAAGAGGAGGGGAACGTCCCTTTCATGCACTCTCCTATTAGTGAGCTGCAATGTGTTGCCAATCCCCTTTTGCGAGTTGGCACATAGCAAAAGGGTAAAGTGGTAAATCCTGTGATTCTGTCAAATGCAGGCTTTTTAATGGCAAAATCCTTTTGCATGAGGCAATTGGTGGTTTGGGCCACTATATGGTTACTGGTGCTGACCAGCCTCCTCAAACCTTCAAATGTGATTCACCAGTCATTTAATTGTATAGCAACCACCCCGAGCTACTAGGTCGCAATGGGCCTGACTGGTTTCTTATTCATGTCACATGGGATGAGAAGTTTAAAACACATGCTTTGAAAGACCAAAGCTTGGTTCCCCCCTTACAGAATGTGTGATCTTGGCACGTTCTTTCTCTGCATCTCCATTGTAAAATGGAAGCACTATGAGCTGGACTAAGCGATTATTCCCATCATAAGGGTAGGGTCAAATAAACAATTTACTTTAATCAAAACAGCAGTGGTAAACTTGCGATAAGGAAAATCCTAAAAGATTTACCATATGTGTTTGATGCTTAAACGGCCCCAGTGGCTGACTGCAAAACCGGTGATGTGTAGTTAAAAATCAAAAGTTCCACCCTGCAGTGCCATGCTGATAACATCTCAAATGACATCATCGCCGACATCATCACATTTCTACAGACAATATAGATTCAGTCACCGTTGACATCAACGGCTGAAAGTTCCTCTGTTTCACGACTATCAATTTGTAAACAAAAGTGGTCGCATGCTTCATTTGCCACACTGCATTGTCTCTTCTCTGCAAGACATCCAAATATCTTTTTCTAAATGTAATAATTTTCTCTAGCATTCCATCAGTAAGTCAGCAAAGTTACTGCTTTCCTACTATTACTTATGAAGTGATGGCAATTTGAAAAATATTCCTCTATAATTTGCAACTCAGGGAATGATTAGGAAAATCGTGGACACCTAGGAAGTTGCTGGCGGCCGTATCTGCAAAACACATGCCCTTTCTCACGCTCACTGCACCGTTTATGCCCACCAGGGGTGCAGCAGGTGCAGTGGCACAGGGCCCGAGGCTTGGGGCCCCTCTGAACCCTGACCATTTCCTTCCTTGCACTAAGGCCCATAACTCATTGGCTACGCTACTGATGCCACCTTATTTAGTTGTAACCAAGTGTGCAGGTGGTGTGGTAAATTTTGCTTCATTCCAAAGGTTAGCGAATACCCACACAGTTGTGACTTTGTTTGTGATTCAGTGATTTGCAAAAGGCACTTCCATTACACCTGCAACAGAAGGCCCATTTCACTGCCTCCAATCCACACCTGCTGCTGCAGCCCGGCACATTTTCTGTTGCTGTTGGAAGTGCCTTCTTCTTTCTCAGGTATCAGAGATCGTGTGGCTGTGAATCAGGATCTGGTATTTACAGACAAGCATGATACGTTTTCCGCACCCAAGTCGAGGCTTTTTGGTGCATACAAAATTCTGGGAATGACTCCTAGTTTCTCTTCTTCAGACTGCCAGTCAGCTCTGACTAGAGGGCACCAGTACTCGCGTCATGCTCTTGCTGCATTACTGAATCACTGGTATGTGCCATCATTTCATTATCCAGAAAAAGATGAAGGGGCTGATCACAAGTTGCACCATTTGGGGTAACACTAAAATCACATGAGATTTTATCATTCTCTTGCTGGAAATCTGCACCAGTGCTGTGCAGTTACGACTACACCCTTATGGAATGAGAATTACCATGTGGGAACTAATTTTCAGTTCATAAGACTAAAGGGATTCCCAATTTCATGAGGTTTTATGCATACATTTACCACCTGCTCTAAACAGATTGTGGAGGGGGGGCTGTAGGTGGGGCAAGGGAGAGGTGGGGAGAGAAGGGAAGGATTTTTCTGGCATTGGCAGTACCCACCCCTCTCAAAAAAACAAAAAGTAGGGAATGAGGCTTGGCTGTTGCTGCAGCCAAAGCCATATTACACGTTTCTGCCTGGGACTGGCCGTAAAATTGTGTCTGGTTCTCACACACCTTGTGTGGAAAAACCTTCCCTCTCAGGCAGAGCAAAGTTCCATGCGGTCATTTTTCAAAGAGGACTCGGAGTAGTTATCCATAAGCCGAAAGCCATTTCAGATCAAATGTAGTTGCATGAAATGCTGATGTACATACCGCTAATCCACCCTAATGGAAGACTGTGATTTTGTCTGTGGGTTTGTTGAGCAAACGTCAAAGCATATACAGTAAAACAACTTGCATAAACCACTGACTGATAAATGTCCGGTGACTAAAACAATAACATATGACACAGAAAGTGGACAAGCTGGTGAAAGCATGAAGATCACCCACTTAGGGAATGTAGAAGACGTGCATCAGTGAGGCAGGGTCTACAGCAATGAGCAAATAAACACAGCAACGTTTAAAAAGAAGCATAGGAACAGTCAATCGTAAGGAATTTGCTGGCAGCCTTTTTTCTTTGCCAATGCTTGTTTTATTTCATCATTGCTTTTGTAAAATGGTATTGTTTTGTTGAGGGAGCTGTTAGCCCCGGCTAATGGCAAAAAAAAAAAAAATGGTTAAAAGAAGAAGGATTTGTTTTTAGTTTCAAAAAGTGCATGATACTTTAATAGCATCTTGCGTACAAGGAACTATTTGTGTATGGATGTGCTTCTTGTGAAAGAGCAAAATGCCATCACTCACAGGAAGTTAGCCAATGGCGGAAGAGTGCTCGCCAATTGCCCCATGTTGTATGCTGTAGCTGGCAGAAGAAAAGCATGGATGACAAAACAAAAGACCAGCGGGGGGAGTAGGCGGTCTGAAAGCCCTATATGTAAATATATTCTAAATAGAACTTTAGTAAAATTAAAAGATCTTGGCTAAAGCCAGACCTAAAAATGAGGAGAGTTGCATTTTGGATGACCAGTAAAGCTGTCTCACTTTACTCACCGAGAGATAGAAATGGGCCTTGATGTATTATTTGTGACGCGCTGTATAGCTACTGTTGTCTGGCACCAGTGATATGCGATTGCATTGGGGGTAGAGACAGGCTTTTCTCCCTTGTACAAATGAGCAGGCTATCGAAATCCTCCTCGCCTGGTGCACTTCATGACATACAGTCTGGCAGCTAAAAGTGCACAGTGATTTAATAATCAGGTGCTCAGAAAATCGAATTCACTATGCCATCGATCATCCTCCAGTTCTAAGCAGCATGCATATCAGGATCTCATAAAAACAATCATGTCGCGCGCTATAATGGCGCAGTAATGAGTACGTTCATTCCGCCATGCTGCTAACAAGGGAGTTTGACATGGTTGACTCAATGGGTCAATTCTTCAACACACCATTTTTTAAATGTCATCAACTATGTCACATTTCAATTTTCGGCGTCAAAACAGATTATCTATTTGTAAATGCAACTCATCTCTTTCTGGAATTCGATTGTTATTTTAGATGCTGCACCTTTCAGTGAATTAACTCAAAGAAATCCAGAGATTGCACTCTGCATTCGTTTTCAAGACTGCATTGGCATTGCTGATGAATTGGGTGATCCCTTCCACAGGAGAGAATTTGTGATCCAGAAAGCTATTGAAAAGTACCATCTCTATTCACTCAGTGTTGTTCCCCAAAAAATAATCTTAAACCCGCTTTAAAATATTTTTTTCTGCCCTTCTGAAACCTATTACCAGTTGGCAAATTGAGATTTCTTGTCTTATAATGACAGGAAGCGTATAATTTGGGGGCTTCTATAATTAGTTTAGGAAAAGAAAACATGAAATAAAGCTGCCAAGAACCTGCCACGACCAGGACAAGTCCCAGGAGCAAAGCCAGGCGGGCATTAATCAGCAGCTCGTTTTCCATGGCACGAACCAGTTATGGTGAAATCGGGAAGATGCGCAATTAGAGACCAGGATGTCCAGTTTCTTTCAGTCAAAAAGGATTCCCTGAAGTAAAAAAAAGTGTAGTTAATAAGGGTTTTCTTAAGCTACAAAGAAAAATTTTATTTGTATTAAATAATAGGTGTGCTAGAATGTAGAAAATGTGTCTTAAAAAGGAAGGATTAAAAGATGAAAGTTTCTTAAGTGGGTCAATAATCATTGTAAACTGAATGACCACCATAAGCACGTATTCAGTGTGTATATGTAGAAATATACAAAAATTATAGAAATGGCTAGCCAATCAATATGATGCAGTAACTATAATCATGTGATGTGGTGATAAATTAACCAGAAGGAGGACTCAAAATGACATTACAATATACATAAAATAGGATGCCTATTTTATATTTTTAGATTATATGGGAAAATGTGTACAATATCGGATAAAAACAGGGGCAAAATGTCCCACCACAGCTGTAGAGAACGGGGAAACGACTAGCAGAAATGGAGAGAGGAAGAGAAATGTGGTGGGAAAGAGATAGAAGGGGAGCGAGAGAAAGACACAAAGACAGAGTGACGCACGAGATCAGCTTTGCTAAAACCCATGGTAAGGACATGAAATCCTCGCTTGCATACTCATATTGAGGTGCCTTGCTTTTCAAATGCCTGATTCCAAATCCTCAATCTATCCATGTATGGGAATTTTTATTACAAAATGTGAATCACGTGATTCTTGGGAGAGAGAGTTCCATATCATTTAATATATAACCCATGAGCCTTTCTTCTAGACATAGAGCATTTTACAAAAACTGTTACTAATCCCAGGGTTGATTATTAGATCTGGCTTCCTGCCACCTCTACAGAGCTGTGGTCACCACTTTCCATGCACTCCTGTGCCCACCTAATACACTTGACCCGCTGGAACCTTTCCCCCATTAGCTTACAGAGTCCCCTGGAGGCTCCTTTCCACTCGGACAGTGCCTTATAACTCGGTTTATCACGCTACACGTGTTAATATCTCGAGTCCCCTAAATGCCTTTTATTCAGCAGCATCATCATATTGTCTGGGCAAAAGGTCAATTTGTAGCCCATTTAAAATGATCAACTTCGAATGCGCCATAAAGAATTTGTGATGACCCAGACAATATCAGTTGGGTCTCTCCATATCCTTTGTGGTGCAGGGACTTTGGCTGATATAAGGATGACCGTTCAAAATATGTTTATGCCAGCTTTCCCATCCGTAATTTTCTTTGGTTTGTCCCACATGATCCCATTATTTTGGCATTTGTGTGGTCCCTGATCTAAAGGAGTCCTAGGGCACAGACTCTGTGGAAATATCCCTGAAGGGGGTAATCCCACTGAACCCTTTGTCAAGGACCCTCTGGTGGCATTCCAGTATCATGGTTAGGTTGTAAGACAGCACTGAAGCCCCCAAGGAGGGCCCAAGTAGAAAACCATTTAGCCCTTTTGAAACGTGTCTCTGTCCGCAATGTACCCAGAGTGAGTGGAGTAAATGTGATTGGGGTTCTTGAGCTCCCCGTGGAAGGAGAGGTGTGTGGCAGAAAAAGTTGACTGTGTGTCAGAAGAGTGCCATGTTATATCATGCTCTATTGCTTCTTTCTGCTCCTCTTACTGAAGGGAATCTACAAACCTTTCTGCACAGGCAGCCTCACTGAAGAAGGTTGGGAAAAAGTCCACAAAATCTGGTCAGCACCAGTCAGGTAAGTAATTTTTCTGGTTTGATGTAGTCCTAGAATATAATTAATTTTCATCACAAGCATGCAAAGAACACCACAAGAGTAGTATAAAAAGTGTAAAAATGCCCTAAGAGCCTATTTTCTGACACCCCAAAATTGAAGCATCCAACCTCTGCCTGTGGCATCCTGCCCAACTACCCCAAAAATCAACATTTAGCTGGAGCGCCACTTTAGTAGTGTGGAAAATTACTGCAGATGAAGCCTAAGTTTACCATTAGTGCCTGCTGGAAGCATGGAGCGGCATCTTGCACATTTCACCAAGTTTGTCCCTTTGATCTAGCTGCTGCCTGCCTATCTGAAGACTCTGCAAAAAGGATCCCTTGTCAGCATAAGGAGAACACTAGAACACAAAACAATGGTGACTCACCAAAGATGGAAGACAGCTAAGCAGAGACAACTATAAGTGCATGCGAACAACCAAGGAAGGGTGATTCAGTCTGGCAAATACACCTGCTATCATCAAGTGACCTTTGTTATCTGCTGACACGCCTTTTTCACCACTTACAACTTCCCTTAACTTCCATCCTGTGAGGAGAGAGCATTGTCCCCAACCAGTCTACAGTAGAGTGCGCACGGGTAATATCAGAGATCGCCCAAGACCGCACTCGGCTACACAAGACACATTATACTAACTGAACCCCCAGACGTCAAGCTCCCAATTCTTTGGGGGTCAGATACAGATCTAACCCCATAAACCCTTAGAGGTACGCTTTGTCTCTTGAGGTTTTAGTCTGTTATGAACGCTAAATTGTTTTTATGTTCAGTGATCCCCTAGCTCTACCAAAGACCACCCTACAGTGCGACATTGTGAAATCTTTTTCAACAGGTCACGGCTACAAACTTCCAACAATTTTATGCTTTGCAAACTAGGACACTGTCCCAGTCCTGCAGGTTACACAGCAAAACGCGATGTATGGAAGTGTGAGATTTAATCTGAACCCCTCTGGTGTGCACCATACCATTGTTTTTTAGTTCACCTGTGCCATTACACGAGGGAGTCAGTCATATGCAACTCTCTCGGATTCCTGCTGCGATACGAATAGTCCAGACAGAATTACTAAGCTACGTACCCTCTGAATGACTACATAAGCAAGCATCTGGCATATGCTGTATTCAATTTTTCCCTTAGACATTCTATTGTCTTTTCAGGAAACAGGTTTCATTTTATGCTGGGGAGAGTGCTTATAGTTTTTTTCCCTCCACATTCTATTAATTTGATAGCTGGTTGCTTGTTCATCAGGTACATTATACAAGAACATATTCATTTTTGGGCACGGGGAGATTAAGTGATATGCCCACAATCACAATATGTTGAGCTGAAGCGGAGACTAGAACCTGGATCCCCAGTTCCACAGTGGGCACCTCTGACCTTCACGCCACACCCTCTCCCCTTTGATGCCTCTCCTTATTTTCTTCAGTGTGGTGTGTATGTGCCCTTATGTGAAGGGTGGTCATGAAACACTGATACTTCAGACAGGTTATATGATGGAATCCCGCATGCATTTAGCGCGCATGCATTTACAACGCCGGCATTTCGAACGACTTGCCGTAGATGGGCACTGGACATTGGAATAGTATCATTTACTAGTCCAACTCCAGTCTGCGCAACAGCAGGGAAGGTGTTGGACTTAAGATCCAACACCACTCCACTAATGCCCTCCCTAAAGCAAGTTGTTGTAACGACTTGCATGCTAAATGAATGCGTGGTAAGGACGCGTTTGTTCTATCGCCGACATTGTAAAGGCACAGCGTGATTCCGGCTTCGTAATAAAGGATGTTTCCCTTTCAGACAATCACTCAACAGTAAAATATAAGCAGTACCAGAGACCGAGCAATGTTTCACCGGCCTCATCAACGTGTTGCAGAGGAACAGCGCACACAACATTGTGCTTGATCATCGTTACGCCAGCAAGAGTAACATTTCTTTTCAAGGTAGAATTGACTTTAATGTGTCATTCAATAAGCAGTCAAACTGATGTTTGCAAGTATCGTCTGCCCATTCACATCAAAGCCAAAATCATGTAAATTGTTTATAGGCACTTCATGTAGCACAGATTAAAGATGGGTGCTCATGCATAATTTAACAATCAGTTAATAGCCCTTCTACTAAACACCGGTCCTTTATTGAATCAGGTAACGAGGCCATGGTTCATTTCACACGGGCTCTTTTGGAAGCAGCTGATGATGCCCTGTGAGCAAATGAAATAAAATATGCAAATATTACTGCAGGAGGGTTCATCAAAGGCCTCCTCCAGGCCAGAAAACCATTTTGTAAAATTAAATAGCGTTTGATGAGAACCCCAAATTAAACTGAAGACTAATACCAAGTAAAAACCAAAAGCGAATCTATGAACTTAAAGAAGATACTCTTATCAATTCATTCTCGAAAGACCTGGTGGACAAATGTATGTTTGTTACTAAGATGGGGACAAATCACACTTAACTAGAGGAAAAAAAAATGTCAAGCTGCCCGCAGTTAGCAGGCAGCTTCGATTAACGATAACAAGTCATTCCCCAGATCATTCTGCCTTCCAGTAAGATATAAACAGGAGAGACTCTCAGTCCATCAATCAGTAGATTTGTAAAGCGCTACTTGTCACCCGTGAGGGTATCCAGGCGCTCTCCCGAGAATTATGTGCTAGCATTGAATACTACTATCACTCCAAGATGAACACTATGACAAAGAGAAGCCTGGCATCCAGGAGCTATAGCGGTACCCTGGCCCAATCTGCAGCCATGCTGGTCACACGTAACATGGCTCCTTCCCATTTACACAGTCAACGTCTGTGTCATTCCACTTACCTTTGCTGCCCAAAAATGGGGATCGTCTACAGTCCTCTTAATACCCTCCTTGGGACTTGAGGACTGTGCATCTATCGCCACCCCTAATCACAACTTGAATGCATCTCAAGGGCAAGGACTGAAATTGGGAGTCATTACACCACTCCTCAAACCCAAAATAAGAGCAAACATACCCTTGAATTTATCGCCCTATAGGCAATCTTCACAGGAGTCTAAAATATTTGCTACAGTAGTTGAATTGCCTGAACACCACCTTCATACAGAAAGCCTACTGCAGAAGTACAATCAGGATTTAGCCTGTCACACTCAATGGAATAGCATAACTATATTGTTGGTATAACACCAATATGCGGAGGAAGATACATTTAAGGCCATCCTCCTCTGATTATGTAAGCATCGCGTAACAAGGATGATGATCATAAACCATCATATATCAATTCGAGAAGTATCTGTCCAATGTCTGAGTTGGTCTATAAGGGCTTTCCTGCCCTTTTGAATAACTCAGGCGTCACCACTACCCAGTGCTTAATTTGTAAAATATTAAGTGCCAGGGCTCTGACCAGGAGACCACTGCAGCTTGCACCACCCATCGCCCTTGTCATCGCTGCCAAAACAACTACGAACCATCTCTCTCGCATGTAAATGCGACAGTTCAGATTATTCCAGGTCCCCAAAGCTAAAGGAATGGCTGGGGTGGCAGGTATTGGCAATTTTAATGTATATTGTAGTCCTAAACTACCCTTGTTCTGCTCATCTCTAAATTAGATGAGCAGCGCCACCATGTGGTGGACTGTTCTAAGTATGTTTTTGACATTTAGGTGCCGGTGCCGAGCACCGGAAACCAATTAAGTGCCGGTGCTGAGCACCGGAAAGCACCGGCTCAAATTAAGCACTGCCACTACCTACAATTTTTAATGCCTACCGTAGCACACCTAAAAAACAAGACAGAAATATTGTATTACCCTGAATTTCTCACAAGCAAAACCGAACAGCAAGAACACAAACTCAGGCCAGTTGATACAAAGATGAACTCAGAATGACCATGCAACACTGCAAGCATCTGGAATGGAGATGGAGAACAAGCCAGGAAGACACTGACAAGGAGGTCTTCAAATCCTCCCTGAAGTGCTACCACTAGCAAATCCGGTAAATGAAACGGAAAGCCTTAGCAGACCAAAATCGACACCAGCTCCAACATCAGCATAAAAATCTACTTGATTATGAAGGACTTCATCACACCAACAGCCAATACCAGCAACATCACCCCATCTCAAGAACTGTGCAACAACCTCTCAAAATTTAGCAGCAGCAAAACCACAGCCATATATCACAACTTCGACCCTCAAAATGGCCCCAGCAACCCTGTAGACAGCTTGCAGACCTAAGACAAAGAACAAGCCCTATCGCCATAGAACGCAATTGCCAAAGACAAAACTGCCACATTTCTGAAGACCATTCTCACCTGGGCCCCGTCAGACCCTTGCCCCGACCACCCCTTCAACAATGGTATCACCTCTATCAACAAAGCCCTCACCCTCAACAACTCCATCGACACTGCCACATTCCCAGAATCCTGGAAGTATGCATTTGGCAACACTTTCCTGTAGAAAACCTCAGCAGACCGACCAAGCTCGCAAACTGTCAACCAAGCTCCCTACTACCATACCCAGCCAGAGTCTTAGACAAAAACATCAACAGATGCCTCAATCACCTCGTGAACCACCTCACCAACCATCAACTCATCTACACCACGCAATCAGGATTCAGACCCAACCACAGCACAGAGACAGCCCTCATTACAGTAAAAGATGACACCCAGATGATCCTAGACAGAGGAGAAACAGCGATCCTCATCCTACTGGACCTCTCAGCTGCCTTCGGCACAGTTTCCCACCACATCCTTATCAGAGGATTACACAAGACTGGTATGCAAGGACTAGCCCTCCAATGGATCTGTACATTCTTAACAAAAAGGACCCAAACAGTCGAAATGTTATCATTCCCCTTGGAAGCCCAGGAACTCATCAGCGGAGTACTTCAATGATCCTCTCTCAGCCCCACCCTCTTCAACCTATACAAGGCCCCACTGGCTGACATCATTAGAGCACATGACATCAACATCCTTTTCTAAGTCAACAATACGCAACTCATACTGTTCCTATTAGACAAATTACCAGCACAAGGAACAACTTCACCACCTGCATGACTAAAGTGACCACCTGCATGAAGCCCAACTGTCTTAAAATAAACACTGACAAGACAGAAGTGGTGATCTTTGGAAAGAACACCTCGCTGTACGACCCCACATGGTGACCAAAAGACCTCTGACCCGCCCCCCAGCCCACAAGCAAAGAACCTCGGGATCATCATTGACAACAAACTGGACATGTCTGTCTAGGTGAACACCATAACTGCATCCTGATTCCACGCTCCAAGGATGCTGAGAAAGATCTAGAAGTGGCTACCAGATAACACCAAAAGACCATCACCCAAGCCCTCATTACCAGCAGACTGGACCATTAAAACTCTCTCTATGCAGGAATCACCAAGCAACACACAGAGATACTGCACACCATCCAGAACGCAGCTGCTAAACTCATCCTCAACGTCTCACACTAGATTCACACACTGGCTCCTGATTCACTAGCATGCACAGTTTAAACTCCTCACTACACAGTCCTACCCAACAACCACATAGATTTTCACCAACCCTCCAGGCATCTCCATTATGCCGGACACTTACTAGCACACATACTACACATTCACAAAAGCAGGTTCAAAGGTCATTTCTTCTCATACATCGCCCTTAAATCTTGGACTGACCTCCTACTTTACATCAGAACCTCCTCCTCTCTTCTTGAATGCTGCAAGAAACTGTAGACTTAGCTCTTCGAGTAAGTCTGCCCGCTCAACGTGACCAGCCTTCCACATCTGCGAAGTGCCAGGATACCCTCATGGGTGAGGGCATGCTATACAAATACATACAACATAACAATGCCTCTGTAATATATATAGAACTGCATTTCAGATATCCCCTTCAATATCACCCATGAATGCCTCATCATGTGCAGAGGAGGCCTTCATGGTACTGGGATGAAAATCCCAAAATCCCAGAGCTGAGCTGCTTCGGTTCTCTGCACGATTATTGGAAAACATTCACCTAAATGAATCAGTTAGAAACCTTCTGATTAGGTTTGTTGACTATGTCTTCCTGTTCCTGGACACTCAAATTGCAAGTGTAATGAAATCACACAACTGCACATTCTGGACCCTTCAAATATTACTAACCACAATGAAAGACAAAAATATCAAAACGGAACTGGGGGACCGCAACCTGGACTACCACGCTCTTTGATAGCCTCCTGCCAAATCAAATGATCGCTTCCAAAGATTGCAACATTCAGAACCAAGATTGGCAGCAAAACTAAACTCTCCAAGTCCTGGATTGCTTTCCTTTCAAAGTTCTCTGCTTAATTCAACACTATATGTCTGGTCCAGCTCAATCTAGTTCAAGCTTTTAATTCCAAAGTGAGAGCTGCACTCCCCCTTCCAAATGTACTCTATGGGGGAGGTGAATCTGACTATGCTCAAAGAGAGGTCCCTACGAGAACTAGACCCTGGTACGGGAACTCTCTTTGGCCACCTACTTGATATTTTCAGACCTACAGTGGAAGACGGTTACTGGTGCATTTTGTCCATGCATTGTACACTGAAAGTACCTGTATGTGATTAATTTGAGTCTCTATAAAACTCTAAATTGAATAAGTATATATACAAATAAATACAAAAGATAACATTGATTTTTGCATAAAGATCTTAAAACTTTTAATAAACTGTGATGGCAGATTAACAAACTTGCCATAAATCCGTCTCTAGGACATATTAAGCAGAGTAATAGTTTCAAAGAATGCACCAATTTGTCTTGTTAGATGCAGAATCTTCTGGAAGCGCACAACTAAGAGAATTGAGTAGAATAAAAAAAATCTAATAACACGTAAGTACATTAATCTCCACCCTCCACACCCTGCCATAATAATGGTAGGCTACAGCGGACAGAGAGCAAGAAGAGATTTCACGCACAGATTGAAACAGTACCAGCCGCAATGAGCTGCGCTGATAGGATACGAGACAGGCTTACCGTTCCAGCTAATAACTCGAAGCCAAGGCTTATGGCTGTAGACAGAGGACAAGCTAAGGCCAGCCAACAAATCTCCTGCTTACTCACTGAGCAGTGAAGGTGAGGAAGCTGGCAGCTCTCAAGATGAGAGGCGACATCTCAACGCAGAACCTGCAGCACTCAAGGACTAGCAAGGAGCAGCGGGCCAGGCACACTAATGGAGTTCCTGAAGGAAGGCTTAGAGCAGTGGTTTCATTAAACAAGGAGGACACTGTTCCCACAGGAGCGATACTTGGTACGACGGCCCGCGTTGACTTTGCTCTGATTTCATGGAAGGTCCTACGTTCTGCAGTCTTGGCAATAACCAAGGCTTCCTCTACCACATGAATAATTCAGTGGTTATTGTGGGAGGAAAGAACATTAGACAGACGGGACAGCTGTGCATCAACGTTACGTATCACAGTCCCATTGACGCGCCAATATTTGGTGCTCTTTCAACGTTCCCACCAGCAGCTGTGTGAACGTACATACATACACTGATGTTTGCCTAATGAGGGTCTTAGCACAGCAATATTGTTCTACTATTACTCCGAAAAGTAAAAACACTCTATAATAAGGATTTTACACACTTTGCCAGCAATAGCATTAAAAATCTCAAACATGGGGAAAGGATGTCCTTTGTACTGCTGGACAAAGACAAGCAGCCAACCTTGGATGGTCACCCTCAGCCGCTTCCATAATGAACAATGGCTGCAGGAAAATGTCTACTTTGGGGGTCACAGCTATTCTTCAAGTACCCAGGTAAGTTTGCTGATTCCTAGGGTAAACTAAGGTTATTTTATGTTATGCGCCACAGAAAGTCAGTAATAAGAGCATGTTTTTGAGATTAAAAGACTTACTCATCCCTTAAAAGGCATAAAGTAAATATTCTAAATCTCGAAATTTGCGATTGCTTCTCATTCGCTTCCTTATCCCAACACCAATGCTTATGGCCAGAGCATTCAAGAAGCAGCAGCCGTGCATGAGTCTGAATTCTATGTAAAGCTCCTTGAGCAAGCTTTGTGGGTAAATTGGGAGCCAGAGACATCTCAGCCAACCAGACTTGTAGTTCTGAATAGATTTGTCCACTCAGCAGAGGGCACGGAGTCCACTGACTGCAGCAATGCACTGTATGGATCCAGATCTGTGCTGACTGCAGCTATCCATTGTATTCTGACTGCAGGATAGCACTGCAGAGGGTGGATAGAAGCTAACTGCAGGAAAACACTGCAGGGATATGAATGCCTGAATGCAGGAACACACTGCAGGCACCAGTTAGATCTTGACTGCAGCACTGCACTGTGTTGCAGCACACAAATCCTCAAGGCCTAAATGCTGCTATCCATGGTAGGAACGGGTATATATTCTGACTGCAGGATAGCACTGCAGTGGGTGGATAGAACCTAACTGCAGGAACACACTGCATGCATATGGATGTCTGAATACAGGAACACACTGCAGGCACCAGTTAGATCTTGATTGCAACACTGCACTGTGTTGCAGCAGGTGAATCCTCAAGGCCGGAATGCTGTGCGAGCACCCTAACATATACTGAATGCTGGCCTTCATTTCAGGAAGCCGGACCAATGGGGACTGCAAAACAGCACTGCAGAGACAATAAGATTCTTACTGCAGGAATGCACTGCAAACACCTGGATTGATTCTTGTTGCAGAAATGCACTGCATGGACTGGAGAGAGCTTTACTGCAGGCCTGCATTGCAAGGACCCGAATGTTTCCTCGCCGCATCTCTGCACAGCTGGGGCCCAGAAAAAATAACAACGGGACTGCAATGCGGAGAGCCAGGCAGATAAAACCTGCATGACTGCAATGCATGCATCACACGGAGCCTGCGCACAACTGCAGCTCCACATTGGAGAAGTTAGGGTCTGGTTGGTGGACTGCACAGAATGGATACACATCATGAACTGAAAACCTGCTGCATGGACATAATGAATGGATGCAACGGCTCCATCAGTCTTAGCCGCTCAAGTCTTATCTCTCTGCCGCAGCATTCACTGCGCTCAATCGATGCTGCCTTTTCCAATTTACAGCCATATGTTAGGGATGGATAATGGGCCCATACCCCCGCTGCATGTTCTTTGCACTTTATGGTATTGCTGTATGGGAAAATCAATAGGCTACGAATCATAAAAAAGAACTGCGGCAGGTCCTGGAATGCAAATGCAGGGGAACATTAATGCAGCACGTGCTACTCAGCATACACTGAGCCATCAGATTTTAACCCTCTGCCTGCCCAAGTGAGAAGGGCTACTGAAGTGGACACACCTACATAGAAAATAGAATTGCTGGTAAATTATAATGAAGCCAGTCAACATGCTTCTACACCTAAACCTGTGTGTGTCATGTTCTGTTGTGTGCGGCATACATATCACGCGGTAGGGAATCCTGTCAGCTATGGAAGGGGATGTGCAGCCCTGTCTGGGGACTATTGGAAGACCCAGGTTTTCAATTTCTTGCGGAATTCGAAGATGGAGCTGGCGGCTCTGATGCGGAAGGGGCGAACGTTCCAGGCTTTGGGGCCAGGTAGGAAAAGGCACGGACCCCAGCTCTGGTTCAGCAGTTGTGCGGGATCTAGGTATAAAGCTGGGCATTTAATTCATGTCTTTATTTGAGGTTGCTTTTAGAGCTGGCATAGTGCTTTATGCACTTCGCAGCTCTAGCGGACGGCAGCGGGATAAGTGGGAAGAGGTGTGATAAAAAGTTGATGTGTTTGAGGCCTGAATCCTGGTCAGGGATTTCAGCCATCTTACTAATGTAAAGCAACATGGCACCGGTCTCATCTGCAAAGACAGAGTCCTTGAACTAGAGCCTTGCACGCAGAATGGCTTCTCACCAAACACTTTGCACTTAGCCATGCAAAAGACAAAGAGGTTGATGGATTCCAGTCCTAGGCAGCCTAGAAACCTGTGTGCTGAACTCTACAAGTTGTGTCTAGGAGTATCTAGGCTCACAGAATGCATCAAAATATACATGGAAGCCGCAATTTTCTTATGGAATGCTCATTCTTGATCCCTCTTGATTATAACTTTACCTGGTAGTTTAAAAAAGTTTGATGTTTTTATTTTATGACAAGAGGCCATATTATTATCAAATTTGCATTATTTTATTTTTATTCTTAGCAAAAACACAAAACTTTTTTTCGTTAGTAGTTTACACACAGTATTAATTCATCGAGAAAAGCCGGCATTGAATGTTATAGAAAATGGTCTAGCGTTTTATGTGTAGATTAAAAGACTTGCTAGCTGTCTACTTCATGTCCTGGACACTGCTGTGTTTTACAAGTGATGTCTCAACTAAGTGCATGTTTCAGGTTGAAACTATGTATGCACACCCTTCGCCCCAAATATTGCGACACTGAATTCAAACTTTTGTAGTTTGAAGATAAAACATATAGGCTCCTAATTTTTATTTTACAGATATTTATATAGTACAATTTCTATTTACAGCAATTAAGTTGGACTTAAATAGGCGCCAATATTTACTACCAGATTTCAGTGTTGCGGTCCTTATTGTGCTGTCTCGAGTTAAAACAAGATCTTATATCATGAGGGTCCCTGAGAACATTCATGACTGAATCGACAAATGTCCTTAAATGCCACAGCTTGGTCCTCTAGCCCCGTTATAATGATGGCCAGGAAGCAGGAAGCCTTTCTCGCAGCATCTTTCTTCTCTCCTCCCTTTCCACTGTAAAGCCTTCAGGCCTCCCATAGTTCTGAGGCAAAACAGCTTCTTTTTAGATCATTTATTTACCACCCACCACAAATCCCTTTTTAGGTCTGACCTAGAGACAGTTTAAGCTGTCTCGCCAGATTCATGTAAAAAAAAAAAAAAATCAGGAATAAAAAAGACATACTTTATGCAGAGGGGCTTTGGGTCAGCTCCCTTCATCCATTGATCTGTTCAGCTGTCTATTACTTTTTTGTTTCTTCCCACCACAGCACACAGCATCGGGGAAATGGGTCCACCCACTTAAGCCACAGGCTTTCTTGCACTGTGAGTGACGGCATTTCACTTGATCATATATGCACAACCTCCTACTTATGTGTCAAGGCTCTAGGGCCAATACTATACCTTGCCAACATTTTTTCCATCCATTCTTTGTTTTCATTTTTTGGGGGTTATCCTGTGGTTTAACTTTTTCTTTGGGTCAAAGTAAGCAAATCGGCTCTTTGCATCAGTAATAATTGCCATTTCCTGGAAAGTGCTTTAAAATTAAAAAAGGGCTTCTACACCTGTTCTAAACACATCTGCCTGCGAGGCAGTACCTGTATTTTTTTAATAAAATGGTAAGTGTTTTTTTTTTAATTCAAATTTTTATTGCAAGCATATGGCTGCCACGTTTGTCAGTAGTATGTTTTCTCTTTTCTTCTTTTTATTTTTTGTGGCATATGGTGGCACTAATTAAAAAATAAACATTGTGCCAGCTTGTGATGGCTAGGCCTAAAGGCCTTCGCCGTGCTCCTTTCTTCTTAGAAATCAATGAAGGAAGTACTACAGCATGCAGTGGAGTGTCTGGCGTACATGAACGTTGCTAATTTCAGGTCTGCATGTCTTACATTTTTGTGGGATATTTGAAAATTACGGGTAAGCTTGCCATTAGCTGGAGAGCCAATCAATTTTATTTTCCCGGATCAGCCTCTCCTGAGACAATAGGTGCAAGACTGAAGGCTGCATTATGAGAGCTCTGGGATTATCGTGTTAGGATTTCTGCCCTCTAACCTTACTAATACTAACGGGTGAGATAATCAACAGGTACAGAATCAGTGGTGGCCGGCACAGGTAAGAGCGGCGGGGTGGGGGACAGTAGGCAATGTGGCGAGCGCAAGGTTTTATATATTTTATTTGACCTACCCTTTCATCTGTCAACTCCCCCACCCCACCCCGCCCTACCACCCTTACCTGTGCCGGCCGCCACTGTGTAGAATTCCTTGTCATTACAAGTTTGGTTTCTGCTCCAAAAGAAGGGAAGAATCTTAAATTCAATCTCTTTTTGTTTTGTTTTTAAGGCCTTCATATCTCTCTAGGTGCTGCCAACACCGGACTACCTAAGGCACTCCGGGCCGCGGGTGCGCTGCTGGCGTGCCGAAGGCGTGACAAAGGCAAGCTCGTCCATGTTCTAACAGGGCCAGGACCACTGCTTATTTACCCACGGTGTGTTTTCTCCATGGCAGAATGCTACCAACTGAACAGGCTGATCAATATGGTCTGTGAACACTCCATTAGTCCAAACAATGCCCATTTTATGTGTAAAGGTGCAAACTTGATGTGGCGAATTTAAAATTATTAAACAGAGGCATTAGGTAACTTAAAGTTACCAAAAAAAGCCACAACGGGCAGATGTATCTGCTTAATTGCAGATCACTACCGAAGCACAGCTCGGAGCTGTTTAATTCTGGAATATAGGAAACCGGAGGCACTGTTTACTACTGAGACGACTCCAGAAAGGACTCCGGGCCCGGTTCTGCGATGTCCCTTCCTCAGGGATATGCAATCGCAAGGTGTGACCACAAAGAGAAAAGAGAGGGGGTAGACATAATCTTTAAAGATGAGTTGAATGGAAAATTCTCACCCATTTGTATTCTAGGGAGCGAAAGCCTGCTTTTTCCAGTGGAGCTTTTGGCTCCCTTCACCTTCTCAGGCATGCTGATGTATCGCTCCCATGGCCCTGCTACTCAATTTATTGAAGCGCTACCTGATCTGGTGGCGGAACTCAGCCTTCAGAAGGCAAACTTTACGTTATTGGGAGACTTAAATCTCCATTTTGATGATGATACTTGTGAAAGCGCTAAAAATGTGCTTTATGGTGCAGATGACTCAACTTGTCAACTCTCCACCCGCAGGCTAGGCTACATATTGGATCCTATATTTACAAACATTACTGGCATGACCACATGCGCCAGACGCCCCCATACCAATATACTGGTCACATCATCATATAGTGCCCTTCTACCTACACAGTACTGGGAACAAAGCCAATCAACCTAATCCACCTAGACGCAATCTTTGCTGGTTGAAATGTGGCACAGGGATGAGGCAAACCTATCTAGCAAATTCTACCCCTACAATGGAAATTGCTGAAAAGTACAACATTTTTAGGGTTGGCTTTGCAATTCTTGGACGTTCTGGCCCCTTTGAAACTTCAAGGGGCTGGTCGCCCTTGTGGACACACCCTGTGTTTCTCATCTGAGCTTCTTGAACTAAAAAAAAGAAGAAAGAAAGATGGAAAGGGTTTGGAGGAAATCATATAATGGGCCTAGTAAGGCATCCTATAAGAAAGCCATGAAAAAATACCAGTGAGAGAAGCTAGAGACTTATTTTAGGGCAAGAATTGAAAATGCGCCCAACTCATCCAAAGAGTTATTTAAGTTGATGACCAGCCTCATGAAGCCGGCTAGGAGTCAATCCGGACCCCCTCCTTCAGAGGAGCACTGCAATATGTTTGCCAACTTTTTTCTTGGTGAAATATTCAATATCCTCATTTCCCTACCAAGGGACTCTGTTCCTAACAAGATACCTTGTGCAGTAAGTCCGGCTAAGGATAATTGCTGGCATTTCCTGCGATCATCAAATAAGCCCCTTAGAAGATCCTAAAGTTAAGCAGAGTCACAGTTGGACCCAATTTCCTTCCTTCCAGAGGTCAGCAAAATCCTGGAGCATTTATTAAGCAAGCACCTTCCCTCATTTCTAGAGACGCACACTATTTTACATCCAACTAAAACAGGTTTTAGACCTGTAAGCAGTACCAAAACTGCCCTATTAGCAGCCACAGAAGAATTGAGAACAATTCTTGATCAAGGAGGCTCAGTGGCTATGATTTTGCTGGCTTTAAGCACAGCCTTTGATACAGTATCCCATCCCATTTTAATTCAAAGGATGGAGGAGGCAGGATTCTCTGGAGATGCGCTCAAATGGCTCGCCACCTTTCTTGAAAACAAGAGTTTCCAAGTATGTGAAGAATCACTGTTTTCTGCAACCCACAACTCACTTTTTGTACATACACCACAGATCCCACTTACACCCACTTCATTTCAGGCAGCACCCACGGGTTAAAAGATTTCCGGCAAAGAGCCCCCGTGTGGGGCCCATTGGGCATTTCAGCGCCGGCCCAACGAGGAGCTGCCCTATGATGAAGCATGACACCTCCAGGGGTGTGTGAGGGCCCTTGCTCCTTATAGGAGCTATTACCCCCCTTCTGTACCGATCCCGCCCCTCTGCTAAGAACAGCACACCTCGTAATTGATAGTTCAAGTTTTGGGGCACGTATGCCGGACCTTTATTTGCCCTTGGTCCCCCCTATTTATCCATTGATAATAAACTCTTCATTGAAGTTCAAGCCAATAAACTAGCATCAATCTGCTTTGGACTTCTTAGGACTCACAGAAAACTGTTAAGTTGGTTTCCATGCCCTTTGAGGAGAGTGGTTGTGCAGGGTCTGGTGAACTCACGCCTTGAGTATGCAAACTCTTTACTTACGAAGTCCTAAATTTGTGATAAAAAGTCTTCAAGTTGTCCACAACATAGCTGCCTGGATTCACTTCAAAAATCTTAAATAAAAGTCGGCTACACTAGCCCTAGCAGCTCTGCACTTGCTACCTGTTCATAAGAGAATCCAGTTCAAGACACTGTCTAGACCATCACGAAATGCACAGGAAGGGTCCCCAGCTAATACAGCACTTGCTGAATCCTTATATTCCGAGGAGATCACTACGCTCCGGGGATCAGACACTGCTGCAGGTCCCCAAGATCAAGAGAGAAATATGTGGGGGGCGCTCCTTTGCCTACTTACCTCCCAAACTCTGGGACACCCTCCCAGTGGATCTCAGAATGAACCAATCAGAACTCAGCTTTAGAATGCACCTGAAGGCTTTTCCTTATTTGGTCTCTCATTAGGACGTGCAATTTGATTTCTGTGGCTAATGTTGTTCCTATTGCTGGGAGGCCCGTTGGGTAGCCATGCGCTCTAAAAATCCCACAGAATAGAACGGAACAGAACATCCCACTCACGTTTTTAGGAGGAGTTCAAATCCCAGATGTCACTCCACCTCCACTCCAACACATCAAATACTGTTATGGAACCCAGATTATCACATGATGGGGATGAGTTGTAATCATTGAACCATATTAGATGTTTCTGTTCCACATAACCAGTTCTCAAAGGGTGTCCAGATCTCATGAGATGGACTTGCGCTCCTAGCCTTTTCCAATGTATGGATCAGAGTTACTGATCTGAGCCAGACATTCACTACTTGGGGATCCACTTGTAACCACCTTCTGCATATTTCCCTCCTGGCCGACAGTACCCTTTAAAAAAGCAGCTTACACCAAATACAACCTCTCTTGTGATGAAAGATAAGCTCTCCAAGGCTGTGGTCTATTTTACCAATGTAACGAGTCATGATGTTGACATTCAACCATGGATCGAGGGAAATCAAACTGAATTGATTATTTCCACTGAGAGTACAGCCTTACTTAGAAGCTCATAGTGGTTTTCCTCCACATGACCTTCGACCATTGTGTACTTGACACGTTGCTGTCTATTCCCGACCTCAAATGTATTCCTTAGGCCTTTTATAATTAGCTGGATCTTTTTAACTTAGCCACTAAAATACATGAACATCTTATGTAAATAGGATTCAATTTTATGGCTGCAAAAATGTAATTTCCCATGAGGTACATGCCACATGATGGTAGGATGGGGACAGATATTGCCTGGGGTTGTCAGTCTCTGCAATGGATACATAGTATCTGTACCAAGCGTAATATGATGACTTGCTTCCGTGTACAGAAAGATGAGTTGCAACGGATCAGTGAATTGGAAGAATGAATTTTGATCCTAATTGCGGTCCTCATCTATTGCAACTTGGATATAGGTCCAGAAAATTGAATCATGCAATAGAATCATTAAGATTAACCAGTCGAAAGATGATGATGATAATAATAATAATAATAATAATAATAACCTCTTGTAGTTTATAATATGTGTAATTATTCTCAAACAAATTTGTACTCACATTTATCAACACAAAAGTGTGATCTAGCTCCTGCACCACAAAATACAAAGAAACCAGTGGCCTGCGGTAAGAAAGATTTCATAAAGGGTGCAAAACCACTAAGCTATCTTAAAGGTGGTGACCTAGTACTTTGTAAAGGTAGATTCTGCTCAAATGACAAGACACCGTCCAGTGCAGGCAATAGGATGGCTATTGTGCATTAACAACTGAGGTGATCGGCAATGCATCCTGATGAAAATTTAACACAAACATTTTGCCAGGGATTGATATTTAGACCTCGTTATCAATATGTTGGGAATTATTAAAATGGACAATATCCCCCAGTTCTCTATGGTATACAAATGTAGGCAAGGGTAAGTTATATGTGGTGATCAGCTGCTTCGGTCACTACATTCCATTAGTGAAATGATGAAGGGTAGGAACCTGTCAACAGTGACGATGATGATGGTGGTGGTGGTGGCGGCGCAATGAATGGAAGGCTCAATACAAGCTAAATGGAAGTTGATCAACAGTCAATAACATTTACAAGCTTCTTCACCAGCCATCCGTATCTCCATTGTTCAGATCATTAGGTGTGTGAGAGAGACGGGCCAGTCACTAGCACCATTGGGCAGGGGGAGTATTTAGCCGTTGCTATCTACGCCACAAGCTCCAACATACTTTCTGTATTTTATGGACACTAAAAAAAGACTGGAATGCCTGAACCACAAAACAAGCCTAAAACACTTTAAGTTAGTCATCCTTGCCCCTTTGCACCACAAAGTTGTACATACAACAAACAATTGTGCCGTGACTTTAGGAGCAGATAGTTAAATTTGCCCTTAATGCTCTGATACTTCCTCCCCAACCATCGTCCCCGGTCCCTGGGCTTATATTTTAGTGCACACAGCTATCAGCAGTAAAGGAGATAGGAGAATGAAATAATACTCGGTAGAGTACTTCTCTGGTCCAATTACTATACACCAAGGTACAACCTGAGGCTTTGACTACAAATTGTGATACGTTCGATCTAGACTGAGGAGTAGGGGAGGGATGCTTATTCGTGTCGAGGTTTTTCATGTTTGGTCCTCTTTGCCAGAGTTTTTAAGATGACTAGAAATCCATCTTCAATTTAGGCGCAATATGAACTATAGGATGCAACCATCTAATCAGAAGGAGCAAGTTAGGAAAAAGGGTTCTCCGCATTCATCACTATGAGAGCGTAGCCACCCATACTGAATGGTAATTAAAATAGATGGAGCTTTTTGAGCAACCAAGGACATGAAGACGTGTGAGGCCATTAACACCAATGGGTGGCAAAGCCAATCCACTGGCAGTCCACCGTATGACTCTTTTAAGAGAGTGCCGGAATTATAGCTCAGGGGTTTCAGTGCCTGCTGCTTTTAGTGTGAGGAATCTGCAGGGCAAAGGATTTAATCCCTGCAGGCTCGACTTAGTTCTTCATCATATCAGTGTTGATAAATTATGTCCTGTTGACGTGGAAGAGATCTGGTCAGTACTGCATAAACAATCAATATTGTTATTTGATGTAACATTACCCATATTATATTTAGGTATGGGCTGATCTTTCTATACATAACATATACATGTATTATTGTGTTCCTCCAATATGACCTTCAAATGTATTAATTGGTGAAATGTTATGCACACTTGGGCATACTGCAGAAGCAGTTTTGTGTCTACATCTCTAGATGATGATGATAGCAGCTTTGATGATTCCTCGGTTTCGACCCTCACTGAATAATTAAGAGCGGCAGCAGGGCTGAGAGCTTTCCAAGGCCCCTTGGCTTTCTTCCTGACTACATAGACACGCGCGGCTCCTGGGCACATGGCCGCCTCCTGCAGCCCGCTCTGCCCATGGACAGCTGGTCTGTCGGCTTGGACTCTGCCTCCAGGTCTCTCGTACAGATGCCCTGCTATCACAGGCTGGCTGCGACAGAATTCCAATGCTGTTTACATTTACCCCACAGAATATCCCCAGGGGGAAATTCTTGCATTTCAGGAGGAAACTATACTGTTGAAGGTGAAGACAGCTCACATTTAACAGACTAGGGGATGATTTAGTTCAATTATGTGACGTCTTGTTTGAGTATTCACATAAAACACAGGCACACACAGTGTCACTGTGTAATGCAATGTTTTGGGGTGTAGCTTCCATTCGTGCAGTGGCACTGGGGCCCGGAGGGCCCTACTGAACTCTGATTATTGCTGTATGTCATAGTTCAAACAGTGGCGGGGGGGAGAGGGGGGGCGGCATTTCCTTCCTTGCACTATGGCCCATGAAACACTGGCTGCACCCCGGATTACCTGGGTGGTCATTTCCCTTGGACTTTTTTTCTCTTCCCCCATCTCCCTCTACATGTTTTCGTTTCTCATCTCCCCCACTCTTTTTGAACTACTCTTTGCCATTTCGCCCCTCTCTATGTACAATATTCTTCTCACTCTCACGTTCTCTTGGAATCTAAAAGTCTCTCAATCTCATTCTCACTCTCTCTGCACCCCCTTCCTCTTTTTTCTAAGACCTCAATTTTTATCCCCTTTTCTTTCCTCGTTTTCTCTCCATCGGTTTTTTAGGTCTCGCCTAGCGATGCAGCGCCATGCGCTGCTCGCGTAGGCGAGATCTATTGTTGTCGACTTTTTAGCGATGCGGGACAGGACATGTGCACGCGTATGGCAAGACAGGAGATGTGCACGCGTACGGCTCGCGGCGTTGTCACAACTCCTGCTCGCACCATACGCGTGCACATCTCACGGCGCCCGGACAGGCCATGTGCACGCTCACGGCGTCTCTTTCAGACAGCCGATGTGCACGCTCATGGCGTGTCCTTCAGCGTGCGCCTTACATGTCTCACCGGGGCTCAGAAGGTCTACAAAATTGCCCCCATGATGGAGCGGCCCGCTGTCTAGCGGGTCTGCTAAAACAATGGGTGCCGGCAATGCACCCAGCCAAGCCCTCACTCACCGCTGGTTCAGGAGGGCGTCTCTCCTCGGTCTGCAGGTTCCCTAGCCGTCTCCTCGGCACGCCGCGGGGCTCTCCTCACCACTCGGGAGCCCCGTCTTGCCTCTGGTGCCATACAGTCTGCCTCGCTCTTCATCCGGTCCCAAGCCCAGCTCCGCCGGCCCGACCAAGCCCCCGCCAAGAGGAAACATGGGCACTCGCACGCTCACGGCGTTGGACAGCTGATGTGCATGCTCGCACGCTCACGGCGTCGGACAGCCGATGTGCACGCTCGCACGCTCACGGCGTCGGACAGCCGATGTGCACGCTCGCACGCTCACGGCGTCGGACAGCCGATGTGCACGCTCTGGCTGTGGGCTTATGTGTCTTGGCGATTTAAGTTTGCTTGTGCTGCCACCCTCGGGTGGAGCACAGAGGCGCTCTATGGCGAGGCTCATCTATATCGGTTCTCACAACACACAGACGTAGGTACTCACTACCTCCGGCTGGTTCCTCCTCCCACCTCAGCTCCTCCTTCAGCAGAAGCATGAACCAGGGGCTGGGCCGGGCTTCTCTGTAGGCTGCAGCGCCTCTCCTTCTGTTAGGCTCCGTGGAGTGAGTGCCCAACCCGGAGCTGTGAGCACTAACTGCCTAGGAGCCCTTGCACCCCAAGAAATAAACCTGCGCATCTGGGCACCAAGGAGCCCCTGTACCCCGAAAGTTACACCTCTGCAAGAAGTCCCTGTAACATACAGACAGGCACGCCGTCGCCAAGAAGAACAGGTAAGGCTCGCCTGAGTAAGGATTTGTGCTTATTTTATGTCCGAAAAACAGTTACTTTACTGTGTCTTAAACTACAACACCTTTAGCAGGAAGGCAGCTATGTGCCTTACAGCGAGGTCATGCTTTGTGGCGCTATATAAACGCACTGATAAAGTAATTAACATCCGGATCATATCTACTTACTTTCTGTAACTGATCTCGGTATACTATCAGCATGTGGTCTCAGAGCTGGAATACAATGGGGGTGCTGCAGGTACAGTGGGGCGTTGTATATAATGGAATGGCGGGGTGGGGCAAGTTTTGAAGGAGGTGCATTGGAAAAGCAGCGTGTTGTCTCAGAGCTGCAGGTGCACTAGGGGAGCTGTATGTGGTGGAATGGCAGGGGTGGTGAAGTTAGGAAGGAGGTGCCTCAAAAGAACAGCGTGTTGTCTCAGAGCTGCAGGTACACTGGGGGAGCTCTATCTGATTGAATGGCAGGGTGGGGTAAGTTTGGAAGAAGGTGCATTGGAGGAGCAGCGTGTGGGGTCCAATTTGCAGGTAGACTGGGGGAGCTGTATGTGATGGAATGGCAGGGCTGGTGTAAGTTAGGAAGGAGGTGCATTGGAGAAGCAGCGTGTGGTCTCAGAGCTGCAGGTAGACTGGGGGAGCTGTATTTAATCTAGGTGGAATGGAGGGGTGGTGTAAGTTAGGAGTGAGGTGCATTGGAAGAGCAGCGTATGGGTTCACAGCTGCAGGTACACGTGGGGAGCTGTATATAATGGAACGGCAGGGGTGTACGTTTTGGAAGGAGGTGCATTAGAAGAACAGTGTGTGGTATCAGAGCTGGAATCAAATAGGGGGCTGCAGTCCAGGATTGAGATGCACTGGGAGAGCTGCGTGTGGGTCTTTGTGGCATGGCAGGGATGGCGCAGATCAGGATTCAGTCACACTGGCAGAGCTGTAAATTAGCCTCACAAGTACAATAGCAAGGCTCAGGATTGAGGGGCACTGGCAGAGCACACAGTGGGTCTTCAGCACTATGATACAACGGTGTTCTTGTTTCATTACTGGAATTGTAGGAGTGTTGCAACAGTGGACTCAGGTGCTCGTTCCAGTACAAGAATAATAGGGTAAGATCGAGGCGCACTGGCGGAGCTCTACGTGTCTCTCTCCTGCAATGGTATTGAGCTACTGGCATTGTAAATAACAAACCTTTTATCTATGTGTTAGTTTTGAAAACAGATAAATAAAAGGCATTGCCATTTACAATGCCTTTTACAATGCCATTTACAATGGCAATAGCTTAAAACTTTGCTAATGCGAGACCTATTGCATTGCAAATGCTTGTCTCATCTTCTTATTGTTCTGTCTCGCCTGCAGTACACCTCTCTTTCCATCTCTCTCGGTATTTCTATCCTACTTACTACTTAGTCTTCCTTTCTCTACTTCAATCTCCCTTACCTCACTACCTCTCGAGCACACAATATCCGCACCTCTTTCTTCTCTTTGTCTCGGTTTCACTTCCACTCTCTCTCTCGTTCTGCCTTTCATTGCACTCGGCGCGATCCCTGTACTTTTCTATTCCTTTCATTCGGCCTTCCTATCTTTCTTCCCTTTTCCCTCTCTCTCAGTGCACTTTTCTCCCTCTGCTAATGTCTCTCTCCCTGTGGAAAATAACTATTCTCAACCTTTCTATTCTCTTCCTCTCAGCATCAAAATCCCTCTCCTCCCCACCCTCACGCTCTCTCAGTCGCTCCTTCTGTTACTACCTTGTGCACAATATCCATTTATCTTTTTTTTTCTCTCAGTAACTATCTATGTACCTCTTTTGTCCTCAAGCTCCCTCCTTATTTCACTCTCTCTCTCGTGACCAATACCCCTGTATATCTCTATCTCGCCGGCCCCGTCTCCTGTCCCCGCTCTGTCTCCCTCGCGCTCTTTCTCTCACACACACGCACGCGCGCGCTCTCCCTCCCTCTCCTGTGTAAGCGCTGGTTTACCACGCGCTACTGAAGGGGCTGTTTCTCTTCGTGTTCCCCTTCTCTGTGGTAGACGTGACACCTAATCGAAACGCTGCACTTTGATTAATACCCGGACTGCAGCTCCATGCCTCGTGGCGCCTCAGGCGTGACGCGGAACTGCTCAGTACAACCTGCACTAGGTGCTGACCGAGGACCGGCCCGTGAGCTTCATTCATCACGGAAGCCATGTTTCAAAGGGCAGGCACGTGGGCAATGCGCAGAAGTTAACTCTTGGAAAAAGGATTTAGGGTCAACTACGGTACAATTTAGTTGGGGGCGTTTTGGAAGAAGTAACATTTTTACCTCAACACCGCCCGTTTCCAATAGCAACAAGAACATGGAGGATGCCTTGAAGCTCCTTCACTCAAACCCTCAATGTCGTTTGGTTCACTTCCATGCGTCTCCCAATCACTGCACGGTTACCATGACGATTAATACTTAGTAGTGGCCACTTAGGGAGCACTTCTTTGTGGGCGCCCACTCAACACTCCGAAGACCCTTTAATTTGGGCTGAAAAGCCTCTGCTGGTAGGAATACCGCTATTCTTTATGTTGCAATTAGCAATATGTTGGGGCACCTGCAGCTGCCGAACGAATTCCACCTTTACAATGCTCCAGAGATGCAATTTAAAATAAAAAATAGAGAACAATTTAACGCAGTTTATTTTACAAATAGTGCAGAAAGCCGGAGACCAACAGAGCCATGAACACTGACATTTAGATTGGAAAGCTTTTAGTGTATGTGAATATATTTTTAAAGCCAGCTTGCTACAAATCCAAAAATGTGTGCGTGACAAAGCCATCAGAGTGGAGTATAGGGAAGGTTTGGAAAAAAGGCAAAAGACTGGTGTCAATTGACCTCAAACAAAATCCCTGGGAGGAGAAGGTCCCTCTATGAGTTTGTATTGATTTATAAATGCAAAATAAATATTTTATTCTGCAGAAATAGAACAAAAACGTCTGAATTTATGGCAATTATCCCTTGCAATGTAGAAGGCTAAGGTAACTAAATCACAAGGGAACATCCGCAGTACTGCAAAATAAAAATAATGTGTTTCAAACGATCTATAGATGGGATAGCGCAGTGGGTTCGATATTCTCTTCAGGGGTCTTTGTGCAACATGGCGGTGAAAGAATTATGTACTGGAAGGATGCTCGGCCGTTAATCATAGAGAGTTAATAAAAGGACTACAGTTGAGTGGAACAATAATAACACATATTCGTTAAAATGACACTGATACCTTCCACGAGGCTTAGTGATAAGCATGACACATTCAACCAATCTTCGCTTTTTAGTCAGAGCACTCTGCATTCTGGGACTTGTAGTTTCACATTTTCCATTATAGTTATGCCCCTACAACGTTAAGTTTTGATAATGCCTTGTGGTGAATTTGACAAGTATTATCCATACTCCTGTGCCCCATTTAGCACTGTGCTCTCATTCAGTTTTAGATATTTTCAAATCCTAAATGCATGCACGTGTTCCTCCTGAAACTATGTATAAATAAAAAATATATTAATATAAACTATTTAAAAATTAAGGCTGTCCAATTTAAGATTGCACGCAAACTACAACAAGGACATGACGTGCTTTTCTTTAGTGGGGTAAAGTTAAAAGGAGAATTGGATAAATTCCAGTTAAAATTAAAATAGACTTTGCAGACACGTAGACCACCGGCCACTAAACGCAAATAAAATGATTGGGCCCAAGGGAAGGAGGCCATTACAAGCAAACATAATGTGCGTGATTTTCACACCTCATTAATATATGCATAATTTAACAAGCAAGCACACTGAAGGCTGCCAACACAAGAGATCTATTTTAAATGTGAACAGTAAATTTGGGATGGTGGGAAAATATGGAGTATCAAAATCACTTCGAAAAGGCGAGAAGAACAAAAGAGTCATATGAACATGTCAAGTCAAGAGACATTCATGACCTTAAAGTACACATTTTATTAACGCTTAGCGGGCCATGCGTCTACAAAGTTTCTTTTTTTATTGTAAAATACTGGATTAAATTTACTGTGTATGGTACGAAAAGGAGTGGGACAGGACTATAATGTCAATGGAAGCGGGAGACAAAAGTGTGAATAGCCTTTCAACTTTCCCCTCTGACCGACTAGAGGCATCCTCTACTTCTCATCCCATTCACAGTCCAGATGCTATCTCCCGTCCAGTCCAGTGGCAGTCCTTGGCCAGGTCAACAGGCGGTGGGTCAAGGCTGTTAATGGACTTGGGCGAGTGGGGCACACAGGATAGTTTAAGATGTCCCCTTCCGGTCTAGTCCATCAACATTCTTATTGTACTATTTCCCGCTCAACCCAGTTGATCGGCCTAGGGCTAGTCAAGAAGGGGATGGGGCAAGACTGATGATGGGTTGGTTAGGAGGGGGCTTCACAGGATGATATAGACCTACAAGACCCTCTCGGTTCACTTGCAGTCCTGCATAGCAAACTTCCCTTCGGCTCTGATTGGTTACCAGTGGACTCGATGGGAGAGGTTGCAACAAAACTTGATAATTTTGAACGAACAGGTAGACAGGTTAGTCTAACCACACCCTTTTCTTTCAGTTTGTTCACATTCATGATCCATGCCCTTTTACTGAGCCCACTGACAGCTCCTGGAAATGGGGGTACCGTGGTGGGTCAGGACAGATGGTCAGACAGTTGGAGCTCTTGCGGGGTCTCTCACTCTTGAGGCTACCCAGCCCACTTTTTTTTTTTTTTTAAAGAAATTTGGTGAGTTCTCGAGACAGTTTTGTTTTCATCAAGAAAATGTCATTTTTAGTTTTGCTGAAACTTCTGTCAATTTATGTGGATGGGGAGGGGACAATGCTAGGTTGAAGGCCAATGAGAATCTAGAGGTCACTGCAGCTGTTTATGCTGTACCAGATTTTCGGATATCCAGGCAACTTTTGTTTCGATGTATGCTAGTTAGCAAATCTTGACGGAGACAAAAACTGACAACAAACACGCAAAATAAATTTAAAATCGAATTGTTCTATGTGGAATTTTGATTCTTCATAGATACGTACACATTAGCTGCAGATATGGACCATTTGTTGGCTTACCATTCCTCTACCGCCTGCAACGCTGCAGGTTCTACTTAAGTCTGTAGCTCCCTCACTAACTGCTTCCCTGTGTCCGTCTCTGCAGTTTCCAAATTAAGTCAGTGGTGGAACTCACCAGAACTGTTAGATGCCCCTCACTCTCATGCCTCGCATCATCTCAGTCAATCATTCTGTGGTTCTACCTTGGACAGGAACAGAGGACCCAGGTGATACAATTTAAGCCTCAATTTAAGTGCCTTGGTGTTACCGTCTAGGTCAACCAAGGATGCTCCCATCCACTGCAAGTCTCAAAATGGCCTCCGCTGTCTACAGTTCAGCATGTTTGGTGAATCTCCGCTGCGGCCAAGACCGAGCGATGTTGGTGACCACCTTCCATGCTGGTCTTGATCACTCAGCGTAGACTAAGCCTTTACTCTACGTGAAATCTGGTAGCATTGCAAACCCCCCGCAGTGGCTGATTGATATTACATGGAGGCGTTGTGAGAAGTTGGCCTGGTATATGCTGTCCACTAGTTAAAGTGGGCACCTTGCCTCAGTCCAAACGACCCTTATTGATGATTAGGTCAAAGACAACCTTTATAGAAAGCTATCCTAGTGGTAGCTGTGGAGAGCAGCCTTCAGGCTAAGTCTCGAAGGAATGTAAAGCAGGTTGTTTTACCAGAACAGAACCTCCTGAATGACCAAATGAAAGGAGAACCACACAAGAGATATATAAAATATATGTATTTATTACTAAACACTCTCTACTAACCTCTTTATGAGATTAGAGCACAAGATACACAATACTTAATCAATAGAACAACAGTAAATAGCACAATACACAGCGGGCTCCAGGGGGAGACCGAACCATATACTAAGAAAGTGGTATAAGAACCACGACTTCAATAGACACAGGGCCTAGAGCACGTAGAATCGCTGGGACCCCAAGGAACCACCCAAAGGAGTGACACAGGGGACCCACGGAGGATGGGTGCAGTGTGGGAACACAGACGCGAGCTCCGAACAACTCTATGGGAAAGTCGCGGTTGGAAAATTCATAGTTTAAGGACACTTCGGAGAGAACTTCAAGCAAACCCTTTGGAACATAGAAGGTTCTAAGGCCAGCACCCTTGTGAGTACCGAGATACCCGTGTTACCTATCCCAGAGGAGGCGGGTGCATAGGGGTCAAGTGGTGTCGGAAACCCTCGTCGTTTTCAATGGTGTGATGCGAAAAAGTACTGCTGCCATAGAGAAGAAAAGTGTCCGGTGGAATCCAAGCCTGGATCCAAGGTGAGAAGAACCTGAAAGCAGAGGGGACAAAGTCTGGGCCACTTCACGTGACCAGGAGCGGAGCAATCGAATACCCACCGATGTCGGGTGCTTCAGGTGCGAAGATAGGATGCTTGACTCTGCAGCCACGGGGACCAGGAGACGTCAACAATGACCAAAGTCCGGAGGTGAGCTGTCCCACGAAGGATGTCGATGACTGAGGGGTCAGTGTCCGGCTGGAGCACCAACAAGCCTTGGCAACGCCAACCCACGCAGGCAGAGGAAACAGCTACGGTGAGGACCAGCAAGGTCCTGGGGACTCTCCAAGCAATGGAGAGTCAGGGCACGTCTGGAGCAACCAGGGAAGCCCAACAGTTAGAAGAGTGACCCTTGTTAGGACCCACAGGTCAATGGACCAGGGATCGCAAAGGGACGTCGAGCGAAAACACGAAGTACAGGCCCACAGAGCACTCGTGGAGTGGAGGCCAGCAATCTTCGGTGCAAATGCTGCTCGGAGTGGGGACCAAACGTGGTCCAATGCACAGCTTCAGGAATCGTGAAGTGTGTGCACTTGCAAAATGACGTGGTGCACAGGGGTACGGGTTGCACGGCCCCCACGAGGGATACTAGTCTCAGAATCGCTGAGAGGGTAGATCGACCTCGGGGACCTTAGGGAACCCACCTCCTGTGTTGCAGAAATCTTCGGAGTCCACAGGAGCTCTGGAGATGCAACCGGTCAGTTGCGTTTCGGTGCCTACTGCTGCAGGGGAGTAACTCCTTTCCTCCAAGGGAGATTCTTCTGTCGTCCAGCGAAGTGCAGACCGTCGAAGTACTTGGTTTCTGTAGCAGAGTTTAGTCCAGGTAAAATCTAAAGTCCTGTAGTCAGGGTTCCTACTTTATACCCAAGGAAGGGGTGGGACAAACTCTGGGGACCCTCCTAGGTGAAGGACAGGACAGAGGGGTGGTTACACCCATGTCCTTTGTCCAGTTTCATGCAAGAGCAGGAGCCAATGGCTCCTGCAACTGGTTTGAGCTGGACTATGCACAGGGACACCAAATGTGCCCCCAGTGCAGACTTTCTGGCACTCTCAGAGTGCACCCACCCAGCCCCAATACACTAAAGCCTGTCTGGGAGATGGTCACACCTCCCTGTGACAGGAAACCTATTGTCAGGCCTTCCCCTGCTTGAGCTCGGCTCAGCAGCGGGAGGGCAGACTCGTGTCTGTGGCTGGCAGCATCCATTTTGTGATGCCCAGGTCAAGAAAGCTGGTACCGGGTAGACCGGTGACCCACAGTAGTGGTTCCACAAGGGAGGAATCATACCTCCCACACCAGTTACTGGTGTGGAGTTATGATTCCAAGGTGTTTGACAACAAACACAACATATTTCTAAGCAGCAGTTTTAAAGTTAGCATTTACCACGAGGTTATAATGCACTTAAATATATATGGTTGGCTGCATCACAGACAACCCCGGAGAATGGATTCCGAAGGCTGCAGAGGGGCTCTGCTCATGCAGGGGCACCTCTCACATAAAACCCAGCACCCTGCCTTCAGGATTGATAAGGCCTGCCATAGGGGTGACTGATAGGTTTATATGTGCAGTGATTTAGAATAGATATAGTGAACCTATATCTAAGAAAGGGGTGCATGCACCACCTTACACAGGCTGCAGTAGCAGACCTGTGGTGCCATTTTGAATGGTCTCTCAGGGGTGGCACAATACATGCTGCAGCCCCTGGGAGGCCTCTGGGGTACCTATGCCCTGGGTACATGGTGTACTATATACTAGGGACTTATAAGGGCACCCCAGTATCCAATCTGGAGTATACCTAAAGTACATTCACAATCAATTTAGGGAGAAAGCAGATAAACTGGGGTCCTGATTAGCAGGATCCCAGTCAGACTAGTC
This sequence comes from Calotriton arnoldi, assembly GCA_963921515.1. Lineage (NCBI taxonomy): Eukaryota > Metazoa > Chordata > Amphibia > Caudata > Salamandridae > Calotriton > Calotriton arnoldi. The sequence goes on from CAWUFW010000568.1 coordinate 3,515,080, forward strand.
AAAAACCAGCAAAACACCAGGAAAAAAGTGGGGGTAACCATGCAGTCAGATTCCACCTTCCTACAGGCGTAACCGAAAATTTTACCCACTATGTTTTTGGATAATTTAGAAAACTAATAGGTGTAAACAACATCCAGGATGATTAAGTGTACAATTTTGCATATTTTAACCGATGTGATATTTAGGATGTAAATGAAGATGTTGTGAATAAAGCCGGAAGGGAGGGGGCCCAGTGGCTCCCTGTATGAGTATCAGACCATAGGCCATTTGCTTTACAAGAGAGGTGTTCAATGATCCATGCCTTATGATTAATATGAGGCCATTTATCGCCGTGGCTAATGTCTCCCTGGCATCCTCTGCATTAGCGCTTTTCCAGAACCATGAGGCGATGGCGGATTATGAAAAGAATTCCCCACTGTTAGGTGGAATAGTTCATTACCCGATGTGAATGTGGACGCGGAGGGGGGGAAAATGAGCTAACGACGCACTGTCCCGAAATTTGAGTTATTAAAGCAATTAGAAATTCGGGCGCAATAATTATTCCACTTAACATTCAATATGTATGCCGCTTTAACTTTTCCGAAAAACAGCAGGCGGTGGCGGCTGTCCCCTGGTACGTGAAGACATTTATATACGTAGACAGCATACTGCTCCAAGTTTAGTGGTGTGTGCCAAGTCAATATGTTTCGTCATTAGTAAAATGGAAATAGCTATGTTAAGCTTGCGCTCTGCAGAAAGGATGACGCGCTCCGCGAGCCAAGTTTGTTGCATTGGTTGGTGATGCTGTGAGAGGCTTCGCTTTCAAAATGGCTCCCTGGATTCAAATGCAGGTGCAGTTTAGGGTTCTGGGGTCGGACCTCTGCATTGCTCGCCACTGGCATGCTAAAAATAGGCCCTGGCCCTCAGAGGACCTAATAACACCCCTTCCTTCGCCCCTCATAGTTTAATCCGAATAAATTCATTTCATGGTAAAACAAGAACCAGAAACAAATTCTACAGGTGCAGAATTCCTGCCCTGATACTAGACAGGCGAGGAGCTTCCATTGGTGCAACAGGTGCAGTTGCACCAGGGCATGGAGGCCTGAGAGGGCCACTGAACCCTTATTGTTGTTGTATTTTAGAATTCCTACAGCAGACAGAGGGGGCATTTCTTTTTTTGCACTTCACGCTGGGTAAGCTAGAACCTGAATTTCCCAATAAATAAGGATTGTCGGACCCAATTTTCTTATTTCCCTACCTGCTTTGCAGGACTGGCCCTACATGACTTTCAACTCCTCTCAATTTCATTCGGTCCAAGTTTGAACAATTAACTAAGAATCGAAATGTGCCAAACTAACAAGAACTGTTCAATCCCAACTTAGGGTGGGAAAGAACGGCATAAAGGTATTTTGAGATTGGACATTTAGTGGCCCGTATTTTGATGCATCTTTCTCCACAGATGCTTTGAAATCAATTGCTGTTTTGGAACAAGCTCTAAACAGGAATTTCTAGTCTATGTGCAGGTAGTGTTAACTTAATCCAGTGGTTGCCGGTGTGGCACACAGACACTCGTGTTTGGGGACCAGCACTTATTTTTACTCATCAGATACAGACCGCAAGAGAGAAAAAAAAAAAAAACAAGAAAGGAGGAGGAAGAGAAAGAGGGAAAACGTGAGACAAAGGGAGAAAGTAGGGACCGACAAGTGTGAGGTAAATGGGCAGCAGGGTCTGGTAGTGGATTAAAGTGGCTTGAGGTGAACTCAATACTACGCAGCCTTGGTATTCGGCGCACCGATTTTTAATAGCACCGCTGGAGCACAGCTTTGGGCACTGGCACTCATTCTTTTACAAATTAAGCACCGAGGCAACCTCTAAAAGGGACTAGCTCTGATGCCAGAATATAGAGTGCAAGTACACTATAGGGACTTATTACGAGTTTGGCGGTCCCGTGGACCGCTATACCGGCGGTGGTGATCTGAGCTTGGAGACCTCGGCGGTCCAAACGCCATATTAGGAGTTGGGTGGATTGCCTTTGCGAAGACCACGGCTTGACTGTCTAGACCGCCAGTAGACCGCCGACAGCCAGGTTCGTGGTCGGAGAAAGGCAGCCGCCATAGGGCGGTACAGGGGAGTTGCACCGCTGTGCATATTACGAGTTGCCTTTTCCACAAGCTGACCGCGGTGGTCCAGCCACCTGCATCAAGGTGGTGGTCCCAAAGGATTTGGGGTGCATACTTACCCCTTTCTTGTTCTTCCAGGCAGATTTTGATGTGGATCCCTTTCTCCAGGTCCCCCCTTCACAGCAGGATATTCACCCCAAGGAATACGACCCCGTTTGCGATGATCTATAGGTGAGTCCTTTTTGTACCATATACCTATTGCCAGGACTCCCCACATATGGGCCGAACTCTGGCAATACGTAGATGGTATTTATCCACATTTATCATGCATATGTGTGCACCTGACACATATGCATTCGAAATGCACACATAGGCATCAATATATTTGGTAAAAGTACTCCCCACCGCCGCAAGATCTCTGCATCCAAACTGCCGGCACCATGGTCAACTCGTAATACGGCGGTCTTTGGACCACCAGCGCTGTGGGCTACTGGCAGGTGTGGTTCTTGGACGATCGGACCGCCAAACTCGTAATCAGGCCCTAAGACACCCATTTTAAGTTAATATGAAAATCCAGGATTTTTGATTAGCTGTACTTCAACACATAAGCAAGTGCAAGGCCCCAAAGTTTTCACTAGGAGGTACCCCTGATGCTCCTGAATACCAAAGCTGCCTGATCATGATCAGACTCCAGACCTCTTTCTTCCACCGCCCTGCAATTCCTGTCCCTTTGTCTCAGGATTACAGGTTGTTATTGATCCCTGCTTTGTCCCTTTGTCACTGTTTCCCTATTCTTCTGTTCCTCTTTTCCCCCCTCCCTTTTCTGTCTTTCTCTCCTGCTCTGAATCAAAGTCTGATGATGAAAAAGTCATGGAACACCCTCAACCTACCGCCCCCCTCCCCATGATGATGGATCCGCAGCCTGGGATTGCAGCGCGCCATAGGGGATCTGCTCTCTCTCTCGTGTGTTCTCCCTGCCAGCACTGCAAGGTTACATGATCCTCCTGAAACAGCTCAGGTCAAGCATTTCCCTCAGTGCACAGAACAACACCTCTTTTCAGCACCAATGCGCCAGAAATAATCTGGTGAGTCAGCAAAGCGCAGGTTTATCTGCAAGCACTTGCAGGAAGTCAGCCATTCATCTGCCTGCTGGCTCCCTGTCAGGATAGGCAGAGCCCTCTGGTAACACGCATCTTACCAAGGAGCCCTGCTCTGTGCAGGCGCTGACCGCCACTGCAGTGAATCCATCTGAGAGGAGAAGGGACAAGAAGCGGGAGTGACTGTGGGAGAGACAGAGGGGCTGGGGATTGAGAAAGTAATGGACGGAAAAAGAAGAGCGTGAGATTGAGAAATCAGGGGAATTGAGGGAGGGAATAGGACAGGATAGGAGAGATGTGACACAGCAAGAGACGACTAGGGAAGGAGGAAGTGAGAAGTGGAGAAAGAAGAGGAAAAGAGGAACAAAGATATCACAAACCTTAGCGAGAGAGGAGAGAGCGCCACAGAGTGAAAGAAAAAAAACAAGAACAGATAAAAGGTGAGAGGGAATCAGAGTTAAGAGACAAAAAACGAGAACTATTAGAGGCTACGTTCCAACAAAAGAGCAACTATTGTTAAACACTTAGGGCCTCACTAGGAATACCCTAGACGCGGGGGTGTTTCTGCTACACCCCTGTGGTTAACAATATTAGGGATCCTTTTATCTACAGGGTAGTGGTATTGATGGAAATTCAGAGTTGAGCCGCTGGATCGAAGCAATGATGATTTACTGGGTGAATCAGTCATTCTGTGTCTGATTCGTCTGGTAATTCCCAACTCTCAACGCTTTTTCCACAGAGTTTTTGTTGTTGTTGTTAGCAGCTGGAGTTCCTGCAGGAATATTTACAGGTTCAGGGTAAAACTGCTAATCTCTGAATCCGTGTGGGGTCAGTAACTTCTGTAACAAGCACCACAGGAAATTCCATGAAGCTCCGAATGGAAACCGTACTGTTCACTTGATGTATTTGAATGTCTCTTTCATGTGCACTCTGTGTCTGACCCTTCCATTCGAAGCACGATCAGGTGACGGCATTAAGATGGACCCACCTTTCCTGCTGTCCTCAATCCTCCAAACTGTCTTCCTCTCTTTGATCTGATCGTGGCGGAGGTAATGGCACATACTCAAACTTTGCATAAGGACTGCAAAGCGGCAATATAGCACCCAAACCTGTGGTAAAGGGTGCCTGGTAGATTCCAAAACTGAGCCGCTGCCAGTCCCCCCTCTTTAGACCTTGGTGGCTTCCGCGGCAGGACAGAAGCAGAGACAGGGGGTGGACGTGGTCTACAGAGCCAGGGATGGAGCTCGCCTCTTCTACCCAGCAGTTAGTCAAAAACCCCAACCAGTCAAGCTTCTCCTCATGTATGAGACAAGAACCCTGGATACATCCGGGGAAAAACACCCACAGATGGAGGCTCACATTCTCCATAGAAAGCCGGACAGGTAGATTCGGAGAGTTTGACAACAGGAAGCAGGTAGGGCAAGGAGCCCCTTCCTGCCCCAGGATAAGAGTGCCAGCAGCACTTTGAAAGTCAGGCTGCCCTCCGATCCAAAGCCCTGGTCTACTTCAGGAAGGAACCTGAAGCATACATATAGCAAATACAATCTTTATGTCTCACTTTCTTTCTCTTATGATGCTATTTCATCGGGTCTTCCTTCTATTCTGTTACATGCCGGAGATGGCTGGTGGGGGCAAGGTGCCCTAGGCGACCCCAGGAGAGGCCGTAGACAGCGCCTAACATGTCACTGCTAAGGGGGGAGGTCACTGATCAGATGCAAACAGGGCTCAGAACCTGCAGCGAGAGAGAGATTAAGTCTACCTCTCCTAAAACATGACCTGGCAGCCCCAGTCCATTAAAGCCTCTTCCACCAGCAAAGTGCAACGAAAACGATGCCTTTGCCCTGCTTATAGGTAACCATTCTATTGCAATGGCTAGTTAAGGCAGAGACCCTTCCTCGTCAGAGTGTGTACACAGTAACTTATGGAAACATATATTTAATTGCCATCCCAGCAAGTTTGCAAGTTCTTAAACTAAATCATCTAATGGGCAAGTAAGCCTTTCTCTCTTGTAGCCACAATTCCGATCAATAAACAAATATAAAATTACATGTATTTTATCTTTATATGTATAAGATTTACCTTGTGTTATTCAAATTCCTACTATATTTATAATAATCTAGAATACCCAGTGCTTTAAATGGGCCGGTACTCACCGGTACTGAGTACCGGCACTTCTTATTTTTATCACCCTGAGTACCGGCACTTCTCTACGGCCGTGGAGAGTACCGGTACTCATGGAGGGTAGGCGCATTGGCCTCTAGTGGTAGTATCTCTTTGTTCAGCCAAATCACTTTTAAAGCCCTGAGCTGAGCCCCCGCTGAACTATTCAGCGTGGGCTCATTTGCATGATATCCCAGTGTTCGTCGTCATGCTGTGTTTCAAGGAATCGAGGCAGCCCAGTTACAGCACAATGAGAAAAGCCATGGGAGGTTAAAAGGGCTTTAATCCCACCTGATTCTTTTGTGTGAGTGTCTGCTTATGTGGGTCTGTTTTCCTGCTTGTGTGTGCGTGTTTTTGTGAGAAATATTACAAAATAAGGAAAGGTTAAAATATCACCGTTTGACTTTCATTTTGTATAAGGAATTAACCTGATTTGTTTATAAAAAGACATTTCTCGTGTGTATTGCAACTAGTATATAAGCCGATAAACTTCGTATGTCTTGCATTTAGCCCCGCCCCTAGCCCCGCCCACTCACCACATTTAAATGAGTACCTGCACTATTTTTTCCCCATTTAAAGCACTGAGAATACCATTCATGATAATTGTGGGATCTAAGGATGCAGTCACAGTTAATCATTTCTGCATTTAGTCTTTTGAAGAAGATAGTGAGCTTTGGTTCACTCGGACGGGGAGTGTTGCTCTAACTATAATAGAAGTCCTACTACATATTGTGCGGCGACCATGTCGGTTCGTAACTCAGATTTAAGGTTGCATGGTTGAATACCTGCCTGGAGTTACTCTTTAGAGAAAACATTGTAAGTAGCAGGTTTCTCCTCTACATTGCATTGAATCCCGAAGTTTGATCCATAAACCTTTTGTACCATGCACCTGTTTTATCCATTCTCCGTGGACTCACTGAGTGACCTTCGGCATATTTACTTTATTCCATACTATAAATAACTCAGCTCAAAATGGAAGTATTTTAAATGCTGGATTTCTTCACATTTAGATAACTTTCCCCTTTGTTAGCTCTGTCTATCCTCCCGATTATTCTCTAACCTCCACCTATGTGGCCAAGGTTCTCTTTCCCACATTTAGTAGTGTGTGTGCGCGTAACAGGTAACCAACATAATGGAGTACTTCCTAAATATTAGCATGATTGTGAGCAACATAGGTTTGGCTTAGAGGCACCTCTAGCTGTCTCGTTAAACTCATGTTTCTCTGAACCCCCACCCGCCCTACAACATTTATAATAATACATACATATTTATACACAAAAGGCCTTTCAGTCAGACCTATTTATTCTTCTGTTCAAGTGTCAATCGCGTGTTACTACCTTGCCACCACGGTGTACACCATGGGGCAATGGGTAAGCCCACTTCCTCAACCGGCTGTCTTGTATGGGGATTGAAAGCATTATGTCTATTCACATGTGCACCGCCGCCTAAGAAGGAGTGCACTTCAGTGCCTTAGATTTTGGGCCACTCCTTTATTTTAATTATAGTTTTTATATTGTTGTCAGGGTTTTTTTTTGGCATATTGCATATGTTTGAGAAAAATACAAACAGAAGGACACTGCAAGCTTGCCATGGCTAGACTTTTTGGATTTGCCAATGTGCGTTTAACATTTGTTTATTTGAGACTGTCGGCATTTGCTTTAAGATGAGCTGTCGGCACTGAATGCTAGTGGTGGCTTTTGGGATTTCTAGAAAACACCCTTGATTAAGTCATTTGCGAGCGAACTGGTTAGGGTTGGCATAATTTAGTCTAACTTCCGGCCACAAAAATCCAAGTTCAATGCGTTTCCTCATCTTGTAGCTGGAGCTACAACTGTGACGTTTCAAGCACAGCTCACACCTGGCAAAACCTGCAGGTGGCCGTATTGATGCTCCTGCCTTTCATGGGCATCTGGCCTGGCAGTGACACCTTGGGTGATCATGGCGGCACACTGCTCTGCCAGGTGTGATACGTCCTTCTGTCACCTTTTCTGGAGGCGCGCATAAGCGCCATCCTGGGAGGCCCCCGGATCCCAGAACTTCAAGTGGCGGTCTGTGCCTTTCGAACACAGGAAGCTCCATTGCATGCCTAGGGCTGCATTAATCACCTGAAACATAAAAATAAAATAAGCCATCCGTGCAGGCTTCCCATTGGCCACAAGCAGGAGTAGTCAAGGGCCTGATTAAAAACAGGATTGAGGACTCTATGGCTGGGTGAGTTGCCAGAGAGTCTGAGCAGTCTTGGGTCGTGGTTCATTTGCAGCCCAGGTCAGTGCCGAGAAACCATTACCATCTGGCGTCTGTGCACTGGCTTGTGTCTTATTGCACGAGTCACAAAGCGCTGTATCCCAGGTCACCTCCATAAACGGAGGAAACGGATGTATAATAATACTGGCAGGAAGGCAGATAATAAATCTAGGTGCAGGTGGTGCGTTTGCAGCGCCTTTTCCAGGCACAGATACTTGCTTGAAGAGTGAAATCTCTGATAAGGGATTCAAGGGTTGTCCCAGGAGGGACTTCTGAAAGCTGCATTAATCCCTCTGCTTGCCAGGCTAGCTCGATTCACTTGAGTTGCAAGATGAGGAACTGCTGCAACATGGGGTTTTCCACAAAAGCGCAGTTTCTCTTATTTGGGAGTGAGTGTGAATGTTAGGAGTGAGCGTGGATGTTATGAGTGTGGTTTCTGCCTTTTTCTGTCTTCCCTTGCAGAAGGCTCCCTGCTAACTAAAGCTCACAAAAGCAACTATAACACACAATCTATGCTGCCGGAGCCAAAAAAAGTAGGCATATGGAAAGCTGTCTTCAAAACAATGTTTGTTAGAGTGACTGCCTCTCATTGGCACTGAATATCAAAGAAGAAGGTTTCAGATGCATATCTGAGTGCAACACAATAATCTTTCAACATTATGGCAAGACACAAAGCGGAAACAGAATAACCAGAAAATGGCTGTCCCAGGACTGTCCCTGAGGTATTGGAATTGTAACAGCACACCCGTATCCAAGACCATTGTGAAATAACTGACTGAAGTCTAAGAACTCGCTGCGCAAATGCTCCAAGCAGAAGAGGCCCAACAAGTCTGAAACCGGTCTGGGTCTGTAGTTCCTTTTGTTGCTGTTCGGAGGCGCTGTGCCTGGCAGTTGTTCTGGACTGTTTTTATTGGAGCTTGGCCAAGACTGATTTCCGTATTATTGCCTTCCATCTGGAGTTGTACAGTGAGAAAAAAAATATGCACTGGAATGTGGCTTCAATGATTGCCGGGCTGAGAACCAAAAGAATTTATGGGGACGCAGTCGTGCCCCATCTGATGATATCCACAAAGGCATCGGAGGTGAAGTTTCGGATTACTTTAAACCTTTGTGGGTCAAAGTGATTATTTTGTATTGTAGCAGTAATATAGTGCCTCATACTACTATGTGGTAGCTAAAGCGCATGATCGGATTGGTAGTACGCAGCAGCAGAAGGGAGCATGTGGTTGGCATAGTGTTGTATTTGCTGTGATCCTGTTGGATGCGTTTAGGTGCTATACCTAAACGCGTGAACAGGGAGGAGCTCTTATGTTGTGGTGGAAGGCAGCAGCTAGCAGTGTGATGTAGGAGAAGGTGTGAGAATTAGACACACAAAGGGAGGAAGAAAAGGGAAAGAGACAGGAAAAAGATACAGGAAACTGCTCGGATGGTTTGCTTTATAAGTAGTCCAGTTTGGGAGCAAAGGGGACTAAAATATATAGGGAGTTATACAGCACTCACCTAGAGAGAGGCGTTGTGGGGTGCTGTGGGCATGTACCCCCAAATAGGGGGTAAACCAAGAATGCCCAATATACATAAAGCAGCGTGCAAAGAAGGGATGCTATCAAATGAGTAAAATGATGCCAAATGGGCAAAATAGGGGTGTTTTTGCCATAAGCAGCACTCGTACACTAAAGGCGGAAATGCTGCCTACTGCTGTACAAACACACCTCGTGAGCAGGGAAGGAAGTTGAAGAGCAGCCAAGGTTGGCAACCTTAGCAGAAACTACATAATCTTTAAATGCCCAAACTTCCTCTACTCCAGCTAGCCCGAAGGATGCCAAAATATGGAGCATAGGCTCACACCACCTCCCCTCTTATGCTCCCGAAGGCGGACAAGTACAAGTCAGGCAAGGCCTAGTCGGATAATGTCTCAAAACTAAGCCAGTATGGCACCCTACACATTCTTGGTTGCGAGTCAGGGCGCTTGGTAGGCTGTTGCCCTTACTGCACAAGAGTGATTCTGCCCACCCTGTGTTATGTTTCTGTCCTCGCCGTGCAAGTCCAATACTTTTTCTTACATCACAGAGACCTTTGCTCTTTCTAGTTTTTATGAAGAGACATACTCCTGCCCTTTTACAATTCCTCCCAGGTAACTTCCATTATTAGTAGGGAATAACATTTCAGGGTAAAAAACAGGCAATGTGGTGAATGGAAACTCGCCCTGCCACTATTTAAGTCAGTGGGGGCAGCAGGATGGCATAGAATTGTATCCCTCATTTTGTTAAATATTAGCAGAGCTCTTCTTGCGAATTACATTCCTTGTCAAAAACAACAATGAACCTTAAAACTTCTGAAAGAAGTTGTCTGCAGTGACCTGAAGCCCCGAGAAGTTTTACCAGGTAGCATATGGTTCAGATGGGGTTTTCCTCAGTGACCTGAGATCTGGAGAAAATGTTTGCCAATGACCTGAGCTATGGAGCGATGTTTACCAAGTGGAGTGATTCAAGGCCCAGAGGGACTTCTTCGTAGCTCAAAACTCGCAAGGGGTTTGCACAGTACTTGAAATGGAAAAATAGAAGTGCAGGTACTCTGGACCATAGTACCTGCTCATTTCTGAGAAGTGCTGGAGCTCTCCAATCAAAAGTATTACGTTTCTATTATGAAGTGCAGGTACTCTCCCCTTCAAAATAAAGTGCCGGTACTCTGTACCGGGCAGTAGCGGCCCATTTAAAGCACTGGGTTTGCACAATAATTTGGTGTTTAGGAGTTTTCCCAGGGCCCTGAGATTCTAATGGAAACACTGTTCTCGATTAGCCCGTACAGTGCTTTTTTGCATGTGATGTGTACATTTAAAAAGAAACCTTTCCCATGGGCACACTGCTGAACTCCCTTAACCACTTTACCATACCCAAAGATGCTGCTTCATCTTTGATGATACTTCCGGCCTTGAATGAAGACCAGGCAGGTGAAAGGATACGCTTGTTCTTTCTGACATTCACCTGCTCTTACCACATTTTAGAAGAATATCCAGCTCTAATGGCCAAGGCACGTGTCCTCCTTATCTCTACATGTCTTTCCTTCACTCCATCTGTAGTATTTGTTCCTATGTTATGGTATTGCTAGTTGTATGGCCACCATTTGCTATTACTATGGCCTCCTGGCACTTTTGACTAACTGGAACTGCTCTCAGAGCAGGGCAGGGCAGGAGTGGTTTACCCACTCCTAAGTGCGCAATGACACTTTGACCAGCCCTCTCCGGCCGGCCAAACCGTCATGCGCACTTTGCATGTTCTCCATGTAGGCTGCACTACTGCCTGCATGGAGAACATGCCCAGACCCCCAGTTCCCGTCTGAGCGCCGAGCCATGGCCCTCAGACTAATCACAATGCTGCATCGCAGCATTGTGATTGGTCAGGGGAGCCTGGCAGTGCTTCCTGGTTCAGCCGAGTCCGAGGAAAGAGAGACGCATGACGCGGTGATAAGGTAAGTGGTTTTATTTTTTTTAAATCCACCCCTCAACGCCTCACCACCCCCGATCCATGCCAGCCGCCACTGCACTGTGCTCGAAATGGAAAAATAGAAGTGCAGGTAATCTGTACGAGTGCCTGCTCGTTTCTGAGAAGTGCCAGTACTCTCCAATTAAAAGTATTACGTATCTCTTGAGAAGTTCAGGTAATCTCCCTCTCAAAATAAAAAAAGTGCTGGTACTCACTACTGGACAGTACCGGCTCATTTAAAGCACTGGCCATGCACCTCTGAAGCTCATAATGTCGGAGAAAGTGAGGCAGATTTCTAACCCTTTACTATATTAGGTTGTAGGTCTCAGATGATATGGCTAAGTGGTAATTCGGGGCGGGGGGGAGGGGCAAAATCGTACGTTTGATCTTGGAATTCTGGGAACCAATCACCGGGAGGGACGCCCGGAGCCCCGTCAAATTGAATCTCCTCTTAAAGTAATTGCCTATCTCGTCCTCCAGTGGAAATGGGGCCGTTCATCAGCCAGCGATGAAAAGCACCTGTGTTAAGCTAGGCAAGATGGCAGCTATATGTTCTGCTTCGTGATTTTACATTTGCATGCAAGCAATAAAAGCTGTGCATTATTAGAGAGCTGCAGATGCTCTGTTTAGTGCAGACAAATGGCCAATCGGATACAAAACACGGGCGCCACCTTCCTCCCTCGCTTCCTCCAAAAAGCGCCAGCTGAGAATGTCCGGGGGACATGTTTTCCCTCTCAATTCGCCTTCTATTCAGCGGTGCTGGAATCATTTTCTGAGCGGGGGTGCTGCCGCCAGTGTTAAATCACTGAACTCCAAATGATTGTGAAAAATCCCAGCATTACACAAAGAACAAGTGTAGCAAACGAGCCCCACCTGTTCAGCAGGAGAGTGGTACGGGTGTGGTATGCACCTGGGGGTGCACTTTGGTGCACACTGTCACAAATATACTAGTTCAGCATGGTGTGGTAACACTGTCATTTACAGGCAACACATTTTCAATTGAACTGGCTGCTAAATTTGCACAGACATACTACACATAAGACTATACAGCTCACAAATGGTAACCAGGGCTGGACCGGCCGAGGCGGGCACCGGGCGTTTCCCCGGTGGGCTGCCAGGGTGGGGACCCGTTTTACATCCCTGGGGGGCCGGTTTTGATACCGGAAGCCGGTTTTGCAGTATCGGCCCCCAGCAACAAAAGCGGCACAAAGCTTTCTGTCAGCAGCAGCCCTCAACTCCCCTCCCCTCTCCCCTCCCCCCTCCCGGGCTGGCCGAGCTCTTTGCCAGGGCCGTTTTCGGTTCCCAGTCCGGCCCTGATGGTAACATGTGGAAATCGGATTTTAGAGACTATTTATCAGTCACTTACTGGCACATGCATCAAGCTAGGATTTTGCGAGTCCTTAATAGCGAATATTAAGGATTCGCAATTAAGGATTCGCAAAATCCTATGCATGTAGGAATGGCTATAATAATAGCGATTCCTTCACATTCCTTATTTGCGACTCGCAGATTGCGAGTCGCAAATAAGGAATGGCTTCCCATTCATTCCTATGGGCCTACAGGCCCATAGGAATGAATGGGAAATTGTGAAGCGCTATTTGCGAGTACCAATAGGTACTCGCAAATTGCGCATGCAATTTCAAGGGTGCAGGGGTGTCAAAGGACACCCTGTTGCACCCTGAAATTGATCCGTGCACATATGTTGCGCACACACGTCCCAAGGACATGTGTGTGTGTAACCTTCAACTTTGAAAAATGCACTTTAGTGCATTTCTCAAAGTTTTGCAAATTACCATGAAGTTCAACTTCATGGTAATTTGCGCCCCCTAGAAGCGAAATCGCTAATTTTTTTACTTTGTTGCATTGCATTTAAGGAATCTCAATTTGCGATTCCTTAAATGCAATCACAATTTAAGTAATCGCAATTTAGAGATTACTTAAATTGCGATTTTTGCATTTGGGATGATGCATCCCAAATGCAAAATACCAGACGCAAAGGGGCAGATTCTGAGAATCTGCCCGTTTGCGACTCAGTTTTTCTTTTGATACATGTGCCTGAAAGTCCTTTATTCTGATAAAATCCATAAAAGAGAAACATGATATAAAAACAAGAAAACTCACATTTATAATGATCTCCATTAAATACCATTTCAAAAATCAATGCATGAAGCAATTGTATACATAGGCAAAGTTGAAAGAGACATCAAAATATTTAAAAATTTGGAGATCGTATCGCTTTACTTCCTAAACCATTTACAAGATAGATACAAGGTAAAAGTGTGATTCACAGCTAGAGTGCAAAGAAAAATACTTAAAAATATTTTAGATATTGACAACGTATTGTCTTATGATTTCATTTGCTTCTAATCCAAGTACAGCCGTTTCACAGGTTTAAAGTGCAATTCGCAATTAAAATGCAAAAAAGGGAAAGTAAAGGGTAATTTGCAGTTAAAGTGCAAAAAGGATGGAGGATAAAACACGTTTGAATATCAGGAGCCACTCCTTTTAGAGGCTAAAAGCTGGGGCAGCTTTATGGATTTAATCCGTTTCATACGCTAAGGCCTCTAGATGGAAATAAGCCGTCCTCCTTTTAATAGTGAATTGAACATAAATGGACACAGCATGGCACAATTCCTGATTTTAAAGTCTACAGATGAAATTAAATGAGTCTTTATAGAAAAATATTTTCCCATGCAGAAAAAAGGTTGGAAAATGTGTTTCCTAATATCCTTATAAAAACTGTAAAAAAGGATAAAATGCAAAGTTGACTGGCGGGATTTGCCATCGCATGGGCACTTGAGTAGCTTTTGATCCCATGTCATATTGGGGAAAGCTACTAGGAAGTGCAAGGTGCCTGTTTGTAATCTAGTAAGATCAAATCTGTGTTGTAAATTGTGTACCAATAGCAAATACCTTTGGATTCCTTGCTCTATTGGCCCTTCACAATATCTTTTCACATTCGCTTTCTAATCTTGCAAGACTCTCTAGACCCTATGAGGACCATCTTTATTTCTTTCCTGCTATAGTGCAAAATGCTAGCAGGTTGTTTGATGCCAATATCCTCACCCAGCTCCTTTAAAAGACTATTAACATATGCCAACCAGGGGATTTTTGCACTATAAATCGAGAGTTAATCAATCAGCTATAACTTCTTTGGTAAACTTAGTGCCAACTTTGCTCCAGATACTATGCCAGACAACAATTGGGCTTATACTGATCTTCTACATAGGGTACAGCAAGCTCTTTATGTACAAGATAAGATGGAGTTGAGCTTGGAACTGCCAATAGTCTACATAAGAAAAGATTCTCATATGTCGATAATGATGAACAGTTGGACATACCCCACAATGGAGCACCATAACAGGCACCAGTTAAACACTTGCTCTTATATATAGCGACAGCATTACTCTGATTGGTTTATTTCCCATATTGGCAGCGAATCTAAAAATGGCTTCTAATAATCGTAAAAACTTTAATTGACCAATTTCGAGCTGAGGACCCCAGTGTCCGATATTTGAAAATAGTATGCCCAGACACATAAAGGTGTTGGTTTCAGCTAAGTTTTCGCCCTTAATATGATGGACTCTGTTTTTAGGTTTCCCTTTCCCACATACCATTGTGTATGTATTCTTTAGATTTAGCTTTCAATCCTCTTCCTCCATATACGCGAATTTGCCATTTCAGGAGGTGTGGCTTGGCTTGAGTGAATGCTCTGTGTTGACTCACTTTACAAGTAATATGGCAACAATACCCACCTAAAGAGTGGCTAGTTGTACCACACACAACATTGGAGTATGCAGAGGGGTCAGATGTGGTCCTAAATAACAAGGCAGGTGTGACGGGCAGCACTGGGTAGCTCCCACAATGCTTCATGCTGTTGGGTCTCTTTTGCCTGCAACCTGTTGTTGTCAGCAGTACTCCTGCCATGGTGTCCACGGCTGAGCCAATGAGACAGCCAACGGTGACAGTCTCAAGGAGGAAGAGCTGTGCTTCTGTGGCTAAATATTAGCTGTTGAACATGGACAAGCTATTCTAACTATTAAAAGTATGTGATCCTGGACACGTCGCTTTATCTCCATGGCACCCCAAATGCCCTCTCTTCACAAATCAAGAGGGTTTAGAAGCACGTTATGTGTTAGTTGTGGGAAAAACTTAATGCTGTGCCCAGCAAATACCAAGTGGTTTGACCCGGTCAACGCAGGTTACCACGTTATTCCCCATTAAAAGTCGAATTACTTCTAATAGCCAGATGCAAGTATGGGGGTGTTTGCTGAAAAAGTTAATTCCAGAATATACATCTGTCTGACTTGCAATCGGGCACCCAGAGAATTATACCACCAAAGTCGCTCAATCCTTTGGTCTCTGCGGCTGCAAAAGGTTCTTGTTTTTGAGGACGTAAAATGTGGTTCCTATAAGCTGACAAGATAAATAAACCATTTAGCCATGAAACTAGAGACACCTGTTTGTAAAAAGGTTTGAGGCAAACACATAAGTGAAGGAGAGTGTAACAACTCAAGTTGGGCCCCAGAGAATACTTAATGGCCCAAACCTCAATCCTCTTGCCACCAGAGCTAACATATAACATGCAGGCAGGCATGCTGACATTTAATTTTCTTTAAAGGAATTCGCGCTGAAGACAGGAAATCAATGTTTTTCTACCAGCTAAGCCTTCATTAAGTCTCTTCCGTGGATGGCGACGGGTTGTGAGGTGCTCGGCGGCATAACCTTTCCTGGTTTGCTAATTAGCGTGAAAGCTGCGTGTTCCCCAACGTGAGGACTTGCAGCATGGGTTCCACATGAATAAAACATGCTCTACTCAATCACAAAATGACAGTGGTATATGTGCCAGTATCCATCTTGAAAACTAATCCCATTAATAGTCTTTTGTATTGAGAATTCAAATGTCAATGTCCACGTTTTATATATATGGTGCTTAATTCTGGCACTTACCCGGTTTTTAAATCACTCTCAGTTTTGGTAGATATATCAGATAAAGGGATTTAAAGCATCATAAAGCTGGTCATGCTGGGAATCCGAGGTTAGGAATAGGATCCCCTGGTTTCAGAGTCACAGCCTCGGCCTCTAAACTCAAGAGTGTCCAATGCTGGTCCCTGAAGCTGGATCCATGAGTGATTTTTAGAACAACCACCATGTAAATTCATTTTAATGAGATGCATTGTAAGAAAATTTCTCCCATCGGGATACCTTCAAAGTTTTGCATGAATTTATTTTGATGCCAAGAAGACAATTTCTCCTTCCCATTCTCGGATAAGCAGGAACGGGAAACCTATGTCGATGCATGTAGGGGTGCTCTGGCATCATCTGTTGTGGCCAGGCAAGGCGACCATGGTAGGCGCGATGAGGTTGTTGTCTCCTTCAAGGATCTTCCTGCCTCCTTTTATGAGTTTTGCATTCTTGGGTCAGAGAAATATAGTCTTTGTAGTAAGACTGCTACTTTTATTGAGCATAAATTCAAGCCGTATACTTGGAAGCTGGGACCTTTATGGGATGTCTCCATAACGGAGAGCTCAGGGCCTGCCCGCACCTTTTCATCAGTTGTTCAGATAGTGAATCCTTTGCTCTTTTGCCTTGGTGAGGTCATACAGGATGTTTGTCGCTCAAAAAGGCTAACCTCATGCACAACTATAGATGATGTTTAAGGCTAAAAGGGGCTTAAGAAAAGTATAGAGGGGGCTATTGGGTATTTTTGGTTCTTTTCTAAAGCATACATGTAGGCTCCAAAAAGAACGTCATAACTCAGAGAAGCTCACAAACTAAACACCGTACAGGGAAGTTCACAGCCCAAGCCAGGAAAACTCAATTCATTCATCCTTTCCAGAAGGCTGTGTGTACGAGGGATGAAGTTTCAGATGGTGGGGACCATATCGAAGAGAGATCTTCAGTTCTTGTTGACCCTTGCAAACAAAGGAACCACGATTGATCCACTATGAACAAATCAAACAGCACGGAAGGGAATTAAACAAGTTCCTAACACGAGGAAAGATGGGTTCTTCCACACTAAGATCGCTTGGCTATACATAATAAGTTGAGCCAGAGGAAGAGGGCAGCAATGACACAATATAACATGGCCAGGCTGGGGCAAGACACTTATTTACCTGGTGGCAGAACTCTGAGAAGCAGGGGAGTTGGAAGACAATTACCGCTAATATTTCCGGTTGAAATTGTCAGGGTAGATATCTCATTTAAAAACATACATATTTTTTCCTGTAAACACCGAAATTAGAAGCGCAAAGGGCTTATTTGCCTCAAGTGTCTTCTCTGCAGGACTTCTGTACACTTCTTGTTTCCAAGGCAAACGCCATTTGTTCACACGAAACATTCCTGTCCCCAGAGTTGAAATCTGCCTGTACACATCCACTGAGCTTTCTTACCGGCAATAAAACTCCTACAGCAAGATAATTGAATTGTTTAGCCTAGGTCTTGCTTCCTGTATATGTTTTGGAGTACAAATGGTGTTGCTGCATCTGTGAAATACCTGCAAAGACTTAACAAGCATTGGCAAAGCCAATAGGTCTCGGCAATGGCCAAGCTCTGAGATTTTGGAGTTGTCAATGTGAATGTTTTTTAGTCGTATGTTTGTGAGGTTGCGGATGCGTTGTGTGTGCCTGTGTTGAAAATTGTGTTGACGTGTGGATGTTTGCATAGTAATATTTGCAGTTCTTTCTGTGGATGTGAAAGTTAATCAATGCCCTGATGGCAGCTACTATGATGAGCTATGAATGCCGGAAAAGGAAGCTCCTCACTACCACAAAATGTTGTGGGTCAGGAGCATTATCCTCAATAGCACACCAAAGTTAAAGCAGCCTATGTCCAGACGCAAAAAGAAAAAAGAAAAAAGAAAAAACAGAAGTCATTGTGGGAGATGAAATGCCATACAACAGGTCTGTTTCCGAGACAGCGCATGCACGCTGTTTGGAGCAGAGACCTAAAAAGAAAGAAAACAAGCAGTGTGGACTGTCTTTTCAACAAGACCAGTTAGCTGGTGCAGTGTGTGGGGGACATGGTAGCAGCAAGTGGTAGAGACATTCCAGTTACTTCTTCCATCTTATACTCCTGTTTTTCTGTCATCTCAAGGGTGGCGGTTAGCCCATGACTGCCAGCTTCCTCGACTATGAACACCAGCCACATTGCTTGACCTTTAGGAGGCAACGGTTGCTGGGGTGAACACATCAGCAGGCGTAACAGCATGTGGTTCCGAGATGATGCGTGCTGATGAATGCTCTTACATTCAGTGGTTGTCCATGCCATGTGCCACAGAGCTGCTGACTTTGGAGCTGAGGAGCCAGGTAGGAGTCTCGGCATCGGCTCAACATCCTGTGATTCTGGGCAAATCACTTAATCTCCCTGCGCCTACCAAAAAAGATTGTGTCCTTGTGTAATGCAACTGGTGCTCATGTAAAGCACTCTAATACCTGCGGGATGAGTTTGTGCTAAATAAAAATGCAAAAAAATATATATATATAACAATCCAAAAGTCCTATTACACTAGTTTCTCGTAATACTGCTACAGAGTGAAAATGCAGAGGACCAATTCTTCACTTACAACCAAGAGGACTGGCACCAGTGTTACATCGGAGTGTGAATGAAGAAGAATAACCTTTAATATGGATAATAAGCAATTGTCATAATTGCACAGCGGAAATCCAACTCAAAGAAAAGGTCCATATGGGGCATCAGTTGAACCACAGCAAAATGTGGGTATTAAGCATGTATCCTTTACTTCCTGTGAAGCAGCAATATTTGCCACAATGTGCTCTTAACTCAGGTCGAGGCTGCCACCATGGACAATGAAGGAGCCTGAGGGCTCCAAACAGGGGCGAGCGAGGCTGGAGACTTAAAAGCCTTTTCAATTTCTTGTTTGCATCAACAATGCACTCAGATCAACCTCAGCTGCTGTGGAAAAGGTGCAGCGAGGAACGGGGTGGGTGGCAAGGAGAGTAGGAGGTAAGAAAAGGAAGGTTAACTGCCTCTCAGAAAAGAAGGGAGAACAGAGGAAGATTAGAAGAGAGAAAGAGCAAGGTAAAATAAGACAGGAGAAAATAAGCTGACAAGGCCAAGGTTATGATGAGAATGGGAAAACAGTACAGAAGAGTAGAGAGAAGAGAAGTGAGGAAAAAGGGAGGGCAACTGAGGGAGTGTAGTGGAGAAACGGTGGAGGAAGAGAGGCAAGAATTACGACAGTATAAATAAAGAAGAAGAAAAGAAGACAGTGGAGCGAGAGTTGAGTGGAGAGCAGACAGGGTGAAAAAGAGGAATGAGGGGTGAAGGGAGAAAATTAGTAGTAGACAAGAGGTACAAAAGGCAAAGGAAGAAAATAGGTAAGAGTGGAGAAAAAGTATGAGTGGAGAATGAATGGAGAAGAAAGAAGGGAGTGAACAACATTTGCGAAAGAAGGAGAAGGAAAATCGTCAAAAGGAGGATTACAGAGGTCAGGAAAATGTGACATAGGGGGATATACTGGGAGTACTGAGAAGGGGACAAAGGTTGAGCGAGCAAGGGGAAAGTCGGGGAAATAGACGAGAGGTGTGTGAAACTTACTTTTGGCAGTGAAATGGAAAGGAAGTTCAGAGAGTGAAGATAAGTGGGAGAAAGGATGAGTGAGGTGTGGGCCCTCTTAGTGAGTGATTCTTGTTAAAGTAGGAATGGGGCCCTCTTGGTGAATTTGGGGAGGGAGGTGCCAGCAACTACTGCATATAGCTCTACTGCTATATGCCGAGTTTCTCTTTTACACTGGCCAGTTTGTGGTCAACGCGGCTGGCACAGCAGCAGAAGGCCACTGCTCGGCCTCTGCCTCTCTTCGTCATTCTCTAGCCCAGGCAGTTTCCTTGACAAAAATATAGTTTAATGCCTTTGAGTCACGCTGAGGTAGTTCAAGCTATAATGCTTTGTTCAAGATAGAAACATCTCTGCTCTCCCAGTGAACATAAATCTTTGAGCACTGCACCAAAAATGAGCCCTTGATTATTAATGTATTGCAAAGTCTCAAATCCTTTTTCTAATGGTGCATAACTAATACACGAATTAGAAAGGGTGAAGAAAAATGTTGCAATTTTTGTATCTTCATTGCGAGACTGATTTCTAATGAAGTTTTAGAATGTGTAGTACAACACAACAGCCTCCAACACATGTGGCTTCCTTTTATTTTAGTGGATCTGTTAGATCGAGGCACCAAGCACTATAGATCAAAAGTATTGTGCAGTGTGACGAGCTTTATAGTCATATTCTAAGATAAAAATAGATATGAATTTATAGTGGGGTCGAAAGGGTAACCTATTTCCTTTGTCCACTGTTTGCAGTGAGAATCTCATATTCAAACACCAGACAGCCTCACTTTTCCGGCACCACGCTCATACATAAGGAAGGGGCAGGGCTGAGCCACTCTGAAGGATCCCACCCCATCTGCATTTGTGAACCTAAATGAGAGCCTGAAGAAAAGGACAGCCAAAGCGTACTCGGAGGAGACAAACAAAGAGCTAGACTACACTGAAGAGAAGTGTAAGTTCCAGCGAATCGGCAAGAGAATTTGCAAGAATACGATGCCATTTTAGACTGAGAGCTTCGACACCATCTGGTGAGCTTTAAGTCGCTTGTAAAATCAATTTTAAACAAGTACCCAGCTTTGATATGATGTTTACATGTAAACATACTCGGAGGCACATGTACTGTGTTAGCTTGTCTGCAGTACATGGCACGCCGCTTACACATTACAATGCATGGAGTGAACATAACACTAACAGCTCTGAAAATATTAAGTGCTTGGGGAAATATTATCCAAAACTCATTCATATATATTCACATGACTGCGGAAAGAATATGTGTATTTAAGAGCAGGGTATATAAAATACTACCTCTAAGCGCTGTGTATCCACATGGCCAGTGTCGTCATTACATGGCCACCATGCGCACCAGGTGAAAAGCGAAACAACAAATGCCTCAGAAATAGAACAAGATCCCTGACTTCAGGATACGATGAGGTGGCATACGGCGGCACGAGGAGGAAACAAAGAACGGTGCAGTACAACACAGACCTCAATCCTGTCATTACTAGCAGCACTACCATGTGGAACTTTTGCAACACCATCGAGTTTCTGTTTATGGCAACTCTGATGAGTGTTTTCTAGTGGAGTATTGTTCCTCAAACATAGAAAAGGGACTTACAATCCCAGCACTTGTCTGTAATTAAAACACCAGCACTCCTAACGTGTGGTGGGACCGGCCACCCATTTAAAAAAAATAAAAAGTAGTCCCAAAAACAATGGATGAAAATGGCAACTGTGTATGTTTAGAAGTAGTTGACCGGTGCTCTCGGGGAGGGCTAAATACCGGAAAGAGGCATGATATATGCAAGCCCTTGACAAATGTGGAGAAAGCAAACTGGAGCGACAATGGGGCCAGCAAATGGGAAGCCTATGGTTGGCTGAAAGCCCACAAAGCAGATAAAGCATGTCTCGGTTCGAGACAGCGCATGCGCGCTGTCTAGAGCAGAGACCTAAAAATGGCCAGATGCCCTGTGGTGAAATGTAACCAGATGCGGTCTTTATTACCATGGCTTGATATGTAACCTTGGGCCTGGAGACTATCTCTTATGGCTCCATATTGGTATTAAGTAGCTAATTAAATCTGGTTAAAAACACTTCAGTGTGCCCTTCACAGTCCATTAATATTTAATGATATACTGAAATATTAACAACCTTCACTGGAAAACAAAACTGGCACTTCTAGGTTTCATTTTAATTCAATACTACTTACGGGACACATTTTGCATATTTTTCTTTGATTGTACCAGCCTTTCAAAACTCTCATGAAAACGTTGCAATCGGAGACACATTTAGCATGCAATACTACCCTTCACCCTGTTGACTATGTATGGTGCTGCTCTGGTAAATTATATTTAGTGAGAAGAGATTTCCTGGCGTCTCGGTCCCCAATTGGTTCAAGTTTAGCCTAGTATTGAAGTCAGAGAAAGAAAGGTCTAGAGGGAACTGAAGAAGTTACAGTGCATAATTTGTTAAAAAAAATAAAAATAATAAGTACCAGGGCCCTCGTCAGGCGGCCACTGCAGCTTGCAGACCCATCATTGCTGCCATTGACAATACCAACAAAACTACTAACCATCACACTCCCACAAGTGTGACAAACTGTTTCTTACACCAAAGCTATAAGAATGGTTTGGTGGCAGGTATTAGTCATTTTTAAAGTATTGAATTAACAAGAATTGTTGTGCTCATCTCTACTTAAAACAAACAGCGCCACCATATGGCAGGCTGTCATAAGTGCCAGTGTTGGCAATTAAATGCTGGCGCCGAGCACCAGAAACCACCGGCTCAAATTAAGTACTGACTGGAGTTCCAGAGAGGAGAGCATCTGAAGGGCTGATAAGGTTGTAGAAGAGTTAGTCACATGCTAGTCAGATTAGGACCTCCTGACTCTTCACAGACACTGACATGTTTATTTTGACCTCATTTCATTTTTGGTATAGCATATCAAAATCCAGCACACAAGGGCATCACAAAGCTTTACAAAAAGGTTTCCATGCGCATAGTTTCAAAGAGTGGAGTGCCACAGGCTTGAAACATTACAATCATGTTGGATCATTATAGTCACATAAGTGATGGCATAGTGTAGTATCCTGCTTCTGTAATTGGGCCACCACGCAGTGGAACCCTCTCCTGAGAGAGTTCTAATTGAAAATCTGATGTGTGAGGCTTCTCCTCCGATTCATTGGTTGGCAGTACCTCCCCCGCCCTCCTTGACAGCTGTGTTGAGTGAAGCTCCTTTATTCATAGCTGCGGTTTCGGAGTTTACTTCACCTCTCTTCTTAACAGCATAGAGACACTACATGAAATAGCATCAAAGTTTAAGTTTTTGGTAGACTGCGGAGGGTCCGTGCAGTTAGCGGAGGGTCCACGCAGTTACACAGATTTCATGTGTCCAACAGATTTGAGATCAGAGGTGTGACACATGAGGTTAAGTCGGAGCAAACACTTTGCTCTGTCAGGCCTTGGGGAGACAGGGAGGAAGGATGGCATAAGCTTGCACTGTACCTCGGTGGTGGGTAGCAAGAGGGATGTTGAAGCTCACTTAGGAGGTGTTGTTGATGACTAACTCGATACGAGCTAATTGGGAAATCTCCTGATTTAAGCCAATAATAGGATATTGTGTAGGACCTCAGTCACCACCGAGTAATCACTATTAGGTGTCTAAAAACAACCCTGGCTTTTTAAATCAAGCTATGGCCACTTTCATTTATTAGTTATGTATTTATTTTGACCTTTCTGTCCATAAATGCAAAACCTTGCTCCTGTTCAAATTCAAGTTAAGTACAATAATTCCGTTCAAATACTTCAAAGTGACCTAACCAAATAAAACAGCAACATATAAATGTAACAGCACATATTAAAAATGGTAATAAAAAACATTCAAACTTCTTACATGCATTAAAAAAGGGCGCAAGTAACAACCACCTTGTCTGACTCTAAATCCAACGTCGAAATGTTTTAATCATATTGCCTTGCAAGCAGTTCATAAAAGCATAATATGTGCTAACTCATTCAGTCAACTCATTTGGCAATCACAAATTTACCAAAATATTAGCACCCAACCAATAATCGTGGTCAGTTTGCACCCCATCCGAAAGAAGAGAAGGTCATAACATATGTTAGGACTTAACACTTTGAGCAAATCATTATCTAATAATGGGGTCCCTTTAGTCTTAAAGAAAACGACCACTAGAGATGTTTTATTTAAAAAATAAACAACATGTCCGCTCTAAATGGTATCTCAGGTGCTTTCTGATTTACCTTCTTCTTTGAGACTATCGGGCTCTGGCCACTTAAAATTCCCTCAAAGTGCAGACTATACAATTACCCTCATTTATTAAGCTTCTCCCTTGTAATAAGGCAAACCTTGATGCGTAGACCCAGTAAACAATGAGCAGCCGCTGAGGAATTACCTTGAAATAGTTACTGAGAATATATATCCGTTTCTGATCCCAGGTGTGAGGGATCGAGAAGGAGTGGTAAGTGTATATATATATATATATACACACACACACACACACACACACACACACACACACACACCCCACCCCACCCCACCCCACCCCACCACCCCCCCCATTTATTTGGTAGGGGTGAGAACATGAGCCCATCTCAAACCCCGGTGCCTCTACACCAACTACTATGGGTTCGTATAATGCCCTACGTAGCGCATGCTCTTCAAACGTTTTAAAATCTAGGGGTGCTCTAGAACAAGACCAGGAAAACTACAACTGATGATTTTGATCACATTTGCCAAGCAGGCCTTCACTAGAGGGCTCACTGTGAATTCACCAAGTTAATGGTTAAAGCGATAAAGTCACAACGGCGCAGAGAGTGCCCTAGTGAAAGCTTCTTGGACGTGATTGGTTATTTTCAGAGTGTGCTTAAAAACTACTCAAATACCTGTACATGATGACAATGTCCAATGGTAAGCCATTCATTTTCCATATGAATGACAGTTCATGTTGACCAAGCTGCATCTTCAGCACGTTAGTATTATTATTAATGGGAAGCCTACTTATCTTACAATATTTTTCTAGTGACTCCAGCTGCCTTCACAACCCAATGGGTGTGTAATTAAGGATGCAAGATCATCTACATATAGCAAAGAAGTTAACTGTGTACGGCTTACTTTAGAAGGGCTAGCTTTGGCCTCTGATAGGGCAGTGGGGAAGTCAAGACTGAATGCGGAGAACAGCAGAAGCCCCAGCACACATCCATGCTTAAGGCCATTGTGCAAAGGTGCTCTTGCAGTTCTCTCCCTATCATAACCCACATTCACCTGAAACCAAGTGCCCGAGTGTAGAGTCACTGGAAGCTTCAATAGCCCATTTGGCATACCCTTCTCTGCCTGCCTGGACCAAAGTAATCGAAGGTCCACCACATCAAATGTAGAATTAAAGACAATGAAACAAATATTTAACCCCTTCGTCCAGGTGGATCTGCGAACAATATAACTCAGCGAAGAGAGTTCACTGTCCTGGCCTAAAACCAGCTTCTTCTTTAGGGATAAGGACATTATCGCAGGCTCGCTTTTCGACTTCCCTTGCTAACAAACGAGAAAAGATCTTTGAAGAGAAATCAATGAGGGAAATAAGCTGACAGATCCTCAGTTTTGCCATTTTTAGGTCGAGCCTAGAGTAGCGCGCAAGCGCTGCTTCTGGTGAAGACTTTATGTAGTGGGCATTTCAAAGCTGACCACACGCTCGTGCACAATGGCCTTTTCCGTGCGGTTACCCGCACGTTTCAGGCACGATGCACGAGCGTGTGGTCAGCTCAGCTGCGCTCGCCCCCGCTTCTCTTTTCTTACTGCAGGCAGGACGACGTGCGCAGCCAAGACAAAGGCGGGCGCTTGTTTTCAGTGTCGCGCTCATTCTGCTCCCTTTCTCTCCTCTACTGCCTCGCCCTCCCTGCACCCGTCCCTTCCGCTCCTGACGCACCCGTGTGATCCTGGAAAGGGTGCGCGTTGCCTGGAGGATGGTCTCCTTGGGAGTCGGTAATGTTCGAGCTGACTGAAACGCCGTTGCCGGGGGCCGTCTTCCGCTTGGTAAAGGTTGCTCAATCTCCTGCTACTTTACCAACCAGGGAGGTGGGCTGCCGGAAGCGGGGGGCTGCTGGAAACGAGGGGTTTACTGGTTATGTGCAAGCCACTGGCATCTGACTGCTTCTATACATTCTCGAACCTTATTCCCCTCCCTCCTTGTCCTGGTACCCCTTTTTACCGCAGGGCTCCCCTGCCTCTTCGACACAGCCGCGTCACTTGACATCCAGCTCACACAACTCTGGTTCTCGTCATGGCTGCTAAGCAACAGCTAAATCATGCCTCCCTCTCCTGACAGCGCCTCGCGAGCGTCTTACCTGTTAGCTATATCATGGGCCACGAGCAAAGCGGCAAATAGCTCACTATTACGCCGGGTGACTCTGACAAATGCAGCCCGCTTAAAATATCCTGTGAATGCATTGACATTCCATAATCTACCCTGACATCGCAATCGCACATCGAGCGCGGCTGATCTGAGTGCGCTCCACTGCAGACTCGCCGTGAACAGAGCGCTGCCACCTGCTGGTTCCCGGTCAAATATCCTCTGTCTCAGTGGGGTAAGTCCCACAATGATGGCCGTTTTTTCAATCCCTTATTATTATTCTTGCAAATGCATTATTTTCCATTATGTGCATGCGTTCATTAACCGCATGTCCCTGACCAACACCTAACATACCTTTCTCTCCTCCCACCTACCAGCTCCAGGAAGGGTCCCCATGTGAGTAAAACACTTATTGTTCACTGGATCGGTGTGCACCCCTTTTCCTTTTCACCTCTCATGTCCTTCTCAAGTTCATCAGGTATGCTCCCTATTACTCCCTCTAAATAGTCATTCCAATGTTTTGTATTACAGGTGTCCCCTGCCAATTGGTCCTGATGAGACCCCACATTGTCTAAGAGGGGTCAAAATGTCGTTGACTTGTACTAAACAAACCATATCCAACTCATTTGATTGTAAAGAGGGTTCAAGTTCAGCATTATCTACTGTGAACTGGTCATTTATGTGTTATTGGAATCCTCTTTATTTTACTTTGTTTACTCACTATATTGTCACTCTGGTGTTCTGTTTCCGTGGGACACCTTGCACTCTCTGCATTTATATGCTTGAATACAGAATATATGTTCATTTGCCAAAACAGTTTTTTGTCTTTTTTTATGCTGGCTTTCTCTATCAGCATACTACTACAGTTATACTGTGCCATTGTGAATCAAAGTATTAGCTTTACATATATTGTCCAATAAGATCGTTTTATTTTTATGTAACCTTGGGCAAGGCAGCGTGGAAATGCTTCCAATGTCCTCCGACCATTTGCTTGGGAAAGACGCAGGAAGGGCCCTAAGTGACAAACTGCTCTTGTTCAGGATGGGGAGGCGGGGGCAACACCCTCTTCCCTTGGCATGACATGTGGATGGGCTCTAACTTCTTCACCCCAACCGTGGACAACATGGGTCTGGAAAAGAAAGACCACCCACAGGAGAAAGAAGGGACAAGGCTGATGGCGGCAAAAAAACTGAAGACGCATACTTTTATAAAAAACAAATGAAATCATATATATTTTTTTTTTTAAATGAAGATCAAGGGAAGTTAAGCTTGGCATAAATTAAATAGAGGCTACAGCACAAAACCTCAAAAGACATGAAGTTTCAAATTCAGGAACTACCTTAACCTTACCTCATACCCTCGCTATTAGTATTGCCATTTAGCTGCTTTTATTTTTATACAGTCCTAGTGGGTATTTTGATGTCCATGCTAGTGGAAAATAAATGGGAAAAGCAGTGAAATATATTATTGTTCTCATTTGTAATGTAAACCTAAAATAGCACCAAAGTATACAACAAAAGTATACAAAAAATAACAAACACATGAAGAAATCACTTACAAAGGGAGGAAGGTGCGGCTTAATGGCCTGAGCTTCGGATATTGGAACTGTGAAACCAGGTTCGAATCCTGGTGTCTGCTCAACACAATGTGATTCTGGGCAAATCACTTAATCCGGCCTTGTGAAATGTAATCTGGTGCTCATGTAAAGCACTCTGATGCCTTTGGGCAAAGCTTGCGCTGTATAAATGCAAAAACATTATCTAGACAGCTCTCAAATACTTTTTTTATTGATTATTAAAGCAAACAGGGTAATTGACATGCCGCAAAAGAATAATAAAAATAATTTCCCAACATTTATTTTCACCGACTAGCATTGTGCTCTTCCAACATAGCAAAAACGTAAACAAATGGCTGTTTTTTTTGTCTGAGAAAGAGGTCTTGCGTCCAGTCAGCATACTTACTAAACTTTGACTGGTAAATATGATGTCTTTTAAGGTTTTGTGCTCCAGCCAGTATTAGACCACTGTCAGCCTTAACTCCCTTCTATCTAATTTTGTTAGAAAGTTTGATAGATTGTGGACACAGCTTCAATAAGCACCAGATCTTTGCAGTGGATATGTTTTAGTAGGTGAGGCATCTAGTGCCAAGAAACCACTGGTGAATAAGTACTTTACAAGTGATCATGGGATTCATGGCTAATTATCTAGAAAAACCAGGTGGTCTTTGTGAAGCAATATGGTGGGTGATTTCTAACTGAGACTAAATTACAGAAACTGTGTTGTGATTGTGAGCACTCTGCACACAGTTTTTTTAGGTCTTGAATAAGACGGAACATGCGCTGTCTGTTGTGACAGATATTGTTAGATTACAGTGGACTGAGAGCCCGCCCATCACTTACCATTAGTTGGCTTTTTTGTTCCCTCTCATTTGCTTGCTTCTTATTAGTCAGCTTCTGTGGGCTTTTTTCCCTTCCCTGGAGCACGGACCTATTGCTTGTGTCCTTTCACTACTCCCTTTTCAGGCACTACATTTTTCTTTTCGGTTAGACATTCTATGAGAGTATGTGTTTCCAGCTGTGTCCCTCATGCACTCTGTGTTCCTCTTTCTTACCCATATAGTTCTCGCCTTGCCCTCCCTACCTCAGTTGCTGTTCTTGCTTACTCCATGCCTGCCCACTTTGCATTGCTTTTCTTGCCTCCACCATGTCCAGGTACTTCCCCATATCCATTGTCTGTTTTCTTCCCAGTTCCTGCCCACATCAGTGCTATATTAAACAAGCATTGGCATAGCCAATAGGTCTCGCGTTTTGGGACCTTATAAGTGTTTAGCCATGCAACACTTGATGTTGTTGCACCAAGGATATTGTGCTGCATAACTAAATACTTATAAGATCCCAAAAGCGAGACCTATTGGCTATGCCAATGTTTGTTTTAAATTGTTATCATGACATGCTCCAGCTTGCTGGAATTTCCCCAGTACTCCTCATTTTATTATAATATGGGCGGAGAAAGTCGGCCTAAATCATACGGGTGTTTTTATATATAATATTTGGAATACCTGGCCAAGCCTCATTCATCTTCCGTTTATGACAGTCATGATCTCACCAGCATTTGTCAGAGGCAACTCACAATCTTCAGATATTATATCCCTAATTCCACTGTCAACAGCAGGTGGTGATAAATTCAGTTGCCCCAAATAGTTTTTCCCATTGAAATGTTATTTGGGATTCCTTATGTTGTACAGAGTGTGCAAAACCATCGGATACTAGTTTCCCGAACCTGTTACAATTTTATTTGGAAGAGATGTATCGTAAAACATGGATGCTGCTAAGCACTTCTTGTGCATGGATATCTCCTGACAATTCCTAACAATAAACTGAACAGGTTTAGGTTTTCACACGCATGTCAAGAAGTTAGATTATTGTTGCAGCTCTGGAGACACAGAATTCTAGGACTTGGAGGCCTTAACTGATAAGGCAGCCCGTCTCGAACACTGATAATATTCATGCAGAACGAGCAAAATAAATGTATCCAACCATCATATAGTTCAACTTTGCCTATAACCTTCAAGGGTGTACCTGGGAAAGGGTGGGGCCTGTTCATAAAGTGACTTGCTAGCAACACATATCGCTTTAACTTGAACCCTTGTCCGGGCCGGGAGTCAAGGTAGTGCTCCACAACAGTGAGACATGGTCACATTTTCTTGTGCAGTATTCTGGACTGGACGCAGTCTATGCAGAATATAGTCCGATTAAGTTCGGTACAAGGGTTTCTATTGTTTGGCCTTGACATCCCTATGAACAACATAAAAATATATATTGGAAAGAGCATGCACTAAAATTGCTTGTGGGGCCTATGAGAAAATGCATCTGGTCTGAAGGCCACGTTTTTGATGTTTCTCATTGCGGGAGGTACAGGTTCCAATTTTCTTGGACCCAACAACGAAAACCATGTTTCCTTGATGCCTCCAACAACCATTGTCTCCATTTTGTTTGAACTCAGTTCAATTTCAACCCATTGCTTCACATACACTATGCACATCTGAACAGATTCATATTTCAGTAAGACTGCAGAACTGAAACCCCATAAATTGAATAATGCAATTCTGATATTTGATTCACCTCTGCTGCGCCGCTTCATCTAGACACTTTATTCAGCTTAGGTTAGAATTCTCAAAAGTACAGCTATTAGGTAAAAAAAAAAAGTCCTCACTGTGTGCAGGAGTCACCAGAGAAAAACAGCAACAGGCACATGATCTCCGTTCTACTTGTGCTTGAACCAGATCATATATTCCAGGGACTTCCCTGCATCATGAATGCTTGAAAACTGACCCTGAAGAAAAGAACGAAAAAATGTCCCCACAGATTTTGGCTTGACAAACACTTTCCATGACAAGGCTCCTCACAGTGTTTAATTTGTGCTGGTGGTTGCAGGTGGTGGGCGCGTGCAGTCATTTCTGATTACTAGGACTTAAGATATTTTTCATCATCAGACTTTGACTCAGAGTAAGAGAGCGAAAGGCAGAAATGGGAGAAAGAAGGAGGAAGATAAAGTTAGCAACAAAGGGAAAGTAAAGATGAAAAAGCACCTACAAGGTAAGATAAATCTACAGGGTGGTGCAAGAAAAAGGCACGAGGTGGAATCAAAGCTAGGCAACTTTGGGATTTGGCAACCCAGACTTCTGACAGCATGGGGGGGTGGGGTGGAGGGCGGGGGGTGGGCTCTAAAGAAACACTTTGGGCCCCGGCACTTATTATTATATTTTGTTTTACAAATTAAGCACTGGCTCCACAGTGCTGCAAAAAATGCATCTCATTTTTAAATAGTTTGGCGCATACTGCTGCTTTCAGCTGGTGCAGCAGGGTTCTACCCACAGGCAATATCTTTGACTGTGCCCTCTAATTTGGGCTGTGATCGGCCATCTTTGAAGTGTAACACTACAGGGAAATGTCGTGTTGTAGTTATGGCACACTCTGATAATATAAACTTTTTTTGCAATTTCATAATAGTTTTCCACACGTGTGATGACCAGGGCCGGACTGGGAACCGAAACCGCCCTGGCAAACAGCTCGCCATCCCACGGGAGGGGGGGTGCTAGTGGAAAGCACCACTCCGTTCTCACCGCTGCAGCTTTTGTTACATGGGGCCGATATTGCAGCTCTGCTGCAAAACCGGCCCCCGGTAACAAAAACAGCCACCCAGGGGCCCAAAACCATCCCCCACCCTTGCGGCCCACCGGGGAAAAGCCTAGTGCCCGCTACGGCCAGTCTGGCCCTGGTGATGTCACAGGGAATCATTTTAGAAAACTGGGGCCCCTGCAAACAAGGTAACTTGCTAAGCACAAGGAAAAATTCAAGTATTTTAGAAACAAACTTGAGCAAGAACGAAATAAAAAAGCAGGTGTAGGCGTACAACAATGCAACTAACAGATAATCAATAAAATGGCATCACTTCATGTAATAATTGAAAAACATCTGTTATTGTTAGACCACAAGATATATTTTTATTTTTCTATAAATTACTTAGAATACAATATGTAACGTTGTAGAAAAATAATCATCATGATATGGTATTTACATATACAGTGTCCTCGACAATGATCATTCCTTAGAGTAAATCATAAAACATTTAAGGGAGAAGTTATTACTATTCAGTCTACAAATAATGGATACATATGACTGGGAATAGAAAGCATTAGTTAATGGACATAATTCGTTATCGATTTACCTTGTGGTGTGAATGGCTTAAAAAAAATATTCTGTGGCATAACAATAAGTATAACAATAACAGATGTTTTTCAATTATTACATGAAGTGATGCCATTTTATTGATTATCTGTTAGTTGCATTGTTGTACACTACGCCTGCTTTTTTATTTCGTTCTTGCTCAAGTTTGTTTCTAAAATACTTGACGTCACAGGGAATGCCAGGCCATGCTGACAGAGTTCTTGTGGATCCGGTCAGCTCAGCACTGACTCTCTTCTCCGATGACGAGCAGAGAGAACAACTTCAGGAGGGCAGTTACAAGGAGGTGCAGCCTGGGCTCTTTGCCCCAGACCCCGCACTTACTGGGGCCCTGCGCTCGTGTTATACAACATGTATTTACATAATTCAAAGCAGGCCTGACCTGCGTCTTCATTATGCCGCTAACGCCGCAGCACTACTAGTTGGGGGCGCAGTTTCTCTTACCCCAGCATACATGCTTTCTAAAATTATGCAGAACAATTGGATTAGGCCCCAAGCCCCACCAAAGCTTCTGACAGGCCTGCAGGGATTAGGGACAAAGTTTCAGAGTGTTGGGGGAGCCAGGTTTCTTTTTTTCAATATTTGCTCAATGGGAAGGGGAGGATTTGAAGTCAGGGTAGAGGGAGACAGGAAAGCAGGACACCAGGTATTGAAAAAATGGGTGGGGAGGGAAGAGATGGGGAAAGGTTGGTGGGAGTGGGTGGCAGGACATCAGGTGTAACAAGGAGCAGGGGTGGAGGCAGTGTTGTACATGAGCCCCATGGCTCCTCTACCCTTGGATAGCAGGTGATCGCAGGGGGATATGATTTGGAGCATACCATTGTATATTTGTAAGCCTGATTGAAGCGGGTGGATTTTACCTTTGGGTTCAGTGTGACAGCATAGACAACTTGAGCTTCACTCTTGTTGTACATGTGACGTCACTCAGAAACCCTTGCAGAAAAAAGATCCCACTTATTCACAGGTAGACTTTTATAATTCAAATAACTACGTGTAAATTTCAAAGATTATTAACATGAAACCATTATATTTTTGTATTGAACAGCAAAACAGAAAAATTGATGGTAAATGAAATAAGATACACTTATGTTTCACGTATTATAAATTATAGCCTTTAAATTATTAATTGCTTTCTATTTTGTGATGACGTTTTTAGATGTTCTTTTCTTTGCAATTGAAAATCACATTGATTATTTGAATTATATTGGTGTATATTTTTGCTCCTTATTATCTTCAATTTAAAAAAAAAAAAATTGGTTTATGGGGCTGTGTCCTTTTGTTGTAGGCATAGTGAGGCCTCTATTGCTTTTTGGAATCCGAACCCATTAGAGGATTTCCTTAGAACTACTGTGATGCCACAAATATTTAGGTTTTCATTGCTATGACATAACAGGAGTGTAAAACTTGGTTTGAAAAGTGAGTTTTTGGTAATGACTAAGCACAATAGCGATTTATTTTTAATCATGCTTTCTCAGCAACTGCTATAGAAAGGTGATTTCATAACGATAATATTTGTTTGCATCAATTATGACACATTTAATTTACTTACTCATTCGATCAGTAAACTACAGACAGGATTATCAGATTCTAACTGTGTGCGAGTTTAAGGCAAATAAAAACTTGTAGTGACAAAATACAAGAAACATTGCTCAGCCAATATCCTTTTTGCCAACGCTTGATTTTTTATATTTTTAGCTTGGGCAGCTGCCAAGCAAAAATATTTGCTTGGTCTCTAAATGCATATATTGCCTTAGTAGTCTCTGTCACTGAAGGGAACTACTTGTGTGTGCACAAGTGCTCAGTGCTCCCTGTGAAGAGCAGAATGCCATCACTCGCACTGAAGTTACCCAATGGCTGACGCAGACTGACCAACTGCCCCATGATGTGCGCTGTAGTGGGTGTAAGAAAAATGTGAATGCCACAGCAGACCAATGGATGAAAAAGGTTGGCCACAAGCCCTTGTAAATAAGTATATTATAATTTTAATAAAATTAAAAGGTCCTGGCTAATGCTAGACCCAAAAATATTAACACGTAGACGTTGGTCTTCTGTAAATGTTCTTTCTTGCCCCTGCTGCCATCAAGCTCTCAATATTCTCCTGACCTGAACTGGCATTAATTAAGATGGCCCCTAGAGATATCCCAAGGCAGGCCGCCGCCGCCATCTTTGATCACACGTTGTCATCGCTCCCGTGTCTTGCCTCAGAATATTCCGCGCGCACTGTGCTTGGAAGCCAGGGCACCAGTCACGTTCTAAGGCCAAGGGAAGGGGAACTCAGTCTGTGTCCAGGAAAGAGTGATCGCAGCAGGCAGCCACAGAGATTGCAGGCTATCGATTCGGCGCCTCGGTAACATTAGCAGCCTGGCCCTCTTCCTGCGCGGGTTCATCTGTTGCTAAGTGCCGGCTCATCACATAGGCACTAAAAATACGCCACGCAGGAGCTCCGTGGCTTGGCCCTACGGGTTTCATGGGAGGGAGGCAATTAACACCCTTCACATTCGCCTCAGAGGCGTTTCTGTCGAGTACAAAAGATAAAGCTGTTTTTCTGCGTTTTTAAGAAAGAAAAAAAAAAAAAAAAAAAAAAAAATCAGACCACTACCCACCGTTACGCCTCACACTGAACTAGACGGAGATAGCTCAGTGGTTTGCGCAGCTGCTGCACAAGTGTGAGTAACCCGCAGATCACTCTCTTGGAAGTGTCTACTCAGCCCTTCATCATTCCTAGGTTAATAAAATGGTTGTGAATGAGTTGGATGATAATTATGCCTACGATTGTGAGAAAAAGCATGATTACATTTGTGGGAGGCACTAAATTGATGTTTAAATATATTTTCAATTGTATGTTAAAATGGCACAAGCTTGTGAAGTCATCAACGTCTTGAAGTTTCCTTCAGGAAATGAATTGTTTTGTAATGCACGATGCAATCCACATGAAAACTATGCAGGTGACATAAAATGCCAAAGTTCAGCATCTCAACGAATCTGTGACATGTCAAACCCAAACCTGAGCAAAAACAAGTGGTTTAAGTCCAGCTGGGCTCCTTGCTTTTCATCTACAAAAACACAGTGAGACACCGCCTGCACTTTCTACTAAGAAACTACGGATAGGACAGTTATTGCTGCTTCTAGCCACCACCACATTTCCTTCCATTCCTAGCCAAGAAATAACTGTGCACAGATGTGTCATCAAAAAAACCTGGAGGCAGAGCATGCCTTACAAAAGTCGTTTTTACTGTAACACACTACTTTCTTGTTTCCCTACCTGTTTTCTCGATCACACAATACAAACAGTGTCTAATGAAGTAGTGTGTGCACGAGAGCACAGGCCAACGAAAGAAGGAAGACAAGATAACTAAATGTGAAACGAAAGTACATGAAGCAAGTTAGGAACAATAGGGGTCAGAACGAGAAAAAATATATTTAAAACCACTCTTTTCATTGTATATTACAGAGGAAGCCCCGCCTTTAATCAGCTTCACCGACATTATAAATCACGCCATAGCAGTTCAACAAAGTGGGCCTATCCAGATGCCATTATCAAAGAATAGCTGGTTAACATTGCATACATATATTTGTATTGTTGTTAGAGAGTTAATATGCATCGCATTTATCAGATGAGTTTATGTTTTAAATGTCAACTGTCAGTTAATGCTTGTCACTTGTTTGACACCAGTAGACCAATTGCCTCCTATGTATTGATATCCTCAGGTGACACTATGCAGAGTTATCTTGAACCTCTCTTCTGAGTATTTCCAAACCTACAAGAGATCGCAGATGGGTAAAGCTCATGTATGTATTAGTGAATTATTCCTGCTTCGATTACTCAACTCGATCTGTTTTATGTTTAGGTCCTGGACATACAGATACCTGTACCAGAACGCAAGTCTACATGGATTCCATGAATCTACTTTTTGAAGATTCACTGATGTACGTGTATTCTGAATGTCTTACGGTTATCAGAGGTGCATACATGGTAATGTAACGTAAGGTGGATTTGTAGAGCGCTGCTTGTCACCAGTGAGGACATCTAGGAACTGAAAGCTGGAGTTGCTACGCGAGAAGAGCCACCATAACATTAAGGAGGGAGCCACTGAAGTGGATATAGGAAAACGAAACACATGCGCACACCCCCCACACCCCACTTACCTCCTTACTGGAAATCATGTTCAGGCTCCTGAGAATCCTGAGAAAAGCTTCAGGGCTGGGGATGGTCAGCATCAGAGATGACGGCAAATGCTCCTCCAGCCCATGGGCGAGATTCGGTTCAGACAAACTCCTTGATGGTTACACTTAATATTCCATAGACTGCAACAATGGCACGTCCAGCCCCTCACCCGTCCAGTCTGCACTCGCAAGTTTTAGCAGCAAAAAACACAAAGTGACTCATCAAAAGGTCTCATCAGTGACAGGGGTAGATGGACAAGTGGTTGCGCTGAGTCCGGTTGCTACAAGGGCATTTTCTAAAGCTTATATGATGGTTTGCGCATTATTTGGTAGGAACGACACACAAGGGGCTGCATGAAAGCTGGCTCAGAAACCACAAGCCCACACTTGGGGAAAAGATGCAATAACTTTCCTAAGCAGGGAAGCTTATTAAAATTGCTCTGTCTAATCAAAAGAAGCATTCTGAGATACTGTTTTAATATTTTTACTCTGCTAATAACCGAGAAGTCACATGTGCTCAGGTGTATCCAATGTTGAATTCAAGAAGATAACTGCTCGTTTTAATTTGATTGACTCACATCATGTAACGGTTTTAATTAACTATGCATGGTAAATCAATAAATAAAAGAAGAGAAATAAATAAATACTGAGAAGTCACCCATAAAAACATAAGGAAAACGTTTCTTTTGTTAGGGGTTATGTCAAGTCGAATGTAAATGCAGATTTATTTTTATAGCACCCATTATCAGAATTTAGCTTGTCTCCAAATGCTCCAGATTTCAAGCAAGAAATAGAAAAATACAGGCAAAATCAGTGCACTTCTCAGAACTGCACAGTTTAGTCAAGTCAGAAGTAGAAGTCAGGTTTCCTGATTATAAAGGAAGTTAAGTGAGCCAGAAATAGTGACCCATAATCCAGAACAAACCCCAAATGGAAGAGTAGGTGTTATTGCTTGTTGCCCAAAGTGCAGTGAGATAGGGTGACCAGATCTTGAGAACCAAAAACCGGGACATTTTGAAAAAATAGAAGGACTACAATTTACTATCCACGGAATGGTGCAGAATGACAGCTGTCATCAACATAGGATCACAGAAGATGCATTAAGAAAATAAATAAAATGTAATTTCTACAACCAACATCATACCATTTAATTAAATTGCTTACTTATAACTGCTGCTAACTAGCACAGCTTTAGAACATCCCAAAAAGTGCTTCTCACGGTTTTCAGTTGGCCCCTCTAAAAACTGGGACAGCTGGTGAAAAACCCGGACTGTCCGGGCAAATCCGGGACGTCTGGTCACCCTAAGTGAGAGGAGCAGAATACCAGCCCTTTTCTTATGTTACAGTCGGGCATTGTGCATCCGGCCACCACTCAGGTAGTGCGCTGGTAGAAATCACTGCACCTAATGTGACAGAGGTAGCCCATGCCACTCACTGCTGTCCCTCATCACCCTACCACGGGGTCTCATGGCCACAGGAGTATATCTCATGCAGACGCAAAGGAAAAAAGCCAGGTCAACGCTGACGGCTTTGTAATCCCACAAGAGGTTGTATGCCAGCAGAGGTTGGGGGACAGACCTCATCTGCATCGGGCACGCCTCCATGCAAATGACATTCACCGGAGGAGACAAGGATGCAGTGGTATGATCAGCCAGTATTAAAATACTGCTGGTGAGCCACACATCCTCATCTGTTCTTGCACTAAAATTAATTGTTTATGGTTGGCAGACTCTGCCCCTTCTTCCACTGTGTGTAAAACAAGACATATTCCCTAATGAGGGCCCCCATCTCTCGTCTCTGTGTAAATGAACAATGTCCCTACATTTGGTGTTTAGTTAGAAATTTACAAGAAATCCCAGCCAGCTCTTCTCAAATAGCTGATCTACAGGTAACATTGATTATTTGAATCCTATTTTCTATGAGCATTGACAGATCTTTCATCTTCCCTTCTTCTCCCACCTTCCTTTCTAGTCTGGTATGCAGGGAGCAGTTTTATGTTACTCATCCAGATATTTCCTACTCACAAGCCGCTTTGCTTTAAATTATATACATTATATAGGGAATAAATTACCCTCTACTGTATATTATAAAGACATTCCAAGTCCCCAAATAAATATGTGACCATGTAGAGAATTGAGGTTGATGGCCGCGTTCCTTAATAAGGTTGAGGAGCTCTGAGGCGACCTGCAAAATCCCTACTTTAGCAGTACTCAGTATTTTATTCCTTGTAAGAAATTATCGGACAATATTCTTACCCTAAAAAGTTTAAATTGTTGGTCTTACAGGTGAAAGAGACACTGAGGTTGCAGCTATGTAGAATAGATGTAGAACCCGCAATACAAAACTACATGCACTAGAGTTCAAGGAGTAACCGGTTTCCAAAACATAAGCAGTTTCATATAGCCTTATAGCCCGCCTTAGCAGTTAGTCCAGCCATAAAAGGACTGCTTCAGCGTTACAGGCCCGAGCAGGCCTTTAATGGCCGGTATAGCACAGCTACGGAGGGCTCTAAGGCTGTTAGAACATTCCGCCACTAGAGGGAAGAATGTTCTAAGAAATAAAACAAAGCCCTCAGTGAGCCCGAGAGGATTTAAACCCCTTGGGCTCCATGAAGCCTCTGTTCACAGGAAAACCTGCGAACGACAAACATTGGAATGTTGGAGCTCTGGGCTTTTACCAGCCATTTGAAGCCCGGAGGTACTCGATTGTCTTCAATGGAGCGCTCAACATTCAAATGTTCTAATATTTTGTTAAAAAACCACTGTGGTTCAGAATGTATGGTAACCTGCAAAGAAGCATCTATGCAAACAAATCACCCAGACCACAACAACTCCTTTATGCTAATGAGTGTTGATTTCAAGGAATCAGAATAAAGCTATTTGCTATTTCAGTGTTTAAGCAGCCAGTACAATCCTGCCCTGTCACCTGCCTTTCATACCGTATGCTGCCTCCGACATCAGGGATTATAAAATCACTGTTTAATTCCTATAAAGTATTACAGCATAGTAATCTTATTACAGGTGACTAGTGATACCACTGGAAGAAAATAATAAATTAGCTACATATTATTTTGCATTCATTGCAGACTTCTAGAGTTAGATTACATTACTCCACTTAAATGATGTACAAGATCTTTTCCACGTGTACTAAAACCATACATCTCTACAACCACACATACAAGCCTGCAGAAAATCTGACTGCTTTATGCCGCCCCCGTGGCAGTTGTGCACTGTGCAAATGCTAGGTAATATAAAAGAATAGATATGACACATAAAAAAAACTTTCAATTTTATTTCCTACTTTAAAAAAAAGAAGACCAAACAAACCCCCACACTACTGTGACTCTCCTCCGTTTTCCTCAAGTCTTTCCCTGGCTCGGGTGCTAAAGGGCTTTCTGTTCTCCACCTTGTAATGCTCTTCCTACAGTGGCTGTAGTCGTCACTGACTGGTTGTATTGAGTAGCTTACAGCCGCATCTCAGCTCGAAGACTCTGGCCTCCACTACTGTACTATAGACCTGAGCTTGGTTCCTGCTCTTCTCTCTTTTAGGTGTTTTTTCTATGTCATTTCTGATGCAGTCATTGCTCAGTATCGATATTCTTTGGACTGTTGCTCATCTGCCTTTTTTCACCTAAAGATGCAGCTTCCTCAACTAGCGAGACACCCAAAGAAACGCTACACTCATACTTTTGTACCATGTCATGTCTGTTTTGTGTAGCACCACCCCCCAGATCTCATATGGACCGGTTCTATTGCATGTTCACACTACAGCAATCACCCACATCAGTGAGGACGCGTTACTAACGCCTCAAGCAATTACACAAAAAATCCCAAACGAAGCACATCTTGAGTGCTGCGACTAGCAGGAAAATTCAACTTTCAAGAAATGCCACATTTTCTTCTGAAAAATGAATACTTTATAAAGAAGGGTGTTTAAAGAAATGGAAGCACGACATGCAGCTCTGTTCTTTAAACAACCTTGAAAATGTTCTGGAATGCTAATGTATCATTTAAAGACATCTTTTCAATGCCTGGGGGGAATTATGACAGCAAAACAGGCAGAGCAGTAGAAATGTTGTTCCTGAAACTGTAAATAGAATTCATCAAAAAATAAAGGAGCTGTGTGGCACGCTTAGCATAAGGAAAATATAAGCAAGTAATCCAATAATCCTAAAAGAATACTACATTATGATCGAATAGGAGGTAGTGCAACTCTGGCACAGAAGGAAAAACAAAAATGTCTTTTTGTTTAGGTCATTACTGAAGCAGAAGGCAGAGATTTTTGAACCTCAATGTACCGGTACCACCTAAAAGCATTCATATTGCAAAATAATGATAAATATGTATTCTTTACAGAAGCCTATAATCCTTGGTGTGCCCCTGAAACTGCACTATTTTGAGGGGTTGCACCCCAGTGCCAAGCAACAGGAAGTGACAGGTTTCTTCAAAGGGAAAATGCAACTTCCCTATGTTATGGCTAAAAAATGCTTACTAATTGATTGAAAGTAATAACGTGGTAAGGCAGTATTGTACATAAAGTAAACACATGGAAAAGCACCCATTAAAATGTAAGAGTTCCCTATGATCATCAACATGTTATACTGCCCATTTAGTGACCTTCATCAAGAGATTTTCAGTCCTCATCAAATCAAAGCAGAACCTGTGAACATTCATATTCTTACAAAATTAAAACGCATTGTAGATATAGAACTTTTTAAGTAGGAAGAGACATTCCGTATAAAAAGCCAACTTTCACTCATGCTTGTCTGGGTCCTTCGACTATATTGTACACAAAAAAATAAATGACAGCAGGACAAAATACAACCCCTCGCATCACACCTGGAATCTCAGTCAGTCTCACAACCATCAAAGACTTGATGGCCCACAACACCCTCACGCTTAACTCCTCCTTAATAACAAGCATTGGCAAAGCCAATAGGTCTCGCAATGGCTTTGCTTTCAGCAGTACTGCAGGAATCACCCCCCTCCCTCCTCACCCCCATGGCTGTGGGAGCGAATAGAAACAAACCTCCCTTACCTGTCCAGCGCAGATGCCGCACCTCTTCCCCAGCCAGTTACGGCTGTACGGGTCACGGGTGTGCACAGGAGGGGGGCGGGTAGAAAGACAACACGGATAATGGGGGAAAGGTGGGAGCAAAGGGAATGGGGTGGAAAAAAGACAACACGGACAACGGAGGAGGGGGGTGGGAAAAAGACAACACGGACAACACAACAGGGGAGGGGGGTGGGAGCAAAGGGAATACTGACAATGGGAGTGGGGCAGGAGCAAAGTGAACAAGGACAACGGGAAGGGGGGGGGGGAGGAAGGTAAAAAACGACAGGATATTACTAAAGAAGCCGAGGCAAAAGAAAAAGTAGTGCGGGTATCAAAACATATGGCCCGTATCGAAATGATCCATGCAGCAGGGGCAAATGCCAGGGTGGAAACAAAACAGCCACAAGGCGGGACAAATGTACTCTATCCACAAACCAAAACTATGGCATTTAGAAAGGCAGACCAAGTAACCAATCACAATCAGTGAGTGTGTGATGGGTGTCTTCTAACTTTCAAGAGACATTACAGCATGCCTTGCAGAGTAGCGCATGCGTGCGGCCTCTAGGCTCGACCTAAAAATTATCTACTTCCCAGCATCATCTGCCCCTGCTGCTCTGATCACCTCTGTGTCTTCTCTGACCCTGCGCTCTCACATGGTCTCTCTCTCCCAGGAATCTCACCCTGGCTGCAATCTGACTCCAGTACAAGTCGGACATTCTCCACCACCATTACCAGCACAGCCACAAGACCACATCTACTAAGTATGGGGAGAGTTTGTCCACCACTGATCGACACCCCAGTCAGGAGGGAGCTCGATAAGTGCCACAGCCTCCTTGGTTGCTCTTTCACAATATTCCTTCTCACCTCTGAGCAAAGCTTTGCCTTTCCCTGAACATGCATTTCGGAATTTCCCAAGACATACAGATACATTCACACACACCTGCGGCTCACCACCACTGCAGCCCACAACCACTCTCTCAAAAGGAACTCTCTACACAGCTTATCTATATCTTTAAGGTGAAAAATGGTCCTTCCCCCTATCACCTTCAAAACCTCTCACAATATCTCCCAAAACAGGAACGTCAACCACCTTTCCATCCACAAGCCGTTCTGCACCCTATAAACATGAGGTCCTTTAAACAACTGACCGCCTGCCACTGGAACGCCTCGGAATACTTTGAGCTAAGCCCACTTTTCTGAGACCTCTCTTCTGAAGCCTCTCTTCTGAGACCTCTCTTCTGAGTAGTGGCGGCTCCTGGAGGGAGTGCTGCAGGGCGGCGGGGGAGGGGCAGGGTGGGGGGGTAGTAAACTCCGGCATACGGCTGAACGAAGTTAAGTAAACAAATAAATAAAACGAATTACATTGCGCGCCTGCAACGCCAAATGGCGATGCAGCACGCGCAATGTAATTAGTTTTATTTATTTATTTGTTTACTTAACTTCATTCGGCCGTATGCCGGAGTTTACTAACCCCCACCTTGCCCCTCCACCGCCCCGCCGCCCTGCAGCACTCCCTCCAGGAGCCGCCACTGCTACTGATGCCTCTCTTCTTTGAGACCTCTTCTTTGAGACCTCTTCTTTGAGACCTCTCTTCTGAGGCTGAGGCCTCTCTTCTACATTCCTGGTCTCTGTGTGACTGACCCTCCCCAACAATCACTCCCAAATTGTTTCCATGGACTGCAGTCAGCTTTTTGGCATCTTTTGTGTGCAGAACGTGTGTTGCAATAGGTTACATGACATTTTATGCACGGTAATTGAATTATCTCAGTACTAACCATCACCAATTATATACGTTGCCTCCCCCTCCTCCCCCCGCGCAATGTACCTAATTACTAAATGCCACATGTAGGAAGGAAATGCTTAATTCATAAATACCTGCAAATGTACACCATAAAACGTGCATCTGTCCGTATGCAAGTAATCGCAATAGAGAGGAGTCGCATGCTATTAGCATACCATTCGTCTCAAAGCCCCCATATGTGTGCATTTAACAGTGAAAATACACACAATCAAATGGCTGGCTCTGGAAGCCTTGCAGATTAATTTATTGGCCGGATAACCCGTCACTAATGTCCCGCTTATTGGGAAAATCCGAATAAGCATTAAAACCCAGTGTAGTGTGCCCTATTTGAAATTTATTTGCATCTCTGCGAGAATGGCGGCGGCCGAGTAAATTCCTGCGGGGCCCGTGTGCTGCGGCGCCGAATCCGCCCAGGGCTGCAGAGAGATACGTGTGAGAGGCGGCGACAGAGGCGAGGAGCTGTCCGTGGTACTGAAAAGGCGGCCACGCCCCCGCAACATGGTCTCTGCTCACGTGCGTTAGTAACGCAGGGGCCAATTCACAAAGGCATTTAGGAGTACGTGGCGCAGTACTACTTCAGGTATTCTTAAATGTGCTTGTGACAAGGATCCACCTTTTACACGGACTGCGTCTTGCTGTCTGATATATGCCTTATTGTATACAGACGAGCGCACTGAAGAAGTCAGGAAAAACAGACAAAGCAATTTAATAAAAGGATTGTAAGCCTACTCTCCTTTTCC
This sequence comes from Calotriton arnoldi, assembly GCA_963921515.1. NCBI lineage: Eukaryota > Metazoa > Chordata > Amphibia > Caudata > Salamandridae > Calotriton > Calotriton arnoldi. Next base: position 3,558,585 of record CAWUFW010000568.1, read on the forward strand.
TGGTGCTGTTAACACCCCCCCCCCCCCCCCCCCCACTTACATTTTGTAGACCGCTTGGTAGACAGGCTTTTATGACTGGTGTGAGTTTGCCTTATTTCCATGCATTTTATTTTCATATTTGCTATATTTGTGTGAATAGTCCACGAAAGGTGAGATGCCCGAAAGTGTTAGACAGCAAACAGTTAAGTAACCTGAGGCACACAGTGAAACGTATTCGATTCGCAAAGACATTGTTACATCCAAGTTACATTTTTTGCACATATCGGTTGCTTTACGAGTGTAAGCCAATTTGTGGTACTCTGAGTGTGTGGATTTACACTCTAAAAAAGATTACCGTACGCTTACTTTTTGTGCGAGTACATATACCCGAGGTAGGTAAAGGGAGTTCCAGGGTGGCACTGCCCTGAGAAGATTTTGCACATGTATAACGCACCATTTTTTAAGTTATTCACTATAATTTACAGGGCCCATTTCCACCCTGGCTACAGTTGGGTATTTAATAATTTCAGGGTCAGTAAACCCTTGTCAACGGAGCGAACGAGAAGCGAACATAGCCAAGGCCGGTGGTGACGAAGGGAAAGAGGTCGTGCCTCGGAACTAGAGCATCCCCATAAAGAAGAAAAAAGTATCAAACAAAAGTTTTTAAGTGCAGTTGCACAACATCGCTTCATTTATGCACGTACATCCACCTAGGAGAGATTATTTATGTATGTTGGTAAAAAGGAATTTAAAAAAAAACATTCTAGGAGCACCTCTGGATACCTCCGACTATTGTAGCTTTACAGGCACAATGCTGGACTCCTTATAGGATCCCAAAAATTGTGGAATGTTACCAGAAACATTGGTGTAGAGTTTCCCTTTTTCTATTAACTGGACCCAAAGGGCTCTTGTCAAGGTCCCAGGATGAGTAAAGCTGGGATCAGAACCGAAGTTCTCTTGTTCCTGAATTAAATTCCCACTAACTAGATAGCCATAAACAACCCCTCTCTTCTTCCCGTCTTCATTCTTACCTCAATTTTTTCTCTTCTTCTCTGTTGCCTTCTCCCCACCCTCATCTCTCTCCAAAACCATCCTCCCTTGTTTTATTTTTTCCTCCCTTCAAAAATTCCCACCTTCCATTCTTCTCGATTCTCTCTGTTGCAACTTTCTTTCCTTCCCTGATTACTTCACTCATCCATTTTGCTCCATTTTTAATGCAATATTTGCCGATTTTTTCTCCCTAATTTCCATAACCCCTTCTCTTAATCTGGTCTCTATCCTACATTCCTCTATTAATTCTTCCATTTCCCTAACCCTTATGCCTTTCCTGCACTCTATTTTTTCCATCTTAACCAGTCTTCCTTACACCCCTCTTTCTGTCGTTTGCCGGTAGGCAGTTTCACAGCCTGGATGAATTGCATTATAGTCTTTCGGAGAATGCCGTAGTTGGAAGCTCTTAGGAAACAACAAAATTCGTCGAAAATTCAATGCAAATAAGGCAAAACCATCTAAACACAGCGATGCAAAAGATGTGCGATGGATCCAATTACAGAGGCATACTATCACATTGTAATTAGCAGACGATGTAAAGACAGGCATCCAGCCGTGTTATGGGTGCCGGAGCAGAAAGGAAATGAAGATGAATTGGGCACTTAAACACAAATCTTCACAACGCTACCATAAGGTAACACGAAGAAATTGTAAATGGGCCATTTCCACCAGCCAACTGTTCCAGTTCATCTGCTACCTATTTCTCCTCTTCTCTCACTAAATTTCACAAATTCTTTTTTATGCCCCATTCCTTGCTGTCTCTTTCCACACTACAAGATCACTTTCACACAAAAAAATCAACAATTTATCTATTTCAATTTGTGCTATGTCATCTGGCATATTGAATCGAGACCGAGCTTTTCAAGCCTTCAGGAAGCCCTAGTCTCTCGGTAAATCTTTAGGCCTGGCTGTAGGTTCGTTCACACAGTTTTTCTTTTCACTACAACCCAACGGATGAAGTGCACCTCTTACTAGACAGATCAAGGTCTCCCCTTAATCTGACAAAACACTGAAGGTGGCCTACACATAGCACAGTGTTCTACAGTTGCACTAAGGGTTGTAGGTGGTTGGTGCTGATCTCGCTGATCAAAACCCAGAATAAATCAAGCTTGGGTTAGTCCTATGGTAGTAGCAGTAAGGGCATAGGCCCTGCGGACAATACTCCAATGCTTCTCAGTTGAGTATGCTTGAGTTTATTTTTGTCAGGGTCTCAACTATTGCAGTAGTTGTCATGGTAACTTGCAGTGAGACATTGTGTTTTTTTGTTATCCAAAGAAACACAGATTTTAGAAGCACCAAATAACTGCTGAATTTGATTTTCAATGAGGGATTGCTAGATTTTGGCATAAATGTTGAAGAAAATGTCTTAAGCCTGTCCTTTTTCTTTTCAGGGATGAAGTCAAAAAAGGTAGAATTTCTGGTCCATCCTGATCAGTGTGACTTTATGCCGCAACGTTCTACCAGATAGCATCAGGCACCTTCATAAAACTTTCGCATTGGCCAAATAACTGGAGAGCCCCTTGGCCCTTCTAATGTTTGATTTTGAAAAGACATTTTGGCATGGTTAGATAGCACTTCCTACTGGTAGTGCTGGAGAAAATGAATATTGGTACCGAATATCTGAAGTACATGGTTCCCCTATACACAAGTATTTGTGTTAATGGAGTGTAATCTGACATGTTTCCTATATGAAGTGGGACTGCCCAGGGATCTCACCTGTTCCCCTTGTATTTGCCCTTGCCTCTGGTGGGGGTGGTGGAGGATTAATGCCCAATTACTAGGTCATCACAGCTTGAAGTTAGAATATTACTGTATGCATAAACCTGTTGTTCTTTCTCTGTTACCCCACTGACCAAACCCTGAGCTCGAAAAATAAGAATAACAGCAACAACGTGTGCTTGGGATGTGAGGGTGGGTGCAGAGATGAGCTTGGCGAACTGTATAATGTTTGGATGGCTGGTGATGTGGTATGGAATTTTCAATAGTGCACTTATGATTCAATCGAGGGTTTATGGTTAGGATTACCCCACCATGCTTACGTGACATGATGTCCTGTGTGTTAAACACTACATGTATGTGGTGCTATTACCTAAACTATCAATAGAATTCTTTGCGGGGGCAAGCAGCACACTTGCTTTCAGCTTTTGTTAAAGACTTCCTTCTTGGAATCATTCTCAAATCTCTTGCCAGACTATTTCACTGGCTTGCAACTGCCATGAAAATGTCCCACTCTTCCACGAGCACTAAATGTGAAGATGGCATCTGCTCGGCTGAGATGGAGTATGTCAAGGAATTCCAAACTTAAATAATATCACAGAAGGAGGGGTGGCGACAGGCCTCCCAGCGTGAAACCATCACCCCATCATTCGGGTACCTAAGTGAAGTACTCAGAATAGTCTGCACAAAAGGATCTGACTGTTAGATCTCCTCTGGTTCACCCTTGAACTTAAAGTCTATTTCATGCTGTTGTGTACAGTTCAAAAAGTCCTTCAATTCAGCTCCTCCAGGGACTTTGCAAGCCAACAAAAGCCGAACCCACGTTAGCAGAAACAGCATTAATATTCTACTGCAAATGCCACTCACTAAAAATGGAGTATTAGAATGCTGCTGAGCAAGGACAGCCTGTGGATGGAACAGATCCCCTCGCCAAATCCTCTCAGAACTGCTAGCTTTGAACAAAAAAATAATACTTTAGATCTTCTCATTTCCCGATATTTGCAGGCTTCTCACAACGTGAACTAATAGTGCAGTTCTCATATTGTACTGCCGGTCTTGCAGCCAAAACCTTTGTCCACAGTTGTTCTTTTATAATAAGAAAACAGAGGCAGGGCAACTGACTGGTCTCACACCTGGGATCCACACCCATACCAGCAGACCATACCAAAAACCTCAGAATCCTCATTGATAACAAGCTCACTATGAAATCACAGATCAATGACGTCTCCTCCACCTGCTTCCTCATTCTAAGTATGCTATGGAAGATCTTCAAGTGGCTTCCCCTGCACACAATACGCACCATGACACAGGCCCTCATCACCAGCCAAATTGACTATGGCACTTCTCTCTACGTAGGAGTTGCTGCACACTTCCTACTGAGATTTCAAACCATATTGAGTGCCGCAGTCAGACTAGTTCTTAACCTCCCCTGACAAACCCACATCACCCCACCTCTGGCAACTCCACTGGCTCCCCGTACAGAAGAGATGCCAATTCAAGCTGCTGACCCACACACACAAGGCTCTACACAACCAAGGACCCGCCTACATCAACCTTTGCCTGAACTTCCACCAACCATCATAAAGGCTAGGCTCCACCTCCCTAATACTGGCCCACATTCCTCCCTGCATTCAATGAAGCAGAAGAGGATGACGCTCCTCCTCCTACATTGCTGCAAATAACTGGAACAGCCTCCCCACCCAGCTCCGGACCATCACCTCACTTCCAGAATTCCGAAGAGCCCTTAAGACCTGGCTGTGTGAATGAGCCATTCGGGACTGACAAGCACCTGGATACCCTATCAGATGATTAGCAGTGCTTTATAAATCCTGATTGATTGATTGCCTGGATGCTGCAGTAGTGGCAACACAATATGCCTGGATGTGTCCCCCTGACCTCCATTCTGGCACTTTGCCCACCAGCCACAGGGAATCTTTCCTTAAGGCCTTTGGGATAGCATCCTCCTGAAGTGCAAGGCCTGTTGCAGCAGCAGCCTCATATTGTCCTATTGACCTCACGTGCAACACTGCAGCCTCCCCCCCTCGCTACTGACAGAGAGGTACTGGAAGGCTCCATCTGCTTGAGAAGTAATTTAAAGAGACTTGACTAGAGGACACTCGTGAAATTTATGTGCATAGTGAAATAGCACTAATCATCACAGGGCAGATGACAGATAGTGGGAAAGGACTTCCAGGCCCATCCTCCATGTTCATTTCAATATATACTCTTCTTACACCGAGTTACGTAGGGTCTTATCTTCATCAATGCTTACTCAGTGCTGCTATTCAGAATCTATACCGTTAGCTCATTGACTTTCCATGCATTCGCAGGATAAATTAAAAGGGACATGGAAGGAAGATCAGGTTGGATCACATGATAGTGATAAAAGTCTGCTCAGACATGTTGCCATAGTAAACACAAGGAGATGATGGACAGAGCTCTAAACATTTTCAGACACTCACCCCCCTGTCACAAATCTGGGTTGAAGCCATCATCGTTCTTTAACTTACTTCACCACCTCAGTTCAGACCCAGCCATATGCAAATCAGTCTTGACCCTGTGCCTCATTGGAACAGTCTAACCCGAACTGCCAAGCCAGGTCTTCCCTGAACCAGAGACAAGCATCCTGGGACCGGTTTCGGGGTAACACCCCTCATCAGCCAGGCTAGCTTGAATCCAGTGCAAAGTGGGCAAGGGACCCACATCTTGGCATACCCTGCCAACTTACGGCGAACAAAGCAAACACAAGGAAATGAAGGATGGAGAGCTGAAACTTTTCAGACACTCGCCCCCAGTCACAGATCTGGGTTGAATCCATCATCGTTCTTTAGCTCACTTCAACACCCCGTGCTCTCCATGCCACTGGAGTCAAGCTAGCCTGGCTGATGAGGGGTGAAACCCGTCCCAGGATGCTTGTTACCGGTCCAGGGAGGGCCTGGCAGTTCGGGCTGGACTGTTCCATTGGGCGCAGGGTCAAGACTGATTTGCACATGGCTGGGTTTAAACTGGAATGGCACGGGGAGCAACAAAACAATGGATTTAGGCCCAGATCTCTGTACTGGGGTGAATGTATGACATTGTTCAACTTTCTGTCCATCTATTTTTTTTTGCTGTTGCCATCACAGATATTTCATCAGCTCCACAGAAAGCATCATTCAAGTCACAGCTTTGTGAGCATTGTCCAGTATAATACAGTACAAACCTATGAAGCTGTCACGACAAGGGGCGAATATACATGAATTGTTTGTCGCTTCGCATGATCGATCAGGTGCCGGAATGCAACACCCTCAGCATGTCCACATCCTGTGGCCCCCTCACTGATTGGAAAATACCGACAAGTGCTCATCGATTGGGTGAGCCAAAGCAAACATTCGATCTTTTCAACAGGCAAAGGGGGGGGGCAGTCTGCTGTTCTAATCATCTCCCTTTTTTCTCGGGTAAATTAGCACCTTTTCCCTCGTGACTATCATACTGTTGGTGCAGATTCAGAGTAAAATGGGGCCAAACAGTATTGATTTCTGTTTTAGTTGTTGGGTCTGAAAAAACCCGTTTACGACTGATGTTCGCTCACCACTGAAGGTAAATGACAGACTGACAGCTGCATCGCCTGGCGACGGTATGAAGCAGCATAACACGTGCACAGTAGAAACACCACAACATGCACTCTCTGGATGAAAGGAGGCCTCGACTGCACGTTTGAAGGGGACGACGGAAGTGCACAGCAAAAAGGTTTAGAAAACTAGAGGCATTTACAGTTCCAACAATGAGCGCAACACGACAATATTAGAAATCAGGATTTTACCAGAAAATCTGCAATAATAATAATGAACATGCTGCAGTTCTACTAACTCGCTAAGGCAGTGAGTGTCAGCAGAGCAGATACACTTGTAACGGGACAGCGCCAGGAGTAGTCAGATGGACGACTGTACTGGTAAAAAGGCGTATCAGCATTCAATAAAGAGGCAGCTGTGAGTGTACCATGGACAGCACCGCAGAGCTACTGTACTCAGAGGGACAGCAGCAGTACATCCCTGCAAGGCTTATCATGGGAACACTACTACTCACCAACTGGACTGCAATCCTTCGAGGGGGACAATAACAGAGTACGCCTCTGAAGGAGGCCACTGTTTCGTCAATACGTTCGCACCGTTGACAAGGGTTTACTGACCCTGAAATTATTAAATACCCAACTGTAGCCAGGGTGGAAATGGGCCCTGTAAATTATAGTGAATAACTTCAAAAATGGTGCGTTATACATGTGCAAAATCTTCTCAGGGCAGTGCCACCCTGGAACTCCCTTTACCTACCTCGGGTATATGTACTCGCACAAAAAGTAAGCGTACGGTAATCTTTTTTAGAGTGTAAATCCACACACTCAGAGTACCACAAATTGGCTTACACTCGTAAAGCAACCGATATGTGCAAAAAATGTAACTTGGATGTAACAATGTCTTTGCGATTGTAGGCGTCACTCTTCTAAAGATCAAACTGAATTTGATCATACTTAATATTCCTTCCATGAAGCACCAGAATACAGAACCCTTGAGCAACATCCCCCCCCCCATTTTACTCCCACTTGAACGAAATCCGCTTAAAAAAAAGAACAAGGTCACTAAAGACATCAATCACTCCTGTAATAAGAGTGCTCTCCACTGTGTTGTCTGACGCAATCTTACGGCCAATGAGAGCCGTCTACACAGGAGCAGAGCACCTGCAGGCTGCGACATAACAGGCAATGGTAGTGCTGAAGGGAAACCTCAGCCCTTTCAGTGCTTAATTTGAGCCGGTGGTTTTCGGTGCTCAGCACCGGCACTTAATTGTCAACACCGGCACTTATGACAGTCTGCACACAGTGACTATGTTTGTCTAATTTAGGCAAGCACAACAATAGTTGTTTATTAAGTCAATATTCATTAACAATAACTAACACCTGCAACCAAAGCCATTCTTATAGCTTTGGGGGACTGGAATAGTCAGAATTGTCACACTTGTAGGAGTGAGATGGTTAGTAGTTGTATTAAAGTAATTGGTACACCGGACAGCGGTACTGTGTGGTGCAAGCAGAGGTAGCCTCCTTATATGGGCCCCTGGCACGTATTTTTTTTTACAAGTTAAGCACTGCTCTTTGTAAGCAGTGTCCAGCCTGCGTTCTCCCAGTGGGTGTGGCTCCCGCCACAAGCGTTTGTTTTGGCCCATTTCAGTGCAGCTGTCGGTCAGTGCCAGTGGGTACTGCAGCAGACAGGTGCACTGGGAACGGGGAGATGCAGTACATTGCTGGTATCACAGGCCGGACCCTTTGTCACAGTATTTACATCCTCCTCTTCGCCCAATGCTTGGAGCTGCTCAGCAGCGGAACAGCATGGGTTGCCGGCGCCTGGGGCAAATTTTTAAAAGAAAATATTGCGCCCCCTAACCCATGGACCATTACCTGAGGAAGTGCTAACAGTCCACAGGTTAGGGGGCGCAATACTTTCTTTTTAAAATTTTACACCCCTAAGAATTTTGCGCCCGGGGCAACTGCTCCTGTGGACACCCCTCCCTCCCCCCCCCCCCCCCCCCCAACTGCTGCTCAACACAGAAAGTGCATGGATAGACTCCGGTATGGGCGCTAGCTTCCTCTTTACGGAGGGGAAACTGTGACAGTTTGTTGTTTCTGGGCCTGTCCTGGGGTTCTGAGATAGGAGTTGGTGGTGCTGGTGATAGACATCCGGTCTGTTTCCACTGTATCTAATCACTGCATGGTAAATTCCCTTCAGTCCCCAGAGCTACAGAACAATGAGCATGTTTTGAGCTCCAAACAATATTTATACTTTTGCACATTTTTTATACATTTGCAAGGGCCCCAGCACTAAAGGTTTACAAAAATCATGCCGATACAAAACAAGCATCGACAAAGCCAAAACACTGGCAACCAACGTCAGACCTATTGGCTTTGCTAATGCTCGCTTACTTTTAGTGTGAGATGTTTTAGTTACACTATGGGGAACTAATTTTGTGACATTACAGGATAGGGCACAGGAACCTGGTGGTTTAGAGCATTCCCCTACTGTCAAAGCGTGCATCATACCACAAGGTCAAAGGTGAAAACATGGCAGACTGCTCTGCTTGCATGCTAATGAATGGCTGGTTTGAGTGACTGGTTTCCTTTTGTGAATTATGTGGCCATCTTGAAAAGGTACCTTTCATTAACTAAAAGGAATCTCCTTCTGCAATCAATTTCAGGAGAAAATAATGAAAAAAAATCCACTTAGGTAATTGAATGCAGGAAATATTATTACAGAAACCTTCTGTAATCCACCACAGGATTAATGCAATCTAACACAGGATGAAGTATTCGAAAGAATATCCATCTTTAATAATAGGGAAATTACTTTTTGTGATGCTTTCAATGACTACGTAATGATCCATTCGGGAAAAGCAATGCACAATGAAAGAAACAGAGGATTCTCCATCCGTAATCTCATGCGGAGCCAAAGAGTTGTTTAATCATTGGTAAGCCAGTAAAAGGTCTGGTCACTGTGGTGTTCTCTTTCTATAACCAGATATAGAGAAATGTAATCAGGGGCCATAGTATGAACGTGTGTGCTCATGCAGGGTATATATCATGGCACGGCCTAAAGCGCGTCCATTTCACTAGAAAGTTCTCTCAGCTAATGCACAAGTGATGGCCAACATAACACAGAGGTTGCTCTGTTTCCAAACATCCAGGGGAAAAGTTTATGGTTCCTACTAGCACAACCCTAGTTCACCCGGAAGAGAACACCTCTCTCAAGACTAGTACGTGGGCTCATCTTTTTTGTGTAAGGAAACGCCCATTGGTGGAACAGCATTCCCTGTAGAGGCAAAAAACACTTTGGAACTCTTTGCAAGCCGAGACACATCAAAAGACCATCTGAAGATCAGGAAGGCAAGCAAACACCTGGTTCTTCTGAATATAAAGATGCAGAACCGACTTGCAACCCGGCATTAAAAAAATGTAAATCCTTCAGGGTCATAAAACAGAACACTGTCCTACAGTGCCCCAAAAAGACATAATTACCTGTACCATGTGGAGATGTATGTGATGTAGGTTGGTCAACATTTATACCATCTCAGCATCACTCATAAAAATTCTAGCCTGGCTGGTGATTAGCAGAACAGACCAGATCTTTGATGCCAAACATGCATAGATCAGTAGAACTATTTCAGGATACACATGTGCCATCAGGAAACCACCATCAATCAACCTACCCAATGCCACTTAATGCCTGAAGGACACTCAGTGCATGAAAAGATCTGCCACGTTGGCCAGCAATCCTCGAGGACTTTCATATAGTCAGTCCCTTCAGGTCCAACTCTTATCCCTCACCAGATTCCAAATTGGACACAGTAAAGTATTACTTATTCTTTGAGAACTATAACAGCTCATGTACGGAATGACTAATGCAGACCATCTAGATAGATCCCATCATCACCGAACTAGCTCTGTCCCCCCCAGACCCAAAGGATTTACATAATGGATGTCCTCACTCCTGTACCCAACAAAGGAGGTGCATGGTAAACTTTGCTGAACACTACGCACTCAATATGAGATCCGCAGAGTAAAATAGGTCAGCCAGCTACCACAAATGAGCATGACCTATTGCTCACTCATTCTACCGCCATCACACTATTAATTGCTGAAATCCAAGGGACAATAAGAGCACAACACTGGTCACCCATGCACAACACCAAAAAAAGGCCCACAGCAAATGGATCACCGTTCCAACCACATCCGCCCCACAGTGTAGCAAGCTACCCATCTGATAGTGCACTTTAACGCCTTGCAACAAGGTATGACATGCTACAGAAATGCAGTTATGATTACAATTTTATTATACATTGTGTTTCCTGAATACTTTGGAAGATCCTCGCCCAACATATTTCAGTCAATGCCCTGTACATTTCGTGTATGTACAACTCATGAATGCAGAATTGAAAATTCTAATCAAGCTCTGGCCAAAGTAGCAGAAATATACATTCATGGATGTATATCCAGAGTTGTGCCTATGCAAATGCGGATGCCCCAAAAATGCCCACTTTTTTGCACCACAGGATGGATGTTAACCTGGTCCGGCCATGAAATGCTTATCCTGGATTAACTAAAGGATGCACACTGCTGGACCCAGACATCTGTACTTCACTTGCACCTACTCCAGATGGGTGCAAGAATGCAGGGATCAATCTAGAGCTGATGGGGGGTTTGCAAGTCCCACTGTGGGGTTACCCTCATGCCCAGCACCGAAGAGCTCCACAACGTTATGGCTTATCAGTTCATAGACACAAACAACAACAAGCACCAACACACGGTCAGTGCAATTCCCTTAGGAACAGTGCTTGGTTCGAAAAAAGAAGTGCCGGCGCCCAAAGCTTTTACTAGGAAACCTCTGACAACGCTGCCAAATACCAAGGCTGCCTGATCTCGATTCCATCTCATGCCTTTTCTTCCACTATCCTACACTCCCTGCCTCTTTGTCTCACTCTTTCTGGTTCGTTTTCATCCCCACTTTATCTTTGTGCCTGTTTTCCTTCTGTTCTCCCTTTTCTGTCCCTCTATCTTGCTATGGGTCAAAGTCTGATGATGAAAAATAAATCATGGCCCCTTAAAATAAAAACGCATGTCCACACCTTCAGCCACTGGCATAAATTAAGCACTGTTTAGGAACAATCTTACCAACAGAATGAGAGATGGCCAAAGAGTGTCAGTTGTGACTGACTGTGCAACAGCCCTTGCAGTCTTTTAGATGCAGTGATGTGCAAAGACTTCTCCCAATGGTTCTGTCCATCTATGAATGCAAGATGAATGTCTAGATGATGGTGATAGGTCCCAAAACATTACGAAAAATAGCCTCAGGCATTTATAGATTACATATCAATTATTTTGATGTCACACTTATGACTGAGGAAAAAAAAATCAAAAATGATATCGACCAAAAGTCAATAAAGTAGGAGGCGCTAGTGTGAAGGTAAAACATTTCGAGATGGAGAATTTATCCCAGTAAAGTCAAAACTAGTCCAACTAGCATATTTAGAAATGTTTGCCAATAAGTCACCTATGAACACCAATCACAACACCAAAATATCCCTTACCTGGCCAAATATCTTGTTAATGTGCCAGTACTTTCAGAAAATATCTGTGGATTTTGCAAACCCCTTTATAAAATCAGCAAGAAGGAAAAAAAAATCTAATCAGCAAACAGGAAAAGAACAGAAGGCAAGCCTTCTCCATCGACTATCTGGGGAAAAAAATCCAGTCAACATCATTCCTGTCCAAGCACTCCTGCAGTTCAGAAAAACTGCTTTCTTTATAGACCATTACATCTCGACATGATACGCTTCATCAGCCACAAATATCCTGCCCCGTTGTAAGTGATCCTGTTGGTCTCCAACTGCATTTGTGCAACGCAAATATCATACATACATAGACGAGCCTACAACTCCCAACATGCTGTTGGACAAAAGCAAAGATTGGAGGCTGCCACATGTGATGCATGGCTACTTGGTAGTTCTAATTAAATATCCATAGCATGCATTATTAGTGTCATTAACATAACAGTCAACTTATATGGTCGGCTTTACACTCCGTGTCAAACACGCGAACAATCTACATTTGCGAACTGTTTTCTGCACATAGTATGGCACCGAGGCGCACTGTGGCATATTTCCTTGAGCAATGCTTGGTTATTGTCAACATATTCAGGTAGCTGATAGAGTAACTGGGTTTACTGCCAATTGCAGAATGCATATACAAAGCAGGAATCGTCAATAAAATAAAAATAGTTTATGAAATGCCTGCATCTTCAGCCTTCTGATTATTGCTAAATGTGCACAGACGACAGATCGTAGGGGCTGTCCAGCTCTGCAGCGTGACAGGGCCTGATTGACATATGATAATTTCTGCAGGGATGGAAAGCCGGAGAGGACATAACCTTGGCTCATTTGCCTTTCATTACGGGAAGCCTATAGAGCACGTGCTGGAACGGCGCCATCACTAATGAGATTAAAATGCCTGCACATTGCAATATATGCATTCCGATCCAGCATGGCCTTCCTTTATGTATTCTCAAAACCCCTCTCAGCATCTGTTACTGTGAACCAAGCAAGCCACGTGAGGCTGGTGACGCACTTCCCTCCGTGCCCGCCCGCTCTTTGTTCTGAAGGCGGGAGCCATTTTGGAATACTATCCTTCTCCAATGGAGAAGCGCTTTCATCCTCTTCCAGTTCCCTCCACGGCTCCTTTGAGGCTGGCCAGCAGCACTTGGCTGTCTATTCTGCACTTCATTCACCTTCCAAGCATGCAGTACTTCGTGTGTTGGATGGAAGTCAGTCTAGGCCGTTACCCAAACCTGCGGTAATGTTTTGCGAGTGCGCCAAAAAGCCTGTGCATGGGAACATTTCCAATGGTCAGTTATGCTACATAAAGTGAACGCTAAAGGAAGGAAATCTTCATGTGCAAAACGAAGCAGCCATCATCAAGCACTATATTGTGAGCAAAACCAGGAGTAGAAATGCCGAGGCACGCAAATTTGCAGGGGCCTTATAACTGAAAAGAGCAACCGGGAACCATTTTCTTAGTTCCGCTGCCTGAGCTATTACACACCTGCTGGATAACCAAGTTACTCCCTTTGTACACTTCGCTCTCCGCAGACTGCCAAGGCCAGAAGGTTGTGGGAGGTCTGGAAGTGCAATACACTATGACTTAATACACGCAACCATGAAAGTCCAGCTTCACGTCTTTTAGATAAAAGAACATTTTCTTCCATATAAAATAAGTAGGGTAGATTACAATGATGAACAACCAAACACACCAGAAGGTTCTAGTAACTATTTGGGCCAGGATATGATATTAGTATTACAGTGCAAATTCTGTAAAATACTGCAACTGAACTAACCAGGGTGCATTTGGACTCAATTATCCTAAAGGGAAAGAAACGGAGAGATTTCTGCTGTCTTTGCAGACAGTAAGATGTCGGCTCTCTTAATTTGTCTTTTTCTAGATCACCTCTCTTAATATATCTTTTGTTACAGACCTCAGTCTATGAAACTACTGATGCCAGAAATAATGTGGCAGTGTTTCAAGTATGACACTTTCCCTAGTTTCTCACAACCCAGGCCGCAAAGGAGACATCTCAGTGAGTTTGAGCTCCTGCGTGCTTAGATTTTGCTGCAAAATGTCACAAAGCGGCTTTAAACACCCAAAGGCCCATCACCCAGAGCTGAAAAGGGATTCCCACTCGCAGGAAAAGTGTGTTTAGGTTTCCAAAGAACGGGCACGAAGTCAAAGTTTTAGTGTCCAGTTATCCAGTGGTCGGTGACTAAAGGTACTGGACAAGGTCTAACCAGAAGCCCAGTTACTGTTCAGCTAGCCTCCAAAATCAAACTCCCCCGAGAGGGACAGAAAAGGGTCATCTCTCATGCTACCTTTCCTCCTGCACTCTAATGATGAAGAAAGGAAACTGATCAGACTTTTTTTTATGGGAAACAGGAGCACTGCATGTCGAGCAGATATTCATCCACACGAGTCTCTGCTGCATTCGACTGTTCACAGATTCACGTTCCCTAATTAAAGAACTGGTGGAGAATAATTGCTTTGATGAGCTCTGAATAATAGATACAATTGAGATAATGTTCCTTTACATATTTCTCATTCTTGGCTGTAAAAAAGGCATTGACTTAAAAGCAGATGGGTCTTTAGGGGACTGCGGAGTTTTAGAGAGAGTCAAATGGGGCAGAGACAGATGTGACTGGCTGCCATCGCCTTTATTCAGAGAGGGCCTTGGGGGCGTCTCTTGCCATTCAGGTGGGATGTGGCCTTCCAGTTCAAGACCAACAGTCTCTTTTGGGGCAGAGGAAGAACAGATTTGCATATGGCTGCTCCCTGTCTGTAAGGGCACACACCAGATTGTGGTCCAGTCTTTCAGAGATACCGCACTCCAATAGAACCTCACAGTATCATGTAGACGATGCCCACGGCTGACACGGAAACTGTGCTGCATCAAGTTATCGCTGCAACACTGTGCTTCTTAATTTATTTTGGAGCAAAAAGACGAATAAATGATAGTCTTTGTTGGCCTTCTGTATGTTGAAGTTACCTGTCTTCTTATTGTTGCCCTACTGACTCTATTGAGCATGCAGACGTGTTGCACATATGTGTACTATCATACCCACGCTTGTTGCCACTGTATTATAAAATACACCTTGCTTATAGATTCAGAAACTGAGCTTAGAAGAGTAAATTATCTAGTCTTCAAATATTTGGGCATATTTCTACGCCTTCCTTTGAGGGGAAGAGTCGACATATGCTACTTCCGGTAGGAGGGACGTGCCTTGTGGGAGCTGCATAGCTGCCAAGGTTTCAGATTGCTATGTGTGACATTTTCACAATTTCAATAGAATTATGAGTGACATTTCAACGACTATGAGTGACATTTTCTCACAACAGTTAATTTTTACGACCACTTTGACAGCGGGCCCCAGCTATATGAGAGCACTAGTATCAATGCTCAGCCTGCCCAGGTAGAGGGGCCCGATTTCCCTGCTTAGTTCAAAGCCACTGTTCCTGCCCTTGCAGCCAACTGGGTCTTGTGGCGCCATCGAGTACAAGTATTGGGAAGTCTTGTATGCTCAGATGTATGGGGAAAACCAACACGCTGCTCTCGGCCTGCAAGGGGGGAGGGGCGTGTATTCCGGTGCCGCAACCAAAGGTGTCCTGATTTACCAGGAGGGCAGAGGTGGCGTCATCATCTGCCCCACAAATGTGCAATGTAATCTAGGGCTGTGGCGGTCAGAAGTGCAGAGGTGCCGCCGGCCTGTAAACGTTACCCCAAAGCAAGTGGTGTGGTCCGGCCCGGTTGGCAGCACAGATGAGCTGCCTAAGTCAGCACATGACACACGCAACTCTGGGACAACCGTTGTATCAGTACGGGGCATTAATTGAGGGGGCCTCGGGATGGGACACAATTAGCCGGGCGGCAGCCTAGGAGTGTGCTAGGACGCTGTTTACGTTGTCTCGCGAAAACTACGGTGCGAGTCATATAGTATTATAAGTATGATTAATGCCACTAAGCACATTTTTACTAACAGTCTGACTCACCTTGCGAGCCGTGGCATTTCAGTTTAACGGGCCATCTAGTGCCTGCGATGACTGACTCCCGGGGAAAACGGGCCTGCCACCTGGGCATTCAGGCTCAGCTAGTAGAGCAGCTCAGTGGCGTGCTCTGGGCTACAGCGGCTGCTGCGGTCCGTGGAATTGGGTCCAGTCGCGGCAGCGCGGAAAATCATTCATTTAACAAATTTACTGCAGCCTCCAGAACATTATAATGAGGAACTGCAGCCTGAGCCGACCGCCGTAGCGCTCACGCCACTTTTAAGTCTGCGTCATGAGTGCTGACGTCGCGGTAGCCATTGAGCACTGTCTATCCTGACGTCAGCCGCATGGAGGGAATGCCGTGCCATCATGTCGGAAATAGCCTATAGTTACTTTGTAGACTGCAACTCAGTAAAGCCAACCCCCAAGCATGCTGGGAGCAGTGTGCCTCCCAGAGCGCAGCTGCCACTCTCGTTTTTAGTTTCAATCACAGCATTGCTGAATTATTTAGGGGCACTACATCTTCATGACAGCCAGGGCAGGGTATGCCATATATGCGTGACTTTGCATTTCAGTGCGGTGATACGGATCACCACACTGAAATGCGTTAGTCTAACGCCTGATGCGTGGCACTTGGCAGGGCTGGAGCTGCAGCACTTAGAAGACGCCACGCTGTGAGTGTGTGTGTGTGTGTGGGGGGAGGGTGGCGGGGGTTCAGCGCACGATCCCTTCTCCCCAATAGAACAACCAACTGCTTTGTGACTGAGGTCACGTGCAAACCAAAAAACTAGGTCTATTGAAAGAACTGCGGCCTCTCCGCTCATTCACACTACCAGCTGTTTAAAGCTTCATATTAAACGTTTCCCGTCAAACATGCGCCAAATACATACAGAAATCAACACTGTAATCAATCGGCAGCATCGCAAGACGTCCATTTGTGTGCTCTGCTGCAAATGAAGCAGCTAACTGAGTGGGTGAAATATTAATGCCTTCCTGTCCCGCCGAGGAGTTTCGTGCGTTTTTCGAGGGATGCAATTGGTTTCCGAATGGTTTTCTTTGACAGTAATTTGCAGACATTAAACGGGATAATGGATGCTTTAATCAGCAAAACCGTGCTCGGCGATGTATACCGTTCCGCCGAGTTCCCCGAATTGCTGCAAAGCAGCTTGGGCGCTGACAAGCGAAAGGCCCGGCGAGGCCCTCGGGGCAGCGAATGTGGAGCGACGCTCAATGTATGTGCATAATGGCCGCCTCACACGCGCCAAACGCAAATGTTATGCTAAGGACTGTGAAAAAAATCTGCCATTCAAGGAACAAAGTATCAGCAGGCCTCTCCCGTGAGCAGCATGGAGGGGAGGCGAGTAAAATATACACAGCGCTGCTTTTCACCCAACTGGGTTCAGTTTAGTAATTTTGCATTCATATTTCATGTTGTAATAGCTGATGCATTCCAACAGCTTAGGAACAGTTTAGATATCAGATGTTATTACCGGCCAAGGAAAAGACAAAGGTGGTGGGTGGAATGAAAGTCTCGGCCACTGGTAATCGCGTGGGCCCCGTGGCTCCAGCCAATCATTTTTGTCCTTTGTGCCATTCCAGATAGGGACCTGCTTTATGCAAATCAGCCTTTGTCATGCTCCAATAATTACAGTCCTGCCCAAACTGCCAAGCCAGGTCATCTCTGAAAAGGAACACAAACGCTGACACTTTCAGCAAACATTCTACCCAGAACTCGTGTTTTCCACTGTGCAATGCCCTAAGGTGACAGGCATGCCCAGATGTGGGTACCCTGCTCATAGTTCCGCGAAACTTAAGCTATACCTCTTGGGCAAGGACTAAGTAGGCCAAAACTGGGCCGGCTTGTGTCCTTGTTCAGAAGGAAACTGGATTGGCATTTCCACCAGGCACCTGAGGCCCCAGGTCCAAAGTCGAGCCTCTTGAACTACACTCACGACTGCTGTGACACACTCTGCCTACAGCTGACGTGCCGATAGATTTTATATCACTTTTTGATTATATTTATCTACCCAGGTCACATATACAGGTCAATATCTGGTTTATAAGGCAGTTTGTCAAACCGCTTAGAAGGAATTATGCCCTGCTCTTTCACCTTTATGGACGGATGCTTTAACAAATGGCAATATTTACATTGCTGGTTATTAACCCGTTTGCTGCTTCGAACGTTCTATTAAACGGGCGGGGCCGCGTCGACCAACGGACGTGCGCAGCACTACCGAGGTAGTGCTTGCGACGGCCGTTGGCCGACAGCAGCAGCAAACGGGTTAAAATCATAAATATAAAATATTCACTTACATTTACTAAACTTATTTCCAAATAGAGTAGGAAGCTCCCCTTACCCAAAAACCTGTCGCTAGACATCAATATCCCAATCATAAACCCCAATAGCAAGCAACTGAGGTTTGTCTGTGGCTACTCCAAGACTACGAAACAGTGGCATACTATCACCACAGCATGAGTCCGTGAACAATAACTGTTAGGGCCTACTTATCCAACTCATCTAGGCAAACAACAATTTCAAAATCACAATCCACCATGAGCACCTATGCATGCCCTGCCCTCATCTCTTTCACATTCCATTACTGAGTATACATAAGTGAATGTTTCTCGCAATCTCCAGTCCACTCTATTGAATGCCTTTTTAAGCAATGAAGATGCTTGGCCCTCAGTAGGAGTGACCTTACAAATCCAATGGAGTCGGTAACAGTAGTTACCAGACTGATTGGAGTTATAAGATCAGAGGGACCAGCACAGATCAGTTTACTTTTGCCTGGAGATTTCGGCTCCTGCATGCAGCCAAAATCTCTTGGTGAAAGTCTGGGACAAAACGGGGAACTACCAGAAGAACGACGACATAGAATTAAAAATTCAAACTGATAATTTCTCTTTTCTTGATAGACCGTCAGGGTTCAACTTATAATGGTCCAGATTTTCTGCCCCAGAATTACCGCTGTTATTGGTAACTTCAGGGGTGAAGAAATAACCACCCATTTCCCAAACCACTTTGATGAGGGTCTTAGTAAATTACTAAGTGATGGCAAAAAGCACAGGATTACAAGACATGACAAAAAACCTTTATCACTATAGATGAGGTTGCAATTGGCATTATTAAGAAGCACAAAAATAACTCATTTATTTCTCTAAGCCCACTAAGCGTCAACCTGAGAATCAGTGGATTTTATCTTATTAACACTGTGAAAACTAGTAAAGCAATCATTTAACCAAGCTAGAAGGCCACAGGACGTAACAATAACTATTTTGTCTCCAGGCAAAAACCTAAATCTGGGTTTAGAAGTCTTAATGAACCAAAGATCGATAGTTAGTTAATTTACCAAGGTCCAAGAAAGGCCCGTCATTAAAAGTCTCCATAAAACCTTTTGGCATTGCAACTTCTCCACGTTTCAACTGCAGTTTTGCGGATATGGTTCTGGCTCCATGTATGGATGACAGGCAGTTCAATTCATCTACTTCTCATCCTTGAACAAAACCACAACGGGGGTACCTGCTTCAAATGCCTGGATATTTGCCAGACTACAGTCTGCACAGTAACATGATAATATTGGCCCTAGGTATCGCCTGTCGAGGAGTTGACCCATGGGGCTGTCATAACTATTACCCAATAGAATGGTACGGTTTTAAACAGCCTCAGCAGGCTAAATTGCTCGGCATCCCTATTTTCTTACAAGCAGGGGACTTTCAAGTTAAACACAAATGCCTCCAGCGACTATTCATCCATATGAACAGACATACCACCTTTCTAACCTCAGTTTCCATACCATAATTTGATCCAATGTAATGGACAACTTAGATGGCCTTTGGCCTTCAGTAGCTAAAGCTTCGTCAAGGGAACGCATGCAGCTTTCCCTTTCTCAGTTGTTGCTTATCTTGGAAATCAACATTTAATGCTGATGTTGCAGTTAAGTGCCAGAGTGGTCAAGGAATCAAATTGGACAGTAAATAGCAGCATCTGCCTTTCTATGAGATAATACCACTAAATTCCACTCTATTGGAAAATGGCCTGGTCTACTTTATATTTCAATATAAGATGTCTGACCCGACGAAAACCTCAGAAATGCAAGAACTAGCACATTTATTATCTAGGTACCACAGGCCGAAAAGTAATTACTTGTGCAGCCATGCAATATTTGTATTATGCGCTTGACAGTAACCAACAGAAGTTGTTGCAGGCACCTGAGTGCCAATCACAGACAAAACATCCATTACTTTTCTCATTACCAGACTGTGTCCAATACACAGTGGGCGTTCAGGAGTGCTCTCTCCAGAGCATACACTCTCCTCAATGTCCGAGTGGTGCACTTAACAATGTTTTGAAACATCTACTTTCAAATAAGACTGTGTACTGGTGATTCTGTTGCAACCTATAGATTGCTGTCAGGGGCCCACTGTGCTGTGAGTAGAAATGCATCTTTAGAAACACCATTCACAATTTGGCAACTTCAAAAACAATAAATTCACACCTGAAATGTGTGTCTGCCTCTAACCCGTTTCACACAAAATTCCACTTTAACGATGATTGAATGAGATCTCACTTAGTGCTGTTAAGGATATCATTGGCGTCTTCTCAAAAAAACTGGCCCCCAGTATACCCAATGGTTTTATCAACTGAACTTTCAATATTATACTTGTCTGTGGAAACAGGAGACAAGTTGGTCCCTAGACAATCATACGGCTTTTGAAGTCTTGCTGAAAAAAGTTTTAATTTAAAGCCTTATATATTTAGAAGTAAGCATATGACACAAATAGACATAGTCTTTAGATGCTTTCTGCAGTAAAGAAAATTTCATATCCTTTGGTGGAATCTTAGTACCCTTTTAAGTTAAAGTGCTAAGAGACTAATCTTTTGCAAATTCAATCATTCTTGCACTCCAACAAAGTATTTATAGGCGCAGTGATGCCTGTTCCTTTTCAACCCTTGGTCCAAATACAGGTCACTATTAATAACAGTTTGATCCTGTAGCCACTAAGTAATTATTAACAGCAGCTACAATGAGGCCCACGTGGTCAAATCTCACTAGCTGTTGTCTTTCCTGGATCAATGTAACATTGAGTCAAAGCCCGGGTTGCGACTGGTTCGGCACTGACATGGCTACCCTCTGGATAATATTCTCTGCAGTCTGCTGAGAGGTAACAATTTTATATTGGTGCTGTTGGATCTCCGAGTGGAAATGGACATAACTGATCATGATTTTTAATATGGATCCAGGAGATTCGTTTGTGGATATCGGTACTTACCTGAGGTGGTTTGCGTCTTATCTGGCTGATTTTTTCCAGAACTTGACAGTGGATGAGACCAGTTTGGCCGAATCTCACTTCCACCTGGTATCCACTACAGATACGCTGTATATCTGCCCTTTTCAATTTGTAAATTTAGCTACAGTGAGATTTTTTTTCACCGCAAAACTCCAGTATGAAAATACAGAGATGAAACCCAATTATATTTGAATGCGTAATCTGTGGAGGGCATCAGGTGGGGGAAGGGTCTCCTGGCCGACATTGGCTAGGTGGCTGTTTGCTACCTAAAAGGGATTACGCAAAACAGAAAGTTCATACTGTTTTCACCCCTTGGTCTGCTCAGTTGAACTTGACAAGGGTTTGATGAAGTGGCATTTTATGGCCTTTCTTTAGCATTGGAACTTCACGCCACTACAAGTGGTTTATTACATTGGATCCACCTTAACGTAAGGTATCCTATTTGTTCGGATTAATCATTAACTGGAGTCAAGAGTGCTCTTTGCCATTGAATTTGATTGTGTTTTGTCTAATTTACAAGTTAGCCAGGCTGGATAAGGCCTAGAGAAGTTAGGGTAGCATTGTAAGTTCTTTAGTGATGGATCATATTGGTTTGTAGCTCGCTAGATCACCTTATGGTTCTGTGTCGAGCATTACATGCGTGCATGTATGAGCGAAGGCCACAGACTGTTAATGTGGCATGGCAACTACATGCACAAAACCCTTTTGTGTACAAGGACTTCAGGGTGGAATTTCTTCAGTGCACAAGGGTTTTACTACACATTGGATTATTGCAGAATGCTTTCATAGGACAAGGATGCACAACAGATTTCGTCCAACACGGATTTGGTGTACTTAGGCTTCAATGCACTAGATATGGTACACAATATCTACACTGCACAGTGACTTATGGACATGTGGTTTTCAATGCACAAAATCATCAGTGTACAACGGTTTCAGTGCACAGCTCCTGCAGAAGTCATTTGGTTCGGTGGACAAAATTTTCAGTGCAGAAGAGCCGCTCTGTAAAAGACCTTAAGTGCATACTGACTTCACTGCTCAACAGTTCCACTGCACAATAGCTTTAGTGAGTCTACAAACACTTCAGTGCATCATGGTTTCAGTGGAGAGTGACTGTTGTAGACAATATCTTCTGTGCATGACGAATTCAGTGTTCAAGGGCTTCAAGGAGCAAGCAACGTTCAAGGCTCAAGCTATTGAGCTGTCAGATTATAAGCACAGGCGCAATCTTGCTGTGCGCAGTCATGTGACTATGCTTGTGTGGTACACCAATACCTTCTTAAGAACCTCTCACCAAGACAAACACATCTACCTTCCTTGTACTGTTGTCATTGTCTAAATTCAAGGTCTCATGAGTCGCCCATGAAATCATTCTTGTCCGTGGACACCACGTATTCAGAACCGACTGACGCACTACTCCGTAGTTCTTCAGTCCAAGGCCCCATGTGAAATATGGATGCTTAAGAAGCAGACATGGTTGTTCCTATAGTACTGAACTCCTTGTCACCCTACTATTGTTTCTGGGACCTAGTGCCCTCATACTATTGTGATGGGGTGTGTGTTCTCCATTTTACACAGCTTGTAAAACACAGGTTCACCAACTGCTTTGTCTCTTATCTCATTGGAGTACAGATTGTATGTGGTTGTGGGTCTACCAATCGAGGTGGGGCTTAGCGAGGGACTGTTAATGGCTATGCCCTGGCCAAAAGAGTGGGGTGTAAGGGGCGTTTAGGACTGTATCCTGTACATGGGATTCGTAGTGCTGGTGGTTTAGCGGCCTACCTTACAAACTTGTGTGCAGCTTGTATTTGTTTGGGTTGTATTTGAGGTATGTATTGCAGTGAGGGTGCAGGTTTTCTGACCTTTCCTAAACCAAAAATTCCTATAGAGGTGTAGCCGGCTGCTTAGGTAGTTACCTGGACGTAATGTTGCATGGGCTAAATATTACCTTTCCTATATGTTTGTTGGTCATTTTGCTAGTAGAGGAGAGCTGACACAAGTTGCTACTACTAAATATAATAACATAACAAGTAGCATACCCAATTGAACAGAACCATGATATAAAAATTCGAAAACTCCTGGTGGACCGTACTGGCAGCATGTGTCGACTATTCAATTCTGGTGGCAGAAACATCCTATCCTGTAGGGAATCTGGGGGATTTGCCAAAGGGATGCTTCCGATAAGAAACCGATAGAGCAGGGGATGTTTCAATCAGACGCCATGTGCCGCATGGCCTGTGGGCCACTCTGCTCCAGCCGTGCTGGCCCTTCAGAGACTGCGTTCGATCAACTGCCATGTAGTCCTTCTCCCCGGTCTGTAATCTTGCATACTTGGATAACCCCCACGCTATCATCAGTCCTGCAGAGCAGACATTACCGTTTCTCAATTTTACATTGGGTCCTGCATCAATTAACTTATTGAAAAATAGGAGTGGGACGGCATTTTCCAATACCATAGCGGTTAGCCACTCTATATTGCAAGAAGCGCAGAAATCAATATTCACTTCCCATTTTGATTCTGCATGCCTGCATCCGATAATTGTGCTGTGCCTGGTTTACTGATGAGGAGACAAGGCATTACATGTGACATTCAGCGGGCAGCAACGCCCCCGCCTTAAAACTAGGGTACTTTGCCACGTGACGCGACCGCCTCTGCAAGCGCTACTTTTTGATGAGATGCTTCCAATTCAGAGAAGATTTTAGCCAAAGGCAAAAGAGAATAATAATAAATGAAAATAAGAGGTAGACGCCATAAGGCTCCTTTCTAATGGTTCTCTGCATTTAGGGAGTCGAGTGTGGATGGGCAGGAGGTCACGGGTGGGGGAGATGTGTGTGCGTGTGCGCATGTGCGAGAGGGTACATTTTAGTGTCACATTTGGTGATGTATAATGATTTAACTCTGCAGTTAAGTATATACTTATCAGCAGCATTTCCTGCTTGCAAGATATTGATTTGTAACTCGTAGAGTATGGCGGTGCTGCACAGGAGCACTTTACAGATTACCTATAGGAAATGGGTGCTGTACCTGCTCCTTAATAATCACATATTTAAAAGAGCAATGGGAAAAAAGGGTTCAGGGAAAGAGGGAATGATAGGTGGATTTGTCTGAAGGACAGAAGACTGGTGGGGAAGGGGCAGTGGAGGGACACAACCTTTCAAGAAGCTGCCAGACAAGAACAGTTTAGGTTCTTGCAGCAGAGCATCAGGCATGTTAATATCTGGTGCCGTGTCTGGGTCTACAGTATCAGCTGTGTTGTAATGTCATGGACTGAAATATGTACTAGTGTCATATATACAAGTTGTTAACTAGGCAGATGGAAAAGAGACGCTGTATAAAGAAAATACCAGATTCTGGTGAGTGCATTGAAAAAAACTGAAAGGGAGAGAGGTCCATGAGGCATTGCTGCTGCCCTAGAAAGGAAACCGCAACATAGCTCAGGAACAAAAGTGGAATTTTCTTTTTCACAGTCACTAGTATAGATTCATCTAGACAGCCCATTTCAATGCCCACTGCAAACCTGTAAATACTTCCGGGTCTCCAGCCCTACCTTTATGCCGGCCTTGTAATTAGGCACGCGTCTCGTGCTTTCTCTGTACTGTTACGTGTTACGGCCACAGGCCGTCTGAAAGACAGTGCCATACATTAACAGTAATTAAAGTCCCTGTGATGCTCTTCAGCCGTCTACACCTCACTCCTCTGGACCCCCTCTCGAAGCCAAATATCATATCCTATAACCTTGTGTTCTAGAACTGCAACTGTGCTGCAATATGTGCATCTCTTCTATGTATTTAGACCCCTGGGGTATTTAAACCCCGCCCACTCATCTCTTCCAGTGCATATAGATGTAAGTCCTTGCAGCTCTGCTCACAAGATTTCCGAAGACGTACCATCTCCCCCAGAGCGGTAGTTAAACACGCAGACACAGACGCTTCAGCAACACCAAAATGATTTGGAATTCCTTAGAAACTGGCATGCAACCCACCATAACACATCAACACGTTTAGACCGGGCTACCAAGGCCAGTAAGGCTTTCTGGTACTTCCCAGCGGGCAGCAGACTAATGGGTTGGTGCATGAGAAGGATGCCCCGCCATGATAAACCCATGGGATTGCTTAGCCAAAATAGAGGAAACATGGTGGCGTCATTTTCTCCATGTGGACCAATATTTTGTATTTAATGAGAACACCCTCACTACATCGTGCACCCTCACCCACCCGTGGCACGGTGCCACGTGGGGCTGATTTGACAGTTCCAGCCAGGACTGGCTTTGGTTCCCTGCCAACCCTGCGGTGGAGCGCGGACCGGCCCATGCGGACAGGGGTACGTGCTGCACATGGCGGCGCACACGGGGCAGCAGGTACACCGCAAAGGCGAGAACCCCGTTGTTTAACACGAGAGATCGGTGAGCCCTCAGAGTACACTCATGCACACGGCGGTCTGCTGCATCGAGCAAGCCTCCGGTCTGTCCACCTCCCGGAGCATCTCTGCATCAGAGGCATGAATCGGGCATGTACAATGGCGTGAGTACTCACTTAAATCCAACAGGCTTTTCATCGGGACTGCTTCTCGGAACCCGCCTCCTGCAGAAGAACCTACTCGGCTTTCACGAACATGTGTGGGTTTCTCTCAGCTGGGACCGTGAATGTCATCACAGAAGGAGCGCCTTCCGAAAAAACCCAGACAAAGCCCTTGGAAATAAAAACACCGATGCTTGTTTTTTTTTTTTTTTTTTTAGCACTGGCGTGTCTCCTCAGAGGCCGGCGGCGATCACCGACTGTGTGACGAGAAATACCTCCGAATCGGGACCTTCCGTGGAAGCGGCGGTCGCAGGGCGTGCTTTCCGGTTGTCAGGAGATCTCGGTGCGGCGGGGCATCTCCGTGTCTATGGAGGGATCCGCTCGGGAGGACCGATCGGCGTGGCCGGGCTCCGGTAGTGTGGCTGCAGCTTCCAGCGCAGAGTCGTGCACGCTTCCTCTCAGCCCCGTTAACTCTTGCCGCTCCCGGGCGCCTGAGCTCTGCGAGCACGAAGACGTGGCGGAGGATCGGGGAGGTGCACCGGCGCGGGCCTTTATTCAACCAGGATCGCACAGCGGCCGGTCCGCCCGGCTAGTGAGGGAGATTCCTGCGGTGCAGGCGCGAGCGACTTAAATCTTCATTGACGCCGTTTCAGTAGTGCAGTGTGGTCACATATGGATGCTCTCCGAGCGTTATTTCAGTTAAATCACTGAGTGGGAGCGGGGTGGACTTTGCAGCCTCAGAAAATAAATCCCAGACACCACAACAAACAGCCTGTAGGCAAATAAAGCACTGAACTAGGCCCGGGTGTTCTCACAATAATGATATTGGCGATTAATTGCGTGTGATTGCTGATTATATAACACTTTGTTCTTTTGACCATCTATGTTCTGCAATGCAGTTGTTACTCACACACAGCCCCACAACTAACGTCTGTTGGCCATCAGCTCTTTGTCAATCCTTGGACTTTTTGGCAAAAAGGGGATGCACGACTCTGCACCACAGAAACCGCAAACCCTAGTGTATCAAATGTCCACACACAAAATAAGCAACTCACTGGTGTTTAACTGCACTCGACTAAAATTCTAAGTTTTTCCACACGGTACTTGTTACTGGCAGTCTTGGTTGGATCAGCTGAAGGAGATAAGGTGCTTTGACCAAGATCACAGTGTCTAGCTGAGCTGAGAAGCTGGGATTTGAATTTAGCCCACACAGTTTGCAGGATTAGCCCGCAACCCTCAACTCCTCTTCCGAGAATCTAAACAGAACCTTTTTACTACTGACGATTGGTGCCTTTACTGCCAATCTGAATAGCTTTTATATCTCTATTTCAAAATCATTTTAAGTCAAGCCATTCCACCATTCAGTTACAAGGTCGCCACTCATGCTCCCAAAAGTCCGATCAAAGGGTTCGGAAACACAGTTGTCTGGCCATGGCCACTGCCCTTTAAAACCAAAAGCCACCGCCATTAGGCCACTTTCCAGAATGGTTCTCTTTCCAATAATACCAAACACAAACAAATATAAAACCGCCAGTCCACTGACTCCAGTCAGCGAGGATCCTAGAAGCACCTCGGGACAGCAGAAGAAGTGGTGGGACTGTGCCATACACATGCACTAAACACCATTTAATCTTCTGTAAGGCCCCCAAGCCTACACTAGCCATAATATCCACAATAACCCCACTAGCCGCCATGTTCCATGACGCGGCGCAAATTCTTTTCAAATTGTAAAGCGATACTGCGCAGGTAAAGTGGAACAGTTCGGCGCTTTATAAGGGAACACCTTGGCTCCTTCACCCTAGCTGCCCAGCACACCCAGCTGTACACCGCAGGGCGCAGTTGTCAGATTTCCCAACCGATGCCATTGCACAATAGATGTTCTGTCGACTGAAAGGACCCGTGGAGCGCCCTCCCGGAGTGTAATAGAGTCTGAGAGAACTCTAATCCGCCTTTGGTTAATCCAGAAATCTGAGCCTACTGCATGCGATTACATCTCCAAGCGCGCATGCGCAATCACCTGGTTTCTTTGCAGCTTTCATGATGCGCGGCAAGCATGCAGCAGCGCACTCAGAGCTCCCAAAAGTCAACAGTATGCCTGGCAGCCAAAATGACCCTTTCCACCTGCTTCATTAACAACAGACAAAAACTGCCGCTGGCTGTCAGTCAAACCCCAAAGTGGTATTAATGTTCTATACCTCACAGAAAAACGTACCACAGGTTGCACTCAACGCATCCTTTGGAATGGACAAAACTAGAGAGAGGCGCATGCTTTCCATTCCCTCCTCAGCCTCTCTCTGGCACGTGCTTTAGAGTCTGGCTACCAGCCAAAGGGCGAGCGGTTCTCAATGGCTACACTGGTGAAAAGGACCACACTGCGAACCTGCAAAACACACCTGTCGTTAATATGGGACTAGCCAGGTATCTATAGAGTGCTCGTAGCTGACAGTTGCCCGGTGCTAAGCGCCCCCAATGTCGGCAGCTATTGGATCTGAGGCACATGAGTGACTTGGACCCGGGCCACACAACGTGGCTGAACGCTGAAGCGAGGGCAAGAAACCGGGTATTCAGTTCACCATTAGTGATTGGACCACACCTCTATCCATGCCACAGTGATCTAGCCCCGCCCACTGCAAGAAAAGAAATGAGCCCAACCCCCCCCACCCCCCCGCGCTGCTGTTTGAATTATAAAATAGAGCAATATCTATGGGTCAGTGGTCCCCTCTGGGCCCCGGTGCCACTGCACGTGCTGCACTCAGTCAGCAACGGCGCAGCCAGTGTGTCATGGCCTGGGCCCATGTGCAGGGAAGTTAATGACTCACTTGGTCGCTGTTTAAACAGTGAAACAAAACAATAATGCGGAATCAGTGGGCACTCAGGCCTCTGGATCTTGGCGTCACTGCATCTGCTGCGCCAATGGAAGCGACTCCCCTGTGGCAGTCAAAGCCCATAGAAGACGTTTACATTCGACATTCATAAGAATTCAAATGGGCTGGTCCGCTGGTCACTGGCTCTGACTTTACAAATCTAATTAAGAGTGGGGTGACATCCAATTATCCCTTGAGGGTACAGCTGTATTCACGCAACTGCGATCTGGGTCATCGATTGCTTGATTAATGAATTTACAAGTTAAAGAACGCCAAGGTGGAAAAGACAGTGTGCTGGCGCTACCTAAAGACACAATAAACATTTCAACGTGCACAGAGATGATCACATGCCCACCAGATACAAAAATCCTTAGGGTTGCAAGGCGGTATCATAACAGCTCAAGGACCCCCCAAGCCCCGCCGCAGAGGAGCCCAAGGCGGCCGCGTCATTACCTTCGGTTGCATAGCTGTGGTCGCGTAGGAAACTGCTGTTGATTTTGCGGGTATCAGTCTCTTCCTCCATTGACGGTTCGGGTGGTTTCTCAGCTGAGAGCCAGAAACGGACAGACTACAATCCATGGTCCCCGGAGGCGGCCTTAGCACACAGGGACTTGGGGGCACCGCATGGCCAGGCGCTTCGGGGTTGAATCAAAAGCTAGAAGGAAGCGTTTGGAAAAGAAATCACAAAATCTGCAGGCTCCGCCAGGAGGGTCCGGGACCGATGGAGTATCCTCGCCACAGGTGCAGGGGTTTGCGGTGCCCAACAGGTCGGAGGTGCCTTCCTCTGGACCGGTTTCCTGGAGAATAAGAGAAGGGGCGGGGCCTGCTCGGAGGAAGGGGCAGGTGGCTGAAGGACCAATGAGAGAACGAAGCTGGTGCCAGGGGGAGGAGTTTGTTTCGGAGGAGTTCAACGGACTAGGATATCAGCAGACTGGCTAAAGGGTAGTGATAGGGGCAGAGGTGGTAGCAGAAGACAGGGGTGCTTCTGCAGACCCTAGCCCCTTTAAAGGCCCTCTAGGAAATATGACGGCCAATGCAACAGGCCTCTCTATTAACATAGCACCTAATGCCGGTCTCAATGTGTTTCCAGAGTTGGGTGATATGACTAACTGGGCACAAAGAGATATGGGTATTTTGCCGAGGATCACACCGTTTGTGAAACGTAGAACAGGGACTTTGGTCTACTAGTACCACCACTTTATCCAATGCCCTTCAAAAGAGGTGGGTGCTCTTGATAAGGATCAAAAATGTTTTAAGGCCCAACAGGTCAGAGATGCATTAGAGGGAGGAGTTGCAGTGATGGGTGCACCAAGGGACAGTTATACAACTACAAAAAATGGTACTATTTTACAAGGAAGAATGCCACAAGTTTGACAGGGCTGCAAGTTTCTAGGTTGGAATACAGTTCAGGACCCAGGGGGTGCTGCAGATAAGGGAGAGATACTGTAGTGCTCTCAGCTGCAATGCAGACTTTCGCCCTAGTAGGGCTGGCAGGTCATGCAGCAATCTTGGCTGAGGAAGGCCGGTTGATGCGGAGTGCCAATGGAGTAATAGAGGGGTGACGGTTCCTCCTTCTGTGGTCCCAAATGTGAAGAGGGCTGGGTTCAGAAGAGGAAGCAGGTGTGGTAGGTCATGGGGGCACCTGTTTATGATTCAAGCGGGCTGACACTGCAGGCACCGATCGGGAAGAGGATGAGTCGGGTGTGGCAGGGTTTGCAGATTTCTGGTTGTGATGCAGGCTGAAGTGGAGCCGGGGGGCATATGGTGATGCAGCGTTGCCAGGTGATGCTCTGCACTGGTTGGGATGTAGGATGGTAACCTGAGGACGATTATGTCGCAGGTGTGACTGATCGGTCACTGCTCTTGGCTGCAACACAGGCTGGCAACCTGGGCTAAAATGTGCGGAACAGCTCCTGACTATAATACGGGTAGGCACTGTGGGGTAAAGGTTCCTCCAGATGGCAGCTCACGCGGGGCTCATAGCTCTGGCACGGATGCAAATTGGTACCCAAGGGCAAAGGATATTCCAGGTAGTTGGCTGTGATGTAACCCGTGGGAAGAGGAAGCAGCAGATAGGATCCGGGTTTGATGCAAGTGTCCGGTGGCTAAAGGATCCTCGTTATAGGTTCGCACGCGCCTTCCTCTGCCTCCAGCCCGTGCCCCTCTCCTCCCCCGCGAGCCAGGCAGAACAGCTGCTGATGCTCCTGCGGTCGCGAGCTTGTCACTCTGGCAGCTCGCGCTGTGGAACGCCGGTGCAGGCAGCACGCGCAAGCTCCGCCCCCCGCTACAACTGTGGCTCTGCGTCAGCACAATCCTACCGGCGGCTCTGCTTAGTATGGTGCCTCGCGTGCGCGCTCTGCGGCGGCCGCAGGTCTTGGGGGGCGGGGGTATAGCAACGAGCACGCGGTGGAATCACACCAATCGCTCCTCCTTCAAAGCAGCAAGGGGAGGAGAGAGGAGAAGTGGTGCCACGAGACCCGGGCTTGTGCTGCGACGCGACCCCATGGCTTGCATTTTTTTTTTCACACGAGAGAGGTTCCACAAGGCAACGTCGCAAAGTTCAGGAGCCTATTCAGGCACCTCCGATATGTAGGGGAAAAAATGCCTGTAACAGTAAATATAATACCCCCACTCAGGGCTTTAAGTGGG
The DNA here is from genome assembly GCA_963921515.1 of Calotriton arnoldi. Classification (NCBI taxonomy): domain Eukaryota; kingdom Metazoa; phylum Chordata; class Amphibia; order Caudata; family Salamandridae; genus Calotriton; species Calotriton arnoldi. Next base: position 3,589,755 of record CAWUFW010000568.1, read on the forward strand.
ATGTAAAAATTTGGGGGTCTCTCAAAGGGGCGTGACCAATGTAATTAAGGGCGTGGCTTAAAACAGGTAAGCTAAAAATCTGTGCTTAGTAGTGTGCGCTCGACTTGTATTTCTGTTTCTGTCATTGCATCCAGATATATGATACAACAAGTAACATCATACCTACAAGTCAGGACTATTGGCTTTGTCAATGGTTGTTAGGTGCATAACATAAATAAGCAGCAACTATGGCTTGATTATATATTGAAAAAGCTTCCACTTAAAGCCATGGTGACACCACAACAATGTTGCTGCTCCTGAGTTTCATAAAGAGAAGGGAAATCCAGAGAGAAAATGACTCTCTGTAAAGGATTTCCCTTTCCCCCACAACGCTCGCCTGGCATGACATCATGCTGAAATTTCTCCACTAGTGAGAAGTAAGCAGCGTGAGCACGAGCACATCGATGTGCCTGCTGTCACTGCAGTCCGGAAAAAACGGACTGCCTGTGCCAGAGCCCGATAGAGACCCGTTTTGAGGCCTCCTTTAAAAAACTGCCGGTGCTCAGCACCGGTGAGACCCGACCCACTTAAAGCCCTGCCCCCACTTCCCATCCACCCCCACCCCCCTCCCCGTGTGACACGTTTAGTAAGTCTTGGCATTTTTGCGTCCAAGACTTTTGCATATTGAGATATGTTTGTTACTGGAACTGTGATAAACGCAGAACTACAAGTCCCATGATGCACCATGCCCTTGACTAAAAAGGTAGGAGTGCCTAAAGGTTTTACACATGTGAAAGGGCCACTTCACAACATTAAAAGTGGAGGTATAGGAGCCGAACACCAATATTTTTATTGTACCCCAATATTTTGATCACCCCTAAATTTCACCTTTGGTGGCTTGGCTGCTGGACCCTTTATCTTGTGATATGAGTCACCAGTCTCCTTTACGTTAGGCCCCGCAATTTCGCAGAGTAAAATAAAATAAGACTACTCAATAACTGAGCACTAGACCAATGAAAAGTGAAAGGGTTTTATTACAAAATCACAAAATATGCAATTCAGAGAGTTGCAATGCCATGAAGGCTATGATACAGAGTACATAGTCAGAACACAGAATTATTTCAAATCCCTATAAGCAACAAAAAGGCATAAAGATAAGATCATTAATAGAATAGGAAGTCTCTCAATAAATGGACAGCGTCCCTGAAAGAACAGGAAAAGTCCCTGAATAATCAGGCAGAGTCTCTAGTAGATCAGAGAAAGTCTTCTTCTCACCCTCAAAACCAAGGGTTTTTATACACATTTTGGAGATAAGTAATAAGCAAAAACTGCATATTCAGCATGACATGATTAGTGATATCACACATTGAGCAAATCAGAATGAAATTCGTCACAGCAGTAATTATAACACTAACCCATGTCTAAGGCAGAGGAAACCTTCCACAGCGACAGTACAGTCTGGCAGTGGAGTACACAATATGAAACATATTCAAAGACTCATGCTTCAAGCCTACATCAGAACCTCAGTTGGAAGTGTGCTTCACATTTTTACATTAGGAACACAGCAAATGTTTCATTCACAATACACGCTATCTAATAAAATAATCAATTGCGTCACAGTGTTCTGTTCCCAGGGAAGACTGTGGGGGAGAGGAGATACGCAGGAGGACATTGACTGGGAGGGGTAATGAAAAAAAATTGTCACCCAAAATTGCACATTTTGAAAAAGCTTTAATAGGGACCTCAAAATAAAAATAGAGTCCTGAAAGGGAATATTGAGTGAAACCCTAAGAACTAGCAATACTTTTAAAGAACATTTTAATGTTAGGCTATTGTTGGGGAATTAATGTTCAAATACGCTTCTGGATATACCTTGGCACTTTTAGAGTACATTAGTAATACATGTGAATACTTGCAGAGTTCTTCATGTTATCTGAAGAAGCCTAGGTTCTTTGGAATGTGTGAAGGGGATGTGAAGTAGGCATTTGAGACTACTAGTTGGCAATTCTGCCCATACGCTAAGAAACCCATTTTATGCAGCCCGCAGTTCTAGAATGCTGCAGCATAACACTCCTCCCCTATACAATTTAAGTGTTACCTCAGTCCCAATCTGCAGGTAAACAATGTATCACCTAGAAGTTAAAACAGTCTTCTTTGAGAAATCCTGGACCAACCCCTGACTGCTTGGTGAATGGGACAGGCTTGTCTCTGAGTTAATGCATGCAACATCAAAACCACTATTATGAAGAAGCACATTAGGTAGCATTTCCAAACCAATTAAATAACAAGCATTGGCATAGCCAATAGGTCTCGCCTTTGGGACCTTATAAGTGTTTAGTTATCCAGCACAATATCCTTGGTGCAACAACATCAACTGTTGCATGGCTAAACACTTATAAGGTCCTAAAGGCGAGACCTATTGGCTATGCCAATGCTTGTTACATTTTTGTAACTATGTATTAAGGTGCTGTTGTGAAATTGAATGTTTCTGATAGAGCCTAAGAACGAAGGTTCACAGTGTATAAAGATCATAAGGAAGACAGCATTACTGGAATATACTACGTTAAAACGTAAGCAATTCTTAGAAACCTTATATGATGTAATTTTCTGCATTTTTCAATAGTGGGGGAAAACGGTAAACAAGAAGTAACCTGAAAAGAACCCAACCACGTGATTTTATCAGATTATTGGTAGATGAAAAGGAACAGTTGCAGCTCTATCAGTAAACCAGAGGGCACCCCGGTTCTATTTACTAATGTTGGTTGCCATAGATACGCATCATGATGAACCTTATTAGTGGATGTGGCCCTTTACAATGAGTTGCAGCTGGGGACCATTGTTGATAGTGACACTCCTCACAAGCATCTCTGGTCACTTAATGTGAGAACAACCATTGCCAGGCGCGGCCCATCTGCCTCATCATTTCCTGGGAATGGCTGAGCACCGACCTGCGTGCCGGGGCCACAGCGTAGTTCCTGTTTATTTACAAGGAAACTAAGAACGCGAAGCAAGTCTTTGCTCGTGAAGGCCGCTTTACAAGTTGGTTGCTCGCTTTCCATGCGCTAATGTTAGTTAACTTTAATTTTTTTTTATTATCATGTAGTTGCTTCGAGAAGTTAGCTATCTGTTGAGCTGAAAAACTGCCACCCTTTTCTTGCGGTGATTTTCTTTTCTCTAAAGATTTTACAAACAGGTTTTGGGGAGAGGGTGTAGCCTTACGGCTAGAGCGGTCGTCCTCAAAGCTGGGGAACTGGGTTCGAGTCTCGGCAGCGACGCTCAAGATTCTGTAATTTTGGGGAAATCACTTAATCTACCCATGCCTAACAAAAAAAAAAAATGAATGTGTTTTTCTGTAACGAGACTGGTGCTCATGTAAAGCTCTCTGATACCCGATGTCTCGGGTCTAGTTCGCGCTATATAAAAAAACTCTAAAAAAAAATATACAATGTGACAATACAATGTGACAATACAAATTAAGTTGGAAGCATTTGTTAGAAAAACACTTTGGCTAATCCATGCAGAAAAGATGGAGTTGTCCACCAATTTGGCAAGAACAAAAAACATACATTCAAACTGGAGCATGTCTTTGGAGTGTGACTAAGTAAAACAGTGATAAAAGTATACAAAAGAATGAGTGCAGTTTCTGAATCTTTGTAACATTTATTAACAAACCCAAAAGCATAGAGGGCAGCTGTCCCAATTTAGGAGAAAAACGAATTTGTCTATATTACATTTTTGCCCTCATAAAACATCCCTCGTCGGTTTTCATAATGCCGGCACGACTATAATGCTGCTAAACACTTTGGGCCTAATGACGAGCTGAACCAACCCCACCCCACGGCTTCAAGAACACTCCCCAGCTCTTTTTTTAAATCACATCAATAACCAAATATAAAAGTACAATGCCGGCCGGTGTCTCCTTTTGAGAAGGGTTGAAGCTGCTTTCTAAGTGAAGCTGTTATGTCTAGATGCTTATGCGGTTTAACGCTTTTAAATACCGAATCTCTAGACGTATATTAAAAAGCACAGCATGAAGGCTTCCAGCACACTTAATCGAAAACATATGGAGTTTGCTAGGAGTTGCCAGATGTGGGCCGATTGCGCAGTCATGCAGGATTACACAAGTGCAGTGAGGCAATAGCCAGGAGTTAATTAAACCGATGAACACTTTACGGAGGGGAAAGGTAAGCATAGAGCCCGCGGACGGGTTGCGAGGCGGTGCTCGTCGCCGTCTGGCTTCCCACTCCACATTAAAGCAAAAACCTCCTGTTGGACAGCCACGCCCAGAAAAAGAATGCGACAGTCAGGCTAAGGGCCAGGTGAGCCCCACTATCTCAGGAGAACTAAACGTTTACAAATAAATTGCAGCCGCTAGTGGCCACATGCCTCTTAACACCATCAACAGATTATTGCATTTCAACTAAGATCACTGCATGTAGGTTTCTAACATTTCTTTTTCATCCGTGTACGGTGTTTTACAAACCAAAGCTTGCAAAGTTTGGTTGAAACGTGTTGGGTGACTGGGGGAAGGGGGTCACGTGACATGGGAAAACTGTGACGCCACGAAAAAAGCTCAACTGCAATGACACGTTTCTCCTTCACTTGAGCAAAGTAGGAGGTGGTGTGCGTTACCTTAATAAGCACCCAAATGGGGTGAAGGGTAGCACTACAAGCGAGCATCCTACGTAAAACACACTGCGCGCCGCTGCTAATTAAAAAAAAACAGATGGCCCCTGCGCGCCGCTGCTAATTAAAAACAGATGGCACCCGGCCGCGCTGCTGCTCGCTCCCGAGCTCCCTAGGCCAGGGGAGAGAGAAGGCGGGACATACACCCACCTGTGGCCAATTGTGTGCTGTCTTTCTTAGAAAGACGCACGCAAAGGCCAATAGCGTGTGATGAAAAAAAAAAGCACACGCACGGGCGTGTGGTCCGAGTTGAAAGTCCTTACTAGAAGCCTCGCAGAGCAGCGCATGCGCGCTGGCTCAGGCGAGACCTAAAAAAGAAGAATACAATTTAATGAGCACAGTGACACCAAAGCAATAAAACATTAAGGGCATCAAGAGTTATAGAGTTTTATGAAAATATTAAAATTGGCAACAGAAAACAAGTGGGGCCAAAACCCAATGTAAGTCAACGGGTTCCAGTAGGCACATTCCACAGCCGATCAGCAATCGATCAAGCTCAGGCAGAGGCTGTAGGTTTGCCCCAGTCAAATTCTGTGGCTGAATGACACTTAGGCACTGTTTGGTGCCACTACTAATGGAGAGAGATTCTAAAAAATGTAAGCTATTCGTCAGTAGGCAGTCGCACTTTTGAACTTAAAAAACATTCAGAGTTAAATCATTTTCAGTGGGGCAAGGCTAGATGCTGTTGCTGAACTGGGCTCCATGAGGATGGATATATTCTTTTCGCAGTGCCATTGGCGCCACGAATGTAGCACTCAAAAGTGGGAAGAACCTTGGAAAAATGCATATTAAGGTTCTTTCTTTCATAGCCTTGGCACTTTATCTTGGTCTGAAAGTTGAAAAACCTCTAAGTGCCAGCCTTAAAAATGTTTTGGCCAACCAACAACAGGACACTGAAATTTGTGTTTATCAATACCTGCAAGAGCATCATACATATCCCATGCCAACACCTGGGGTGCACGTGCAGCCAATCAAGATAGAGCACAATCTACTTGGCTCATCCCCAAATACTCTGCCTGAAGTCACCCAGCCCAAAGTTTGTAGCAAATCCGAAAAGCCTTGAAAATGGAATCATGAACAAAAAAACTGTAGAAAATATGCCTTTTCGTGTAGTCTCTCAGTTTTCTTCAGTTTTTATTGACCTAAATTGGTGCCTCGGGGACCGCCACCTTCCTGGGGCAAATGTTTATAAATAAAAGCGGGGGGCCCACGCGGCCCCTTGCAGCCCTGGGGATAGCCACCTCCCCGGGGCATTTAAAAATCTGTGTGTGGCGGGCCCACGTGGTCCACCCACGCCCCGGGGACCGACACCTCCCCGGGTGTGAAATACATTTATGTAGGGGGTCCATCGCAGACCCCTAGCCCAAGGGACTACCACCACCCGGGGATAAGTTTTATGATGGAGGGGGGTCCCCCTCGTGGAGCGATTTATGGCCCTGGGGACCGCCACCCCCCAGAGCTGGCTCCTGCTACCTTCCGAGGTGCCCACCCTCGGGAGGTAGCTGTTTGCTTTTGCTTGGTGGGAGCTGACAGCTCCCGCCAAGCAAAAGCCAACATAACTCCGCTTTCTGCATGCTGGAGCTGTCAAACAGCTCTAGCTTGCAGAAAAGGGAGTTTTCATCTGCTTACCTGCACACAAATATGTGTGCAGGGAAACAGATGAAAAAACTGCTCCAGCAAGCAGGGAGCAGCTATTTATAGCAGCTCCCTGCTTGTGTCAGCAATACCGGCTCTCACAGGAGGGGGGGGGGTGCCAGCTGGGACTGCAGGGGCCTTGAGGCTCCTCCAATATTCCCATTGCACACTGGGTGCCCTGGGAGCACCCAGGTGGCATGGCCAGTCCCCGGGCCCGGAACCAGCCCAGGATGTTATAGTTATGAATTTACACGCGCAAAACCATAGAAATTCAGCTGTTATAGTGAAAGTTATTTCCAGTAACTGTAACTCGTGCCCTAAGGTAATTATAACTTGCGCCCTCTCCATCCACTGCTAATTACCCCACATATTACCTCATTGCTCTTCTATAGCATCATTGATATTATCACTGCAACATTTACAATAAAATTATTAATGCAAAAACTGTGCATGGCGGGGGCACGAGTTATAGTTGCCTTGAAATAACTCTAACTATAAAAGCTGAATTTCTATGGTTTTGTGCATGTAAATTCAGAACCTAACTATAATGGCCCTGTAACCTTTGTTTTTTTAGTGAATGCATATATATATATATATATATATATATATATATATATATATATATATATATATATATTCACAGAAAAAACCATAGGTTTCAGGCACGTTATAGTTCGAAATTAGCATTTAAAAAACCTTACAAATTCACTGAAAAAACCATAGGTTTTAGGGACAGTTATAGTTAGTTGGACATTGCACTCGTACAAAACCCGTGAAATTCCCCCGTTATAGTTAGTTCAGGTAACTATAACTCGCGCCCCCGCAATGCACTGCTGATAACGTCACATATTACATCACTCATGACATGGTCAGTGACATCACTGATGACATCTCAAATGACATCACTGATGACATCATCCAGTGACTGTGTGTTTCTGTAAAGTTTAAATATGTTTAATATATATAGGGAAAGGCGTATTGAAGAATGAGTGGGTGTATAAGTGTCTGAAAGGATGATTTAGTAGGTGCGTGACTAACTCTATAAGTGAGTGATTAACCCCTTAAGTGCTTCTGTCGGCCAACGGCCGTCGCGAGCACTACCTCGGTAGTGCTGCGCACGTCCGTTGGCCGACGCGGCCCCGCCCGCTTAATAGAACGTTCCGCACTGGCGCGGAACGTTCGAAGCAGTTAAGCAGTTAAACGTATCTTACTGAATGCATGGGTTAGTGACTAAACTGGGTGAATGTCTGTATCCGTCTGTCTGTTGCTGTGTAAGTGGCTGCATGGATGGGTTTGTGAATAGCTACATGAGTGTCTATATGAGTTATTGATTGGTTGTCTGAGTATCTGTATGGGTGCCTGAGTGTTTGTGTGGGTGGGGTGTGTGCGACTCTGTGCATAGATGTGTGAGTGGGTGATTCACTGGGTGGATGGTTTCAAGAGTGCATCTGTGATAGACTGTATGGGTGGGTAAGTGTGTGTAAGAGTGTGTTAGTGAGTGAATGTATGTCCCAGTGGTACATGTGTGAGTAACTACATATGTGAAAGGCAGTATATATGTGTGTTGGAGTATATAAATAGCTATAAGCGAGAGTGTGTGATTGTGAGAGTGACTGTATGGATGAGTGTGTGCTTGTATCAGAGATTGTATAAGAGCGTAAGAATGTGCTAGTATTTGTATGAGTAAGTGAGCTGGTGTGTGTATAACTGTATAGGTGAGTAAATGGGTGTGTGCTTAATTTTTGCATGACTGACTAGGTGTGTGAGTACCTCTATGGATGAGTGGCGGTGTGTGAGTGTTTATATAGGTGTATGAGTGCATATAATAGTCCTGTACTGAGTGACTATAAGTATGAGTGACTGTACGGGTGAGTGAGTAGATGTGTGTGTGTAGACCTAAGAATCAGTGAGTATGTATATAGTAATTGGTGATGGAGGGTCTATGGTTTTGACAATGGCAGTCTGTAATTTACAGTGGGTGTATCAAAAGTTATATTAGGGTGTGAGAAGATGCATCAAATTATCACATGGATGATGTCATCAGTGATGTCATCAGTGATGTCATTTGAGATGTCATCAGTGATGTCATCAGTGATGTCACTGACCATGTCATGAGTGATGTAATATGTGACGTCATCAGCAGTGCATTGCGGGGGCGCGAGTTATAGTTACCTGAACTAACTATAACGGGGGAATTTCACGGGTTTTGTACGAGTGCAATGTCCAACTAACTATAACGTGCCTGAAACCTATGGTTTTTTCAGTGAATTTCAAAGGTTTTTTAAATGCTAATTCCTAACTATAACATGTCTGAAACCTATTTTTTTTTTCAGTGAATTTCAAAGGTTTTGTAAATGACAATTTTTAAATGTATTAATTGTTATATTTATTTTTTTGATACTGATTTACTACATTTTTTTAAACTATTTATTTTTAGATATTTTATTTTTTAAATTACATTATAATTACATTATACATTACATTACAAAATATACTTTCTCAGAATGAATTACTTTAGTTTAAATACTTTGCAAATAGGCAATAGACTTTTAAGTACAGTAGTTACAGTTGTTGCAATGGGCAACACAATTTCAAACACAATGCAACATTGAGCTCAATGTGAATTTCTAGTTAAATGCAATTAGTTACTTTATGAATTACTTTTCTAACCACAGGACTGGATCCTAGATTCAGTCCTGGGACATCTCCTGTAAACAGTTGAGTAAAAGTGTTTTGGTTACAGTAGTGATTTTTAAGGAATATTATTGTATTTTAAAAAGTTGACACTTAGAAACTTTTTCACATAGAATCACCAATGTTATCCTATGGGAGGAAATTCACTTAGCAGGTAAGTAGTGTTATCGTTACTTTTTCTTACTCAGTGGTGGATCCTGGATCCAGCACTGGTGCATCTCCTGTAAACAGTTGAAATAATGCGTTTAAGTCATACAGGCGATTTTTAAGGAATATTTGTAGTTTGTGAAAATCGACACTTTGAAACTTTTCTGCTGAAAACCAGACAATGGATTCCTATGGAAGGAAATACAAGTTACTGGTAAATACGGTTAGAATTACTTTTCAGGGTCAGTGCTGGGCTAAAAGATGCAGCACTGGGTTCTCTCCTGATAACAGGTGAGTAAATCGGAATTCGTAGTTCTGCTGATTTTAGAGGGATATTATAAAGTTCCAAAACTCCACACTTAGAAGAATTTCCAAGTGAAACCAGTCAATGTTAGCCTATGGAAGGAAATTCAAGTTACTGGTAAGTACGGTTAAAATTACTTTTGAGGATCAGTACTGGGCTCAAAGATGCAGCACTGAGGTCTCTCCTGATAACAGGCGAGTAAATCGGAATTCGTAGTTCGGCTGATTTTAGAGGAATATTATAAAGTTCTAAAACTTTACACACAAGAATTTCCAAGTGAAACCAGTCAATGTTAGCCTATGGAAGGAAATTCAACTTACTGGTAAGTACGGTAAAAATTACTTTTGAGGATCAGTACTGGGCTCAAAGATGCAGCACTGAGGTCTCTCCTGATAACAGGTGAATAAATCGGAATTCGTAGTTCTGCTGATTTTAGAGGAATATTTGTATGTTTCAAAAATCGACACTTAGAAACTTTTTCAGCAAAAAGCAGGCAATGATATCCTATGGAAGGAAATTCAAGTTACTGGTAAGTACGGTTAAAATTACTTTTCAGGATCAGTACTGGGCTCAAAGATGCAGCACTGAGGTCTCTCCTGATAACAGGTGAGTAAATCGGAATTCGTAGTTCGGCTGATTTTAGAGGAATATTTGCACAGTGGTGAAGGGAGGGGGCGGGGCTTCAGGTGACATGTCTGCAAACAGGCCCCGTGGCGCGTTTTAAGATGGGGAATTAAATCCTCCTCAATCCCGAGGGTCCCTAGGGGCCAGGTAGACCACCTGATACCTCCAGTATGCGCCAGAGAGCTGCGTTGCAGAGAGGTGTTCAGAGGCCACGCCCCTTTTTGCACCTCTCTGCAACGCAGCTCTGTGGCGCTTTCTGGACATACCTGGTGGGCTAGTTGGCCCCCAGGGACCCTCAGGATTGAAGGGGATTTAATTCCACATCTTAAAATGCGCAACGGGGCCTGTTTGCACACATGTCACCTGAAGCCCCGCCCCCTCCCTTCACCACTGTGCAAACGCGCCCCGTGGCGCGTTTTAAGTTGGGGAATTAAGTCCCCTTGAATCCTGAGGGTCCCTGGAGTCCAACTAGCCCACCATGTACCTCCAAAAGCGCCACATAGCTGCGTTGCAGAGAGGTGTAAAAGGGGCGTGGCCTCTGTACACCTCTCTGCAACACAGCCCCTGGCGCATACTGGAGGTTCCTGGTGGGCTAGTTGGCCCCCAGGGACCCCCAGTATTCAAGGGGAATGTTCCCCCTCTGCAAACGCGCCAGGGGCGCGTTTGCAGAGTGGTAAAGGAAGGGGCGGGGCCTGCGGCATGATTGTTTTTTTAAAAAAGTATTTTTTTTTTTAATGCTTTTTTCTGCCCAGGGGGTCCTTGTGGGACCCCCTGAGCAGACCTAGGGGGTCAGGGTGTTTCTACCCTGCCCCGTTTGTGCGTTTTGCACACTTGTTTCTTGTGTTTTTTTTTTTTAATCGGCGGGATCCGCGCACCCTAAGCGCATCCCGCCGTTTAAAAAAAAATAAAAAGCTTTTTTCTGCCCAGGGGTCCTTGTGGGACCCCCTGAGCAGACCTAGGGGGTCAGGGTGTTTATACCCTGCCCCCTTTGTGCGTTTTGCGCACTTGTTTCTGTGCCTCGCTTCTACCGAGGCATAAAATGGCTGCCAACACTTCCTGATTTGGAGTGTTGACAGCCAATTAGCATGCAGCTCGTGATCGGGACGGTGCGCGCAGGGTGCGCTCAGGGTGCGCGAATCCGATGCGGCCATAGATATATATGTGATTTTCCTTTTGATTTTCTCAGGAACTACTGAACGGATTTACACCATTTAACAAAAGGGTTCTTTCTGAACCAAGAACTACCTCTTTGCCAAATTTGGTGTAATTCCGTTCAGCAGTTCGGGCTGTAGCCGTGGCTAAAGTTTCCTATGGGAAAATGAATGGGGAAAACACGTTTTGGGACCCCTTTTTCTCGGCCCCGCTTGACGAATCACCCGAGACTTTCAGGATAGGAGCGGACTGGAGCGGGCCACAAAGTTTTAAAATTTCGCGAAGATTCGTCAACCGACGCAAGAGTTATTTCAAATAGAATGTTGCGGATTTCCTATGGAAAATAGGTCCTAACTATAACTATCTACTGGCGACCGCCAGTAGATAATATATATATATATATATATACACACATATACACACACACACACACACACACACAATTACATTTTTATTTTTGTTGTAATGAAATTTATTGGTAATTGTGAGATGATGATATCATCAGTATTATTATTATAATTATATAATAATAATAAATAATAATGGTAGTAATGATAATAATAATAACACGGTTTGGCAATTTATTGTTATTAATCTCACTGTTACAATATAACAATAATAATGACGAGTTGTTTCACAAGACACTCGAAAATTCATATTTTTGTGGTTTTGCATTCTTTTTTTTTTAACAGACGTTACAATTTGTCAAATGAATGCTTTTGCTTTTAGTTACAAGATGCACTTAAACCATCACGTTTGACTGCATACAGAGCTACATTTTAACAGGTTGACGCTTCTTCAGTGACACTTAATTTAATTTTATTTGCAATCGGAATTATTTTCAAAAGTAATAAATGGTTCTCCGAAAAGACCTTGCTACTTTTTTGAGTGCTATTTAATTGTGTACTCACTAAATGAATAGTTCAGCAGCTGGCATGATTAACAACTTATTTGAAGTTGACACACTGTGAGCACAGGTTCTAAAATTACTTTTGGGACTTGCTTTTGATTCCAACGCAGAAAGCCCCAAAGCAGATGGTTAACTCTGGCGCCGCTATTTGTCAAAACGGAGTAGTCTGTAATCACCAACAGTCTCGAATAGGTCTACTGGACAGCAGATAAATGGGGGTCTTGGCATGTCTGTTAAACAATTACTAAGCCAAACAAACAAATACATCACTTCACAAGGACAATTTCTAAATTTGCATCTTGGCTCACGATAGATCTTGATTATGTTTTGTTTTACATGAGTGGTGAATGGCACGAGTTATTTAGCAACACACAGATTGATGGTGCATTGTAGAAGAGACACAATAAGATTTACACATAGGCTGTTCAGCATGAACTCGAAATATTACTTTACTTTTATGAATTGTTCTAAAATGTGTTATTTGGATAAAATATGTGCAATCTTTTAGTATTAATTCAATGAGCTGTGAGCACGAAATGCGATATTGCTTTTCTACTGCAGAGCCATGCCGTTACTTAGGAGGGGAGGTGGTTGTTTTCTGCCAAAATCTTAAAGGAGTAATAATAAGGGACCTGCGAGAAGGATAGAGAAAATCAGGGAGCACTGGAGGGGGTGCTCGCAGGGGTGTTAATAATAAAAAACAAAAAAAACACACTTACCTGGGCTGCCGGCCGCCTCCCACATTGCGCCTCATCCTTCCTGGTCCCAGCAGGCACTGGGGTTGCATCAGACTTCCTGTGCTTTCCCCGCGCTGCTCTCATGATATGAGAGCAGTGCTGGAATTGGCCAGAGAGGGTGGAAAAGATGCTCCGCTCAGACCAGCTGTTTTTACGGCCCAGCTGTTCAATGCAGCCGGGCTGGAGAAACTTAAGTGCACATGTGTGTCTGCCGGCCTGAGACGGCTGACAAAACACACATGCGCCCTTAAAAGTACACATAGCACTCATGCTCCCCCCCTCCCATGCCCCAGACCCGCCCCTCCCTACACACGCTGGCAGAACCGACAAATGAAAAATAAAACGATTATAGGTAATCGTTTTATTTTTCACCTGCTGGCTCTGAGCCAGTGGGATGACGCTCCTCCACCATTGCGGAGGAGCCCCTCTGGCGGCTATTCTGTCCACCATACTACAAGTGCTATATACTATAACGCACCTGTAATATGGCGGACAGAACATCCACCATAGTTGTGATGAAACATCCCAACCACCAAACACTATTTTATGGGTATGTACAGTTTTGATTACTTTTCAAATTACATTATGTTTTATCTAAAAAGTGTAGTTAACAATTTTCTTATAGATTTCACCATTCTTCTATCATTTGGAAAAATGTGTGCAGCTAGAGCCAGTGTTCCAAGCGACTACTGCCTTTGCAAATTCACTTTGGTTTTTGGTGGTCCCGTAAGCTGGCATGAGGTCGTATTTAGTCTTGACATTTTATAGAGAAAGATTTTATATTTGTACAGTTTTAAAATAGTATCGAATGTGGACATGCCCACTCTTCTAATGAGAGTAATTAATTGCAAATAAGTTTTATACTTCGCAGCATTACTTGCACTGTCAGTATTGGCTATTTGCAGAAGGGCCCTCAACGCTGGCGGTTCTCAGGCAGATGGTAGTAATATTGACTGAATAGCCCGCTTTGCCACCTCAGGGGTTGTAAATGGATTATGTTCTGCAACCCTGTTCTGTTGACCCCTACCTCTGGGAGAATATTTAATTTCAGTTCTGCTGTGCGATCCGCCACCTTTACAACGTACTTCTAAATTCAGCCTTTAAGACTGAGGGCATGATTTGTAGTTGGGTGATAACTGAAACCCCTCTGATACCTGGAGGAACTACTCAAATCAGAGGAGCCACGCCCTGGTGGAGTCCTCCACTGGAGGGATAGAATGGTGGAGGCCATTCCTATTGTGCACTCTACTCCGGACAGTGGCGTAACGAAACTTGAGGGGTCCCCCCAGCAAAGTACATGCAAGGGGCCCCTCACGCTCCAGATCCAGTCTGGAGTTCTCAGGTCAGGGACCTGCCAGAGGGTGCCCCCCTCCACTGCGGATGCTGCGGGGGCTTCTGTTACGGCACTTCTTCCGGGTTTAGCACTTCCCCCAGGAGCCAGGAGATATTCCATGAGCAGACAATTGGAAATCAGGCCCTGGGAGCCAAAACACTGATGGAGAGAAATGCAAAATAATTCACACTGGAGATAGGCTGGTCATTTCCATAAGCAGATTTCTGCAGCTGGCACAACTTTCTAAAAGGAATACATTCCATAGCTGCACGCCTATATGGCGCATGGATTTTCAGTGAGAGTCGTTGCAAGGCTTTACTACACAAGATGAACCAACTGCCTGCTTTGTGGTCTATTACTGGGTCCAGGGAGGGAGACCGCTCTCCAGAAAACTATCTGTTGAATACAGTAGCTACGCACGGGGAACCAGCGATAATAATGCAAAAGCTCTCCACGGCCTTTAGTTTAACTGGATGAATAAAGTGTAGCTTTCAAAAGTAGGGAAAAGACCAGCTCATTGAAAAAAGAAAGAAATCCATCTCTGGCACCAGAAATACATTCCCCGTCATGGACCAATGAGCTTAAGCAGCTCCACTGATCTTTCTTAATTTTTGTTTGGCTTGGAATTCAGACCTGAAGAACTGTTTGGGATTATTTTTTTAATATATTTTTCTGAAATTAGCTTTCATGCGAAAAATCAAGGAAAAGGTCCATTTAAACATCTCTGTTGCATCCACACATTATTATGTTCTAGAAATAGTTCAAGCTGCATAGGGATATTAAACTCTTGCAGGTTCTTGAGGAACTGCAAGAGTCACAACTGCATTTCATTAGAATGTGCGCGACATACACTTTCCCTCGATTGTCTAAAAAATATAAGGATACTATGTTGCGGGGGGGTCAAATTGAATAAAAATGGTCACAGCTCATTCACGCTACCTACACTGCTATGATTCCAAATAGAGTCAGATACAATGCAAGAAGGCTTGACATTGCCAACCAAAGGCCCACCATAAACACATAAAATAAGCAAAAAGAGAAGCGATCTCTGTGGGATGCCACATTACAGCTCAGTGATGATCCATTTCAATGAAGTGCATCTGAGTTCAATGACCCCTCTGTGTTGGGTCCATCTGCCATCTGATGGCTTAGGCAGTGTAACTGCATAACAGTCTTTCTTCTTCCCTATGTTAGTACTCTGCTCGTAAGGTTGTTCCGTGGTGTTGGAGAGTGGAGTGTTGGTCTGCATAGAGAGAGGCAACAGTCTAGTTATGAACTCTGACTGAACTCCCACAAGGGCCAGATAATCTGATTCACAAAGCTAAACTGGTTTCAGCAATGAATTTTCAGCTCACCGATAAAAAGCAATAAGGCCTTCCTCAGATAAAATCTAGGTGGAATAGGTGCTATATATGCTCAATAATGCAGTTAAGAAATAATGAGGCCAATAATGAAATTAGTTAGAAAGACACATTTAATATGAGGAGTGGTACAAAAATAGACAAAAATGCATACAAGCACATCAAAAGTTCTGAAGACAACAAAATATGCCCCTTGAGAAAAAGACATTCAAGGTTATCCTTTGAGAAATGCAAAACATTCTTCCATGTCATTTGCCAGTACATGGATAGTATCTGCTGCCAACCGTGGAGTGCCCTTGGCCCAGTAGAAGTTAAGTGGTTTAACTCACTGCAAATGTGTACTTTTTGACTTGGCAGCCTTTGTGGAGGTTGAAGATCAGTTGGGCAAGCAGTAGGCGAGAAGATCTCCTAGTTAGCTACATTATGTGAGTGTACCAGCTGTAAAGTCATAATTCCAGCCTGTAATCTCAGAGAACACATAATTGCTAATTTGAAGCCAAAAAGGATGCATCTTTGTTGGAGAAGCATTAGAAACTGTGTGGTCAGACCTTTGAAGTAGCTGCTGCCAGGCAAGAACCATCAAAGGCATCAGTGAGGTGTATTCACATAAAGAAACTTGTATGCCTTTTGCAATGCTCAAGCAGAATGTATGTCATATTCCAAAACAGTTATAAGGATAAAAGGTAACCAGAATTTAACTTAACGTGTTCATAGCGCCTCATTATCAAAAGATACCAATTTATGGTCTAAAACAATGTTATGAACAAGAAACTTCTCTCCCCACAGAAGCCGATCTGCTCACTATCCACTTCCCAATCACACCGTACTTATCAAAAATCACTCTTAGTCCAGTACCACAGCACACTAATCCGAGTGCAAAAATTTAATATTGTATCACATTGAAAAACTTTTACAGTACGTATGTACCCACAGTAAAAATAATGAGCACACAGAGGAGTCTATTCCGATTCGGGCCGGAAAAAGCACCGACCGACTCGGATCCGTGGCGCCCGACACGCCAAGTACGATGCAAGGCGTGAAAACTCCGACCGACACGTACCGAAACCAAGTCGACCGACCGAGCCGCACGGAAAACAGCAATCCGGCCGGAAAAACACGCGAATCGAACCGACCGACACGCACCCGGAACAAATCCGACCGAAACGTACACGCGAACTCCAAACAGCAAAGTACGATGCAAGGCGCGAAAACCACGAGCGAGTCGGACGGAGGACAAGCCGTACGACCGACACGCATACAAAACCGAGCCGAAGCAACACAAAACACCGCGACCGACGCGTACGCAGCATAGAAAACTGCACAAACACAGCGCGAACGAAACGGAGAACACCGTACGAGACAAATGCAGGGTCCGACTCGGTCACAAGAACGTTTCCAACATACACAAACAGCACAAAGGAAAAAACACCCCAAAAAAAGGCCAAACAAGCAATTACCAAGCCAATAAATACTGGGTGGGGTGGGGACAGAGAACAAAGACACACCCATAACTCCACCTATATAAAGGACACAAATCACAACCATGAGCCTTTGCAAATGCCATTCCACTGCCAGCACCCAAGAGAAAGCAACCACACACCCACAGCTCATCCCTCACACAAGCCACACACCATCAGCACACCAACAAATACCTACCTCACATACACCCAGCAAAACACACACTCACACACCCTCACCTGCACACCAACACACACATCACTCACCATCACCACCCATCACCATGCCCCCCAAGAAGAATCCCAAGTTCCTAGATAGTGAATTGGAAGTCATGGTAGACGAGATCCTCAGGGTAGAGCCACAGCTGTTTGGCACACTGGTCCAACAGACCCCCATCTCCCAGAAAACCAAGATGTGGGAGAGGATCATCAACAGGGTGAACGCACAATCACCATGTCGGCGCACAAAGACCGACATCCAGAACAGGTGGTATGACGTGCGCAGGAGGGTACGGGACCTGCTGAAGAAAGACTACATCAACAGCCAACACACCGGCAGTGGCCCTCCTGCCAAGCCAATATACCTCAGGCCCTGGGAGGAGAAGGTGCAGGCCATCCTTCTGCCAGTGAGCGTATATGGACTAGAGGACATCCCAGAGCCTGGTGAGTACACAACAAATGTACACAATATTCTGCCACAATATCACTGTCAAGGGGAGAGTCAAATCATGCACTCATAGCAATTACACAGCAACCAGAACAGAATCATCCCAAAATGTGTATGTCAGTCAGATAAACACAACACATGCCATCAAAAAAGTCACATCCAACTGTGCCAACACATGTACAAACACAACTACAACTACAGCTAGGCAGTGGCACAAATAGAACTAACAAACACATCCACACATGTAGCCACCACAACAACACCAACACACAGTGAAGACCACTCAAAGGAAGGAATCCTGTGTATGCTGGCCAAGTCAGTGTAGCCAATAGCATCATGGGAGTCGCAGTCACACATATTGCCCCCCCACAACTGTCCCATCAACACCACCCTGAACCATGCTCACATCACAGGAAGTGGAGAAGGACTCACAAGATGGCTGACACTGGCTACTGCTGTGGGGAGCACAAGGCCCTGCTGGCAAATGTGCACCAACAAACAGCAGGACACCACTGAATGACATCCTGGGCATGCTGGGTACTGCACACCAACCAACAGCAGGACACCACTGTCAGCCATCTTGCCATTGCTCTCACACCCACACACACTGAACTCCCCACAAAACCAAGTAAGTATGGGAATGCTGGCAAGTGGGGTGGAGGCAATAGCATGATGGGAGTCGTAGTCACAGACAGCTCACCCCCACAACTGTCCCATCAACACCACCCTGAACCATGCTCACATCACAGGAAGTGGAGAAGGACTCACAAGATGGCTGACACTGGCTACTGCTGTGGGGAGCACAAGGCCCTGCTGGCAACTGTGCACCAACAAACAGCAGGACACCACTGAATGACATCCTGAGAGACAACTTACACTCCCTGCAATGCAAGCACGTTCCATGGTGGGATATCTGGCTAGCTGGGTGGGAAGGGGACTTGCAGCACTGACCATAGTCACAAGCACCTCCCCTCACACACCCCCAACACAAACTCCACAGAACCCACCTCGTAGAATGCAATGCCCCCATCCTAACACAAGATCCTACAAAGAACCACCACCCTGGGTTATGTTGTGTGAAGCACAGGGACACTCTTGGGACTTTTAGCCAAACAACTGCCAGGACAACACTCCCAGCCATCCTGTCAGCACAGCCAGCCCACCCCACAGGGAAGCAGAGTCAAAAGGAAGGAAGCATGGGCATGCTGGGAAGGGGGGTGGAGGCAATAGCATGATGGGAGTCGTAGTCACTGATATTGGTCACCCCCACAACTGTCCCATCAACACCACCCTGAACCATGCTCACATCACAGGAAGTGGAGAAGGACTCACAAGATGGCTGACACTGGCTACTGCTGTGGGGAGCACAAGGCCCTGCTGGCAACTGTGCACCAACAAACAGCAGGACACCACTGAGTGACATCCTGAGAGACAACTTACACTCCCTGCAACGCAAGCACGTTCCATGGTGGGATAACTGACTGGCTGGGTGGGTGGGAAGGAGGGCCGGCTGTCAACCAAACACAACCAATGCAGACCATGTTCACACCCCAGAAAATACATAGAAATGCCCAAATAATGCAGGACAATGTGCCACACCAATATCAACCCCTGACTGTGACGACTTAGGACAATGCAATGTACAGGCCCGCACCCAGAGGCACAGTCACAACTGTCATGTGTGTCAACCATTGATGCCTGCAGAAACATAACATACATTGTTTGTGTCTCCCAAAAACAGGTGATGATGGGGACACAGCAGCAGACGCTGAGGAGTCCCAGTCCCAGGCTCAAGAGGATGCCGAGCTCACTGGCGTCGTACAGCCTCTGTCCTCCTCGTACGATGAAGAACAACCTGGCACATCCGGTGCAAGTCAACATGCAGCACCAGCAGGACCACCAGCTGCAGCACCAGCAGGACCACCAGCTGCACCCCTGCGCCCACCCCTCCAACGACTGTCACCACGAATACCATCCCTGCCGACATGGACAGAACAAGGAGCAACACCAGCACAGGGACCCTGGACCAACCTGGGGCCATGGACACCACCACCACCACCAACCCCCAAGGTGGACCAGGGTTATCTGTGCGTGCCACTGCACACACTGCACATGTCAGCAGGGGTGGTGGGAGGGTGGGAGACAGAGGTCGCTGCTTGCAGACGTTGCTGGTGTGCATGATGACCCACAACTGGTACGCATAGCTGATGCGTACCAGTCCAGCACCGGAGAGCTCAGCCAGGTAGTGGGGCTCCTCAGAGACATGAAACAGCAGCAGGCTGCCCATCATGCCCGCTTGGACTCCCACATGTCCCACGTGGAGTCACACATGTCCCGTGTGGACTCACACATGTCCCGCGTGGAGTCCAAGTGGGATGCACTGCATGAGATGACGGCGGTGCACAGGGACATTTTACAATGCCTCCGCCAGATGAACAGCAACCAGTCCACACCTCCCTGTGTGCCAACAACATCTGGTGCCGAACAAACTGCAACTGCCACAGGGAGGGAGGAGAACTCTGGCGGAGAGTCCCCTGCACCGCAGCAGCCTGTACTTGAGGGGCCCCCCCCCCCAAGAAGAGGGGTCGTCCGAGGAGGGAAAAGTGAGAGGCCGATGGCCAAGCGCAACTCCCAGGAAGCCTGAACCTGTTCTGGATGTTCGCCTTTGTGCACAGACTGTTCACCCTGTTGACGGCAACACTACTCCCACACATTGCATGGGGAGTACAAGTTGGACCAATGTGTCAGACAACTGTGGCCCCGATACTGGGGATCCTGTCTACCAGGACTTTCAATTCACCTAGGAACTTGGGATTGCAAGATTTATGTACAGCACTACCCATCCTATGCACTATTAACACAAATGTATCACAATAAACACACTGATTCCAACGTGGGTGCTGTTATGGGGATGATGAACTGCAAAATTACACTGTGTATGCGAACTGCAACAGCAAGGACAACACAGGCATGTGAGTACAGGCAACGTGACACACATGAGGGAGACACACCACCAGGGCTACACAACACATACACACCTAGGCCATCTGACTCATTGCCTACACTGATGTTGCCAGGGAAGACGGTGCAATGCACAGACACCACACCCATTCCCAGTTGTAGTCAAGTAGCCCACAGGTGCAGTAAGCAAATGGCAGTCAAATGTGTGACCACAGACAACGCACATCACAAAGTGAAGCACAGGTTTATTACACAGTTGCAACATGTCGTAACCACTACAGATGCAAGGTAATCCCACCTGGCAGCGGGCACACAGTCAACAACTGTAGACGGAAGGAAGTCCATGGGTGTGGCGCACATCACCTGTAGGGACACAACAGCTACCAGCCTGGATGTGCAATCACGTTGTCGGTGGACACAGTTGACCAAACGAATCTGAAAGTACCCTGTGAAGGAGAGAAATGACACACAGTCAAAAGCAATGGAGTACAGGACAGAACAGCAAAACTCATGCACAATACATGTTACAAGATACCCACCCAGAACCAAGTTAGCATGTCAACACTGTTGGGGAGTACAGCCCACCTGTTAGCACACATCGCAACACACATCCAGTCAAGTAGCCCATGGACACACTCCAACAGCACCAGAGCACCACCCACACATCATGCCAACTCACATCATTGACATGACACCTCAGGATACTCACATTCAGCTAAAGAAGTTGGTGATGAGCTGTGTGCGGACATCACCATCATCATCATCATCATCATCATCATCATCGTCACTGGCATCGTGGTCCAGGCCAGGATCCTCCACAGGTGGCGGATGTTGGTCATTGTCATCCTGGATGAGAGGCAACTCCTTCCGCACTGCCAGGTTGTGGAGCATGCAGCAGACGATGATAATCTTGCACACTTTCGCAGGGGCATATGGGAGGGACCCTCCGGTCTTGTCCAGGCAGCGGAAGCAGCTCTTCAGGAGACCAAATGTCCGCTCAATCACTCTCCTGGTCCGACCATGTGCCTCATTGTAGCACATCTGGGCTGGTGTCACAGGGTTCCTGAGGGGTGTCAGCAACCACGGCATGTTGGGGTATCCCGAGTCACCTACGGACAGACAGGTGCACATTAGCCGACTTGGAAAAGTGGGCGGAATACTACAGATCAGATCACACACAATGGCACAAAGTCAGTACACACCGACAAGCCAGGCACGCTGGTTCTGCATCTGTGCCATCATCCTGGGGATGCGACTACTCCTCATCACAAAGGCATTGTGTGCTGAACCAGGGAAACGGGCACACACGTGTGTGATGGTCATGTCTGCAAGACACACCACCAGTGCATTGACCGAGTGGTAGTGCTTGCGGTTCCTGTAGGCCTGCTCCTGGGCCTGTGGTGGTACCAAAGCCACATGTGTCCCATCAATGGAGCCAATGACATGCGGCATCCTCCCCAGGGCATAAAAGTCACTCTTCACGTCAGTGAGTCGTCGCAGTCTAGGGAAATAGATGTACCGGTTCAGGAAGAGCAACATTGCCGCCAAAACATCGCGGAGCACACGGCTCAACATGGTCTGTGACATCCCACCAGCAGTCGCCACAGTATGTTGGAAGGTACCAGTGGCAAAGAAGTGTAGGGCTGCCATCACCTTCACCTTGGGGGTCAGCGCTGTAGGATACGGCCGGCCAGGCTGCAAATGTGGTGACAACTGCACTGCCAAATCCTCAATCAGCTGCCTGGTGAAGCGGTACCGTCGGATGCTGTCCCGTTCCACCATCGTTGCCAGGTCTGGGAATGGTCGATGGACAGCAGGAGCCCTGCAGTGCAGAGGAGAAGTAAGCAAGATTGTCAGTCACCCCACATATGCGGCATTGAACACACTCAAGATCCCAACATACATCATTATGAGGCACAACTACATGAAGTGTGCAGTACCGGAAGGACATGTTTGGTACATACATGGCCAACATCTGTCAACACGGTCCAACAGGTGGCATCAATTAGTCCCAGGTTGGCCCATTGGATATCATGAGGCCGTGTCACAGTTCCCATCTCCTGCTGCCGTGTCACAATAACCCCCACAGTGACATGTGAGGACAGATGTGCCCCAGGCACCACAGCTCAACGACAGGTACATTCCCAGGGACCCTGTAATGCCACATGGACACTGGCATTACATGGAGTATCATGTATACACCACAGCAAAACAACCATGACCCCCACAGGTAGTGGCCCCACTTGCCACGGCAGGACAGACATGGACGTCTGTGACACACACACGCACAACATCAAAGTCCATGCACACACAACGTGGATGTGGAGACTGTCTCCCATTGTGCACATGAAATCAGAGACATTGTAAACACTACATGCACAAAGACTGTGGAGGACCATCACTATTGTGCCACTGGGACACCCTGGCTCAAACATACCGTCCCACATGGGACTCACGGTATGTGACATGACATACACATACACCACCGTGAAATGTGACCATGGCACATGCACAGATATGAACAGTTGCACATCACAGTGGTCATGTACACGTAACACCCAGGATCCTGTCCCCATGAACACGTGCACAGCCTGGGGGTGGCTGCCCACAGGTGACACCCACAGGACAACATGTACACCAACATACACACAATAGGAAATGCAGCCTTACATGCCTTATGATAAAGTTTGGACAGGCTGTCGTGATGTAGGTGTGCCCCTCACTCCCTGGGAGCTATCTGTAGCTGGCATATGTCCATCTGAGACAGGCATGCTGACATATGCCAGTCACATGTACAGTGATGCGTTGTACTGCAATGGACCGATCGGTGCCTCCGGCCGGCCCATTGCATTCAATGTGTGCGTGGTACGCGTTGTACCCCTGTGCGCGTTGAACTGCAATGGACCGATTGGTGCCTCCGGCCGGCCCATTGCATTCAATGTGTGCGGGTACGCGTTGTACCCCTGTGCGCGTTGTACTGCAATGGACCGATCGGTGCCTCTGGCCGGCCCATTGCATTCAATGTGTGCGAGTGCAGCGTTGTACCCCTGTGCGCGTTGAACTGCAATGGACCGATCGGTGCCTCCGGCCGACCCATTGCATTCAATGTGTGCGGGTACGCGTTGTACCCCTGTGCGCGTTGTACTGCAATGGACCGATCGGTGCCTCCGGCCGGCCCATTGCATTCAATGTGTGCGGGTACGCGTTGTACCCCTGTGCGCGTTGTACTGCAATGGACCGATCGGTGCATCCGGCCGGCCCATTGCATTTAATGTGTGTGGGTACGCGTTGTACCCCTGTGCGCGTTGTACTGCAATGAACCGATCGGTGCCTCCGGCCGGCCCATTGCATTCAATGTGTGCGGTACGCGTTGTACCCCTGTGCGCGTTGAACTGCAATGGACCGATCGGTGCCTCCGGCCGGCCCATTGCATTCAATGTGTCGGGTACGCGTTGTACCCCTGTGCGCGTTGTACTGCAATGGACCGATCGGTGCCTCCGGCCGGCCCATTGCATTCAATGTGTGCGGTACGCGTTGTACCCCTGTGCGCGTTGAACTGCAATGAACCGATCGGTGCCTCCGGCCCGGCCCATTGCATTCAATGTGTGCGGGTACGCATTGTACCCCTGTGCGCGTTGTACTGCAATGGACCGATCGGTGCCTCCGGCCGGCCCATTGCATTCAATGTGTGCGGTGCACGCGTTGTACCCCTGTGCGCGTTGTACTGCAATGGACCGATCAGTGCCTCCGGCCGGCCCATTGCATTCAATGTGTGCGGGTGCGCGTTGTACCCCTGTGCGCGTTGTACTGCAATGGACCGATCGGTGCCTCCGGCCGGCCCATTGCATTCAATGTGTGCGGGTACGCGTTGTACCCCTGTGCGCGTTGAACTGCAATGGACCGATCGGTGCCTCCGGCCGGCCCATTGCATTCAATGTGTCGCGGTGCAGCGTTGTACCCCTGTGCGCGTTGTACTGCAATGGACCGATCGGTGCCTCCGGCCGGCCCATTGCATTCAATGTGTGCGGGTACGAGTTGTACCCCTGTGCGCGTTGAACTGCAATGGACCGATCGGTGCCTCCGGCCGGCCCATTGCATTCAATGTGTGCGAGTACAGCGTTGTACCCCTGTGCGCGTTGTACTGCAATGGACCGATCGGTGCCTCCGGCCGGCCCATTGCATTCAATGTGTGCGGGTACGCGTTGTACCCCTGTGTGCGTTGAACTGCAATGGACCGATCGGTGCCTCCGGCCGGCCCATTGCATTCAATGTGTGCGGGTACGCGTTGTACCCCTGTGCGCGTTGTACTGCAATGGACCGATCGGTGCCTCCGGCCGGCCCATTGCATTCAATGTGTGCGGGTACGCGTTGTACCCCTGTGCGCGTTGTACTGCAATGGACCGATCGGTGCCTCCGGCCGGCCCATTGCATTCAATGTGTGCGGGTACGCGTTGTACCCCTGTGCGCGTTGTACTGCAATGGACCGATCGGTGCCTCCGGCCGGCCCATTGCATTCAATGTGTGCGGGTACGCGTTGTACCCCTGTACGCGTTGAACTGCAATGGACCGATCGGTGCCTCCGGCCGGCCCATTGCATTCAATGTGTGCGGGTACGCGTTGTACCCCTGTGCGCGTTGAACTGCAATGGACCGATCGGTGCCTCCGGCCGGCCCATTGCATTCAATGTGTGCGGGTACGCGTTGTACCCCTGTACGCGTTGTACCGCAATGGACCGATCGGTGCGCACCCATTGACAATGGGCTTGCCTGGCAACGGACGCGTTTTCAAATTTCGAACGAGTCGGTTGCTGTAAATTCAGTTGGTCACCCACAACAATGTTGCAAAATCATGTATGTCATGAAGTTGAAGATTTGAAGGATGCTGTGGGCGAGTTTTGGTGCTGCTATTCCATGGATTGGCCAGATTCAGAAGATGCAAACGACTTGGACCTATCACTTTGGACACCAGGGACAGTATCTGCCTCTCCAGCACATATATATTGCTGGCTGTTCCCCTGAGAGCTCACTTGCCTGCACTACATGCTCCAGGACGACATCTGCCACTGCACTGCTGCTGTCTCTGCCCCTCTGGACCCTGCAATGGCACGTACTGTGGAGAGAGCCCCAGCCTTCAGCCTTGAAGAGAACCAGGCCCTGCTGGACAGCCTACTTCCACAGTACAGCAAGCTGTATGGGACACCAGGGGAGCAGGTGAGTGTTCTGTGCACTGCCTTTCTGAATGTGCATTTGGTGTGACTAGCAAGGCTGAAAGTCTGCACGCCACTGGCTAGCAGGCTCACTGAGTAGTTGTCACCCCCATAGTGTGTAGTGACTTGCACTGGACAGGTATGGTGCAGTGACAGTGCATTTGAACATGGTTTTACTTCCCATGCAATGATACCATGTAGTGACATCTGGCAAACTGTCCATGGGCAGCTTTGCACTGCCTGTGTACATCATGTGCCCCTGTGATTGAGACATGTATATACAACTGTGTCATGCACGGATATGTTGCATGTGTGGTAATGGCCTTTTCACTTTGTCATCCTGACAGGTTAATGCCCATCGGAAGCAGGAAATCTGGAAGGACATCGTCCGGGCCGTCCGGTCCGTGGGGGTCTACAAGCGCCGGATCCGCAACTGCCAGAAGAGGTGGCAGTACCTTCGGGGCTGGACCCGGAGGATTGCACGGGTCCAGCTGAAGCTGTCGCCTCCACATGCTCCAGATCCTGGCGGTGGTGTTTCCAGACCTGGATGGGCAGCTGAAGGCCAGACAGCAGCAAGGAGGGGGTGAGTCAAAGACTGCACTGTGAACTCTGTATTACATGCTTTGTGCCCGCCTCTGGCCTGGTTCAACTGCCACAGTGCAGCAGTCATGTTGTCCAGGAGCCATGTCCCTCTATTGTGCACTGCCCACTGCTCATCTGATACCCAGGTGTGGCCCTTACATTCAGGGAATTGTGTCACTTGGGACTGTGTCCTTGCAGTTTGCTTCACTAAAGGTGGGGGACAGCATCTGTTTCCCTAACTCTGTTGTGGGCATCATGGGTGGGTCCATTGTTCACACAACGCCTGGGTTTGGACATGTGATCTGCGTGTTGCTTTGATATGCGGTCCACTTGCTGAGCTGAGCCACCACATGTGCCTGGGGTATGTGGCACACGCCCATGCAGCGGGTGGGAACAATGTTTGGGCCCCAGGAGTGTGCAGATTACGTGTGTCACACATACATAGCCAGCTATCCACTGTCCAGGGCACATCCCTCATTCATGTGGAGCAGGACAGTCATGCCTACTCCAGGCCATGCAATGCACTCTGTACTCCCACTCCCGTGTATCAGCTGACACATTGTGCACAGTGATTTGACCCCTCAGGTGTCTGCCTCTGTGTCAGTGTGCTGTGGATTAGTTGCCAGGACTGCTGGGGTGTTTCTTGGTAGGGGCTCAGCATGCCCCTGGAGATGTGACCATAGGAGACGATACTTGTGTGTCACATAGGTGTTTGATCAGCTGCCCGTGCAGACTGGGATATGCGAATGTGAAGTTCAGGCAGCTGTTCCCCAATCACAGCAAATTGTGAGGGGCTCAGGTTCAGAGGGTAGTGTCACAGGTCTCCCATATGTCCAATAGGTGTGACCTGGACAGATGAGGGTTAAGATGATGTGTTGTGTGGGGGATGTACATGTGCACTTGTGCAGCTCCAGGACTTGCATTCCCCATGACCTACTATTGTGACACAGTGCATAGTGTTGTTGTCTGGCTGCCAAGTCATACATCACTGAGACAGTGATGTATGACTTAGCAGTCATGCCTCTGCCATGGCATGTGTCAACTTATTGGTGGTCCTGCAGGGGAGTGACATGTGCTACATGCACACCATTGTGGCGATGGCTATCAGGACATGGGTGCATCATGGTGTCTGTCACTGGTATGCATCACATGCATTTCCTATTTGACTCTGGGCATCCCTTTCATCCGGAAACCTGTACTGACTCAGTGGCAAGAGCTGTGATGTGTGCATGTCCACATGCCACACCGTGTCCTCTGCACTGTCCAACTACTGTGTACTTGGTGCATGTGTCCACACTGGGGTGTTGCAATCCAACAGACACCAGACAGATGGGTGCAAGGCCATGTGGGATGTGAGTGCCATGCTTGGCATCAGACTGACAATTGGCTTCTCCTGTTCAGTTCGGGCACTTTTAGCAATGTACAACTAATGATGCCAGGGCTTGCTCTGTAATGTGCTGTGCTCACAGTGGTGTGTGCGTTTGGTGCAGGTGACTGATGTCTGTCTGTTTCCCCATTGTTTGCAGATACATCCACGGCCACGGAAGGGGACAGCTCCACGGACCAGGAGGAGCCAGAGAGCCAGACTGGGTCAGCAGCCGAGAAGTGGTCGGAGGGACCCAGTGGCACGGAGGGCGAGGGAGCCACACCGAGGAGTCCTCAGCACCATCCACCTCAGCTGAGGACCAGAGCAACTCGGAGGATGACTCCCTTGTGGAGGCGGGTGTCAGCAGCCACCACACCCCAGCTAGTGTTGCTGTCCCCGCCACCACCAGCACCACCACCGCCCTCCCATCGGCTCCCATTCCCCAGGTCCGTGGAGGCTCCCATGTTCGGGAGCGTGTCTCCTTTGGGCCAGGCACCGCACCCCTGCCCCTGTGTCCCCTGCTGCCCTGAGTGAGGAGTCTGTGTACCTCCTTCGCCAGCTCCATGTAGGGCAGACAGCCATGCTGAGTGTCCTCCATGCGCACACCGCACTGTTGACTCAGCTGGTGTCGTTCATGGAGGGCATCTCATCGGGCATGCCTGACCTACAGAGGGGCAACAGGTCCATGGACTCCTCCCTGACGGCAGCAGTGTCCCTCCTCAGACAGTCCCTCACCCCTCCTGCCTCTGCTCCATCCACACTCCCCAGCACCTTACCCGTCCCAAGCACACACACACCGGCACAGGCACACACCAGCACACACATGTCCAGCACACAGACACACACGCCACAAACTAAACGCACACGCACGCACAGTCAGGGGACTGAAACCAGACTCACAGGGGATGGGGCCCTGGTACACACACACGCATCCACGGGCACTGCGCAGTCCTCAGTTGCCTCTCCCTCCAAAGCACCCTCCCTTGCCTCACCTGCAACCCCAAAGACCCAGCGCCTCTTCCTCAGTGACCTCGGCCTCTTCCCCTCCGATCCAGCTTCCCCAGCATCCAGGGGGAAGAGGAAGCCCCCACATGGAGCAGAGTGCCCCTCGCCCCCGGACACCCTCCCCCAGGCGCAGACAGACTGAGGCCCCCACCCGCAAGTCCCCCAGAGTGCTAAGAGCAAGACCCCACCGCCGCCCTGCAGCTCAAGCACCAGGTCTCCTTCCTCCATCCCTCAGGCCCCCACTCCACAGGTGCCCCCACCACACCCTGCCCCAGGTTCCCCCACCCACAGATATACCATCCCCAAGAGGCTCCGGCCTTCTCCCCCTGCCACTTGCTCTCCCGGAACCACCCCCCCCCGCTGCGCTTGTCTGTGCCACTGATGTGGTGAGGCTGTCCTCCCCCTCTGTCCAGCCCACCTTGCCTGCTCCCCATTCTCCTCCCCTGGTGGTAGGCACTGCAGTGGAGTCCACTACCACCCTGTCTGACTTGGGCACTGCAGTGGCGGACCTGTCCACTCCATCTGCAGGGTCCACTGCAGTCGTGCCGGCACCCACAACATCTGAGCCATGCCCCCAGTTGTGCCGGCACACACCATGTCAGACACCTCCACTGCAGTTGTCAGTGGCTCTCCAGCACCCACCACCCCTTCCCTGCTTCCTCCTGGTGAGCCCTGATCCTGTCCCTGCGGTGCCTGGCCTACCCCCGGTTGCCCCTCCTAGTGGATTGTCCCTGGTTCTGTGCAGGCATGTGTAGGGTGGCATCTGCCACTGTCACCCACTTGTGACTTTGTTGATGGACTGGCCATTGGCCTTTGTTTATGTTCTACCGGACTTCTACTTTTAATGCCACATATGCTGAATAAAGCAACTTTCTGTTCTCTAGTGCTTTTGCTTCTGATGTACATGATGTTGATGATGCTAACCATGCCCTTGCTGCAGTGATGGTGATATTTGGTCTCATGATAATGAAGTGTTACTGTGCAGGAACCCATGTGGTCCAGGGGGAATGTGTCCTATCCTGTGGTGTATCCATGTCATCCATAGCAGCATCTGAGGGTGTCATGTGTTCAGTATTTGGCAATGGGATTTCCTACTTAGATTGGCAATTTCACATCTGTGGCTTCCACCCCTGCACATCTGTTGTGCCTGCCATTGTTCAATTCGTCTACTTCCCTGACCGTGTGGCCATCTCCACTGGACATGCAGGTTTGGGCATCAATGGGGAAGGACTCATCTGTGTTGTCAGTGCAACATTGCTATACAAGTGTGTTGGATCTGTGCTGATGATTCCGTTGGCACTTCCATGACCAGGCTGATGTGACGGGAGCCCTCATTTGGTGCTAATTGTTGATTGTGTGACCAAGTGCTCAGCTGACATGGTGGGGCCCTACTGAGGAAACATATGGCACAGCTTTCCTCACACAGGAGTGGAGTCCCCTCATGGCAGTGTGTCCTCCTGTGACATTGCCTGCGCCCAAGGTGTGTGTTGTATGTGCATGTCTGTGTGTTCACTTCCGTTTAGCTGTGCATGCTGTGATCCCTAGTGTTGTACCTGTTTGTGATGCTAGCTGAGTTGAGCTATGTTCCCCCAAAGTATTCTCCCTGGGTTCTCTGTGATGTGGGTGCATGGCACATTACTGGTCATCAGGGTGTCACCCATAGGTGTGCTTGCTGTCAGGGCTGAGTTTGTGTGCAGACGCAGCTGGGTCACAGTCAGGTTTCCCCTTGGCACTTGTTGTTTGCCCCTGTCATGTGATTTCCAGTTTGTGTTATCTTTCAGTGATTGTGACATGTTGTGTGTGTGACTGCTGGCACTCCTCAGGGTCCGGGCTGCAATGTTGGTTGTTGTCTATGTGTGTTCTTTGTGGGTGACCTTGGCTTCTTCATTGGTGTGTGACTGTGGCTGTGATCCCATTGGTTGGTGTGGTATTGCCGTCATGTCCATGTACGGCGTAGTGTGCAGTGTGTCAGACATTCAGGAGTCTTGTTGAGTGTCCATGTGTGATGTGTTTCTGCACCTTGGTTCCCACCCACCACCCTGGAATAGTCATGGGTGCATGTGCAATGTCACCAGTGCATGTGTGCTTCACTGCTGCACATTGTTGGAGGTCGAGGGTGTGGTGTTGAGTGTGTGCAGATGAGAGTTGTTGCCCGGCTAGGCCCCTGCCTCCATGTTGGCCTTGGCTCACTGGCCATGCTGTTTGATTTGTGCTTGTGTAGGTGTGATGGTAGTTAGTTGCTCAGTACACACGACTGTGGTTCACAGTGTGAACCACATTTAGCTTTGTCATCACAGTGGGATTGTACTGCAGCCCAGGGTCACCACATTGTGGGGGCCCTGGGGGTGGTGCTGTGGTGTGTCTGTGTCTTGCTGTGTCAGTTGCTGTCCCTACGTGCCTGTGTGACATGTGTGATTTGTGCTCCCTCTCATCTGACAATGCCTGCTTGCCCACATAGGGAATTTGGATCCATGAGTTACCTTTGTGTGGCACTGTATGCACATCTGTATGATTGGTATTCATGTCTCCTCATGTGTTGTGTGGTTGCCTGGGGACACTGGCACCCCCACCCTCACCTGTTGTGTATGATGTGCAGGGTGGGTCTGCCTGTTTGTGTTTGTGCATCTGCACCACTGCATTGGCATCTCTTGGGTGTGCCA
The DNA here is from genome assembly GCA_963921515.1 of Calotriton arnoldi. Taxonomy (NCBI): domain Eukaryota; kingdom Metazoa; phylum Chordata; class Amphibia; order Caudata; family Salamandridae; genus Calotriton; species Calotriton arnoldi. Next base: position 3,621,221 of record CAWUFW010000568.1, read on the forward strand.
TTGGCTGTATGTAGTTTGGTGGGTTTCCCCTGCTGTCCCTGGGACTCCTAGGTCATCGGTCAGCACAATGATCATGGTTTGTGTGTCCCATTGCTGCCATGGTATGGTATCTGTTCACCTCACATCTGCAGTCTCCACAGGGTATCTGCATGTGTGTGCCCATTGGTGCAAATATGTGGGTCTGCATTCTGATGGTCACTTCTGTCATTGTGTCATTGATGATTGTTGACGGTGTCAGCCCCCATGGGTGTTGTTTGTCTGCACATGGCCAAAGTTATGTCTTATTTGCACTGCAGGATTTGGCTCCCCAATTTATGTTGCAATGGGACACATACACTACTTTGCCACTGATGTGTTTGTTGTTCTGTGACCAGGAATCATCCATGCAGTTTGGCAGTTGCACCTCTTTCTTTGTCAACACTTACCTTTTGGTCACTGTGATGATGGGGGTTTGGACCCCATTGCCACAATGTTCAAAATGTGCTTCAGCTATGGACCCCACACTTACATTTTGGTCACTGTGATGATGGGGGTTTGGACCCCATTGCCACAATGTTCAAAATGTGCTTCAGCTATGGACCCCACACTTACATTTTGGTCACTGTGATGATGGGGGTTTGGACCCCATTGCCACAATGTTCAAAATGTGCTTCAGCTATGGACCCCACACTTACATTTTGGTCACTGTGATGATGGGGGTTTGGACCCCATTGCCACAATGTTCAAAATGTGCTTCAGCTATGGACCCCACACTTACATTTTGGTCACTGTGATGATGGGGGTTTGGACCCCATTGCCACAATGTTCAAAATGTGCTTCAGCTATGGACCCCACACTTACATTTTGGTCACTGTGATGATGGGGGTTTGGACCCCATTGCCACAATGTTCAAAATGTGCTTCAGCTATGGACCCCACACTTACATTTTGGTCACTGTGATGATGGGGGTTTGGACCCCATTGCCACAATGTTCAAAATGTGCTTCAGCTATGGACCCCACACTTACCTTTTGGTCACTGTGATGATGGGGGTTTGGACCCCATTGCCACAATGTTCAAAATGTGCTTCAGCTATGGACCCCACACTTACATTTTGGTCACTGTGATGATGGGGGTTTGGACCCCATTGCCACAATGGTCATGGCCTGCTGGCATTGTGGGGGCCACACACATATATGTGTGGCACATGTGCTAGGGGGTCACATTGTATGTTCAAAGTCATGTTCGGTGTTGTAGGCATTTGACACAGTCTACACACGCTTGTCATGGTGTTGGGGGATG